>OX638300.1:48597911-49285983 GCA_951812265.1 Taphrorychus bicolor | reverse complement strand
TAATACGGTTGACAAGGTAAGTGAGGTGAAGTTTCAACGTGAGGAAAGGAGAGTAACCTCCTTTCCTCACGTTGAAGCCTGAGCCCTGTATCACGACCTTACCATTGCTATGGTTTTGTGGTCGTCCTGTTGCTCGTCGCTCGCCTGCTCCGTACTGAGTTTTCGTTATTGTTTATGTTAATTCATTGGTGTTTTTTTGTCATCGTGAGAACCTCTGCCCATGACGTGGACAATGGACACGTTTTTGAATAGATTGTACAGGACTTCGGCATATCAAGAGGTACCAATTTGTGTATATAAATGTTACGTTCGTTTGTTGTTTTGCGTGTAAATTTCTTAAATCTTGTAAATTAAATTATTATTTTTATTTTATTTTTTCTAATCTGTATTTTTCTAATCTATATAAATTTTTAATTGTAATTCTAAGTTAGTCATGCCGCTGGCCATAAACTGATCGATGTTTCTTGTCTTTACAGCCTTGATAAAGACCACAATATATGGTCGAAACGTTGGCAATTGATAAAAGCTGAATTGTCGTTATTTGTCCCCATCCCGCTAATTCACCTACTACTACCTACTACAAATGGAAAAAATAGGTTGAGCATGTGAACAAAATCATTAAGGACGGGAATGATTCCGATTCCGAGTTTGATACTGCACAGATTGGCTCAGAGGAAGAAAAGAGTTAGTAGAGAGTATTTTACTTACCTACCTTAGTAACTACTTGCAATCTCAATTATTTCCTTCTCAATTTTTTTACTTTCTACTTTAATAACTATATCGTCAAGGACTTACTAAATTATGTTCATTGCAAACATAACTTACATAATGTGTCAAATTTTGTTGTTCATAAAATCGGTTATTTTGGTTTTATTTAATTTTTGCTTCATAGCTTTCTTATCCAAATAGTTATTCTGTCCGATTTAATATTACATTTTTTAATTAGTTTTAATGTAGCTTTTTTCCAATTTTCAAGGCAGTTTGGGCTATTTGTATAACACATTCTTCATGCACCTCTAAGGACCTAATTGAATTAGTTTGTACAAAATATATGTTTGTAAGTTTAGTTTAAATATAAATATAAATAATTTTATATTTATTTATATATAATTATAAATAGGGAGTTAGTTACACACATTAACTTCATAATTATTCAGGTTAGTATAATATTGTTGCGAACTCGGGGTTCAATAATTCCAGTGTAACGATTTAACACAAAAACACTATTTATTTATTCCACAAATATACACAGGTACAATTCGTATACTAAATAACTCACTACTTAACACTTTATAGCCTTCTATTATCGCTTCGTACTTTAGCTTACTTATAGCTCGCTTAAAATAAGACTATTCTATCCTGCGCGCTCTATGCGCCTTTTATATACAATCCTAAAATTACAGAAAAACCTAGAAACTTCTTTATAAGAATTCTTGAATAATCTCACATAAAAAAAAAACGGTTGTAAACAACTGCCTTCTAGATTAAGCCAGCCGAGCAATAAATCACTCGTGTCAGCCATGACGCAGCGCGGATAGGTCGCGAAGCTCCACCAACCAACACGCTCCCATGCGTTGCCCCGCCTCCCATGCGGCGTTGCTGCGAATCGTAACAATATTCACGCCGATAAACCCGGTAGGGCTACCTGAGCCTGAGTTTATTAAGAATTTTGTACTCTAAATTAAGTAAAAGTGTGCATACTTTCACATAATTAATTAGCTAAGGTTTTTTCTCGATTCAAGAGGAAATTAGAAAACGCATGCGTTATCCGCATGACCGCAAAAGATGGTTTTTTACGTTATTATATTATGTAAATAGGTAATTTTGATCGTCCATAATTCTGAAATTATAAAGACACTAAAAAGTCCTTTTATTTCTTTTTCAATTTACTTTCTTACGTAGATACTTAAGTAGATAATACATAATTCTAATAGAATCTTACCCATCCTAAAGTTCGTACACCTATCTAAAATATTACTTTTGTAAATCAAAGAAGATCAATCAAAAAGAAAAATGTTAAAAGTTTTTATTTCGATTTTTAGAATTGACAAAAAATAGGTATTTGCTATGCAAGTTTAATAGTTGTTTGTGTTTGCGGCCTTATATTTGGCAGCTTTCGTCTAGTGTTGATTATGTTATGATAATACGTATGTTAAACTCTGCGACGTACGTAATTTTCATACCTTTTGACGTCGGGCACAAGTTGTAAAATTACGACTTTATAGTGCACTGGCTTGCTACCTGCTAAGCCGTTTAAAAAAAAAACGTGAAGGGACGAAAAAAAAACGTGAAACGTAAAATGTCCGGCGAAGTGGTCAGACCTTTTGATCGATCCCGAATCCTCGCTTCGTCTTCGTGATCATTCGCGTCGTGTTCGTGTAGAAAGAAGTGTCAAGACTGTCAAATTACCGCCGTTGCCGGTTGCTGACTGAATTGTTCCCATTGTTGGCGTTACCGATGCAAACACTTTTTTCGCTTGTCTTTTTTTATTTATATTCAAAATAATTTATTTATAAATGTAAATTAATTTGCTCGTTATATTAACCATAAACATTGTGAATAATAGAAAATAAATACATTTTCGAAAACCGTACAATGTTGGAATAAGTATAACACATGATAAGCTTATGAATAGAACATAAGATATAAGTATTCCCGAAAGAACATTCTTAGCATCTGCGTTGCGGCATGTTCTTTGCGGATTATGTTCGTCATGTGAATTACTTGTGAACAACGTCACGTTCTTTGAGGAATCCATTGGGAAAGTGTAAAGCATCTGAATGGAACTTAAATGTTTATTGGGCAGTAATGTTTGGCAGTGGTGGATTAAATCAGATATCGTTAAATGTACTATTTTCAGGAAAAACATGATGTTCATTTGTGTATATTTGAGTCTTGTATTCGTTATTTAAAAAAGGGTTTGTACTATTATTGTGGGGAAGCACAGATTTATTTGTGTCACAGTGTGGGTAAGTGTGCTCATCCGAGCGACAGAGAATGTCGGAATGCCCAAAATTGTCACAAAGTATTTTTGGGGTTTGGTCCTGTAACTTCCATCCCATTTGGTAACAACAATTATCTGGACAATAAAAAATCCAGAATCAATACAAATGTACAAAATAAAAGCAGAAGAAACAGTTATTTCTGATAACTTTTATACAGACCAAGCGCAAGAGTGGGTAGCCGATGTACTTGTAGTTCGATTGGTTTGATGATCGAAACGAAAGTGGAGAATCCGCTTGATATCTACCTCATCACTTGGTTCCTGGTATTTTTCGAATTGTGACAGGTGGCGAAGTTCAGTTGACCAATAGGTCATTATCTTGACTAGTAGCTAAGCTGGTGTTGACACATGTGTTGACGGCTTGCCAAAATTGGGATATTTTTTTAATATCGGAACGCCAATCAGATTGTGCAGCAGCTTCAAGCAAGGATACTTGGAATTGGACTAACCTGGACCTGCATTCGGCATCCGCCATCTCTATGCTGAAGCTGGCCCCACGTCGGGCGCCATTTCGCCGTTTAAGTTCTTCTGGAAAACTTTGTCTTGTTTCCCAAGCACGAGCTCTCTGTGCTTCTTATCCGGCTAATTACTCCCACAAACAATAATAGTACTTCTTGTAGTCAATAATCAGATGAGTTCTTCCCAAGGCAAATTTGCTGTTCTCCCGATTTGATTTATTAATTCATTTGTTGTCCTTCGCAACCTTTACTAGTTGCCAAACGTTTGTTAAAATACGTTGACATTCCGGGATAGGTTTTTCCCGATTTTGCATACTTTTTTAGCTCGAGACGCATTAATATATAATCTGTTTGATTCCGTACTATTCTGCCTTGATGGTCTGCAGGCGAGATCCATGTATACAATCGTACAGGATGTTGTTTGAAAACATCCTGTACGTCCTAAAACAGAACTGTACAAGCCTATCACCACTAGAGTTTCTCTCACCAAGACCATATGCTCCAAAAGACTCGCCTTCCACGCCTATTCCAATTTTGGCATTTAAATCTCCCATAGCAATTGTGATTTCACCCTTCTTAGTCAGTTTCATAATTATACTTTGCTATAAAGTTCTTCTATTTCTGCCTCTGATTTGTCATTGGTGGGTGCATATACTTGTAGACTGTTGATTATGCGGTGAGACGTTTGAAGCTTTAATAACATGACCCGGTCACTAAGAGGTACTTAGTCCAGTACAGCTTTCTCAATTTCGCCTTTGACGAGAATCGCAGTACCATATCTGTGATTATTATCGGTCCCTCCAGAATAGTAAATATATCCGACGTTAGTTTTTGTTTTGCCCGCTGCAGGCCATCTGTCCTCACTGAGACCCAGGATATCAAAGTTGATTCATATTGTATTCATCTCTCTTTCAACGTTTGCAAGTTTCCCTGCCATGAATAAGCTGCATATGTTCCCATGTTGCTGTGCGTACTATTTTGTTGTAAAGTTTAATCTTGTTATGATTGTCATTTTGTGTAGTCGGGGGGATTCTTAGCACCCTCTCCCCATTTACGGGTGCCCCGGAGTGAGGGCCCTTTGTCAATTTTTGTTAGCCATGAAGATAATTTGGAAGTAAATAGTACGATACGAATTCCGTCTCTTTTTTGTACCGCAGTGTATAACTCCGCTCTGCAGTTTTCATTGTCTGCCACTACGAAGCAATTCTTCTCGTTCCAAGACTCTGATTTTGATGAAACTGCTGCCTTTCACCAGTTTGGTGTTGGATTTTGGTCCGCCCCGACTATTTCATTTCGTCGGTAGCACCCATATCTGGAATGCATTCCCCTATCCGCCAGTTGGGGAGGCGCCCGATGGAGGATCCAACTAACGTCACCCGGGCGGCTACTACCTATTCTTACGCCGATTGGCTTGGCTCTGGTTCACTTGAAGGAAGTTATTAAAATATACATAATGACACGCGATATGCCATTGTGTATAGAGATTAAAAAGTTAATGCACTTTTTAATTAAAAATGTTCTATGAGAAATATTTCACGAAATAGAGGAGATTACAATTGAGAAATTTTCACACTTTTCCAACCACTGAAAACGGGGAAGTGGAATCTTAAAAGAGCTCAACAAAATTGCAGGCAACTTTTTTCTAATTTAAGCGACCTGGTAACTATAACTGTGAAGGCATCACGGACGGTTAAAATACATTCTAAAGTGTTTTTCGGGCTTTGAAGCCGTGGTCCAATGGAATTTCTTCCTGACGTTTCGTCTACAGCTGCGACATACACTATCAAAGGCGATGAGGCAATGAGCAAAGTAATCTCGTGCTTCCCGACGTTGACTAATGCAACTCTGGTGAGCTCCGTGGTATTTATTCCCCCGTCGTCACGCTGCAATGGAGGGACTGGGGGGGGGGGGGGGGGGGTAGTGATGGCGTGGGGTTTCGGCGCACTTGAAGTATGTCGTAGAACTCGCTTCGTCTGCATTTAGAAACGTAATTTCCTCTTTCCGGTTGATATTGTTGTCGTGTTTAAAGATCTCAATGGCCTCTCTCGTTAGTCTCGGATAGAAATGATTGATTCTATATCATAATGGATATCTAATCCACCTCTTTGAAAAGAATGTCATGACCTTGGTCGGGACTCTTGTGTTCCGTAATCCTCGTGACGACACTGAGTTTTGTGGTGCCAATGTATACCGAGCCACAGCTCGGTTTTCGTATAGCGTGTTAAAAGTTAAGTTTTTAATGCATTTGTAGAAAAAAAAAATTGTTATAAACCTGTATGTGTCTCCTAAAAATTCTTATTTAGAGCTTTCAATTCAAACATCGTGAAAGACCGCATTATAGGTCGTGGTAGTCAAAATATTGTTAATTACGTTAATGTTCAGAATTAACCAGGGGGTGTTCATTTGAAAACGTCATTTAGTTGGCTGTGAATTGTCAAAAAAACCTACTTGCAATTTTCATACTTGAAAACCAAAAGATATAGAGTGGAACTGGACTAAAATAATGTGACTAATGTGTCCTACACTCTTTTCACTTCGTTCTGGTTCCGATAACCAGCGAGGTACAAAGCAATATGGGCTGCTTCTCGATCTGAGAGCCATCTGCCATGCAGGGTTAGATCTAAAACAAGCTGGTGGATGTCGCCTGCCTCTGCTCTGTACAACATCTCACCGATGTGAGATTATTGTTATATACAGTCGTTTTCCCTTCGGTTAAGTTAATTGAGATCAGGTTCGTAATTTTTTTTTTTGGTTATGTTAGTTCAGATATGTTTTTCCTTTGATACATTGTTTTTTTTTGCTAGGTTAGTTTAGCTTAATTCAATTATATTCTTCTTTTGGTTAGGTTAGTTAAGTTATGTTTTTCCTTTGTTAGGTTATGGAGAAAGCGGATTGTCAGAAACGGCCGTGCACCTTTACCAATATCAAACCCGCTGAACAATTGTACAGAAAACTCTACAGTTAAACATTTTTCTTAGGCAAAGAGACGTCTCTTGTATTCGTGATCATTCACTTTTAAATGAAGTTACTTCAGGATATTTTATTTAAAATGGTCTGGAATTTTTATGATGGAAAATAATATTTTCTTTTTGTTTGCAGCGAAGGCAGCATTTTGGTGGATTATTTAGTCGAGTTTAATGAAGTGGGAAAGAAGATCAACACCCAAGAAATCAAAAAGCTTTTCCACGAGAGTTTAGCTGATATCGCAAACAAATCATCAAACAGAGAAGGCAAATCTTTAAACGAAAGCCGAGCCGAACGATTCTCTTTGGGCGAATTCGAAGTTGATCCCAAGTACACAGATTTCATCGGTAAGCTATGAGTTTTTTCAGTTTATTTATCCAGTTACTAGTTTAAGATCATCTAAATATGAAGCATCACAAAATATTGATATTACAAATGCTCCAACATGCCACATCGTGCATTCGCTACATTATGCATATTAAAGCGTTCCATAAAGTTTTTCCAAAGGCTATTATTTGAATGACCCCTATATAATTTTTGAACTGTGTCAATGTTAATGGTTATGTTAGAAAAACCGTAAAGGAAAGATTCCGCCAAAAAACGCGACATACTAGTTATCCATAAACAGATTTGCCAAAAATGTGATTGACAAGATTTTAACCAGTAAATTGAAAGCAGGTGAAGGTGAATGCCAATAACAACTTCCCTACAAGTTGTTATGATGGTTTAGTGTAGTTTTACTTTAAAATCTGCCATCAGTTTGACTTTGAGTAAATCAAATTAATTTCCTCGACGTTGCTTGCATTATATTAAAAAAAGTTTTTATCAGATTATAAATTATTTTCATTCAAATGCCTAAAAAAGTTTCGGACAAAACTAAAAATCAAATTTTAAAGTGCTAAAATCATTACAAAAAAGACAGTCCAGACTTTTTGGAATCGCTGATCCTTAATAAATTATCTACAATATTTGGGGTAAGTCGGGTCTGGATGAGTAGCATATATATTAGTTTAGAATCGAACTTGAAAAAACATCTTATAAGGGTTTTTTAATAAAACGATATTAGTAAATATTTCACACGTAATTTGTTAAGAGAAAAGTGGAAACATCTTTTTTTTTGCAAAAGAACGTGTCTCTGATTTTTCGTAACATGAGTATGACCCTCCCTTTTTGTAGATTTCTACAGTGAAGAAATGTTAGCGTTTTGTAAAAGAACTCATATACAGTGAGTAGATAACTGCAAATATACTTTTAATAAAAAGATTTTATGGTTCCAGGAATAAGAGCGATCTACGGAAGACCTTATAGTGGTTTCTTCGCTTTCAGCATATGTTGCAATCCGAAAAACTTAGTTTCCATCAACGTGCGTTTTCCTATTAAATGGCTTTCCCACCTGAAACCTGCACTACTTTTAAGTTACATTTTTTTGGTAGGTAACGAAATAAAATCAAGAACTACCAAAAGTCTTCTACTATTGACCCTATTAGGCAGAGCACTATCAATTAATAGTTCTTTTTCGTTTTTTTTTTCAAATAGACAAAAGGTATTTTAAGAGATTTTTAATTAACTATAGACAGACGCCTTTGAGAAGTATAGGAACCGCTAAAACATCGGTGAACGTACCAGGGTAGCAGAATGTTCTTTTGACGCACGAAAACATAAAATGTGAATTATAACTAATGCTTACAAATATCAAGCATCCTGTATAGTGCTTATTATAACAAGTTTTTGGACAAATTCTCTCCTAAAAAATCTTAAAACAAACCTGCTCTTAATATTGTTGCGAACTCAGGGTTCAATAATTCCAGTATAACGATTTAACATGAAAACACTATTTATTCATTCCATAAATACACACAGGTACAATTCGACTAGTAAATAACTCACTACTTAACACTTTATAGCCTTGTATTATCGCTTCGTACTTTAGCTTACTTATAGCTCGCTTAAAATTAGACTACTCTCTCTGCGCGTTCTATGCGCCTTTAATATACAATCCTAAAATTACAGAAAAACCTAGAAACTTCTTTGTAAGAATTCTTGAATAATCTCACATAAAAAACAGGTTGTAAACAACTGCCTTCTAGATTAAACCGAGCAATAAATCACTCGTGTCAGCCATGACGCAGCGCGGATAGGTCGCGAAGCTCCACCAACCACACGCGTTGCCCCGCCTCCCATGCGGCGTTGCTGCGAATCGTAACATTGCCCTCCTCCTAAGGCTGTTCGTCCCGAACAGATAGAGTTCCATGGTATCGTGCTAATTGATCCAAATGAACGACTTTCATTTTTGACCTGGGGGTCCGCTGGATCGTATACACCACATCATTAATCTTCTTTATAATTGTATAAGGTCTTTCCCAATTTTGGCTAAGTTTGGGCGACTTCCCCACCTTTCGCCTCGGATTGTATAGCCACACCAAATCACCATCCTGGAAGCCGCGGGAGTTAGCTAGTAAGTCATATCTTGCTTTGGCTCGATCACTGGATATCCGCAGTTTATTCCTGACTTGTTCATGAACATTGTTCAGCCTCTCCTTAAGCTCCTCCACAAAATTCTCATAGCTGAGCGACTCTTTTTCTGGCGCCGGAGTATAACCAGTGGCTTCATGCGTAGAGCCTCGATATGCCATCAACATGAGAGGTAGATGTTGGTCCCAATCACGCTGATGATCTGCCACCATTTTAGACAGGTAATGTTCCATGGTCCGATTAAATCTCTCTACCATCCCATCCGACTGTGGATGCAAAGGAGTTTTGCTGGTCTTGCGAATTCCGAGAAGTGCCATGACCTTCTGGAAAACAGCCGATTCAAAATTTCGGCCCTGATCAGAATGAAGTTCGAGAGGGACTCCAAATCTGCAAAACATTTCATTTACTAATACCGTTGCCACAGTCGTTGCTTCTTGATTAGGCAGGGCGTATGCTTCAGGCCATTTAGTGAAGTAATCCATGGCGACCAAGATGTATTTATTGCCCGACTCAGTCTGAGGAAACGGTCCCGCGACATCAATTGCTACCCTCTCGAATGGAGCACCTACAGTGTACTGCACCATTCGACCCGTGAGACCCCGAGGTCCTTTTGTGGCACAACAAACTTCACACTTGCGGCACCAAGATTCGACGTCTTCATGATAATTCACCCAGTAATACCGCTCTTTACTTTTGGCCAATGTTTTGTTGACCCCAAAATGGCCTCCGCTTGTTCCGTTGTGCATTTCCTGTAGTACATCTGATTTTCTGCTACCAGGAACAACCAACTGACTGATTATGGACTTGCCATCCGAACTCTCTCACGCTCTCTTCAGTAGTCCATTTTCTATTTTAAGAGAGTGCCACTGGGCCCGTAGCGCCTTCAGGTTTGGACTTTTACCAGCGATTTCTTGCCATTCTGGTCTCTTGTCGTCAGTCTTTGCAGAGAGGATGGGTCCAATATCTGGATCATTCATTTGTTCTTCTCGAAGCGTCTGTGTGGTCCAGCCATCGTTTGTTTCCACCGACGTTCTCCTTACCAAAGGAAGTCCCTCACGCTGCTCAGTTCTTTGACAATGCCGACAATCTTCTTTACAAGGCCGTCTAGGCAATGCATCGGCATTTCCGTGAGACCTTCCTGGTCGATGTTCAATTTGGAAATCGTACTGCTGCAGGCGCTCTATCCATCTGGCTATTTGACCTTCAGAGTTCTTCATCTGTAATAACCATTTCAAGGCTCCATGGTCAGTCCTAATCAGGAACCTTTTTTCATATAAGTAGCGATGTTAATGTTCGACTGCTTTAACGATGGCCAACAGCTCCTTTCTAGTGACGCAATAGTTTCTTTCTGGCTTATTTAAAGTCTTACTGTAGTATTCAATGACCTTCTCTTGCCCGTTTTGTCTTTGAGAGAGTACTGCACCTAGACCACAGTTACTTGCATCCCTGTCCAAAATAAAGGGTCCGTCCTTTATAGGGTAAGCCAAGATCGGACTAGAACAGAGGGCAGCTTTAAGCCTTGCAAACGCCTGACTGCAATCGTGGTTCCACAAGAACGGTGTTTTCTTTTCCGTTAATTTGTGCAGCGGTTTTGCGATGTCGGCAAATCCCTCTACAAATCTCCTGTAGTAAGTACATAGTCCCAAAAAGCTCCTTACTTCGTGTTTGTCTCGGGGAACTGGCCAATCTTTATTGGCAGATATTTTACTTTGGCTAGTTTTAATGCCTTGTTCTGAGATAGTATGCCTCAAGTACTCGACTTGCTTTTGGAACAGGCTGCATTTCTTGTAGTTTAACTTCAGGTGAGCATTCCGTAACTTGTTGAAGATTTCTCTTATTAAATTCTTCAAGTGCTCGTCGAAATCACGTCCCATGACAATTATGTCATCTAAGTATACCAGGCAAGTTTTTCAAGTCAGCCCCCTCAAGACAAATTCCATTAGTCGCTCGAAAGTTGATGGAGCATTGCACAATCCAAAAGGCATAACAGTGAATTGGTATAGTCCAGAACCAGTAGAAAATGCAGTCTTTTCTTTGTCTTCGGGATCAATCTTTACTTGCCAGTACCCACTTTTTAAATCTAGAGTGGACAACCACTTTGATCCCGATAAAGTTGCTAAGGTGTCGTCTATACGTGGCAATAGGTTGCTGTCTTTCTTGGTCACATCATTAAGTTTCCTGTAGTCAACACAGAACCGCGTTGAACCATCTTTCTTCTTAACAAGAACCACAGGCGACGACCATAGACTAGATGATTCTTCTATGACGCCCTCCTTTAACATTTCATTCAGCAAACTGTTAACTTCCTGTTGTTTAGCCAGAGGGACCCTTCGTGGATGTTGTCGTATTGGCTGGGCATCTCCTGTGTTGATCTTATGGACAACTAAATCGGTTTGACTGTCGTTGCTCTTGAAGTTAAACATATCAGATTCATCCATAGCAAATTTTATAGCAGACTGAAGTTGTTCCTTTGACAGGTGACTCCACTGTCGCTTAAAAGCATCAATAACTTCTGGGGAAGCTTGGTTAGAAGATTTAATTTTGGATGTCTCTGCTTCGACACAATTGCGTATCCATTGTACAGGCTCATAATTGGCAAGAACTGTTCCTTCTTTGAGCTTGATAGTCCTTTCTCCAATATTGGCAACTCGTACTGGCATAGTCTTCTTCATGTCGGTCAAAGTTCGGGCTACCATGATTTCAGTCGTCAAATCCAGGTTAGGTTCTATAAGTCCTATGGGCCACCCAGGATCATTTTCAGAAGTCACTGTGATAATTTGTTCAGAATTTGGAGGAATTTTCACATCTTCTACCACCAGTAGACGGACACTAGTTTCCACATTTCCATCGGTTAATGCAAACTCCTCATCTCTAAATGTGAGAATATTCCGTTTGTGATCATAGGAGATTCCATGTTTCCTGATGAGATCCATTCCCAAAATAAACTCGTCTTTGATCCTGGCAACCAACACTTTATGCCGAACTTCGAGTCTTTCTCCAATAATGATGGTGACATCGGCTTCTCCGTCTATAGAGCAAGACTCTCCAGTGACTGATTTTAACATAATAGGGTTGGGCAATGGTTGTATGGTATATCCGACAAGTTTATCTGGCCTTACAATGGTCACATCTGCTCCTGTATCGATGGTAATCTGGATCTTCTGTTCCTTAGTGCGTCCGGCCACTGTGAGACTTTTGCCACCCAAATTATTGACTTTAAAGATCCTGGGGGTCTTAGCGGCCCCGGTCAATTGCCCCCTTGCATTGACCGGAATTAGTTTTCCTGGGACCTAGGGCGGTCTTGGTCGCCGCTTGGTCTTCTAAACGACGGCGACGGACTTTTTGTTCTATTACGGCAGTTACTCTTGATGTGACCCAGTCTGCCGCAGTTAAAACATTTTATGCCCCGATTGTCTGTTAATCGAGGATTTCTTCCCAACAGGGCTTGTATATTGACTGCCATATCCTTAATCGTTTTATGTAAACTTGTCATGGATTCAGTCCTTGACGTATCCTTCTCGTCATCGCAAGTTGCCATTCGTACACGTGGAGAAGAACCAGATGACACTCGTGACTCCTCGAATTCCAGGGCCCGAACTAGTGCCTCGCTGATATCCTTGGGCCTTACTAGACGTAAGTGGTATCCCATGTCACTATCGCGAACTCCCTCAATGAACCTTTCGGCGGCAAATTGCATTTGAAAAGATTCAGGAGCCGATGGATATGCCAGGTGAATTAGTCTGTCTATGTCCGCCTCAAATTCTTGTAACGATTCACCTGACTTCTGCTCTTTCATCCTCAGCTGGGCCTGGAACACGGTTTCTTTGTGTTCATTTCCAAATCGTAGTTGCAGAGAGTGTACTAAAGCTGCATAATTACTTTGATCAGCTGCCGACAGAGATTGGAGTAATTCAGCCGCCTTTCCACGAAGCGCTACCACTAGTGATGTAGCTTTCTGGCGCTCGGACCAGCCATTAGCTTTTGCAGCTGCCTCAAATTGGGTTTTATAGATTTCCCAGGCCGTAGTACCGTCATAATCGGGAGGCTTAATTTTAGCGTTGGGTGTGCTAAAACTCTCTGTAGACACGGTGGCGTCCTCAAGTTGTTCCCGGAATTTCCTTTCTAGCTCGAGAACCCTCCGGTTGACAGCTTCGAGTCCTACGGATTCGTTAACGGATTGCATTATTCTTTCTTCCAATTGTTGCTCCCTGACTGCGAGATGGTTCATTAATTCTTCTTTGAATTGTTGATGACGTCGCTCTTGTACTTGTTCACGTTTTTCCTGCTCTTCTTTCTGTTCTAGATAACGTCTTTCCTGCTCTTCCTTCTGTTGTTGATAACGTCGCTCCTGTACTCGATCACGTCTTTCTTGTTCCTCTTTTTGTTCTTTATAACGTTTTTCCTGCTCTTCTTTTTGTTCTACATAACGTCTTTCTTGCTCTTCTTTCTGTTCGTTATAACGTTTCTCCTGTTCTAGATAACGTCGCTCCTGTACTTGATCACGTTTTTCCTGTTCTTCCCTCTGTTGTTGCATAAGGGACAGCAGGGCGGCAAGTTGATCCTCCATCGCTTGATGCTGGCTTCTGGTAACTGGCATAAACACGTAATGTCAGGCAATGAAGCACTCACTTACAGTTCAGTAATATTAGTCCTTAAATTCTCACTGGAATCCCACTTCTGACACCAATTGTTGCGAACTCAGGGTTCAATAATTCCAGTGTAACGATTTAACATGAAAACACTATTTATTCATTCCACAAATACACACAGCTACAATTCGACTAGTAAATAACTCACTACTTAACACTTTATAGCCTTGTATCATCGCTTCGTACTTTAGCTTACTTATAACTCGCTTAAAATTAGACTACTCTCTCTGCGCGTTCTATGCGCCTTTTATATACAATTCTAAAATTACAGAAAAACCTAGAAACTTCTTTATAAGAATTCTTGAATAATCTCACATAAAAAAAAAGGTTGTAAACAACTGCCTTCTAGATTAAACCGAGCAATAAATCACTCGTGTCAGCCATGACGCAGCGCGGATAGGTCGCAAAGCTCCACCAACCACACGCGTTGCCCCGCCTCCCATGCGGCTTTGCTGCGAATCGTAACAATATATATTATCGATGGTTTCGTTATCGATGATTTCTATCGGTAGAAATGCTTCATTTTCTATCGGTCTAGCACTCAGGAGCTATTGTCAAAGGCGGGAAAAGCATAATAATAAAGTGATGACGCAAAAATCTCAATATCACATAAAAATGTACTTACGAGGTATTAATTCTAGGCCATCGTTATGTTGCACAGAGTGAGCAAAACTCGATGTCAAAGCTCTAGTGTAAGAAAATTTGTTGTCCTGAGAATTACTTCTGCCGAGTATTTGACCAGACAAACGTCTCATCAGATCTAGTTCACGGATTTATTATTATCGCTTGCAACTATTATTTTTGGTAAGTTCTGGCAACAACATTTTTTTGTAATGGCAGCATTTTATAACCTTTAAATTATGTCAATATAACCAATAAAAGCAACACAGTTCAAATATTATACGGGGGGCAATCTGTCAAATTTCCATTGCCTACTTTTCCGAAAAATATAATGAAAAGCTTTATATGTATTGTGGTGAACTCGGGAATGGAAAAATTCCAATGCAACTCAATTCAGTTAAAACACCATTTATTTACTCGACGAATAAACACAAGTACAATTCATCTACTTATAGACCACTATTAGCCACTAACACTCCTATAGTTTTCAATTATATCGTTTTGTTCTTTTAGCTTACTTAGACTCGAATAGGAATTAGACTAACCAGATCCGCAGCGATCCTTTTATATCTAAAGCTTATAAACTAAAAAATTCCAGAACACTCGTCGAACAACCAAAGAATACCGCTAAACGTTTAAATAACAATAAAAGTCGCGTAAAAAAGGTAATAATCACTCTCGGCGACGTCGAGTCGCGACGGGTGCAAGAGTCGCCCGGGAATGACCGTCGACCGTGATTTACCGGGATGAACAAGTGAACAAGTTTCATCTTTAACTTGGGTACACCGTAGACATTGGCGTTTATCTTTTTTATAACTATGTGACGGCCTTCACAAGTTTGGGCAGCTTCCTCACCGTTCGTCGCGGATTTTACAGCCCCAACCAGTTACTTTTCTGGAAACCGAAGCAAGCCATATCTTGCTTTATCTCGATCACTGGAGATCCGAAGTTTATTCCTGACTTGGTCATGAACGCTTTTCACAAAATTCTCAGTGTTAAGAAAAGTCTTACGTACACTAAATCCGCAGGTCCCTCATCCAAACATTACTTTTGTTTTTACTCTCGAATGGGACACCTACAGTGCACTACAGTGTTCAAAGTCCTTTTGTAACACACTTCACACTTGCAGTTCCGAGACTCGATGTCTTCATGATAAATCCAGTAGAACCGCTTTATACTTTTTGCCAGTCTTATTCACTCCAAAGTGACCTGTGCTTGTTTGTCACGTCTGCTTAAAGACTTTTTTCTCCAGAATTATTGGGTAAGTTCCGTCGACGGCAGCAGCTGAGTGTCAGCGCAAAACCGCTGAATATTAAACCGAGTCAGCGGATGATTTTCGGGTGAATGCACTGCTTTACCAACTGTAGTTTTGTTTTTTGACAAAAAACCATACCAACGGATGCCTTCTGCTGACACTTCGTGACCTAAATAATTAAGTCTCTGCTGCAAAAATTAACACTTGTTCAAGTTTAATTAAAAACCAGCTCCTCTGATTTTATCTAAAACACTCCTGAACAGTTCAAGTCCCGTTCCCCATTCCAGTCAATCTTTTGGTTAGGTTAGTTCAGTTATGTTTTTCCTTTGATCAGGTTAGTTTAGATTAGATCAGGTTAGTTCAGTTCTAGTTTTCTTTTGGTTAGGTTAGTTCAATTATGTTTTTCCTTTGAGCAGGCGGCCGGATTGTTTTTCTATGAGGGATTCTTTGGTTAAGTTAGTTCGGAATAGAAACGACTAAACTCTAAAATAGTGCTAGGTATCAAAAATTTCAAAACATCATAATATACTTATTCGTTTCTCAAGATATTTGAGATAAAATACATTTGAATGCTTTGGTTCTCAAAAATCAAGCTATATTTCGACTTCAAAAGCACTTACTAAGTTTAGTATATACACTATTTACCTTCGTTCGTCCAAAGTAACAGGTTTTGCTGGTTCTCACCATCCATTTTGATGTGGGACGGCGGACCCAACTTCCCAAGTGCAACAAATGAAATTATACTATTAAATTACATTATTTTATAAGAAAAGTTTATTTCAAAATACTCTCTTCAAATGCATAGGAATAAACAAAACCGGAAAACCAACCATAACCTGAAATTCTCGAAACAACCAAAAGCAAACGTTGAGATGGTCAGCGCTAAATTATTGCGCTTAGTAAGTCACCCAACCGCTGACATCAAGCGGCTGGAAAGCGTGTCGGCTGAACGCGTCCCCTTACTAAACGTGTAAGCTGCTGCCGTCGGCGGAACGTACCCATTGACTTTACTGTTCTTGGTTTTATATTATATTACGTTACTCTTAGACAATGCCCCAGGAATAAGTTTTCCTGAGGCATTGTTCGGTTCTGGTTTCAGCTGGGATATATCACTTTTGATATATCCCAGTTTGCCGTCCCAGTTTCAAACTTTATAACACGTTTTTGTGTTGATCGTAATGCCCTCTCCACTAGGGTTTGGATACTACTTGCCGCATTCCCCAAGAGTTTCTATAAACTTGCTTTGTGTTGTATCTCATATCATTATCCCGAACTCCCTCAATGAATCTTTCGGCGGTTAACTGCTTCTGGAAACACTAAAGTTTCTAGGGTCCAATGCAGTATTCCAGGCTCTAAGACAGGTGAATTAGTCGGTTTATGTTCGCCTCGAACTGTTGCAAAGATTCACCTGGCGTTTGCAGCCTCAGACACGGCTTCCTTATGTTGCGACGCCT
Organism: Taphrorychus bicolor; assembly: GCA_951812265.1. Taxonomy (NCBI): domain Eukaryota; kingdom Metazoa; phylum Arthropoda; class Insecta; order Coleoptera; family Curculionidae; genus Taphrorychus; species Taphrorychus bicolor. Next base: position 49,269,106 of record OX638300.1, on the reverse strand, counting down.
TTTCTCAGGTTAACTGACACTTATCTCAAAATCGTCCTCTTTCAATGAGTCTCTGGCACCACCTTTTGGAATTTATCTAACGGCAAAGGGACTACTGGCGCCTTCAAGGTAGCTTTTAAACAAGAGAGATTGCATCCAGGGATTTGCAGGAATTATACAAGAAATAATTTAACTAGTTTCTATTTACAGGAAACCGAACAAGACAAAATGGACATACGAACCTCTTAGTGCTAAAAACTACCACTTCTTACTTAGAAGACCTTTTATGAGGGATAGGGGATGTTGGTTCGGGTTCGGTTGTTATTTGGTGATCAGGTGACAACAATCTAACATCGATAAAAATAACTAAAATGTCGAAACGTCTACAATACTTTATTTTATATTCCTAAACTTAACAGCTTTTGAAGAAGGGTAAAAAACGTGCTAAAATTCATAAAAGGATATAAAATGGTACCACGAGTACCCATATCAAAGTTCCCATTTATGACATATTGTTTGCGATTACGAAAAGAACCTACAATTGAAACTTCAGTTTTCTAGCTTTGATTGTTCCTAAAAATGTAATATTTGCCAATTTTTGGGTCACCCTATAGAGTCTAAATCAGAAATAAAGGCATTGTTTATAATAAGGGAATAAAAATTGCAAAAAAAATATTGGTAAAAAAAAAACTTAAAGTTAAATGTTGCAGCATTTTTTGGGACATCGATTACTATTTAAAACAGAAATCAACGCTCTATTTATCATAAAACTACTGGAATTTACGCAATAAATTAATTGATATCGATTTACATGCAAAAATCCTAAAATTCCAGGTTACAACATTTTTTTTGGACACCCTATACTATTCAAAACGTAAATATATGCCCAGTTTATCATACGACTACTAGAACGCCCGAATAAAATCGATTACTATTGATTTATATGGGAAAAGTCGATATTTCTATATTAGGTTGAGGCTCTCTCCAACTGGCCCAAAAACCTAAATTTTGAGATCAAAATCGTGAATTTTAGCATTCAACAGCTTATTTATTAGAGATTTATTAGCGTTTTAATGATGATTTATTAGAGAAGGTATACGAGGAGCCAAAAAAGTAGAATAGTTTTAGTGTTTTTTTAACAATTTGTGGATAAAACGGCAAAGGAATTTTTTCGCAGTAAATACTCATATTTGACAACACCAGACTCCTTTAAACAGACACCTGCATAATTAAAATTGCTTTAATTGGTAAGTTCTAATAACGCTTTCATCGCCTATATCTAACATTTTATTCCGCCGTGTCTACGTACTAAATTAATAATCCACCGTTTCTATGTGAAAGACACACTGCTTGTGGACCTTTTCTGCATTATTAGCATAATATTAGCTTTCTGCATAATTTTTTGAGCCACCCTATAATATCTAAAACAGAAATCAACGTTCTATTCATTATAAAACGACTGGAAGTAACAAATACAATCGATACAGTTTTATATATCATATAACACTATAGATTTATATGACACATATAGAAAATTTCATGTTAAACATATGGGGCTCTCAAACCGGCCCAAAAAACTAAATTTTGAGATCAAAATCGTGCATTGCTTCCTTTAACAGCTAATATCTCGTTTCGATGAAGATTTAGCAGAAAATCTATAAGAAGAGCTAAGGAAGTAGAAGAATAGAGCTGCACGTAAAGCCCATTGTCGAATGTCTGCCTAGAACAGTAACTGAGCACGGGTGGCCCAAAAATTAGGTACAATTTTTGCACTTTTTTTTAATTTTCTTGAAAACCGTGGAAGGTAGCTTCTTTCTGATACATGCATCTGATAGCTCTTAATGACCTCTTCATACATCATATTAACGTGCATATCGCAAAACCTTACCGTTTCCAAAATCGTCGTGACAATTTCCAGCCAAAATCGATTGTCATAGATTTTATCAAAAATAGTCTCATATGAAAGAGTGGACAAAAATATGTAAAAAATTTGCAATTGTGTAGTTTTCAGTAATTTCCTTCCCCTTCAAAATTGCGCCAAAAACGTAATTTTTTTTCACTTTTTATCGACATTTTAATACTTATATCTATATAATTCAAAAATTAAACATGGTATAAGGACTGTAGTATAACCAATGAACCACAAAATTCGACCACAAAATACCTGCTTAATTTGTCGTTCAATGTTTTTAATTTAGTTGACGTAATGTTCGATCAAATAAAAGCATTAGGTAATTTTTACAAAATTTTAACAGTTTTTCACTTCCTATAAGACTGTTATGAAACTAAGCACAATGTACGTTTTGAGCAGTATATTAGGCATAATTAACGTTTTGAGCAGTATTTGAGACGACTCACACTTAAATGAGACACTGTTGTTCTATTGTCATAAATGGCCTTGCTATAAAATGGCAAATGTCACTCTACCCCCATCAATGAAAAATTTCGAGATTTGACGAGAAATTTCGAGATCGTTTAACTGATTTGAGAAATCAGTTAAATCTCGGAACCTAGAAACGATAAAATCGAACAGTTAGTACCGGTCGAATGGGCTTCGTTAAAGCTATTTTGTCAGTCATATACGAAAAACTGAACATTTAGGCGTGGCACATTTATAAAGCAATATTTGTAATAAATGAGAATACCCTGATGATGGCCTATAGTAAGCGTAAAGTCGAATCGTCGGATATATTTGGTTTCAGCGCCGTTTAGCAGCAGCCAGTAAGTTGTAGCAAAAAAGTGTCAATTTATTAAAAAAGTTTCCAAAATAGAACCTTTGGTACCCGCGACAAGGTTCTGGACCTAGAGACCTCTAGCCCGTCCCATAAAGTAGCCACGTACCGAATTTCAGCCTTCTAGCAAAACCGTTCCAGGGATATCGGCTTAAAACCAAAACTTTTCAGGCGTCCAGCTTGGATTTTTTAAAATGTAATTTTTAGCGAAATTTACATAAGGAGAATCGATATCACCATCGGTTCATAAAACAGCTATAACCTAGCTATCGTTAGCTACATAGCTATATCAGCTATATTACCATTCATGGTACCCCAATGGGCACCAAGCGTCTAAAGTTGAACCATGTATCATTAACAATTCTTTAAATATTAACGTTACTCAGCTACTGTAGCTATGATAGCTGAGTCAGCTATTTCACAATTTATGATACTCCCATAGGTACCTACCTTCCAAATTTGAACCATGTACCATCAATGGTACCCTAAATACAACCTTTTTTATATTCCTCGCATTTAAAATACGGGGTGTTCATTATAAAACTTCATCTAGTTGGCCGTGAAATGTCAAAAGAAAAGGACGGAGAAACAAAAGTCCATTTATTTTAATTATGTCATCTTTTTTTGTCAAAATTTCATAGCCTGCTAGATGAAGTTTTATAAGGAACACCCCGTACATGAGGCCAATGCATTTCTTATGTGCTGGGTTGTTGCCGTCGCCGACTTTTTGAGATGCTATTTTGCGCTAATATTACATAAGGCAAACCTACCATCCGATTTTCAACTCGATACGACCATCGGTTCATAAAACTTTATGAAACAGCTATATCTCAACTATGGTCGCTATGATATCTACATTAGCTATTCACATTTTACGGCACCTCAGTAGGTTAGTTGCATTGTTTACCTGACAGATAAACAATGCAATGTAGGTTATATCTGGAGTTTTATCGTCAATCTGAAGTTTTACTTGAACTTGTAAAAGTCATCCTTAATCGCTTACCTCACGGCCGGTATGTTAATGAAAGTTATATTTAGTCTACATTTTTACATTCGAGTTGAAACTCTAAATCTGAAAAAGTGGGTCTATGATTTAGAAGAATTTTTTGACATAAATCCGGACACGAAATTTTCAAATCGACCAGTCTTTGTGAAAAGGATTTCGAGGACTGGACATTTTGACAATAATCTTCCTAGAAATGTTCAATTTTTCCCAGGCCACACAGTTTTCCACGCTTTTCGGCTGATTTTTCTTAGTCTGAGGCTTTAAAGTCAATGTTTACATTTCGGAAAATCTTAGCTGTCAGTTGATGTTCAGTGGGAGGAGTCTAATTCCGAATGGTTCCGATTACTAGTTAAGTGGTGATTTTCGGAAGCATTCGGGATTTTGGGGCCAAAATTTGCAAAAATCTGCATCTTTCGCTTCAAAATTCAATTAAGACCATTTCGCGACGTCTCAACGAAAAGTGGTTCCTAAGTCCCAAAAAGAAAACATTCCAAGGTATCCCTTGGGATAGAAATCCATTCGATTAGATGAACGGTCTCGGGAAAATTATATCTAAAAGTGGCAATTTGAAATTTATAGTTTAAAAATTCGTCCAAATTTCAAATTCAAAGCTAGACCCTTGATTTTTGGCATGGTTAAGGGCCCATGGTGTGCACTACCTCCCTGTGGTAGGTGTGTACACCAAAATTGGCAAAAATTGCGGGACAAAAAATCTTTTGTAGCTCACTCGGTATAAGAGCTATAGCAAAACTAATTACTGACTTTTTTCTCTCCACGTCTTCTAGTTGCCCATATACCACCGAAGCTGGACCGCTCCATAGTTTTCGTAAAAATCACAAAAAACTACCTTACTATTTTGGATACTTTTCCTTAATTGTCTTTGGACATTTTTTTGACCACTCTGTATTAAAGTGACACCTGTGGCGTCATAGGATTAAAAGTAGCCAAGAATATGCTCTTTCCCCTGGTACCATCCTTATTGAGCCAGTCGTCTAACTAAAGGGGTCTAGAAGGCCCAGAAGTTGAACATTACAATTTTTTTTTCAAAAAACCGTCCCATTTTTGCGATTTTTTTGTAGATTTTCCTATTGAACTTATCGGAATTAGACGTCAAAATTGTCCGTCTACACATGAGGAAATCTACCCGTGGGGAGTCATTTTTGAATTTTTGACTTTGGTACGCCACTGGTCGCCCCCCCCCCTCCCCCCGCACGTACTGAAAAACCGATCACATTTTTAGAATGCCCGTTCATTTCTGTACTTACGCGCAATACTACGAAATTCCGTCAAATGAGCAGTTTAAAAGTTATAAGCGTCGAAAGGGAAAAAATATGAAATATATACAACTAAAAAAGCGAGAGTAAGCGGCTCTTTATAATCCTTACTAGCGTCACAATGTTCATTTCCAAATCGTAGCTGCAGTGCGTGTACCAGAGCGGTATAATTACCTTGATCTGCTGCCGACATGTGGAGTAATTTAGCTACTTTGCCGCGAAATGGTAATACTAATGATGTGGTTTTTTGCTGCTTGGTTTTGCAGAGGCCTTGAATTATATTCTGGAGATTTTGTACAGGTACCAGGCTGTAATACCGTCATAATCAAGCGGCTTGATCTTCGCGTTTGCTACGCTAAACCTCTTTACCGAATCGTCGCGTCGTCATCTTATTCGCTCTGTTCTGTTGTTCTAGGAATCTTTTCTCAAGTTCGAGAACTTTCTGGTTGGCAGCTTCTAGGTCTCGGTTAACCCTTTGACTTACAGATTGTAGTCTTTCGTTAAGGGATTGCATTATTCCTTCCCCATAAACCATTCACTTATTATTGTCATCGCGTTGGAAATCTGACTGACATTTTTATCATATCTTCTCGACATGTCCTGAAAGGAGAGAAATATAAAAATAAAATTACTGCTAAAGACCTCGTTAACTCCTGATGTTATTTTTGGTCTCGTGACACGTTTTTTTTTGTCGTTGGTCCATTTTGACCTCCTGCTCTTTCAGTCACTACATGTCTTATGTTAACATATCTTTTAATATACAGTAGTAGTATTATAGTAGTAACATATCTTTTAATATAGAGTTATACTATTTTTAACTGTTTATTTTATCGCCTATTGGTAACTGTGATTGATCGTTACTTATACATCTCCAAAACGGTAAGAGATACGAAGGCGGTTAAATTAGAAGAAAGTTGCACAATGGAGAGACCTTTTACATGGTGTTTGCAAAAATGAGTTGTTTGTTTTAGTTTTTTAGATATCTCAAAAACAGTCGTTTTATGGATTTTGGTTTTTATTTATTTTTTGAGTTATTTCAAACAATACTCGAAAACGGAAAACACTTTCTCATTGCACCTTTTTACGCTCTACAGGATGAAGTTTGTTACTTTTTATTCCAACGTTTCGTTATCGATGAACCATCATCAACTTTACTTTTTCTTATGGATCGAAAAAAAAGTAGAGAAAGCAAAAGATAGTCCTTTTTATACCCAATTCAACAATGTGATGTACTTGTGTCGGAAAAGCAATTCGTAATAAAATATCTACATTTTTTATTAGTAGGATATGAATAAAAATGCATAACAATAAATAGAAAAAAACAAAAAGGACGCAAAATTTACAACAAATGTTCAAATAGATAACCATTATTCTCTAACGACAGGTAAGATCTTCTTACCATTGATTCTAAGATTCGGGATAATAGTTCTGGAGTGATAGTAATGCTGACCGAACTGCTCTCAAAAGTTGATCTTTTGTATCAAAATGGTGAACGTATATTTAGTTTTTTTACCTAAGAAAACTTTTACCCCAAAGAAAAAAATTTTGTTGGGTTAAGTCTGGTGATCGCGCTGGCCAGGAAACCTCACCATAAGTACCGATTGTATTTCCTGGAAACTGTTCCGAAAGGTACCCTCGAACTAGTCCAGCATTGGGTGCAGGTACACCATCTTGTTGAAACCAACAGTCTTGTCCATTCTGTAGCGGCATATTATCTTGACTTTCTTCCAATTCATTTCTCAATAAAGAAAGGTAAGGTTCTGAGGTTAAGGAGTTGTGGCAAATAAAAGGTCCCAATATTCTAGTGCCCAGAATTCCACACCACATGTTGAAGACAAATCGGTGTTGATGATTGGATGATTTTTTCACCCGGGGGTTGCTTTGTGCCCAATAATGGGTATTGCTTCTATTAAAAATTCCGTTGTTTGTTACCTTGCTTTCGTCAGACCAAATAACTTTAAATGGAAAGTCATTATCAATGTGACACTGCCTGGTATACCATTCACAGAAATTCCTCCTCTAATTTCATCTCCAGGTCGCAGTCCTTGGCAAATTCTAAATTTATAGGGGTAAAAGATATTTTTCTTTAAAATAAATTGGGCCGTAGAGCTGAACTTGTTACTCTTTTTCTTCATTAGAAGTTTTTTTTCCTGGTTTTAATAGGTTGCTTAAATGACCCATACTCCATCAGGTTGAAAGCTACACGTCTGAAGATTGATCTATTGGGCTGTTTTCTTTCAAGATATTTGTCGATGTACATACTTTCAGCAGCCACACAATTATTTTGGGATAAAATGTAACATGACAACATATCAAATTTTTCTACGGCTGTGAAACAATATCCCCCGGCATGCTTTTAATGGATAACTGAAATAATTTTCGCTACTTCTAATTAAACATTTATTGACAAATGTTACATCTGACAATTATAATGTTATTCATCGCCTGCTATTGAAAAATGTAGATAATTTAATAAAAATTGCTTTTTTGACACAAGAACTGATATAAATCATGTCATGTAACACCGCGTTGAATTGAGTATAAAAAGCAATATCTAAACAGTATGTACTTTTTTCTAAGTCCATATGAAAAAGTTAAGTTGATGATGGTCTCTTGGCAACAAAACGTTGTAACAAAAATTAGTAAACGTCATCTTGTCGAGCTTAAAAAGGTGCAATGAGAAAGTGTTGTTTGTTTTTGGATACTGTTTGAAATAACATTAAAAATAAATAAAAACAAAAATCCATAAAATTACTGTTTTTGAGATATCTAAAAAACTAAGACAAACAATTCATTTATGCAAACACCATGTAAAAGGTCTCCCCATTGTGCAACTTTCTTTTAATTTAACCGCCTTCGTATCTCTTGCATATCATTGCAGAGATCCCTGTGCAGTGCATCGTTATCTTGGACACACTGTATTTGTAGCCAAGATAAATACCGCAATATAAAACGTCGGCGATTTGAACATTGATTGAAGTTGTTATTTCGTCCCCAACCTGCTAATCCACTTTGCTACTATTGCCATTGGGACACTAAACACTTGGAATTTCAGAAATTATTTGCAAAACATAGTAAATTAATGAAAAAATGGTGACGTTTCAATAAAAAATAGATATTTTTTTAATATCTTCAAATTGTTACCAGTTGTCCCAAACAACTTATTATTAATGTGACATTCTTCTGCTTAAGTTTAGTGTCGCTTTATGTCAAGCTTTAACTGGAATTATCAAACTAGTTCTTAAAATATTTTTTGGTTTGCAGTGATACCCAAACAGTCATACCCAACCGTAGGATACGCAGACGATGTTCTTTTACCTCAATGGGCCATCGCCGTTATAGTCATTGGTCTGGCGTCTCTTCTATTTGTGATAATTTTTGGAGTCACCGTGGTAAGTTATTTCCCCATAAGTTAAAAAAAAATTGACGTCATATTTTATTGAAATTTGCAGCTGTTTAACCGGCATAAAAACTCTAAAAAAACTCCGGCGCCTCTCACGGAAGATATGCTCAATGAACTTAATAAAAATCACATGGGAGGATTTGATAATTACGGCGTGGATGACTTTTATAACATGGAGGATGTTTGGAGTGATAAAAATTATGATCAGAAACCTCCTAAGAAGGTAACTAATGCTTCTTGAGCAACGGGAAGTATATATAATAAAAGCATTTCATCGTATCATCATGAGGCTAATTTCCTAAACGCACCTGTTTAAGAATAAGGAGGGGTGTTTATTTAAAAACATCATCTAGTTGGCTGTAAAATGTCAAAAGGAAAGGATGAAAGAACAAACGTCCATTAACTTTGATTATGTCCTTTCCTGTATAAAATATATAGCCCTCTAAATGACATTAACTAACTTAACACGAGGTATAAGAGAATTTAGAAAAAAGTCTCGTATTATTTTTTTACTATTATAATCTCATATTCGTTTCGCTCGAAGCTGTTCATAAATAAATTTTTAGCGGCACAATGCGTCGTCTTCTTTATACGATAACAGTACCACCAACCTGTACGATAGCTGGCGATCTCAATGGAACGGACAATGGAGTGCATACAATAACACTTACTATGGACACCCGAGTAGTCAGCACAGTGGCCACTCCGGATTTCGTAGGCCCGATCATGACACCAACTTTTAAGTGATTGAGATTTAACTAGTGTAGAGATACGTCTTATCTACTTTCATTTTTGTATAAATTATTTGTAAAGAGACTGAAAGTATTTTTAATAAAATAAAATAATAATGATTATGTGTATGTACCTACTTCTAAATATATATGAAATTTTATTTAGTATTTTCCATTTATTTCTCTCTTTCATAAAAACCTAATCAACCAATCTATATCACAATGATTGGAACAAATACATAGCTAAAACTGAACTACAGATCTAAAGTGTTTTTGGGGCTTTGAAGTCGTGGTCCAATGGAATTTCTTCCTGATGTTTCTGCGGCAGACATTATCAAAGACGGTTTTCATTATCAAAAACAATTATCAAAGGTTGCAATCGAATAGGAAAAATTTGCTGACAATAAAGAAAGTTAGCACGAGAGTTTTTTTGAAAGATAGGGAGGTCCATTTTTGTCCAAAGGGAGTCCACTTTTGGGGGACTCACCTTTGGGGGAACTCAATAGGAGTCGGAAAACCTACTCGTCCAAGATTGTTGTCCATACTTTGGTTGCTCTCGTAAATCAAACTTTGATGTTTAGTAGTATTTCCTTTTTAAGAAAAAAAAAACGAGAGAGAATTTAATTTGTTAAATATACGGTGGGTTTTAAACAGTTATATCTCAATTTTTAGAGTGGTGCTCGAACTATAAAAAGTATCAAAACTACAAGTTTAAACAGCAAAATTCTTAAAACCACAAATCAGAGCAGAAAAAAAGTCCCACAAGATATATCCTACTGTAAGGTATGCCAGATCAGGACTTCAAGGTGTTGTAAAGTGGGAAGAGCGAGTTGCACAGAAGACATTTCTTAAGGAAAGTTGGAAGATTAATAGGCAAAGACATAGAATTCTCATGAACCCATACAGGGTTTTTGATATGTAAAAAACTCACTATGTCCCTCAAAAAATTACTGCTTAAGTCATAATAGAGAAGCATAGCTGGAGTTTGAGAAAGTACACTGCTATTGTGGGCATCAAGAAGAAAGTTTTCTTGGATTCTAGAGCTCAAAAAACATTTGTTAGGTAATTTAAAAAGGCTGTGATGGCCGTAAAAGCCATAAGTTTTTACGCATGGAAGGATGGACTGTCTCCAATTTACGTAAATATTTGTTACCAGCTCTTAGAAGGTAAGACCGTTTCGAGGAAAGGTAGTTACCTCAAGTAACCGCTCATCCGTTAAACTAGAAAGATTAATGTTGCCGCAACTCTGTATGACATCACAAATAATTTTCCTGTAGAAAATTACTGAGAAAAAAGACTGAAATGTTTTTTAAAATTGATATTTTTTTAATGAGATAAATTTCTAAATACTGCTAACATTATGTACATTCTATAATACCCTGTGTTTAGTATGCGGAGTGAATGACATCTATTCAAGCTAGTACTAGGTAAATAACAGGCATTGTGAAAAAGAATAATAATTAGATAAATATGTAATATGTATTGAAATTCATTTTATTTACCCAAGGATCACAATCTTACAAATTATTTCATATTTGCACTAAAATTATTTTTTACAACGTTGAATCTATTTTATAGTGATCTTAAGAGTAAAAACATTTAACATACGAGTTGGTGATGGTGACAGTGCCTTAATTATACAGTGTGAGTTTCTAAAATGGAACAAATTCTGTAAAAAAAAACCTTTATTTTTTGGAAAAACGCTCGGACCCGTCGATTTATATTTTGGATTGCCGTCTTTTTTGTAAAATAAACCATTATACAGGTTGTCCCAAATTCAAGATATGACGTCATCGATTGTTTTTTAAACGACAACTGCAGTTTTGGCTTAGCTATTTTCATAGTGTACATCAAGTTATACATAGTTGCCATTTGTCAATTTTTTATAAACTGCCAGTCGCAAGATGTTTCACAAAATTTATTTTATTTCATACATCAATTTATATTAATAAATATTCTACAATAAATGCTCAAAATGATGTCCATTCACTAGTAGGCAATACCCTAAACGTAACTGAAACTCGTTTTGCACGTTTGCAATTTCTTCGGGGGAAATTAGTCTGCGCTCATGCCTTATTCATGCTTTCAACTCCTGAACATTTTCAGGTTTCGTTTGGTAAACTTTGCTTTTTAAGTAACCCCACAAAAAAAATATCCAATGAAGTCAGGTCTGGTGACCTGGGTGGCCATTCAATGGGACCTCTTTTACCAATCCATCCGCCCGGGAATACTTCATCCAGATATTGGCGAACAGGTCTGGCAAAATGGGGAAGAGCACCATCTTGTTGAAACCAGATATTTCTGTTGAGGACATCTTCTTCTATAGAAGATTTCCTTGTCCTATAGGACAAGGAAATAGAGTAACCAAATTTGGAATTAGTTCCTCTTCCAAAAATTCTAAATAACTCGCTCCGTTGAGATTTTCTTAAAAAAAGATTGGTCCTATAACTCGATTATCGACAATTCCTGCCCAAACATTGATTTTTTTCTGGGCGTTGACTTTCGCGTGGCGTGACCTTCTCTCATCCAGTGAGAATTCCCCAATATCCATCTGCCCAATAACGAACATTTTGTCGGTTTACCTCACCATTTAGCGTAAACGTCGATTCGTCAGAGAATACAATGTTGTTTGTATTTACAACTTTTCTGTTCAGAAGATCCATCATTTGCTCGCCCACAAACTGAAGTCTTTTATCAGGATCACGTTCGGTCAATTCCTGGAGAATTTTTAGTTTGTAAGGATGCAACTTTTGGGCTTTGAGAATTTTTACTGCTGAAGTGTGGCTAATTTCCTGTTCATTAGCTAGCTGCCTGGTGAAAATATTATGGTTTTGTTGAACAGATAATAGTACATTAACTTTGACATCCTCGCTTAGTGCACTCTTTCGATGAATTAATGTTTTCCTTACATGTCCGTTTTCCCGAAACCGTTCTCCTACTTACTTACAGTACCTACTTCGAGATAAGATTAGTAGATAAGAGTGGCGAACCACGATGCTTGTCTCTGAATAATTGAACCACTTCATTTTGTGTTCGTGTTCTATCTCCGTATCCAATCATCATTAAAATGTCAATCTTGTGACTTTCAGTTAAGTAAGACATTACGTTGAACGAGTTATTAAGTTATTATTATCAAGTATTGTTGTAATTAGCGTCTTTAAGTTGTAAGTTGTTGGTGAAATTAGCAGGATTGGGATAAATAATGCACCTCTTCTTTATTCGAAAATGGCCGACGTTTCTCTTTCTCTCTTCCTGATGAAGACTAAATAAATAGTCGAAACGTCGGCCATTTTCGAATAAAGAAGAGGTGCATTATTTGTCCCAATCCTGCTAACTTCACCAACAATTTTCAAGTATTTAAGGAAAGATATTTAAGAAAAGTAAAACGCTGTAAATTGTACATTTGATATTGACATTAATGAAACGTACCTAATGCTGGTAGAAATTATTGTTACCAGAAAGTCAAAAGTAATCTATGAAAGGGTAGCTTGGGGTAAATTCAGTAGGTAAAGGCCTAATATGAATTGATGATTGAGGAAATAAAATAAATTTTGTTAATTATCTTACGACTGGCACTTTATAAAAATTTGACAATTGGCTACTTATGTATAACTTGATGTACACTATGAAAATAGCTGACAAAAAATAGCAGTTGTCATTAAAAAAAAAACAATTGATGACGTCCTATCTCCAAATTGGGATAACCTGTATAATGGTTTATTTTACAAAAAAGGAGGCTATCTAAATTACAAATCAACGGGTCCAAGCGTTTTTCCGAAAAATAAAACGGTTTTTTTACTGAGTTTGTTCCATTTTAGAAACTCGCACTGTATATAATGGAGATAATATTTACTCGCGCAGCAATTAACTTTTAATTTCTTATAATTCAACAAAGGTTAGAAATAATGTGTTTGTCAGAATAAGCTCAAAGTGAACATTTACAAGATGTTCTTGTCGTGAGAAGGAGATATTATTACCTATTTCGTATAAGAAATTGTAAAATACCTACTTATCAAAATGACAAAGTTATTATTTATCGTGGCACTTTACCTTCCAATCGTAGCTCCATTAGGACAGGGTGGCAATGTAACTGTGCTTGTTGACTATATCGAAAATTACCAGGAAATTGCAATGGCATATGAAGTTCCAGATGACTTTACTGAATTTGTAGAAACTTACACTGATGAGATCTTAGGTAAGTGGTTTGCTCTCAAAATATTGCTACATAAAAGGATAATAAAGGAAAAAATACTAAAATAATTCGTTGATTATATTCCAAATAATAAATGTAAAGCAATGTGTTGAAGCCTAAAATTAAAGTTTTTCGATGCGTAAAATGTTGAGAATTGAAAGTCTTCTAACCTATGAATTTATTATAGAAATGAGTGTTGTAAAAGAACCAAGAGATGGACTTAATCCAATCTGAAGAAAATTGGCGTTGTCATATGACACGTTTTTTTTGTGGGCAACACTTTTCAGTTTGGTTTCTAATGCACATAGGATACCGATTATCAGTGTTCGTTCCTAACTCTAGTCTTTGTCATTTGATGCTATGTATATGCTAACGGAAAAATATCGATGCAACAAAAATTTTCGTTAATAATCGAAAGTTCACAGCAAAAGGATTCGTTTCAAAAAGCACATCAAAAGGATTGCATTTCAGCCCACTGCACACTGGTCTGAATTCACTTACAAACGTAACTAATTATTTTTTTCTTTATAAAATGTTAATTGAGCCTCAAAGAATCATAAATAATTAGAAAAAAAAATTCCTCTTGGCTGCAGTCGCTAGATAATTTTTAGGAAAAACTGTGTGATAAAGTGACATTTTGTATGTGTTTTTTTAACATTTTCGTAAGCAGATCTAAGTAGTTATAAATAATTTGATACAAACTAAATTCCTAGAAAGTATCTGAATCATTCTCCTGATCTGACATTGATTCAGAGGATGTGTCAGCAGATGATGAGGAACTTGGAGAGTCACTTTTTATCATGTATAACCCTTTCATCTCAGGTTCTTGCAAAAGCTAATAACCTCCGGAACAAAGGTATGTGGCCTCTTTTTTTATTATAATGTTTCTTTGGCCGCATATGCGTACGGCAGCTCTTTGTCTTGGAGAGTCGACAGGTGTGAGTTACAATTGGACTTTGCTATGGGCGCCACTCAATTCTAAACTAATGAGATGAGAAATTCTTAGGAATTGAGAAGCTAAGAATTTGTGTAATTAATACGGTGATCAATAAAAAAGTAGAAGTAATTGACCCTATGCATTTAATAATGTGAGTTGGCTAAATATTTACACATTACCAAATAACAAATGAAACTTAGGCACTCTAGGCACTGCTAACACGTCACAATACGTACATCAAATTAGCAGCCTATTCTAGCTAGTGACACCATTCGGTGTAACCGGGATATATACAAGTTAATATGTAGAGTTATACGTAGAGTCTTTGTCCAAAGAATTCTAAATATAGGGACAGGGTAGTAACTACCAGTTTTAATAAATTAATGAAACATTCCGACCAGAAATGGCTGTTACAAATGGAGTTAAAAATGTTTATGTTACTAAGTTTTCTCGAATCATTATTAATTCATAGGTAAAGGTAAAATACGTCGGTTGCTTAAGAACACGTGAAATAGAAAATCACAGAAAACAAGGCATAGGTATAGGTAGTTCCATAATATGTCGATAGGCAATAGAATATTAGTTATATCATTGACCGTCTGACGAACAAGTTTATAATAGAGAAAAAGGTAATCTTACGGACTTTTGTTTCTTCCATACTTCTACGATGACCAAAATAGGTGTGTAGTATTCTGGCAATTGACCTGATGGTCACCGGACCGTCGTGAAAGCATTTCTCCAACTATGACTCAGGACAGATTCATCCTAGAGTATGAGTGAAACTCGGAAGAATTTCACATAGGCGTGGAGATAAGTTCTTAGGATCGGATCGGCTCATCAGCTGGACTAACGAGTCCTCAGACCAGGATGTGTGTCATGCACGGGCTCTATTGACTAGAGGAAGCATCCAGGTCATGGAAGAAATCCGTCATGGAAGCAATCCCTTATGGAAGAAATCCGTCATGGAAGCAATCCCTTATGGAGAAACCCTTTTGACAAAGGCATATGTTGAAGTATAGTTCTAAATCGAAAGTATAGTGGCTGCTTACCCTTTTCTACGGAAGGGCAAAACCAAAAATTGTCCGCCTCATTGGAGGAGACAATGGTGTAAGTGCTTGTCGCCGGTCAAGAACGAAAAGGCGAGAGCACGAGATACGTAGACGCACCGTCGAGGACCAAAAGTGGAAGGAGATGTTGCCAAGTACAAACGACTATATTTAGAGGAGCAATCGCGTTACCAGCAAAGGTGCGGAACGGCATACATAGGTACCATTAAACCATTCAATAAAATAGAAGATCTGACAACCATGGCATCATAGCGCTGAAGCGATTGAAATAACTTAGAAACATTGTAACCCGATTGAAAATTATAGTTTAAAACAGAGATATAGGGACAAATATGTAAATGAACGCTTTTAGAAAATAAAAACGTTACAGGTAGACAACATCTATTTCGGTACTTTCCTTAAATATGATATTGTGGTGTTCAGAATATTGAGTGGATCAGAAGAAATCAATACCTCTTCAATAAATCCTCATTACATAATACATATATCAAATCATACATAATATTTAATTCTTTTAATTACAAGAAGTCGGAGATTAAACGTCGAAGACACCATGAGCATTATAAGACATGACGCCTTCGCTCGAAGTATACCCCTAGGGCCAGGGGCTTTCGGGTTCTACACTTATCGTGCATTATTATCCTTACAATGCTCTAGGTATCTTAATTACTATAAATCCTTGTCTCGTGATTCCTGGGCTTCTTCGGAGAGTTGCCCGATTAGTAATGGGGCAGCTTCTATTATTGCTGACATATATCACCCAGTATATATAACTGTCACTGACAGTGATTGATAAATAGGTTTAAGGTTATGGATATTGTTTACTCTTAAGCCTATACATAGATGCCACTCTTCCACTTATTCCAGATTTTAAGGCAACAATTTATTCATAGTTATTAACTCTTGCGATAACTAATTTATGTGATTTTAACAGTTAATTTAATTATTGAACTTCGACTGATATTAACAATAAATGAATATAACAGACTTTTCTTCACTTTTC
This sequence comes from Taphrorychus bicolor, assembly GCA_951812265.1. Classification (NCBI taxonomy): domain Eukaryota; kingdom Metazoa; phylum Arthropoda; class Insecta; order Coleoptera; family Curculionidae; genus Taphrorychus; species Taphrorychus bicolor. Next base: position 49,252,782 of record OX638300.1, on the reverse strand, counting down.
ACTACTTTTCATTCAATTCCAAAACTCTAAGATTATTGTCATTCATCATCATATAATACCTATATACTAAGGTATTAGAATTCGTGATCCTACTTCTTTTTACGTATATTGAGCGTCCCAAAAAGTGAAAATTTACAGTTTTACAATTTACCATGAAGTTTATTATTTACATAACATTATTTTCATAATATAGCTATATTATGTTCAACAGTAATATTCTGAGGAAAAAATAAAGAAACTACGATAATTTATTCTGTAATTATTGTAAGTACTAAAACAATGATTTAATCGGTAGTTTCCTATAGTGATACATTTTAGTGGTCTTTATTCAGTTCTTCAAAATTGTTGTTTTTTTTTACGTCTACCTATTACTGGTGTCAGCTTCATCCTTGTCGGGGGCGTGCTCTTATATAATGTTTTGTACAGTTCTAGTAGGTACTCACCTAAAAATAAAGAACATGTAAAAGTATATGTGAAACCCATCTATTTACTAAATAATGGCAGGATTCTGTAACTTTTGCTTACAGCGGTGTATACGATGTATAGCCCTAAAGGAAGCTACAAACGAAAATGTAATATTTTCGTAAATTCCGTATTTTCGTAAAATTCCAAAAATACTGAAGATATCTTTCAACCGAAGATAGTTATGACACAAAAGATGAATGGTGGATGATGGTGGATCAAATAGGGCTTCATAAATTTATTGTTTTGAGAAAGAAAAATTGAACAAATGAGAAAATTTGCATGCTATTCAAATAAGTAATTACACCTTTAGAACGATAGATCTCTAACATCGCTGTACGCAAAGTTACTGAATCCTACTATTTGATTCAATAATTTTCTTTGTTTATCTTAAGCTGGACGTGCTACTAAATATGTTTATCTTTACCAAAGCAACCAGAATAAGTGCGATCTTTATTTCATTTGGTAGAGTAGTTTTAGGAACCCTATACAATTTGTTATTTGCAAAACTAAGGTTCCAGTATATTATAGCGCAGAGGCACTGAGTGAACGTACTCGTATATGAAAAATTAGACTTTTGCAAAACAGTTAATGAGTACGTACCTGGTAATAAGTGTAATTTCCTTGCAGGTCGTGTATGAAAGCGCTTCTTGGCACCCTTCTACCCGGAGCAATTTAAATTTGAATGGCTTTTTGGTGTTAGTGTTAGTACCTTTCTATTCCAGGAAATTTTCTGGATGTGAGTCGCTTTGCAGCTCTTCATCGCGGGTCAGGCGACCTTCACCTTTTCTGGATGAGCGTCAACTACCACTCAAAATGTCTTCTTCTATGCTTTTCATTTTCGCCTGGTGCACTTTTTGTAATGTTTGCGTCTCAAGGTTTCAAGACTGACGTTCAGCCCTTCAATAGCTGGCAGCTGGAGAGTGAATTTGTGCGAGGGCCGAAGAGCGGAGTTAACTGACATGTGAACTGTAGTACTGTCGTGTCGACGTTTTTGTGTGTCGGGGGTACTCGTATCTACCTAGGTTAATTTACTTTGCATATCCTGGTTAATAAAATTATTATTGTTGTATTTCTCTATCCTATATTAAGTAAAACTACAAAAAGCTAACTATAGTACATAATACTTTTATAATTAAACCATTATTAACAGCTTATGAATGAAGACATTTAGTAGTATTTCCAGTCCTCAAATAGGTCCTACAGGCAATACAACAAAAATTGATACTTGTATGCGTACTTACCTCAAAAATATGGCTTTTTTTTTGTTAGAAAGCTCTTTTTTATAAATAATCGAATTTTCTTGTCGATTATTTTCGGCCTACTGGAATTCTTTTACTTTTTGATCCACTTAAAATTTTGATAAATATATTATTGAAAATTGACAACGACGCAACTTCAATTTGACAAAATCTTAAAGCTTATTGGAGGCAATTGCGACGAAAAATACCAGTTGGTAATTAGTTTGACTGTATTGGTTAAAAAAAACACGTCAAGCAATCTTATTGGCCAGCTTTCAGACTGCCGATTTTAGTTATCACCTTCCAATTCTGTATTTACCGTATCTGTTTTGACGACAAGTAAGCGACAATTGCCATCGATGTTATACAGGGTAAATTCCATGGCAATGTAAGATGCAGAAAATAATCGAATATGATATAGTACCAAAGATAAAGTATAGTAGTTCTAAATTCTCTTGAGCGTTACGTCATCGTTTACTACGTAACCATAATTTTAGGGTATGTCTTAATTTGATACATACGATTAAAGTCAAATTGACGTTTTTTTATGGGTAAGTGCACGTATTTTCTTAATCGGCGTTAATGGATAAAATAACCAGTATATTTTTTATTTTTAATAAGTGGTTTATTAGTATATTATTTGAACTCAACTAAATAAATTACCTGCCTTATATAAGTAATAATAAATTAAGAATAATTTATTTATTTGGTTTTCTTATCACGTTACGTTAAGACTTAGTAGGTATGAAACTAACCAAACCGGGAATACTATGTTTCCCGGTTTGGGATATATAAGGCGGATAAGCAGCTTAAACAAATAGCTTCAAAGAAATTCCAATTATTAACATTTTTATTTAATGTGATTTACAACACATCTACAGCTTTACAGCAATTTGTATTCAAAGGTGGGTACTACATTTTTGACGCAGCACACAGACTTTAAGAAGCAAGTACACAGTTGAAATAAAACAAGTAACAAGTAGGTCTCAAAAATACAAAAATAGTGGTCAAGTTCAAACAAAAATAAGTTTCGAGTGGCGCACTAATTGTTTTGGAGCACTGCACAGATAACGCAAAAGCAGCACATTTACTGTGTGTATGGCGACTAGCAGAGAAATAAATGAAACAGGTTTGGGAGAAAAATAAGATACATTGATGTAATCTTTTAAAAAATTCCCAATTATTTTAAACAAAGCACAAACGTTCTAACGGAGAACAAATAGCTAGAAGCAAACAAAGAAGTAAACAACATTGAAAAAAATCGCCGTAGAAATAAATGTTATTAATTATCCAATTCTTCCTCGGATTCACTGTCTTCATGTCGAACATAGTTTTTTCATAAGTCCGGAGTAACCTGCAAAAAGAGTGTTGTTAGTAAGTTGAGTAAATCATTTTTTTAAAATTGAAAAACGTGCATTTTCCAATGCCTCGTTCCATAAATTCATGTTTAATCTATAAAAACCGGTACTCTTTCAAAATGTTATCCTTTTATGTATGTTTTGTTGTTTTATTACATAGTCGCTTAGATATTATACACTTCGTCCACTTAAACTTAAACTTAAGTTTTTTCAAGCACAAAGCCAGGGAAGTGCCAGGAATTATAACTTGATCTATAATTTGCAGGTGGTTATGCAAAGACTGGAGTGTAACATGTTCTTCTGTAATTAAAAAATGAACTCAATAATCTTCGATATCTGTCGTGGAGATTGTTGTACTGTACCTGCTGCATAAATTCGTCCCCTTATTACATGCTCGCAGACTTGATGTTGTGGTGTTTTCTTACACAATGTAGACTCTTCAACAGCATGATCTTTACTCGCTCTATTAGCACAGTATAAAGAATAATACATTATATATAATATAAGTGGCGCCATCTGACGACGGCGGGTGCTTCCACTAGGGCATGCGAGATGATTGTGAAGCGATCCAAAAACCAGTTTTCTGCAATATTGTCACTTCCCACAGACAAATGGCCGAGATTTCGTACCTATATTGTCTGGGGGCGACGTTTAGCAGAGTATCAGACTCATTTCTCTATCAGGCAGAAGAACCATAGACCGGTTTCGCTCTTATTAGAGCTCATCAGTACGGTATACCTCGAACCTGATAGAAAAATAAGTCTGAACGGCAATTGGATCTAAATCTTGCTTAGACGCCTGTATGTGTATATAAGTGGCGCCATCTGACGACGGCGGGTGCTTCCACTAGGGCATGCGAGATGATTGTGAAGCGATCCAAAAACCAGTTTTCTGCAATATTGTCACTTCCCACAGACAAATGGCCGAGATTTCGTACCTATATTGTCTGGGGGCGACGTTTAGCAGAGTATCAGACTCATTTCTCTATCAGGCAGAAGAACCATAGACCGGTTTCGCTCTTATTAGAGCTCATCAGTACGGTATACCTCGAACCTGATAGAAAAATAAGTCTGAACGGCAATTGGATCTAAATCTTGCTTAGACGCCTGTATGTGTATATAAGTGGCGCCATCTGACGACGGCGGGTGCTTCCACTAGGGCATGCGAGATGATTGTGAAGCGATCCAAAAACCAGTTTTCTGCAATATTGTCACTTCCCACAGACAAATGGCCGAGATTTCGTACCTATATTGTCTGGGGGCGACGTTTAGCAGAGTATCAGACTCATTTCTCTATCAGGCAGAAGAACCATAGACCGGTTTCGCTCTTATTAGAGCTCATCAGTACGGTATACCTCGAACCTGATAGAAAAATAAGTCTGAACGGCAATTGGATCTAAATCTTGCTTAGACGCCTGTATGTGTATATAAGTGGCGCCATCTGACGACGGCGGGTGCTTCCACTAGGGCATGCGAGATGATTGTGAAGCGATCCAAAAACCAGTTTTCTGCAATATTGTCACTTCCCACAGACAAATGGCCGAGATTTCGTACCTATATTGTCTGGGGGCGACGTTTAGCAGAGTATCAGACTCATTTCTCTATCAGGCAGAAGAACCATAGACCGGTTTCGCTCTTATTAGAGCTCATCAGTACGGTATACCTCGAACCTGATAGAAAAATAAGTCTGAACGGCAATTGGATCTAAATCTTGCTTAGACGCCTGTATGTGTATATAAGTGGCGCCATCTGACGACGGCGGGTGCTTCCACTAGGGCATGCGAGATGATTGTGAAGCGATCCAAAAACCAGTTTTCTGCAATATTGTCACTTCCCACAGACAAATGGCCGAGATTTCGTACCTATATTGTCTGGGGGCGACGTTTAGCAGAGTATCAGACTCATTTCTCTATCAGGCAGAAGAACCATAGACCGGTTTCGCTCTTATTAGAGCTCATCAGTACGGTATACCTCGAACCTGATAGAAAAATAAGTCTGAACGGCAATTGGATCTAAATCTTGCTTAGACGCCTGTATGTGTATATAAGTGGCGCCATCTGACGACGGCGGGTGCTTCCACTAGGGCATGCGAGATGATTGTGAAGCGATCCAAAAACCAGTTTTCTGCAATATTGTCACTTCCCACAGACAAATGGCCGAGATTTCGTACCTATATTGTCTGGGGGCGACGTTTAGCAGAGTATCAGACTCATTTCTCTATCAGGCAGAAGAACCATAGACCGGTTTCGCTCTTATTAGAGCTCATCAGTACGGTATACCTCGAACCTGATAGAAAAATAAGTCTGAACGGCAATTGGATCTAAATCTTGCTTAGACGCCTGTATGTGTATATAAGTGGCGCCATCTGACGACGGCGGGTGCTTCCACTAGGGCATGCGAGATGATTGTGAAGCGATCCAAAAACCAGTTTTCTGCAATATTGTCACTTCCCACAGACAAATGGCCGAGATTTCGTACCTATATTGTCTGGGGGCGACGTTTAGCAGAGTATCAGACTCATTTCTCTATCAGGCAGAAGAACCATAGACCGGTTTCGCTCTTATTAGAGCTCATCAGTACGGTATACCTCGAACCTGATAGAAAAATAAGTCTGAACGGCAATTGGATCTAAATCTTGCTTAGACGCCTGTATGTGTATATAAGTGGCGCCATCTGGCGACGGCGGGTGCTTCCACTAGGGCATGCGAGATGATTGTGAAGCGATCCAAAAACCAGTTTTCTGCAATATTGTCACTTCCCACAGACAAATGGCCGAGATTTCGTACCTATATTGTCTGGGGGCGACGTTTAGCAGAGTATCAGACTCATTTCTCTATCAGGCAGAAGAACCATAGACCGGTTTCGCTCTTATTAGAGCTCATCAGTACGGTATACCTCGAACCTGATAGAAAAATAAGTCTGAACGGCAATTGGATCTAAATCTTGCTTAGACGCCTGTATGTGTATATAAGTGGCGCCATCTGACGACGGCGGGTGCTTCCACTAGGGCATGCGAGATGATTGTGAAGCGATCCAAAAACCAGTTTTCTGCAATATTGTCACTTCCCACAGACAAATGGCCGAGATTTCGTACCTATATTGTCTGGGGGCGACGTTTAGCAGAGTATCAGACTCATTTCTCTATCAGGCAGAAGAACCATAGACCGGTTTCGCTCTTATTAGAGCTCATCAGTACGGTATACCTCGAACCTGATAGAAAAATAAGTCTGAACGGCAATTGGATCTAAATCTTGCTTAGACGCCTGTATGTGTATATAAGTGGCGCCATCTGACGACGGCGGGTGCTTCCACTAGGGCATGCGAGATGATTGTGAAGCGATCCAAAAACCAGTTTTCTGCAATATTGTCACTTCCCACAGACAAATGGCCGAGATTTCGTACCTATATTGTCTGGGGGCGACGTTTAGCAGAGTATCAGACTCATTTCTCTATCAGGCAGAAGAACCATAGACCGGTTTCGCTCTTATTAGAGCTCATCAGTACGGTATACCTCGAACCTGATAGAAAAATAAGTCTGAACGGCAATTGGATCTAAATCTTGCTTAGACGCCTGTATGTGTATATAAGTGGCGCCACCTGACGACGGCGGGTGCTTCCACTAGGGCATGCGAGATGATTGTGAAGCGATCCAAAAACCAGTTTTCTGCAATATTGTCACTTCCCACAGACAAATGGCCGAGATTTCGTACCTATATTGTCTGGGGGCGACGTTTAGCAGAGTATCAGACTCATTTCTCTATCAGGCAGAAGAACCATAGACCGGTTTCGCTCTTATTAGAGCTCATCAGTACGGTATACCTCGAACCTGATAGAAAAATAAGTCTGAACGGCAATTGGATCTAAATCTTGCTTAGACGCCTGTATGTGTATATAAGTGGCGCCATCTGACGACGGCGGGTGCTTCCACTAGGGCATGCGAGATGATTGTGAAGCGATCCAAAAACCAGTTTTCTGCAATATTGTCACTTCCCACAGACAAATGGCCGAGATTTCGTACCTATATTGTCTGGGGGCGACGTTTAGCAGAGTATCAGACTCATTTCTCTATCAGGCAGAAGAACCATAGACCGGTTTCGCTCTTATTAGAGCTCATCAGTACGGTATACCTCGAACCTGATAGAAAAATAAGTCTGAACGGCAATTGGATCTAAATCTTGCTTAGACGCCTGTATGTGTATATAAGTGGCGCCATCTGACGACGGCGGGTGCTTCCACTAGGGCATGCGAGATGATTGTGAAGCGATCCAAAAACCAGTTTTCTGCAATATTGTCACTTCCCACAGACAAATGGCCGATATTTCGTACCTATATTGTCTGGGGGCGACGTTTAGCAGAGTATCAGACTCATTTCTCTATCAGGCAGAAGAACCATAGACCGGTTTCGCTCTTATTAGAGCTCATCAGTACGGTATACCTCGAACCTGATAGAAAAATAAGTCTGAACGGCAATTGGATCTAAATCTTGCTTAGACGCCTGTATGTGTATATAAGTGGCGCCATCTGACGACGGCGGGTGCTTCCACTAGGGCATGCGAGATGATTGTGAAGCGATCCAAAAACCAGTTTTCTGCAATATTGTCACTTCCCACAGACAAATGGCCGAGATTTCGTACCTATATTGTCTGGGGGCGACGTTTAGCAGAGTATCAGACTCATTTCTCTATCAGGCAGAAGAACCATAGACCGGTTTCGCTCTTATTAGAGCTCATCAGTACGGTATACCTCGAACCTGATAGAAAAATAAGTCTGAACGGCAATTGGATCTAAATCTTGCTTAGACGCCTGTATGTGTATATAAGTGGCGCCATCTGACGACGGCGGGTGCTTCCACTAGGGCATGCGAGATGATTGTGAAGCGATCCAAAAACCAGTTTTCTGCAATATTGTCACTTCCCACAGACAAATGGCCGAGATTTCGTACCTATATTGTCTGGGGGCGACGTTTAGCAGAGTATGATGAGCTCTAAAGCTCTAATAAGAGCGAAACCGGTCTATGGTTCTTCTGCCTGATAGAGAAATGAGTCTGATACTCTGCTAAACGTCGCCCCCAGACAATATAGGTACGAAATCTCGGCCATTTGTCTGTGGGAAGTGACAATATTGCAGAAAACTGGTTTTTGGATCGCTTCACCATTATATATAATGTATTATTCTTTATACTGTGTTATTAGTTACGAGTATCTGAATTGTTACTAGCCACACCTAATGCCTCTGCTACCCTCTAGAAAAATATTTATCAGATTTTTTTAAGTATTAATATTTGTAAGTACTTTTATCAGGACACATTTATTACACTGCATTGAATAAGTAGAATAAATGGTGTTAAGCGTTTTGCGTTTCTTGATTCGATTTAAAAAGAATCGCCGCGTCCGTTTTAGAGGAATAAATAGGAGCAAAGCGGTAACTTATAGCAAAATCTACGAAGCTGCCTATCGGAATATTTACGCATATGCTAATAATGCCTTTTCTTACCTATCTGTTGCCGTTTTGCACCCACAATTCAACCACAACGCTTAGATTTGTCTCCCAAAGAAGATACGCCGTAACTAGTCTTTAATTTTAACGATAATAGGTACTACTTACGTTATGTACTGCATTTAAAGGTATCAAGCTCTTTCCCGTCTCTTTTTCTTGTTGAAAATATTGAACTAACTTCAATATCTTCAATATTAACACTTGTTCACTCTCAGAGAATGTTTTGCCCGGATTTTTTTGATTTAAGAGCAGATTTGATCATAAAACAGAGCTAAAATAGAATCAACTCCCGTGTTAAAAATTTGGTTCGCATTACAGCGCCATCTCTCGGGAAGGAATAAAAGCTCAAGATTGAAGCTAGGGTCGAGAGATGGCGTGCTTAACTAATTCTAAGTAGATTCCTAATAATTTTGTTAGTTCACTCATATGTCGCTAGATGGCAGAGAATTGTTAAATTTAAATATTTGCCGCCATTGTTCAATATTCTCAAGTGCCAATTTACGAAAACCTCAAATCAGTTGATATCTTAGTTTGCCAGGTTCCTACTTACGGCACGCGTTTAGCAAAGAGCATTCAATAATTATATGTATTATCACCTAAAAGAATTATATGCTCGTTGTTGTTTAGTAGGTAGTTGCTTGACAAACCAAAATGTCGAGTGACTTGAGATTTGTTCATAAATTCGCGCCAGTTAGTATTCAGTTAGTGGTGGTTTTAAACGGATTATATTTATTAAATTGAAGTAGACAGTAGGAAGTATATGGTAGGAAAATGCATTAAAACATCACCTATTACAAAACCAATCTTCATAAAATCAATAAATATTTTTCACAGGTACCTAAGTTTATGTCTGCAATATTTTGCCCTATGAGGGCTATGGTGAATAAAATATTATTATAAACATAATATTTCAAAAAATCAGTAATTTATTCCCAGCAATTGGTGTTTAGTGAACATACTGGAAAGTTATTATATACTTTTTGACGTTCCATTGTAAACATCCTCTCACTTCCGAGAAGACTTTATTTTTGTGACCGTATTTTTGTGGATTGGGAAATCGATGTTTCGGTTCAGGGCTTCCCCAACACGTAGAAACGCAACACCTAATCGTAGACGGCATTTCGACAATCTGAAATATCATTCAATCAGCTTATGTTGCTTCTCTTTGTAATTTATACAAAAGGTTTACTTTTACATTATAAAGAATATTAATATAAGAATAGTCAATATATGTAATATGTGACAACTGCCGCTCCCAACAAGATTTGTCCTTGGCCAAATTATGTAGATACCTAATAAAATATGGAATATTATTAAGGAAATTTTGTGCGCGAGTGATGATAGCGGTACTTTATATTTATGTTCTTTATACTGTATACGAGATTGTGGAAAAATTTTATTTTATATACTACGTAAGGCACCTTTTTTTCTATTAGAAAAAAGCGTATTAGGTACCCAATGTATTATCAATCCTGTCCGCGTACGAGTGGAACGTATTAACCCAGTAATAAGTAATTTATCTCTTACCTTAAATATTTTTAAACGCAGCACAACACCAACTCACTTTTTATCAGTTTCATATACTTTATTTAACTTTATCGCTTTAAAAACCTACAATACTTCAAAAATTTCAAATTCCAAAACTTCAAATTTTGACAGTTCGGTAACCATTTTGAAGTTGGCCGTCGGGAATGGACGAAATTCATGGGGACGCAACCCAACAAACGCCGGCCGAGCGCCATCTTACGTGTTGGAATAAAAGCAAATTGCAAACCAAGTTGGGTAATAAGAGTGGATAGGGCCTGGGCCAATTCAGGGGCTTCGACTTCTGGTTTTTGGGGGTTAGGCTCAAGTAGCGGTTGACTGGAAGCCATATTGTCGCAGTTGGCTGTAGGCGTATCCAACCTGCAACAAACGTTAGACGGATTGTCCTTGAGGAGTGACGTCGGCGACGGTGCTGCTTGTCGTACTAGTAATGAAAGAGAAGGACGGGATGCGATTAGACATGTAGATGATTCGGTGCGGAATTTAAAGAGTCATGCATGTTGTAGTGGTATTTTAGATAGGAGTTATATTCATAATTTTAAAGAGTTGGGAGGTAATAATATTTTTTATTTTCCTAATGGAAAATTACATCCAGTTGCCTTTATCAAAAAAATTAAAAATATTTTTACAGAGGCTGGTGTGCCTGAGCACCATAAGTTAGGGCTGGTGTTACCTTGTTGAAAGGCACAGCGTGTGACTGAGTCTCAATTAAGGAGAAGACCTTTTTAAATTTTGAGCATTTTGAACATGCATTTATAGGTAGGTTTTGGGGGGTGGACAAAGAGCGAGACTTAATTTTTGAAATTAAATTATGGTCGCTTTGAGAGTGGTAGCCGCTCAGAATATTTTCTTGACTTATTCAATCAGGCGGGATTTTTGTCTATGGGCATACCTGAATCTAAATTGATTTCAATGTTGAGTAGACACTGTTCACCCGATATTCAAAAGGGAATAATATCATTGGGGTTGAACACTTTTGATGGACATGACGAGTACTTGCGCAACATAGACTCTACTTATTCACCTGATCAGGGGGGTTTTGCGATGTTCAAAATCGGTTTGTGAACGGTCGAGGAAATGAATGGCGTCGGCCACCGGGCAGACCGATTGAGAATGAGAGGTTTCAGGAAAATAATGATAAGGGAATGAAACAGATCCAGATTACTCGTTTTAATGAGGAATTGGATTTTTCAAGTGATTCGGATTGTGAGGATGTGCAAGAATGTTCTGAACCTGAGTTAATTAGATCAATAGAGATAAATGTAAAAATTGGAGACATTGAAATATTGGCTTGGATTGATTGTGGCAGCGAAACTACCGCCATATCGGAAAGTTTTTATAAAAAAGTCTCGGAGAATATGCACATTTCTTAGTTGCCTGTTACTAACTTGGCTGTCAGAGTTGCCATTGGTGGTACGCAGCAGCGCATAAAATCGCAGGTTCTTTTGATAGTTGAGGGGCTTGGAACGAATGTATGGTTGAACATTAAATGTTTTGTGGTGCCTGGATTAAACAGAGAAATTTTATTGGGGCTCGATTGGTTGAAAGAATATAAGGCCAAAGTAGATTTTGATAGGTCAGTTCTTAGATTCACTTTTGAAAATAGGTTAATTGTTGTACCATTCGGAAACCACAAGACATTTAGTAGCAAGAGTGGGGAATCGGCTAATAACATGGCATCTTTGTCAGTAGGATAATAGGCGTAGTTATTCAAAAGGGGAAATTTTGGCTGTAGCTCAGGGTGCTGATACAGATGCAGAAAATAAGCATATTGCCATTAGCACACATATTTGCATGATTTGTGTTTTGTTAGTTTTATTTTGAAATTATAGGGTTGGGTACCCGTCTTTAACTTTTATAAGCGATTCAGGAATATAGATGGGTTTATTTTCTGATTCTAGAAATCACAGTTAGGAAATTCAACTTCGATTTGCCTTAAAATTACAGGGTTAGGGGGTAATTCGATTTTTTGAGTAGAGAAGTCACTTCGATAGTAAAAAGATATTTCTGAGTTTCCATTATTTAGGTAATACTTCGTTCTCTAAGTCAATATTAAAATTAAGGTCATTTAAATATTTCTTCAATAGTTCTTTCGGTAAGGAAATATTTGCTTTAAATTGGGATGTGCTTTGGTCATTACAAGTGATAATAGGGGTATCTGATTTGTAAACACTTTCTGGGAAATCCCTTTCAGCGATATGAGGACGTAATAAAGACATGTGATAAACTGTGGCAATCAGAAGTTTTAAGGGGGGATTGTCGATAAAAAATTAAAAATAATAAAGCCGCGCATAAAATAATTTTTTTCAAGCGGACTAAAAGTACGTCATTTTTTTTTCTCCATACGCACACCTAAAGTGGGATTTATAATCCTGAGACCAAAAAAGTAACAAGAAAGTCCTAGGCAGTAAAAGTAAAGTCAAAAGTCTCCGCTACTGTCGTGGTGGCGCAGTTGTACATAAACGATTGTCAGTATTGTAATTTACGAAAACTTTTAAGCACTAGATACTAGATGGCACTACAGCAGCTGAATAAAAATAGTAATCAGAGCTCTTAGTGCGAAGGTGCATCCATCCTATGTTTCAGTTTTTGACACAAATTCTTAGTTGATTTCGCGGATTTCAACTGGTTAGTAGTTGTAGGTTTTAGTTTTGTAAAATATAAGGTGTTTGATTTAATTAATCAGTCACCGCTGGTGTCATGGTGGCGCATTTATAAACGATTTTTATTCACCAAAACCATTTGAGCACTAGATGGCACCAGATAAACCGGTCTAAGTGTATCTGTTGCCATCTTTATATTCTTATTGGGAAACAAAGGATGAGAATACTCGCAGAACGCTCTAGACGAAATCACATATCTTCTCGAATTTTCGATTCGTCTGTTACATGTCATGCGCGTCATCACATCACATTTATTTATCATTGTGAGTGTTATTAATTTAGTATTGATAATGGTGCTACATATTTTTATTTTACCTTAATTTACCTACTCCTTATCCACCTAAACCAGTGTTTATGATTTAATACCACTGAACATTGAAAACCACCGTTCTAAAACGTTCTTATTTTACAAATAAATACACCACTAAACTGATGCAGGTAAATTACAAAACTGAATGACAGTAGATATCTTATTTCATGCATGCTTGAAAAAAAAATAGTGTAGGGGAGGACGGGGGAATTTCGCGCACGGGGTAATGTTGCGCACCGTTGTTTCTGCACCACGATTTATTTATCTTAAGGTTCAAACACCTAACGCCATCTCGGATAAGCTTTCCAAATGAGGGCTCGTAATTTAATGGCGTTCGCAGTATACGTTTAGACAACAAGGCCGAATATATGTTTTTTTACGTGCTGATGTAAAATAGAGTAAGCTTTGGAAATTGGTAAGTGCCTTTTTGTTATTTATTTTCAGTAAAACTAATGTATGTCTATTTAGCTCTATATATACGCCTAATTTTAAGCCCAAGAACAATTAATTGTATTTCGTCATTAACTGCCAAAAATAGGTTAGGTGATGAAACTCACATGGGGGGAATTACGCGCAGAGGTAGCGGGGTAATACCGCGCAACGCGGTATACACGAAACTGACGATCCAAATAAACTTAAACGAGGTTAATAGAGAAAAAACTGTAGAGCTTTCAAATGAAATCGGCTAGAACACTACGCCACAAACGGGAACGTCTAGATGTGATGAAACTATCCAGAAATCTCCACTTAGAGAACCCCATCCCGGACCATCGAGTTGTGATGAAACAAGGCACAGAACACCGCCGCCCAAAAATAATAAATGCCAGTCAAATGCCATTCACTTTTCACCAAAAGTTCCTATTGAAAAACTGGCACCGCTTCCTGGGTCAATATTAAGAAAAGGTGTTAAGCAGCGTGACAAACAACACTCAGAGGTTTTCACTTCCACTCCACTAAAATCTCACTTAAAACTAAAAGAAGAAAAGAAAAATCTTAAGAAAAAAAAGGAAGAGTTAAAAAAATTTGTAGGTAGGAAAAGGAAATCAGAAAAAGTAGAAGAACTGAGTGCTAAAATTAAGAAAAGGCATCTGAAGAAGAAACCTGGACTGAGACGTTTACATTTCGATGATTCTGATTCTGAAAGTTGTGATGAGAGTCAGTTATGTGATGATGATGAATTAGATGATATGGATCCAACTACAGGTAATAATGAGTGCTTGGTATGCGGTGAACTCGGACGAGACAAAGAGATTTAGTACCGTAGCGTAACTTCTTCCAACTTCAGGGGGGGGGGGCACATTCAGAGTGTAGTGGTTGGGATTCTGCAGTGAACTATAAGTGTGATACGTGTGTCACGGTTGAAAGAAAGAGACACAGAAAACGAAATTCATTATTTAATGGGTTTGTTCAGTTCCTATGACTAATATCTCTTTTTTACGTTTTTTTTTACGCAACAATATATTTTTGACCTTCCAGTCTTATTTTATTTCTGCGCAGAATTACCCCATCACATGCGCGCTATTACCCAGGACGTGGGGGAATACCGTGCAATTACATTTTTCGCAAATCATTTGTTTTTTTTTAAATTGTTTCGTCATTCAACCATTTTCTTATAGCTCTAAGGTCCCCAATAGTTGTAAGACTCCGTAGTTAAACTATGAAAGTTCTTCTATACATATAAAGGTTTTGGTGGCCATTTTCCCTTAGATGCGTGGAATTCCCCCATCCTCCCCTATGTTACTCGGAGTAAAACGCCCTTTTGTGCTTAGCCCAGTTGCAGGCCTCAGCTTCGCTTCGGCCGTCAATCTCTGACAAAAGGCCTCACTTTTACTGCTCGTGACATAATTTATTATTTTTTTCAAGCGGACTAAAAGTACGTCATTTGTTTTCTCCATACGCACACCTAAAGTGGGCTTTCTAATCCTGAGACCAAAAAAGTCCTAGGCAGTAAAAGTAAAATCAAAAGTCACCTCTACTCTCATGGTGGCGCCTATATAAACGATTTTTATTCACCAAAATTATTGGAACACTGGATGATACCAGATAGACCGATCTGAGTGTAGTACCATCTTTACATTCTTGTTGAAAAAACAAAGGATAGGAATACTCTCAGAGCGTTCGAGAGCACCACCCGAAACCATTATTAGTCGAATCATATTTATCTGTCAATGTGATTTTTATTAATTTAGTATTTATAATAATGCTACAAATTTTTAGTTTACCATAATTTACCTAAACCACCTAAACCATTGGTTATGATTTGAAACTATTGAACATTGAAAACCACCGTTCTAACACATTCTAATTATTTTACAAATAATATACACCACTAATTGGGTAGGTACCTAGACTCGCTTAAAGAGGATGGGAGAAAATTGCAAAATTCAATCACTTTGAAATATACTTCTTATTTCCTTCATGCTTGAAGAAAAATGGTATTGTTACGGTTCGCAGCGACGCCGCACCGGAGGCGGGGCAACGCGTGTAGTTGGTGGACCTTCGCGACCAATCCGCGCTGTGTCATGGGTGACACGAGTGATTTATTGCTCTGTTTATCTAGAACGCAGTTGTTTACAACCTTTTTTTTATGTGAGATTATTAAAGAATTCTTATCAAGAACATTCTAGGTTTTTCTGTAATTTTATGATTGTGTATAAAAGGCGAATAGCGCGCGCGCGGTGAGGAGTAGTCTTATTTTAATCGAGCTATAAATAAGCTAACGTAACAAACGATAATAGAAGGCTATAAAGTGTTAAGTAGTGAGTTATTTAGTAGTCGTGTGTATTTGTGGAATGAATAAATAGTATAGTATATTGAACCCTGAATTCGCAACAATTGGTGTCAGAAGTGCGATACCAGTGGGAATTTGAACACTAAGATTGCTGAACTTGTAAGTGAGTGCTTAATTGCCGGACATTACGTCTTTATGCCAGTGACCAGAAGCATCAAGCGATGGAGGATCAACTTGCCACCCTGCTGTCCCTTATGCAACAACAGAGGGAAGAACAGGAAAGACGTGATCAAGTACAGGAGCGACGTTATCTAGAACAGGAGAAATGTTATAACGAACAGAAGGAAGGGCTGGAAAAACGTGATCAAATACAGGAGCGCCGTTATCTAGAACAGAAGGAAGAGCAGGAAAAACGTTATAAGGAACAAAAAGAAGAGCAGGAAAACGTTATAAGGGACAAAAAGAAGAGCAGGAAAAACGTTACAAGGAACAAAAACAAGAGCAGGAAAAACGTTATCAAGTACAAGAGCGACGTCATCAACAATTCAAAGAAGAATTAATGAACCATTTCGCAGTCAGGGAGCAACAATTGGACGAAAAAATAATGCAATCCGTTAACGAATCCGTTAACGAAGGACTCGAAGCCGTCAACCAGAGGGTTCTCGAGCTAGAAAAGAAATTCCGGGAACATCTTGAGGACGACAACGTGTCTACAGAGAGTTTTAGCACAGCCAACGCTAAAATTAAGCCTCCCGATTATGACGGTACTACGGCATGGGAAATTTATAAAATCCAATTTGAAGCAGCTCCAAAGGTTAAGGGTTGGTCCGAGCCCCAGAAAGCTACATCATTATTGGTAGCACTTCGTGGGAAAGCTGCTGAGTTACTCCAATCTCTGTCGGCAGCTGATCAAAGTAATTATGCAGCTTTAGTACAATCTCTACAACTACGATTCGGAAATGAGCACAAACAAACCGTGTTCCAGGCCCAGCTGAGGATGACAGCAAAAGGCAGGTGAAACCTTACAAGAAGGTGAACTTTTGAGGCGGACATAGACAGACTAATTCACCTGGCATACCCATCAGCCCCTGAATGTTTTCAAACGCAATTTGCCGTCGAAAGGTTCATCGAGGGAGTTCGCGATAGTGACATGAGATACCACCTACGTCTAGTAAGGCCCAAGGATATCAGCGAGGCACTAGTTCGGGCCCTGGAATTCGAGGCGTCACGAGTGTCGTCTAGTTCTTCTCCAAGTGTAAGAATGGCAACTTGCGGTGACAAGAAGGATACATCTATGGCTATCCATGGCAAGTTTACATAAAGCGTTGAAGGATATCGCAGTCAATTTGCGAGCTCTGTTGGGAAGAACTCCTCGATCAACAGGCAATCGGGGCATAAAATGTTTTAACTGCGGTAAACTGGGTCACGTCAAGAGTAACTGCCGTGATAGGGCAAGAAGTCCGTCGCCGTTGTTTAGAAGACCGAGCGGCAACCAAGACCGCCCTAGAATCCAGGAAAAACAAAGTGGCAAAAGTCTTACAGAGGCCGGACGCATTAAGGGACAGAAAATCCAAATTGAACATCGACCAGGAAGGTCTCACGGAAATGCCGATACATTGTCTAGACGGCCATGTAAAAAAGATAGTCAGCATTGTCGAAGAACTGAGCAACGTGAGTGACATCCTTCTGTAAGGAGAACGTCGGTGGAAATAAACGATGGCTGGACCACACAAACGCTTCTAGAGGAACAAATGAATGATCCAGATATTGGACCCATCCTCTCTGCAAAGATTGACGACAAGAGACCAGAATGGCAAGAAATTGCTGGTAAAAGTCCAAACCTGAAGGCGCTCTGGGTCCAGTGGCACTCTTTTAGAATAGAAAATGGATTACTGAAAAGAGCGTGGGAGAATCCGGATGACAAGACCGTAGTCAGTCAGCTGGTTGTTCCTTCTTCTTGAAGTGCCTTCTCCATTCAATGAAGATCGGCAACAATTCTGGCAAATTCGGCTCTGTCCTGGGCTCTTCTCAGCAGGGAGTTTGAGTCTAAGCCTATCCAATCCCTTATGTTTTTCAGCCAAGAGCACTGTCTACGTCCAGGACCACGCTTTCCCTCAATCTTGCCCTCCATAATCAGTTGTAGGAATCTGTATTTGTCCTGTCTCATGACATGGCCAAGGTAAGCGGTCTTTCGCTTTTTTATGGTCTCGAGGATTGTTCGGTCTTTGTTCATCCTATGTAAGACCTCTTGATTAGTGGTACGATCGGTCCATGGAATACGCAGCATTCTGCGGTACACCCACATCTCAAATGCTTCCAGTTTATTAATGCCGCTGACTTTCAGCTCCATACAGTAACGTGGAATACACATAACATCTAACGAAGTTAAATCTTATGTTTAAGTTGAGTGTTCTGTCCGTTAATAGGTTCCGCATCTTAATAAAGTTAGTTCTCGCTTGCTCTATGCGGGATCTTATTTCTATCTCAGTATCCAGGTCCTCGCTGATCCCACTTGCCAGATATTTAAATTTAGTGACCTGCTCTATAGGTGTTCTGTATATATTTATGTCGGGATGGTTGTTTGGGTTGCGGCTTATTTGCATGATCTTCGTTTTTGAGATATTAATCTTCAGTCCCATTTCGTCCCCGGAAACCGATATGCTGCCGATTAGGCGTTGCAGTCCTTCAGGACTGTCCGCAATTATCACTGTATCGTCAGCATATCTTAGATTGTTTATGAGTTTCCCATTGATTTTCAGACCGTCCACCGCCTCGTCCAGAGCGTTTTGGAAAATGATTTCTGAATACATATTAAAAAGCATGGGGCTAAGTACGCACCCTTGTCTGACTCCACACCTTATGGGTGCAGTGCTTGTTTCGGTGTTTTCCAGTTTAACAGATGCTATTTGCTGTTCATAGAGATTCTGTACCATCTTTAAATCCTGGGCATCGACACCCTTTCTTTCCAGTAGTTCCAATAATTAGGTGTGACCTATACAGTCAAAGGCCCTTGTGTAATCTATAAAGCACAGGTACACTTCCTTTCGCTGGTCTCTGCATTTTTGTAGTAGGACAGAGAGTGCAAACAAGGCCTCTCTGGTACCCATTCCTTCGCGGAAACCCATTTGCACTTCGCTTACATCCTGTTCGCATTTTGCACGTATGCGCCTATGGATGATTTTCAAGAACACCTTTAACACCTGGCTCATCAAGCTAATCAATCGGAATTCTGCACACTTCCGTGCTCCGGGTTTTTTAGGAATAGGTATGAAGATTGATTTCAGCCAATCTCGGGGGATGTATCCCGATTTATAGACATCGTTAAAAAGTTGAACCAGTATGTGTATGTTTTCCTCTCCTATAAGTTTTAGGATCTCTGGGCAAATGTCATCTGGGACTGCTGCTTTCTTAGTTTTTATCTCTCTTAGTGCTTTTTGGACCTCCGATTGAAGTATTTCCGGTGTCGGCTCCGTCGGATCTTGACTGTGAAAAGGAGGGCTATTGCTTTCAAATGTATTTGCCACATATTCTGCCCATACCTTTTTAAGTTCGCCATCATCTGTGATTATTTTGTTGTCCTGGTTAACTATATGGGACAAGGCTGGGTATTTTCGACTACTTGTAATTTCCTTGACCTTCCTATGTAAATTGAAGAGGTCGTGTTTTTTGTATAGTTCTTCTACTTCTTGGCACCTTTCTTCCATCCACTTTTCCTTGGCTTCTCTGATTTTTCTTCTGATATGTTTTTGGGTTTCCCTATATTTTTCTGCGCTCGTGTTCTTGAAGCTACGTCTCTGTTCCATCAGCATGAGTATTTCTTGGGTCATCCATTCCTTATGATGTTTCGTTCTGTTTGGTGTTACTAGCGGCTTTTGTGTGTCTAATATAGCTTTCTTGAATGAATTCCAGGTGTCCTCGATCCTGTCAGGACTCTCGGTATCAGGAATCATTTCGTTCTTTTGTATAACCTTTTTGAGCTCATTGTTGAGTTTGTCAGTGATTGTTTGACGTTCGGGTTCATTCTGTAGTAGTGCTACGTTTGGTTTGTTGGACTGCGTTCTTTTAAGTTTCTTAAGTCTAATACGAAAGTGTGCCACTACGGGAATATGGTCTGACTCGACATCTGCTCCTGGATATGTCCTAACACCAAGCACTCCATTTCTATATCTTTTTGGAACCAGTATATAATCAATTTGATTCCTGACCGGATGCTCTGTGGTGTCCTGTGGGGATTTCCATGTGTAGAGGCGACGTACAGGTAGCTTAAACC
Organism: Taphrorychus bicolor; assembly: GCA_951812265.1. NCBI lineage: Eukaryota > Metazoa > Arthropoda > Insecta > Coleoptera > Curculionidae > Taphrorychus > Taphrorychus bicolor. The sequence goes on along the minus strand of OX638300.1, from coordinate 49,232,707 downwards.
ATGTGTTGCAAACCATCAGTTCTTCTTCTTGGCAGAACTGGACCAGGGTATCGCCTCTTTCGTTTCTAATTCCCAGACCGTATTCACCCACGGTATCCCCACTTTTTCCTCTACCTATCTTGGCATTGAAATCCCCGAGGATAAGGGTGATGTCGTCTTTATTTGTGGCGGCTATTAATTGTTTGACTTCTGTATACCATGCCTCCAACTCTGTGGTTTGTCGGCTGTTGGGGCATATGTTTGAATGATGTTTAGGTTGTTCCTGGTAGCAGAAAATCAGATGTACTATAGAAAATGCATAACGGAACAAGTGGAGGCCATTTTGGGGTCAATAAAACTTTGGCCAAAATTAAAAAACGATACTACTGGGTGAATTATCATAAAGACGTAGAATCTTGGTGCCGCAAATGCGAAGTTTGTTGTGCCACAAAAGGAACAACCTCGAACAAGATCACGGGGCCGAATGGTGCAGTACACTGTAGGTGCTCCATTCGAGAGGGTAGCAATTGACGTCGCGGGACCATTTCTTCAGACTGAGTCGGGCAACAAATACATCCTGGTCGCCATGGATTATTTCACTAAATGGCCTGAAGCGTACGCCCTGCCTAATCAGGCAGCAACGACTGCGGCAACGGTGCTAGTAAATGAAATGTTCTGCAGATTTGGAGTCCCTCTTGAACTTCATTCTGATCAGGGCCGAAATTTTGAATCTGCTCTTTTCCAGAAGGTCATGGAACTTCTCGGAATTCGCAAGACCAGGACAACTCCTTTGCATCCACAGTCGGATAAGAGATTTAATCGGACCATCGAATATTACCTGTCTAAAATGGTGGCAGAACATCAGCGTGATTGAGACCAACATCTACTTCTCATGTTGATGGCATATCGAGGCTCTACGCATGAAGCCGCTGGTTATATTCCGGCGAAAGTGATGTTCGGAAGGGAAATGAGGCTTTCTGCAGATTTGATGTATGAAACACCAGAAAAAGACTCGCTCAACTCTGAGAATTTTGTGGAGGAGCTCAAAGAGAGGCTTAACAATGTTCATGAACAAGTCAGGAATAAACAAGATATGACTTACTAGCTAACTCCCGCGGCTTCAAGGATGGTGATTTGGTGTGGCTGTACAATCCGCGACGAAAGATGGGGAAGTCGGTCAAAATTAGCCAAAATTGGGGAGGACCTTATACAATTATAAAGAATATTAATGACGTGGTGTAAAGGATCCAGCGGATCCCCAGGTCAAAGATGAAGGTTGTTAATCTGGATCTATTAGCACGATACCATTGAACCCTATCTGTTCGGGACGAACAGCCTTAGGAGGAGGGCAATGTTACGGCTCGCAGCGACGCCGCACCGGAGGTGGGGCAACGCGTGTGGTTGGTGGGCCTTCGAGACCAATCCGCGCTGCGTCATGGGTGACACGAGTGATTTGTTGCTCTGTTTATCTAGAACGCAGTTGTTTACAACCTTTTTTTATGTGAGATTATTCAAGAATTTTTATCAAGAACTTTCTAGGTTTTTCTGTAATTTTAGGATGGTGTATAAAAGGAGAATAGCGCGCGCGATTACGACTAGTCTTATTTTAAGCGAGCTTTAAGTAAGCTAAAATACGAAGCGATAATAGAAGGCTATAAAATGTTAAGTAGTGAGTTATTTAGTAGTCGTGTGTATTTGTGGAATAAATAAATAGTGTTTTCGTGTTAAATCGTTACACTGGAATTATTGAACCCTGAGTTCGCTACAGTATATATGTTACTCGGAGTAAAAGGTCTTTTTGTGCTTCGCCCAGTTGCAGGCCACAGCTTCGCTTCGGTCGTCAACCTCTGGGCTTAGCACGAAAAGAACCACTTTTACTCCTAGTGACATAATCTACTAATTTTTCCCGTTTTTAATAAGTATGAAGTAAAATGTTGTACATCATACGTCCGATAACGTGTTACAGTAGTTGATTCGAAATCTTACTCCTAGAAAAGAACATCTTACTCCTACTGTAAACTAAGAAGTTATAACGTATAGTTCTTACACTATAACTTTACTTGTGCAGTAGGTCATATGTATTTGACATTTTGCCCCCTTTATATTATGGCAGGCATTGTCATATATTTTAGGTTATATTTATGAATTTAGAGGTTACATTTTTTTGTTTTATGGTTGCCAGAACGATTTACATTAATGTAAACCATCTGATTAATAATTTTTAATTTTATTTTATTTTAAAGAAAATTGAATTTTATTAAAAAATAAGAATTATAATTTATAACAAATTTAGTATTGATTGACCTTATTATTCTACGAGAAGGTATTCTTGTTGTAATTTCCTAACATTTATTCCTTCTGATTTCTCATATCATTATCGCTTTATTTCCGTCGACTGCTCTAGGTGTTTCAATACGTCAATATATAGAAATTGTAGCTGGATTAGCTTGGGTTCTGGTTCTGCAGTGAATAAATTTAGAGTATTTTCCTCTTTCCTTTCAGTCTCCAAACCCATGCTACTCCAGTTACTCTAAGACTGTAAAATTATTAGTTTTCTCGAAAAATGCACCTACTTCTTGCCTAGCTACCAGTTTAAGTCAGAGGAATCAGTTTTGTCGTTTATCTAGATTATTAGGAACTGATTTTCTTGCCAGTTGGACACTATTTGCTTCTCATGCCACACATTAACAATTTGCTTAGTGTGAATAATAGCCTTAATGGTACATAATTCTGAAGTGATCGGGCCTAGGACTTCCCTCCAGGTTTTCCCAATTAGGTCTTCGTTCCGGGTAACCAAGCAGAAGTGAATACTTTGCGTTAGATCTTCAAATTAGCAGGATTTATATAGAAACACGCGGAGCTAAAAAGAGCAATAAATTAGACAACGTCCAATTTTTAAAAATTGTTTGCTGGTGGCCCATTTGACACTGACATTAAGCTAATTTCATAGGTAAACAGATTCCTTGAAGACGATTGGTTGAGTGCTGTCAAAAATCAATTTTATTGGAAGATATTGATTTAGCACCTCGTTATGGACATGGTTATGGACTCGGCTTAAAGAAGCAGGGTGGCAAACAACAGCTAACGATTCAGAAGTGCCATACTAAATGAAAAATATCATCGCCGCCTGCGCAAGTAAAGTTATAATGTACGACCTATAAATAACTATTACGCGAATATATTTTTGAAAAGTCCGCTACAGTTTCATTACGGTATCCTGTACAGGTACCGGTATACCATGGATACAATGGATTTATCCTGTACAGGTATCCTGTACAGGTACCGGTATCCCATGGATACAATGGATTTATTGAATACACATCTTGTGCCGGTACTCAACACTGTAAAATTTCTTTACTTCATACTGTATCATTTAGGACACTTTTACGTGCTTGATTTTAATCCGGTAAATAGCTTTTTACAGGATTGGATATCGTAAAGAAATTTTACAGTATTGAGTACCGCCACATTCTGTGCCGGCATTCATTAAATCCATTGTATCCATTGTATCCATGGTATACCGGTACCGGTACCGGTACAGGATACCGTAATGAAACCGACCAGATTTCTCAAAAATATATTCGCTGCACATAAAATTAATTTTTTCCTGTTTTTAATAAGTATGAAGTAAAATGTTGTACATCATACGTCCGGTAACGTGTTACAGTAGTCGTTTCGAAATTCCAGACTCGGCTAGCGCCTCGTACGAAAACATCTTACTCCTACTGTAAAACTATATTTACCGGACTTATAACGTAAATAACTATTACGATATCCAATCCTGTAAAAAGCTATTTACCAGATTAAAATCAAGTACATAAAAGTGTCCTAAATGATAAAGTATGGGTAAAACGCGTTTGGGTTTTTTATGGTTATCTATCTAATGGCAGATTCAACTTATTTGATGTCTATCTCTTGTGTATCTTTTTCAAAAGCGACAAGTTTACTGCTTAAATTATTGTTACGGTTCGCAGCGACTCCGCGAAAATGTTTTTTGTTTTTAATAAACCCTGTTTCAACTAGATTTTGAAACAAATTTCAAATACATTTTTTATTATAATCACCTTCTATTCAAAGCCATTTGATGAATATTACGTAATATTACCAATGTTCTTACCAAAATATAAATTACCGTAATCTGCACATTACTACCTGGGGGTCATATGGCATCTAAGACCGATTGCAGGGCTAGTGTATCACAGTATAAGCACAGTATAAAGAATAACACGTTATCATCAAGAAGCCGCGGTTAGCGAGTAGTCTTATTTTAATCGAGCTATAAGTAAGCTAAAGTACCAAACGATAATAGAAGGCTATAGTGAAGTGTTAAATAGTGAGTTATTTAGTAGTCGAATCGTACCTGTGTGTATTTGTAGGATAAATAAATAATGTTTTCGTGTTAAATCGTTACACTGGAATTATTGAAACCTGAGTTTGCAACATTATTTTTCATTTGATACGTTACAATTTTACCAAAGTGGTTATTTTCAGAATATGGAACATTCGATTTTATCGTTATTGGTACCGGTCCAGGTGGTGCGGCCGTAGCAAGTCGTCTTACAGAAGTCTCCGGATGGAATGTGCTCGTACTGGAAGCTGGTCCTGAAGATACTGACATGAATAAAATAATAGGATTATTCCAGTTTCCTCTATTAGGAGAAAACAATTGGTTTCACTATACTACCCCACAGGAAAATGCTTGTGGAGGTAAGCGATATTTCGTTTATTGTATTAACGTAGGATAAAGGCAATTTTTGTGTTAGGTACATATTTAAAATCTAAAAAAAATATTAAATATATTATAAATTACATAGTCAACTCTAATATTGTCAGTCATAGAGAAGTTGTTGTTAGACTTACATATTCTTTGTAGGGGCCACTAACAAGCAATGTGCAGAACCAGCTGGAAGAGTCCTGGGAGGAGGTTCCAATATAAATGGTGCAATTTTCTTTCGAGCTCACGAGAATGATTTTGCTAGATGGGTAAAGTTTTTCTAAATAGCATCTTGAAAATATTACTGTTATATACACGCTCTTTTAGGTTGATATATATGGAGCTACAGGATGGTCCTATAAAGAAGTTTTGCCTTATTTCATTAAAAACGAAAATGCGCATTACACACCATTAGCAGAGGGCTATCACGGCTTTGACGGGCCTGTTTATGTGAGCAATGACAATGATTCCTTACTGGTAAGTACTTATTCCTTTTCAGCTTTACTATACCGCTTTATCAGGGTTCTCGACTGGATAACGATGTATTAAGCAAAATCGCTAAAAATTATCTCTAATTATGTATAACCGCGCCAATCTAAGGCGGATAATTTTTTTTACAATTTTGTAATTTTCGTTGTTTCGTGTCTAAGTCGTTATTTTTGTTGCTAATACTTAATTTTGCGATTTTCAAACTTTAAAATTTTAGCAACTCAAGTGTTCCATATCGGTGTTCAAAACACAAAATTGCATAATTGTAGCTAAACAGGAAGCCTTCCCTAAAAGAAACCGAAAGTTTTATAATGAAAAACTGGAGATATTAGTTGCTACATCACTTCAAGTCATACTTATTTGAAAAAAAAACATAGCTTTTCTAACGCATATATAATAATTGTCCTGAGAAAATACCCATGGTTTCTGAAATAACACTAAAATTGTATTCTACGAAACGATTCAAGCTTTTAGGAAATGAGTTCTACAGGGTGTCCGGTATGAAAACTGACAAACGAAGATTGTCGTTTTACGTTGCCATTTTAGAGATGATTTCATACCGATTTGAAGTAATTCGACTAACCTAAAAATAACTCCTTAAAGGCTCTTTGGAGATGGCCCTTCGACATTGTTTTCATTGTTTTTCTTTATAACTATTAACTCTTATCTGAACGATCCTTTGACAAACAAATTATCTTCTAATCTTTCCACCAACCTGAACTAAACACAGACGCACAGTGGGCGAAACTATAAAAATCGTAATTTTCTAAGAACTAAAAGGGTGTCCAAGATAAAAATGTCCAGCACAGGGATCTTGCAAACGGTAAGAGTTAGAATTTCGGTTATATAAGAGAAAAATCTGGAATTTTGGAGTTCAGTAAGATGAAGTTTTAAAATTTGTAATATTTTGAGTCGTTCCGAAGTTATGCGAAAAAAAGCGAATTTTAACGATTTTGTTTTTAACAAATAGTCACTTTATGGTTATTGTGATTGTGAAGTGATCCAAAACCAGTTTTCTGCCTATATTGTCACTTCCTACAGACAAATGGCCGAGATTTCGTATCTATATTGTCTGGGGGCGACGTTTAGCAGAGTATCAAACTCATTTCTCTATCAGGCAGAATAACCATAGACCGGTTTCGCTCATATTAGAGCTCATCAGTATGGTATACCTCCAGTCTGCCCGAAAAATAGGTTTGAACTGCAAGTGGATCTATTTTTTGCTCGAGAGACAGTGTCTATATGTAAGTGGCGCCATCGTACGACGGCAGGTGCTCCCACTAGGGCATGCGAGATGATTGTGAACTTCACAATGTGAAGCGATCCAAAAACCAGTTTTCTGCCTATGTTGTCACTTCCCACAGACAAATATGTATGCTAAAATCCTCAATTTGGCTTTCAATGACAACTTATTAAGACTTAGATTTCTGAAACTTCTCAATTTATTGCCAAACTAAATATTATGTACTGGGCATTCCATAATTATATGGACATAGAGCAACAATATACATACTACAAACGATAGAGACCACTTTTCTCTCAGCACAAAATACAATTCGCTTCGTTTTATCTTTCATCTTACCTGACAAATTACACTTTCAAGCATCAAAGCGACTTAACCATCGACACGTAGTAGGCTTTTGAGGTCATGCATTTTAGAATTTTCTATAGATACCTATAGTTGCGAAATAGGCTGCTCACCATCTAATTTTTTTATTGAATTTTTTATTGAACGTCAGTAGATAATCAAAGCGGATTCTAGCCCAATTTCAAGGTCACAGGGACATCCATGAGCCTCCTAGATAACGCTAGACGAGGTTTCTGGACGTTGACCTTGAAAATCGCGCTCATGACCTTGAAAAGTGACCTTGAAAATCAGTTGACCTTGGAACTCAGTTGACCTTGGTCCACACACGGACATTCCACCTTGACGCGTCCGTACCCATGCTAAAATTTCCGAGGTTCATGCAAAACGCCTTGACGTTTTTCACATCGTTTAGGCTTGAGCTCACGCGGGAAACGTGTCGCAGCAAGCCGAGCTACCTTGCCGACGAACGTGGCCTCGAAAATCGTCAGTCCACGCTAGTCACTGACCCTGAACGCCGGTGTCACCTTGAGAGGCTCTGACGAGCGCTTGAGGGAGATCTCGAAAATTGCAACAAACATTCTTGACAGATCCGCGCTAAAGGTACCCTTGAGCCGTTCACTGATGATAGATGTGCGTAACCTTGAGCGCCTATGCGCCGGCGTCTTAACCTTGAGAGCTTGCTCACCCCCCACCTCAAGTGCTATATAAGTAGTAGCCGAGCTGTAAATTCATAGTCGCAAAGATGTCTTCATTCATTAATGATTTGAACAAAGAGCTTTACGTGAAACAGTTTGAAAACGTGCGGTCGCTTCCGGTCGGGCAAAAATTTGAAATTTAGTCCATTGACACTGTAGAAACGCAGTTTGGTTCGAAAATTGTCGTCGAATTTAGTGAGTGCAAGACCATTTTGCCACAAAGATTTACAGTCAAGTTTACTCCCGAACGAATTGCAGACATTAATCGAAAGATTAGTGAAAGGGAAGTTAAATATTTTCTGCAAAGTCGGGGATCTGTAGGCCGCACCACAAACATTGAATTCTTGGTCGAATGAAGCCATCGAAGAGGACTCCGATGACGAAAACTTATCAACAGAAATTAGATAGGTTTTTAAAATGTATTAAAAACTTAAAGCAAGAAATTTTGATGTATGAACTGTGTAGAGATATGAAAAGAATAAATTTTGATTGAAATTTTGTTTTAGTTATCGACTGACCTTCTAACTGTTAAGACTATGCCGCTCAATAAGTTCGGACACTCCTCATCAGTCAGTGGCTCTAGTTCACAGCTCTTCATTCCTATTAACGACTTAAAAAATCGTAAGCTATTGAACGTTGGTTTTCCTGACAGTGATACAGACGCAGCCAATAAGGAGTATGTAGATCATGAAATTGGTATAATTAGGAAAGAACTAAATAGGGTATATAAGACGTTAAATGGTATTTTGGTCGGCATTGACCAACGTCTCTTGTCGGTGGAGAAAGAGCTGAAAGCAGAAGATAATAGATCAAATGAGATTCCTAAAGAATGAATCATTCTAAGGAAAAAATTCAGTTAGTGAGAGAGTTACATAGACCTATCCGAATAAATTTCCGCCGACGACGTACTATTCTTAAAAGGTTAGATGATTTATGGCAGGCAGATCTTGGACAGTTAAATCAATATGCAGGATCTAATCGAAACTATAAGTACATTTTGGTAGTCATTAACTGTTTTTCCAAATTTGTATGGTGTCGTCCATTGAAGACAAAAACAGGAGAGGAGGTAACAAAAGCGTTTGCAGATATTCTTGAAAGTTCCTCTAATAATCTCCCTAAAAATCTGCAAAATGATCTTGGAAAGGAATTCTATAACGTCCATTTTAAGAAATTAATGGTAACGCATAACATCAATCATTACAGTACGTTTAGTTGTAAAAAGGCTGCAATTGTCGAACGAGTAATTCGCACCCTAAAAGAGCGCCTCTTTAGAACGTTTAGTCTAAATGGAAACCACAAGTGGATCAATGTCTTGCCCGAGATAGTGGACGAGTATAATAACACCAAACATAGGATCATTGGAATGAAACCCATAGATGTGAATTCAAACAATGAGGAACGTGTAAAGAAAATTTATAGTAACATAAAAGTTTTCCAAGGTCAACGATTCAATGTAGGAGATATTGTTCGTATCAGTAAGGCAAAACATATTTTTGAGAAGGGATACACACCCAACTGGACAACGGAGCTGTTTAAAATAGTTAAAGTTCAAATTACCAACCCACCCATATTTGCCCGTATTTGCTGGAAGATATGACAGGACGACCTATTCAGGGCGGATTTTATGCTGAAGAATTACAGAAAACTGTGAATCCTGACGTCTACTTAGTCGAAAAGGTATTGCGCAGAAAAGGGAAAAAGGTGCTGGTGCGTTGGTTGGGGCTAGATAAAAGCCATGACTCCTGGATTGATTCTTCAAACGTTTTGTGACGATCAACATGACCATGTTACTAAAAACAAGCTGGAAAACACAGAGCCAATGTTTGACTGTTAATTGTGGACTAAAAGTCGAACAATATTTTAAGCGTACGGTTATTATTGAGAATGATGCTGCCCTTACAATGAATTGCAAGGACTGGACACAAGTAGTTAAAGAATTAAATTGCATGGAGGAAACTTTTCGAGACGGCACTTCAAGATCTGTGGAAATTGGTCGCAATATCAAGCTATACACAGTGGCTTCAAGCGACGCCTCCCTTCAGTTCGTTGTACTAGCCAAGGACGATGGACGTTTATATTTAAATGAATTTGATGTCTTTGACTTGTTTGTCCTTGATAGACGCATATCAATAAAAATTAACGTACTGCTCAAGTGTAATTTTTCTGACTTTCATGATAAGTTTGTGGTGCGCGTAAATGAAATTCTAGAGAAGAGTAATTACATGTTAGATGACCTCGATACTGCCTTAGCAATGTGTGATGTTTGCACTAGTATAGAAACGTATTTTCTTTTAGAACTTATAAGTTTGAATAAGGACTTTTTTCTCATGGACTTGTATCTTAAAAGATAATTTACTGTGAAAAATCTGATGAGAAGGTAAATAAAACACCATATTACAAACACAATCTTTTATTCAACATCCATAGCTATAATATCTTTATGACCCCATGGAAGGGTTTCAATATTATTTACAAGATACCGTTTATCATCGAAAGGGTTCAGGGCAATTTTCTCCCGTTCAATGCTGAAAACATTGTGGGCAAAGGATCGGATGGTACGTTGAACTACTGATTTTTCCTCTTGCTTGAACAAGCAGCCACGTAATCCTGAAAAGTTATATGCTTATTCAAGGCATTCTTTCGGATCAATTTCGATTTCTTCGTGCATTTTCCATCCTCTGACATAAACGTGTATTGTTTTGATCGGATTCCGACAAAGTTTGTAAGGATACGTCTATTCAGTTCGTCTTTCATCAAGCCGGGAATCTTCTTGTTCATGAGAGGTATTCCATATTGATTATCTACTGGATAATCACTTGTATCGAAGCGATGTAAATATTTTTTGATTATTTGTTCGTATGCGTCTTCACAAGAAACTTCATACAATAGGCTGTCGGTGTCCGTGTAGAGGAGCTTGCAATGGTCTACTGGACATTTTTCCAGCATGAAATTATAGTGGAATTCGTAAACGCTAGAAGTTTTAGAAATGTCGAGAATGGCAGCACCAATATAGAGAGGTTTATTGAAAATTATATTGGTTTTATTGAGTTCGATACTAATTAGATTTTCATCAAAGATCGTTCTGCTTCTAAATTGAGGAGATGCTATAAAATTTTTAGCACCGTATCCACCGTCCCATTTCCGCAATAATTTAACAATTCTATGTTTTCTAATATTCTCCATTGTCTTACCGTAAATAGCGTTATTCATGAGTTTCATTATGGTTTTTTCAAAATCTAATTTTGTGGTCGCCCCCAAGTGGGTTTTAAATTGAATGTAAGAGGCAAGCCAGGGGCTCTGTTTGAATTTTAACACTCTGTGTATTTTCGTTAAAATTAAACCATTTTGTAGGCCTGCTTGAGCGATCTATAACGTAACACATATTTTTCTTTTGGATACAGTGTGGTGATGAGCTTAGGTAGCTTCGAGCCGGGAGGTACACGCATCTCAGCCGCAAAAGGTAAATCCCTGTGACGATCATGAAGTGATTCAGGGTATGCCAAATCCACTTCTAAAATATATCCATGATCATTAGTATCGGAGATTTTGATTACATCGATATTGTTATCAACCCACTCAAAACAGCCGTAAGGAAGATATTCACACATTGCCCATCCGTATAAGTTATTAACATCAAAATAAAGAAGATACTTCGATTTTTCACTTGGATCAAACCTTTCCCCCATGTATTTGTTATTAGCTTGTGAAAATCGACGACAACATTGACTAATTCCACCTCTTATGGACTTTTCGAAAAACATCAAAATATCCACATCTTGAAACGTTTCAAGTTTACATCTTGTATGATTAAGCATTGCGTCCCAGCTATACCCTGGCAATGTAAAATACCAAAGAGGATCTAACCCATAATTTTTGTGACATGTTTTTCGAAAATGTTCCATAATATCACACAGTAGCATGATATCTGTGTGGAGGTGTTGAGAAGAATATTCTCCCAAAGTTTTAATGTTGAATTTCTCCCAGACTGTTTTGGCGTGTAGATAATCATCTTCTTCAATATCTGTTTCGTTCAATTTATTATAAAATTTATCTATTGTGGGTAAAGATGTTTCATTTAATTTTTCAAAGGAATCAATATAGTCATAGCAAAAGACTCCCTTCCTCGTCAATAATTTGAAAATTTCCGGCGATAGATGTTGGAATTCATTTTTGGTATTTTCGAAATCTTCCAGTTTAAGCGATGTGGCGAGCGTGTCCAACGAGAAACCTAGAAATTTAAACGAATCAATGAAACGGAATTTAATTGAGGTGTCATTATCGAAAACAGTGAAACTAATATATTTTTCACAGTTAAGCGGAAGGAGGCTGACGTTATTTTGTTTCGCTAATTCCTTAATGATGAAATGACTGTCATATCCGGTGAGATTATGAAATAGTATCGGTATCATAAAGGAGCTTTGATAGTTTAAGTTACATTGTTGATGTGCATATCCTCGAAAGTTACCACTCAAATGACAGTGATCACGCACAATAACGTCAGTAGATGTAAATTTCTGCTCACAAATGTGACATATGTCGGAAGCATTTTTTAAAGAGATAATTTCATTCATTGGTTCAACATGTTTCAATTTCGATGATACAAACTTCCCCATCTCAGCTAATTCATTTGCAAACCACAACATACAATCCTCGCCCATATAGCTTCGATAGAATGAAAGGGTGTTATCGAATGAGCATTTCATATAATATCCTACACTGAAGGCATCATGTTTTTGATATTTTGCAGTGTGAGATGTTTTTTTAGCATCACTGTACGGTCTTAGTAATGACTCAATGTCACAATAGAGAGTAAACGATGTGAATTCTTTATAATAGTAATTTTTGAATTCAATATACTTCTTCTCTAGAAACGATACTTTACAATTATTCCTATCTTCACAGAATGTGATGTGTTCATCTAACTTTGATTGAGAGAGAAAATAATTCAAACATCGATCGCACACGAATACTGAACTTTTATGTTTACATATTTGTTTTGAAATTAGACGTAAGAGATTTTTAATCCAACAATAATGATATTTAATTTCAGTGGACGGTTCATCTGATATCGGGTCGTAATCGCGCAACTGAGGGTAGTATTCGTTTTGAAACAGCAGTAGATTTACATGTTTTTGCAATTTCTGTGAAGTTAGACGTGCAGGGTGACCATATATTTGGCTGGATCATGTTCCTTCGAGACCAGCTCTAAAATGAAAACATTAACAGAAATGTTCATTGTTTTTCTCAAATTTCTTAATCTGGTTCAATGTTACAGGTAATTCCATGTCCTGTATGTTCAACACTTCAGTATAATGAGGATAAGAATTTGTTCGATAAAGTTTCTTATGAGAGGAAGGTTTCAGACAAGGCTAAGCCCACCTGAAAAGTTAATTCAATTTTTATTCAATGTCAAAATCTGGCATAATTTTTTTTACTTACAAAGTACATAGTCTCCCCTCATCCGTCCACCCCCGTTTCTTTTCTCGGCAACCGGAACACTTCACGCTCTAAGAAGCACTTTGCCTTAAACTGTTCTGCGCACTTATGCCTTCAACTGTTCTGCGCACTTTTCACATTATACTTCTTAATACCTTTTTGTTTACGATGTTTGAGCAAACGAACATAAGAACGATATAAGCTTGAAAATAACGTTTTACAAATGCATACTGTATAGTCGCGGTCGCCACTAACTCGCTGACCTTGTTATCAACTTGTCAGCAAATTCCGATATTATCGCTCGACGCTCGAGGCTGCTTATCTTCATGTTTAAATTGCGATGCATAACTCGAGGCTGCTTATCTTAGTGTTTAAATTGCGATGCCTATTGTTTGCTCTTGACGAATGAATAACACAGTCGGATGACCATACGGAAAAATTTCGAACTTAATTATTATCGTCGTATTAAGCTTTGATTGTTTTAATAGTTCAATAATGTCTCGATTGTTATGATGTATCGATATCGTCGTGTTATTATTATAACGGTAAAACATAAAAATAAGGCAGGTTCAAAAAAAAAAAGTTTGATGCCTCACTACCGTACAGTGGGACGAACTTATGGGATATTTTACATCTAATAATTTATACTATAACCATTAGAGTACAATTTTTATTCTTTTAATACCTGGTTTTATAAAGTCGAATTACTCTGCCTCGAGTATAGGGAGAAAACACAGCGGGGTTAACTCTCGGGGTAGAGGTAACTCACGTTTATAACACTGGACTTTAGAGTTCAAAAAAGTTACGACATGTCGATTTTGTCAGTATAACGGTAAAAAATGTTTGATTTTATGTTTATTACCTGTACGGAAAATGGCCGGCTTGTTGAGGATAGGTTCAGAAACCCACGTTTAGCAAAATGAAATGAAAAATCACATTTGGTTACCATGAATGGAAAAAAGACTGCGGCCTCTTTGTTGCCAGCTGCTGCAGTAATTTCCTTGTATTGATAAACACATACGTCGATTTTTGCGAAATAATTTATTACTTTGTAATATTGGTTTTCCTAGATATATTTAACCAGGAATTAAAGTCTTAAATAGGTGAACATGATGTAAATGGGGATGATAATTGAGAGGTGTTGAGCCAGCAGTCGCTCAAGAAGAGGCGCATTTGTCGCTTTGCATGGTTTCCAGCAGCCCGTCAAGGTAAAATGATGCTCTCGCTTCAAGCTTGCGACGAGAACAATAGGACTGAACAAAACTGATCTCGAAGGATGCCAGAAATTATTAAGAGATCAATCGATAACTACTCTAGTGGGTGGCTGATGTATTTGATAGTCAAATTACTACAGAGAAAACTCGATTTTTTTGTTTCTTTGACGATATCTCGCAATGGTTAAACGCTATTAGGAAGTGATTTCTATCGTACCCTAGAGGAGAATCGGAGGTAAATTGTCACCAGTGGGGTGGCAAATGATAAAACGTATATGCCAAATTGCTGCGGAGAAATCTCGATTTTTAGGAAAACTGGCGATATCTCTAAATTGTTAAGCGTTCTTGAAAGTGATTTTTTTTGTATAAAATACGTCAGCAAATTCCGATGGCCTGATTTTCTTATCTGAGTGTTACAAAGGATTGATTCACCTCGCGTTTTGTTTGTGGGTCATGTAGGTACGTGGAAGCCTTAAATAGGTGTACTTGAAAATTGCTTGGCGCTTAGTACTCTTAATAAATGAGAGACTCTGAATCGAGCCAGCAGGCCTGCTCAAGATTACGCGCAACTGTCGCTTTTCAAGGTTACCAGGATTTTCATGGTTAAGCGAGCTCAACTCAAGGTAAAAGCTTTAGCAGTGAACACGTACTGAACAAAGGATTGATTCACCTCACATGTGGCCATGAAATTCCTCTCTCGCTGAATTACAATGCAAAGCCTTCGCAAAAGTCAAGGCGTTTTGTATGAATATTTTTTTCTAGCGCGAGCTCAAGGCTAAACGATGCAAAACCTGCAACTTTGTACTTGAAAAGCGTCATGGCGTTTTGTATGAATATTCTACTGCCTCGGAAATTTTAGCACGTAGATCCGTCGCTTGATGCGAACATGGTCGTTTGTCTCACTGACGGAATGGGTTCGAGATTGATTTTACAGTATGACCTCGTCCAGGCGTTCGTTTAAAGTTATGTCACAAGCTCAGTGACTAGCGTGGACTGACGATTTTCGAGGCCACGTTCGTCGGCAAGGTAGCTCGGCTTGCTGCGACACGTTTCCCGCGTGAGCTCAAGCCTAAACGATGTGAAAAACGTCAAGGCGTTTTGCATGAACCTCGGAAATTTTAGCATGGTTACGGACGCGTCAAGGTGGAATGTCCGTGTGTGGACCAAGGTCAACTGAGTTCCAAGGTCAACTGATTTTCAAGGTCACTTTTCAAGGTCATGCGCGCGATTTTCAAGGTCAACGTCTAGCAACCTCGTCTAGCGTTATCTAGGAGGCTCATGGATGTTCCTGTGACCTTGAAATTGGGCTAGAATCCGCTTTGATTATCTACTAACGTCTTAACGATTTAGAATCATTTGCATATCTTTGCCTTAAAGTGAAGATAAGGTGGACCGTGAGGTCGACCTTAAAAGGTCCAATATAAAATACTTTGCTATACCAAATGTTAAAGCAGTCAACCGATCAAAAAGCTTATTGTTGGTATAATGTGCGACTTCTGCGAATATTTTGGAAAGCTGAAACCCAAATCCTTGCTCAATATTATATATTGTCACGAATGAAAATACTGTAAAAATGAGAATTTACTTTATATTCCCCTGAAGGTGAAAATGATGCACTCATCGACAATATGTATCATATTATTTGAAAGTCACCCGGGTGACCCCTCTTCAGAAATCGATCCCGAGGCAAATTAAATAAGTCACAACGACCACAAACGGGTCGTGACAATATAGGTACCTAAACCATTAGGTACTACAATGTATTTTCAGATTTACTTACCCCTTGTTCTCTTGGAAATCTATGCAACTGAATATTGCATGTTGTTCTTTTACTTTTTTTGTAGTTCGGTACACAACAGAAAACATTTTGATTAAGAGAAAGCAAATAATAAACCGAAAGTATGAATTATTTCAAAAATTGTCAAATCTTGACAAGGACGCTTCAAATTTGAAGTTAGTGCCAATTCGTAGACCGCCGTGGCGGAAGGCGCCTGAGTCGACATCTTGCGACTGGAGTCATGAACTAACAAAGCTATTGTACTCGTGGCTCTCATAAGAGATAAACGGCCCTGACGGCAGTCAGTCGCCAGCCATCCTCTGAAGAACATCTCCTCCTAAAAGCCAGACCTGATCCTGATCTCCGATTCCGATCCTGAGAGTAAGTTACAGGTTAAAGAGGCACATCCGCTTACTCTACAGTGAAAGTTAACTAAATCGGGTGGAATATTTCGCCTGGTCAACCTAACTCGGTAGTCCCTTTCTTTGGCATTAAAGTAGTTGTTCGTTTTCTAACTCACTGGAGTATTTTGATGGGACTATTGGAACTTATTATAATTTCAAACACGTAAAAGAAAGAGACAGCTGGGAATCACGTCCATAGCTCCTTTATGATTCCTTCCATAAACTGATCCGACTAGCCTTATCCGCCGCTTCCGTTTCCGAGGTAAAAGGATATCTAGTAGTTCATTGGGTATAGGGTTTTGATTGTAATTATCGTTAATACTATTTTTAAATATAAACACCGTTTCACAACTGGTTGCTTTTGTGGTTTCTGGGTGAAAGATTGAATGTCAACTGTCTAAACTGTCAAAAGCCTAATAAGCATTTTCCAACGAATCGCTCCGTTTACACCACCAGTAGAACTAGAACTCTTTTTCGATCGTTAACATATTTCGCAGAAAATTAATTTCGATCACTAACATATTTCGCAGAATATAAATTTCGATCACTAACATATTTCGCAGAAAATAAATTTCTTTCAACTTTCATAACTAGAACTCTGCCTCCGTCTGTTTAAAAACTACACTGGAGCAAGTGGGCCCTTCACCACATTAATCCGAAGGGTGGCACCCGAGTTAGTCGAAGAAGAACACCGACGCAGCACGTGCGGAGACGATCTCATAGACACCAGCTTAATAACAACTATTGTTGAACCAACGAAACGGCTATATAGCTTTGGAAAACATGTTGATGTTTGGTATTAAATAATATCACAAAATGGCAGAAGTTATAAAAAAAAAGAAATAACAAAACAAATAAAATTATAAAATAAAAGTGTTTTCCGGGCTTTGAAGCGGTGGAATGGAATTTCTTCCTGACGTTTCGTCTATAGCTGTGGCAGACATTATCAAAGGCGATGAGGCAATAGGCTAAGTGATCTCTCGTACTTCCAAGCGTTGACTGATTCGACTGTTGTGAGCTGCGTGGTATTTATTCCCCCGCCGCACAGTGGGGGAAACCATGAGTTTACGCGGTCATAATTAATTGGGCCCAAGCTATGATATGTTTTTAGGATTTTGGTGGTCAATTGACGGATAGGAACTAAAGGCAGCAATTATACAGTAATTTCTTCGCCAACGTTTCTTTAATCTACTTAAACATCTTCAGGCCTGCAATGGGGAAGAAAGTAGGAACAATGGTGGCAATTTCACAACTACCATACAAATACACACCTCGAAATTGCTGTACACTACTCGAGTCATAAAAATTGAAAATACCGTGGGCATATCACTTTAACTAGGCACAACATGATATCAATCATGTTGTGCAATCGCGCAGCGGCGAGTGCGAATTTCCATGGGTACGTAAATGCTTCACATCCCGCATTTCGTACTATACTTTATCTACGACGCTATAAGAATAGACATTTTGAAACTATTAGAAATAAACGTTATCAAATCAGAAAATTGAAAAAAGTTGGAGGTGGAAGTTGGAAGTGGACTGTTCAGCGTGCGTAATGAGCTCCTTACTAGCGAAGTAGAGCGTATGTTATTTACTATTTACTTAGTAGTCGTGGATAAAAATACAAATTTGGAGTTTTTGGAAAAAACTTCAGGTTAGAATTAGAGCCAAAAGCGGTTAAAAGTAACTCAAAACACCTAAAAATACAAATTTGGAGTTTATAAATAAACTCAGAATAGGCTTAGGACAAGAACAGATTAAAAATTCCCGAAGCGTCAAAAAATGCAAATTTGCAATTCGAAATATGGCAAAATCGATAAAAAATAGCTCATTGTGCCTAAAAATAGCAGAGCATGTTCTTTACGAATGTCACGACATCCTTTTCATCGAGGTAGATATATTATATCAATTGCAGCGTTTTTAACTGAGACTAACGAGAGAGGCCATTGAGATTTTTAAACACGACGACAGGTGGATTTCCGAAGTTAGTACTGGCATAATAAGAATCTGTCGCTCTGATGCCATTATCGATGATTTCTCATTTGAGGTTGAGGACAGTGAAGAAGAGGAAAACGAAGAAATTGCGACAGGGGTTCGTGGTCTTGTAAAGTGGACTGTAAGGTTATTGGTAGCTAACATCGAGCTAATTTGAAGACCCTTCCTGTTTTACAGTTTTTGCCCCTCTTTTTGGCAGTGGGAATCTTTAAACTGGCGACGATAGGCGCCGGAAGCGTCAATACGTCTTACGTCAAATTATTGCAAACAGTTATTACTGTCATTATTTTTATTATTTCTTATTCCCACTCGAAGATCGAACTTATATCCATCTCCTAGGTAGAGCGCTGGGGCTCCTAGCCTTTAGCCGACCTAACAACATCCAAAAACTACCGACACAATCAATATTCGGAACGTCTTTAAGTTTCTATGACGCTTGTATGATCTGCGCTGACGACAACATTACGTCATGGGAACCTTAAGAGTGCCGGACTTCCGGCCAAAAAAAACATGACCATTTTTAGGAAAATATCGGCATTTGTTGGCTCTGTCTATATCTTCTAGGTCAGTGGTAGGTAAAATATTTAAGAGAATTGTGAAGCGATCCAAAAACCAGTTTTCTGCAATATTGTCACTTCCCACAGACAAATGGCCGAGATTTCGTACCTATATTGTCTGGGGGGACGTTTAGCAGAGTATCAGACTCATTTCTCTATCAGGCAGAGGAACCATAGACCGGTTTCGCTCTTATTAGAGCTCATCAGTATGGTATACCTCGAACCTGATAGAAAAATAAGTCTGAACGGCAATTGGATCTAAATCTTGCTTAAACGCCTGTATGTGTATGTAAGTGGCGCCATCTGACGACGACAGGTTCTTCCACTAGGGCATGCGAGATGATTGTGAAGCGATCCAAAAACCAGTTTTCTGCAATATTGTCACTTCCCACAGACAAATGGCCGAGATTTCGTACCTATATTTAGGCGTTTAAGCAAGATTTAGATCCAATTGCCGTTCAGACATATTTTTCTATCAGGTTCGAGGTATACCATACTGATGAGCTCTAATAAGAGCGAAACCGGTCTATGGTTCCTCTGCCTGATAGAGAAATGAGTCTGATACTCTGCTAAACGTCGCCCCCAGACAATATAGGTACGAAATCTCGGCCATTTGTCTGTGGCAAGTGACAATATTGCAGAAAACTGGTTTTTGGATCGCTTCACAATCATCTCGCATGCCCTAGTGGAAGCACCTGTCGTCGTCAGATGGCGCCACTTACATTTAAGAGAATTGGAGAAAGGTAAACTTTTTTAAGAAAGCTGAAAAAACAATGAAATGTTATATATTTTATATATTATACGTTTATATTTTTTAGAGAAAAAAGTTTTGATTATTAAAGTGAACACAAGAAAATCCTGGAAATTATTTGCAAGTTCCTTATTTTGCCACAAGAGGGCGCAACTAGAAACCAAATATTACAAATCAATTTTGTTCCGAAAATTGTCGTTTTAAAGTGTATCTTGGGCAACATTATTAGAAAGATTGGACAATCCTGCAACATTTGACCTGACTCTCGTAGATGTACTATGCTTGATAAAAGTGAAGGACACAATTGAAAGTGAAATAATCAAAATCCTTGTAACTTTCAAGCCTCATATCCGATTTTAGTAAACTTGGTCTTGTTTGGAAGATAATTGCCATTACTTTTAACTGTGGTATCCAGTGCTAAACTAAAAAAAAAAAAGGTTTTTATATCGCAAACAATCAGTACTTTTGCGCCATTAATAATATTTAATAAAATACAAAAATATGTAACAAACGAAAGATTTATTCTATTGAAACAACAGCACATACTTTTTGTTACCTTAAAAAACTAGTATTTAGAACAATTTACTGTAAGTAACTTTTGTGAGTGTGAAAAAAACAATTTATGCAAAATGCTTTCTTGCATGTACAGCACGCCCAAGTTGATCTTGGAGTTTTATTTTGTGCTTCTTTTCGCCCAAACTCTGCACTAAATTTTTCGTAGCAAACTGCACAACGCAATCGCTTACCAGTATTTTCTAATTCGTGCCTACTTTGTTCTAAATCTGGTTGACAGTCTGGCGGATAAACAGACGTATGCTTTTCTAAAATTTGTTTCAAAATATCCTTTTTGAATTCGGTAATTGTTTTCTTGTCTTGCGTTATTTGAAAATACACGACATGTGCATTTACCAGCGTAGTTCCTAAAATTATCTCAACGGCTAACTTTCGATACCATTTTACTCCACGCCTGAGTGACGTATTATATGCCTTTTGCTGATCTGAAAGATCGATGTATGATTTGGAGTTATTATAATCAATGATTAGATTGGGCTTTTTTCTGTTAGGATCTTTTCGACTTGGTATAATTGTCATCTCATTCAAATGTTTCGTACTGAGAGCCATTACATCTCGCTTATCTTTCCATTTTAGAATGACGATTCCAGGATCCATAATTCTGGCAATAGACTCTCCTTTCTGAAGTTTCGCTTGTTCTACCTCAAGACAATTATGCTTTCGTTTTTTGCGTAGCGTTCCAACAAGATGGGTTTTCTTTTCAAGAAGTAAACACGCTAAATTGACACTGGTATAGTAATTGTCAACGAACAAAGTTCTTCCAGAATTTAGAAGTGGTTCCATCAGATCTAAAACAACTTGTTCCGAAGAAGAGAAAGAAATGTTGTCATACTCTCTTTTCCCACAATAAACCGATAAATTATAAGTATATCCATCCTTGATGCACAATTTGTAGAGTTTTATGCCAAATTTGTGCCTCTTATTTTTTATGTATTGGCGAAAGCTAAGTCGTCCTCTGAATGGCACTAAGTTTCGTCGATGCATACGTTTTCTGGTGGTTCCACAACGTATTTGTATCTTTCAACCACCAAATCTAGCAGCGGTCTAATGTTCCGTAGTTTATCGACAGATTCTTGGGGAACTCCTTATATCACTGAAATGTAATGTTCGCAGTAGCAACTGGAATCTGTTTCTTGTCATATAGTTTGGAATATTGTTCTGAAATATTTTTTCATTAGACCAATAGTCTGGAATAGACGGAAAACGACCTAAACCCATCCAGAGCAAAATTCCAAAAAATAGCTCAATCTCGTCATCTTTTGTATCAGTCCATTTATGCATTCGAGATTTGGGTTTTTTAATTTTCTGTTTTAATTGGGCTGCATATTTGTTGGTCTCCACAACAATATGGTGTACAATCTCAGGTGTAAAAAACAATCTGAAAAACTCGTAAGGACTCTTGTCAAAATATTCTTCCACTAAATTCGGATTCACTCCTGTATGTATCGTAAAGTTGAAGTTTTTTAGAAATGAGGAAGGAGTAATTGGACGCCACAATATGTTTTCATCTTCTTCAAGATCATCTATACGACGTGTTGGTTCCTCGGCCATAGATTGACGTATTACTTCCTCAATAGTTTGGTCTATGCCGCTAGATTGATCATCAACATCGGACTCGTCTGATGAGAATAAAATAATTAAACAGAGCAAAATTTTGTAATAGTTGACATGCAACTTACCAGAAGAGTAATTGTGATTATCCCGAGAAAGATTATTGGGTGCTTTCAAATTCCCACGGGTTGATGGAAGATTGAGACCTGAAGGAATAACCGAATGAATATGTTTGGATCTAGGTAACAAAAACAATCCTACCAGAAGTAGAAGGAGTTTGATGACACTTTTCACTAGTTCTCTTTGGTTTGTCAAGCCTCTGCCTTTTCTTTGGCCTTTTTTCACATTCACTGTCAGATTCACTATCCGATTCACTTTCTGTACAATATGTATCTGAAGACTCGTTCGCGTATGGATCCTCTTCTTCGTCAGACATAAGGCTATCCCATATTTTTTGTAGATTCAATTGACTCTTTTCATAGCTCATCTTGCGTGATTTTTACTCGATAAAGCACGACAGAGTACTGAGGAGCAAGTAGCGTCGCTGCAAAGCAGGTCTTTCGGACGGGTAAAGATTTGTCGAAACTTGTCTGAAAAAGCTGAGGCACAACATTAGTACCTCGCGGCATCAGGGGTTGACTTTTACCTCCAATGCCTTGAGGCACAAATGCTGTGCCATATTTGTTTTTGTAAAAATATAAAAAACTATAACAATTTTATTAATTTTATGAATATTTGCGTAATCATATAGTTTATTTATATTGATTTTTTACTATAATAAACTTTGGCACAAAGGACCCCAATTTGGTTCCTTAGCGGTGGCAGTCAAAGCGCTTAAAACTACAATTTTCAAAAAAAAAATTGATTTGTATTATTTAGTTTCTAATTGCGCCCTATTGTGGCAAAATTAGGAACTTGAAAATAATTTCCAGGATTTTCTCATGTCCACTTTAATAATTAAAACTTTATTCTCTAGCTTCTAAACCAATTAGTTTCCGAGATATGGCCGGTGGCCACCATTAATGAAACACCCTGTATATATCCTGCAGTGACATCGTCAAAAGACAGTCTCAGCAAATTTTGCCGAGCTTTCAGTGGATGTTAACATTTACGAATAACTTTGATCAGTATTAAAACATCCTTGGAGGGTTTTAGCCAGTCAGTTGAATCAGATATGAATCTTCTCCGAGGGAGTTAAAGTACGCGTTTACACGTATAAACCAAAAACTGAAAAAAAAACTAAAGTGATAATTGCGGAAGTTTGCCCCATATTTTCCTATGCCCCTTTATATGTCAGAGGTGATGCCCAACTTGAAAATTTTAATAATATCACTAGGAGATTCTTTCTTGTTTTGCTTTCTTTACCCGTTTTGACTCAATCGCTAATTTTTCCTAATAGACAGCTAACTCTATCGGAAAGTAAAGTGTTACTATTTCTTAAGTTCCCTCGTTCGCTCAGTTAAGTCAGTGGAGTAATTACAGATAGTACGTGGAGTAATTACAGTAGATTGATGAAATCATCAGTGACTGTATCTTCAATAAGCTGGTCTCTATTCATAAACCAGATGCCTATGAACTAACCAGAAACCATTTGAAAACGTTTATGCTCCTACAAATTGCTTCTGTAATCAAAAACCACACTTTCAGACTCCCATTTTGTTATCTGCCTTTGAAGAGGCAGGTTTTGAAGAAAACGATATCAATGGACCTGAAACTACTGGCTTTGCAAGGCATCCCATCCAGTACAAGGCAAATGAACGAGTTAGTGCAGCTTCGGCTTTTATTAGACCGGCACTGAATAGGACCAACTTCCACCTCAGTCTCAACAGCTTCGTAACAAGGATTGTTATTGATAACATTACAATGAATGCTACTGGCGTGGAATTCGTTAAAAATGGAACGAAGTATGTTGCGAGCGTGAAGTACGAAGTTATTCTATGTGGTAAGTAATTGAATATTTTGTTTCTACTACCTTGTTTAATTAGCTACTTATGATGGTACTAAAATAGCTATTTTATTGCTTAATTAGCTACTAAAATCGTAATATGTGCAATAAAATGCACGTTTCTAGAAAAGACACAGAACTGTTAATTATACAAATGTAGGCAGAAAACAACTTGAATATGCACGAAAAATGCAAAACTAGGAGCAAAATACTAATAAAGTTCTTATGGAACAGCTGACCCGTCGTACCACCCTTCCAGACCTTAAGTCTAGGTGGCATTGCCTTAAGCAATAATTGTTAGCATGAGTATACATGCTAATAATGGAAGCCTTAACTAAGTGTACTTAAAAATTGCTTGATGCAAACGGCCCTAAATACAATATTTTTTACCAATTCAACTGACATTTTCTCAGAGACAGACGTTTTTTTTTTGTATGACGTTACAATTTATGACGTAATATTTAACCCTCGCTGAACAGATTATACCTGATTCCTATCTAGAAGACATGATATAGACCAATCGTGGGCAATTCTATCTGTGCGACACAAACGCACTATACATTGTGTTATGTCAAACGAAACACAAATGTCAATGTCAAACTCCAATTACATTAAATATGGCGACTTATAAAAAAATAATAATTTATAACTATGGTATAAAATTATTTATTCGTAGAAAAAATAGACTATAAATCTCGGGTGGATTGTCCATTGTCCATTACGCATTCTGTCGGTATAGGACTTCACTTTTGAGGTTCTGTTCGACACTCCGTCTGCATGAGATAACCTGAGTCTTACATAGAAACAAGTCGTCAGTACATTTCATTAGAAACCATGATAACGGTAAAAGTTCTCTAGATATTACAAAAAACGTTCTACGCACTTTAACCATGAATGACAACAGAACCAGAAATTTTTTCTCAAGGAAAGTTTTATCAAGTCATTTTCTTTTGAAGCAACGAATATTGTAGTATCTTTTTAATCATGTGTTTTTAATTTCTGGCTGGGCTCGTTTAAAAGATTGTCCACGTCGTTAAATTTTCATCTTTCACGAATCGACTACATTTTGTAATATTTCAGCGGGTGCTTGGAATTCAGCTCCAATATTAATGCATTCGGGCATAGGACCGGCTGATCACTTAAAAAGCTTAAATATTTCGGTCATAGCTGACCTTCCAGTTGGAAAAAAGTTGCAGGATCATCCTTATTTCGATGGTATGATCTTAAGGTACGTAATTTATTCAAACCGAATTTAATTTTATTCACTGGGCATTAACATCTTACATATTCAATGGATCAACATTTCCATTGTTGCAAATAAAAAAAAGTGTGAGGTTGATTAGATGGAAGCAAGTAGCATATTTAAAAAATGATAAATTGGGAAAAAATTATCATTTTCTTCCTAAGATATTGGTCAAAAGGTAATAAAAAAATAGGGTTACTGTTACGTTTTATGTTCTTCACGTGCATTAATTTATTTTCCCTACTTGTGTAATGCGAGTAGAACTCTCTATACTGTGCGGAAAAGCAACTTTATTTACTAACAACTGTATACAGTGTGTTCCAAATTGGTCTTCCATCTATTGGGATCTCGGAAACTATAGGAGCTACGAATTCGCTTAAATGGGGAAAGTTCTAGACAAGTATGTTAGTAATGTAATGACAAAAACGGGGTGGCTGTAACCAATCGGGATTTTGAGAAATTTTGGGAAAACCAAAATGGTGCATTTTTAAAAAAACTTTAAAAAATCCTTTATTTTAAAATATAATCGAAATTTGTGAAAACATTTCTGAAGCAACTTTTTGAGTGCAATATACCTGTAAAGGTAGAATTTCGATACAACGTTTTGCTTTTCTGGAACCATCATCAACTTGTTTTTCTTATGACGGCCATATTGGATCTTTACACTTGTTTAGAGGAGACAAGAAATGCGATTCAATAATGCATATCAACCTTAGTAAGATTTTATAGTATTTTAAAAAAATCAAGAAAAATGTAGTTTTACTAGTAGGCCATGGATTGAACTTGACAGTAATATGCAGTTATTATCGCGAATTCTTAAAAACAATATCACAATGGCTGAGGAGGTCACAGAGGAATGTTTGTTGACTGCAGAGTTTTTAAAAATTAAATTAAAATAGCTGTATACTTAAATTGTGAAAATGTGTAAATATACTTAAAGTGAGGGAAATTTTGACATGCTGGAATTTTATTTCCAAGAAAACAGAAATGTTCACATTTTTAAAAGTGACTACGAAGGAAAATATGTGGAACGAGGAACGACTTCAGCATGGTTTAAAACAGCTCAAATCTTGAACTCTATAAATATATTGAATTAAAAAAGAAAAATTTCTTACTTCAAGGCCAAGCACCTAAATGAGGAATACACTATAATGGCTCAACTGAAAAACAGAATGTTGCAATCGGACATAGAATTTCCGTTGGAGCCACCGAACGGAATCAATCCACCAAAATCAATCTTGTCAGGGTGGTTTGAATGTTATCGCGACCAATTTGAAGTGTTTAGATACCGTCAAAGTAATTTGGTTAGATGGAAGCGGAACTAACGTTGACGTATCAACATAAGCTACCGCATATTGTGTATTGGTATACATGGCTATCTCAAAAAATTTTCTTTTTCAATTGAGAGTAATATTCCGTTATCGTGTATTCCGCTTTTAGGTACTTGGCCTTGAAGAAAGAAAATCTTTTTTGCTTTAATAAATTTATAGATTTCAAGACTTGAATTGTTTTAAACTATGGTGAAGTCGTTAGGAGGATATTTTCCTTCGTGGTCAATTTTTGAAATTTTAGTATTTCTGTTGGCTCGTTAATGAAATTCCCGCATGTCAAAATTTCCTTTACTTTAAGTAATTTGCAGCTGTTTCAATTTAATTTTTAGGAACTCTGCACTCAACAACTATTCCTCTGCTGCTCTCTCAGCTTTGTGATATTGTTTTAAGCATTCGCGATAATAACCACATATTACTGTCAAGTTCAATCCATGGCCTACAGTAAAAACCATATTTTTCTTGATTTTTTTAAATACTATAAAATCTTACTAGGGTTATCATACATTATTGAAACGCATTTCTTGTACCCTGTAAACAAGTGTAAAAATCCAATATGGCCGTCTGTTGCGCCAAACTCTATCCTCTTTAAGTTAAGGGTGAGAATGGCGGATAACAAAACGAGTTTTACGAAAACCAGATTGAATTATGTGTTAATTAGCTCGGCTACATTCAGTGGAGGTGGTCGTAGGTGAAATAACTTGCAATCTATTAATAATTGAAGGTATTTGTATTAACAATAAATTAAACAACGGTTATCATGAAAAGAATCGTACAATTACTCTTTATGTGTACAACTTTCAGGGAGGTCTCAATTTTTCTAAAAATCGATAACAGTATCAGCTGTTTGCTATTTTTAACCCATCAAGAGTTGTGTGCTAAGACTCTGTTTAAATACCTAGTAGGTGTAATGGCTGTGGAAAATAATGTATTTTAGTTTCAGTAATAAGGTGGGAAAGTCTAACTACAGTTATGCCACAGGTATATCACCAGTGCAAACATATAGCTATAAGTATTATGTGGAGTTATATCTGCCAAGAGTGTAGGAAACTAACAGAGTGTATAAGCTAAAATGTGACACCAAAAGAGACTTACGGGTCATATATATATATGTCTGGTTCACAAATGTTCCCATAAGGTAATGTTAATTAATCAGGATAGCTTATTGCACTTAATTTGCTACCATTTGTTATTCGCCTCAGTTAATTGAGGGCGTTGATGTAATTCAAAACAATTGTTTGTTATTTGGTTATTATCATTAATTGGTACCCATATAGGCATCCAAAAGTGCTTGAACAGGTAGTTGGTCAGTCATCTCCGAACAGAAAGAATAAAAATGGAACAAACCCACCTTGAAACTTCTGGACCAGGTTGCAGCCTCTGCCTCGGGACTTGGTGTGTACATGTGTGTCGAAGTGTGTGCTGTGGTGAGGTGTACTCGCAGGTATAGTGCTGATGATGAATGAGTAGTAGTTCCCAGTGGAATATCGCAAGAGGGCAGCCAGTGATACCAGTAGATGGCCAGTGAGGTGAAGTGAAAGGTTGAAAAGTGAAATAGCAGAAAAGAAGAATACGAAAATAGAAGAAGGCCTACAAGAGAATATGAAAATGAGGAGCGGGCATGGATTTGGTGGTGAGACTATTAATACCATGAATTTCAAAGTTAGTACAGTCGATAATAAAGCTTTACATACCTAGGGTTGGTGTGTGGCCTTGAAGAGAATTACCATGTGCTAGCTCTGTCACACGGGTATTTGGAATCCAGAAAATAACTGTCAATTGCTGCCTATCCCTCCTCGCAGAAAAATCAGTCTGCTGACTAAGAGGTCCACAAACCACATATAATGAGGAGGTGGTAATTAACAATTAATTCAAATCCGTTATAAACGCTATTTCCTTCAGCCCAGCAGCATTGCCAAGAAGCCTACGGAAAAATGTGTCAGTAAAGTAAAAAAATGGATTAGAGACCAAAAGGTGAAGGCATGCCAATTGTACTAACTTTTCACTTTGAACCCTGGTTCCTCATTGGTGATAAGTAAAGAGGTCATATGACCTTTGAAAGTGAGTTGACTGTAGACTGTAGGTTAATGGACAATAAGATGCCCCGAAGCTGTATAACTTTTGCAATGAATAAACAATCAAACAAAATGGCGGATGGAAGGTAAACAATTGATTTGAAAGATAGTAAATGTTTAAATAAAATAATTGTACGATTTTTATGTGAACAATAACATAAAAAATATAACATAAAAAAAATGAGGCTAAATTATTATACAAAAAAAAGTGTAGCACGTCATAAGAAAAACACAAATTGATGATGGTTCCTGAAAACCGAAACGTTGTATCGAAATTTTACCTTTACAGGTATATTCCACTCAAAAAGTTGCTTCAGAAATGTTTTCACAAATTTCGATTATATTTTAATTTTTGGTTTTTCCAAAATTACTCAAAAACCCGATTGGTTACAGCTGCCCCGTTTTTGTCATTACATTACTAACATAATTATCCAGAATTTTCTTCATTTTAAACGACTTCGTAGCTCCTATAGTTTCCAAGATCCCAATACATGGAAGGCCAATTTGGGACACACTGTATACTGTGTGAGTTTATAAAGTGGAACAAATTCCGTAAATTAAAAACCGTTTATTTTTTGGAAAAACACTGGAACCTATCGATTTATATTTTAGATTCCTGTTTTTTTTTGGGGGGAGCATTGCTGTCCGGTAATACGGGATTCTTACCCACTAAAAAAAGCCGTTTTTTGCTTGGGGTTCCGGGCCCGGTTGCCTATAAATCCCCAGTCTGCTGCCGACAGTCTTCTCCGGAGCACGCTCTTTCCTGTTTTCAACATATCTCATAGCCTCGGCAGCTTGGCTCGTTTAGCATAACATATCTTGCGGGAGATGTGGCCCTTGCTCCTCAGGGCGGTTTTTTGCCTCTTTACTCTCACTTACTCTGCAGCTTGATAGAGGAGAAGGTACAAATATGGGCTACCATTTTGCTTTTTTTTATATATATTTGACACATTTTTGGTGTATGTTGTCGCGAACTCAGGGTTCAATAATTCCAGTGTAACGATTTAACACCAAAATACTATTTACTTGTCCCAGAATTACACACAAGTACTGAACTAACGGCGGCGCTTATTCGCCTTTTATACACAATCCTAAAAATACAGAAGACATAAAAAAAGGGTCGTAAACAACTACGTTCTAAATAAACAGAGCAATAAATCACTCGTGACAGTCCCATGCTGAAGCACCCGGACGGCGCGACGCGAAGGTTCTAGCTCCTTTGTCGCTTAGCGTAACGGTCACCGTAACATTGCCCTCCTCTTAAGGCTGTTCGTCTCGAACAGATAAAGTTCCATGGTATCGTGCTAATAATCCAGATGGACAACCTTCATCTTTGACCTGGGGGTCCGCTGGATCCTGTACACCACGTCATTAATCCTCTTATTGATTGTAAAAGGCCCTTCCCAATTTTGGCTAAGTTTGGGCGACTTCCCGACCTTTCGCCGCGAATTGTACAGCCACACCAAATCACCATCTTGGAAACCGCGGGAGTTAGCTAGTAAGACATATCTTATTTTGGCTCGATCACTGAAGATCCGCAGTTTATTCTTGACTTTCTCATGAACATTGTTAAGCCTACCTGAATTGTTGAACTCCTCCACAAAATTCTCAGAGATGAGCGAGTCTTTTTCTGGTGCTCCATACATCAAGTCTGCAGGAAGCCTCATTTCCCTTCCGAACGTCACTTTCGCCGGAATGTAACCAGTGGCTTCATGCGTAGAGCCTCGATATGCCATCAACATGAGAGGTAGATGTTGGTTCCAATCACGCTGATGATCTGCCACCATTTTAGATAGGTAATGTTCCATGGTCCGATTAAATCTCTCCACCATCCCATCCGACTGTGGATGCAAAGGAGTTGTCCTGGTCTTGCCAATTCCGAGAAGTTCCATGACCTTCTGGAAAACAGCCGAGTCAAAATTTCGGCCCTGACCAGAATGAAGTTCGAGGGGGACTCCTTCCAGGGAGATCGGCAGAATATTCCATTTACTAGCACCTTTGCCACAGTCGTTGCTTCCTGATTAGGCAGGGCGTACGCTTCAGGCCATTTATTGAAATAGTCCATCGCGACCAAGATGTCTTTGTTGCCTGACTCAGTCTGAGGAAATGGTCCCGCGACATCAATTGCTATCCTCTCGAATGGAGCACCTACAGTGTACTGCACCATTCGGCCCCGCGATCTTGTATAGTTCTTCATCTGATTCCGGTATTATTACTTTCATTATTTTTTGGGTTCTAGTAAGATTAGTTTTTTTGGTTTTAATCTGTGATGAAATTTCCATCATGTCCAGGTCTTCTGAGTTAGTTACGCCTGGGTACCTAGTCTTATACTGTGCCTAGATTGACTTGGTAATTTCCAAGTCATCTCTTTCCACAAAGACAACTTTGGCGGTCTCAGTTGGGGGCTTTAGGGGAGACCCTACTACGATATTTGTCTTTTTATACAAGGTATCTTCCCATTTTTTGTCAGCTTGTGACGTATTTTTAAAAAAGTATAAGTTAGCAAAGCCACATACTATGCGAACGGCAGCTTTGGGTAGGTGGAGAGCTAGGTCGTGGTTCAAAATTACATAAAAAGGAGTTGAAGCCTAGTATAGCTATATAAGCTAGACCCGTTAAATGGGCGCCACTCAATTTAACTTACAGGTTGTAGCTATAATATTAAAATTGAGAAAATTATCATAGCAATTATTGATGTTCATATTGTTTAGGTGATCAAACCAAAGTAAAACCAACAGGAATTATTAAAATTAGGCACATTTATTTATTATGGTGTTAGTTCTTACCTAAGGTTAGTGCAGGTACACTTGGTATTTAAATCTACTCCTACCGGTTGAAATACTTGGCCAGTTTGTAGGGCTTTCTTAGTAGTTGAGGTAGAGGATCAGTGCATCATGTGTGGTAAGGCTGGACGGTTCAAAACCTAGGAGCCATCACCGTCACTAACGGCTCCATTCTTGGCAAAGGGGCTCCAAAACCCAGACGGTTTAAAACCTAGGAGCCACCACCGTCACTAACGGCTCCATTATCGGCACACGTGCAGGATGAAACGTTGCACGTGCAAGATCAAAAAAAGGGAAATATTGAGCTTTATCACTCAAACATTGGACCTAATAATTGAACAAGGAAAAGGTTAGATAAGTTTAAATTAATTAAAGGAATTCTTACCCCAAAATAAGAGAACTTTACTAGAATAGCCACATGGCTAGGCGGTTGCCGTTTAGGGACAGGCTGACGTCCGATGTGCCCTGGACAGTGGTCAAGATGGAAAAGGGACTATCAAACGTTTTACCTTTACCACCTGGGCTCTGAATTGGTAAAAAAAAAAACGGAAATTATAGTGTCAAAAAGGGGAAATAAAAGGAAGGAGAAAATGAACCGCGAAATATGAAAATCTTGCCATTGTTGTTAAATAACAGATAAATTTAGGGAAAGTATGAGAAGAGCACATGAAGAAAATAAGGGAATTTAAGTAAAAATATTGGTGAAATTTGGCAATGTTGCACAGATAGCAAAATAATTATTCAACCCATTGACACATGTCAATGTCCTAAAGAAGTCACCTGTCAACGGATTTCTAACCCTAGAACTCGAAGTAGAATGGATCGCAAAGAAACGATAATCAAGGTGAACAAACATGGCGGCCAAGGTAGTCATATTTCTTTGGAAATAAAATGGTATTTTACAGTTATTAATGAAAGTTTGAAAGGGAAGCCAGTAGGTTTTCTTTGTGAAAAAGAAAACGCTACAAGCTATTTTTTCCCATGTGTCGTACGTGCAGCTCGTGGGTAGTTCGCTCAGTTCAGAGGTCGGTCCGGTCTGTGTGCCAAACTCTCTAGTGTCAGGTTTGGCAGGTTTCTCCGTTGGTTCTTCCAAGAAGCAATCATGAGGGCATGACTCCTCTGGACCTCTTTTTAGCAATTTCCACATTTCTGTGGTGTTCACTATTGAGTTCACTCAGGCTTCTAATGTGATCAGCTATATCTTTAAACTCTTTTTTACTACTTGTTTCGTTATATGGGTTAGCGATTGGCTTGCTAGTTCGATTCCTTGAAGGGATTTTTGAACTTAGACAGGAGCCTATAGACCTCTAGAGTATCGTC
Source organism: Taphrorychus bicolor (assembly GCA_951812265.1). Lineage (NCBI taxonomy): Eukaryota > Metazoa > Arthropoda > Insecta > Coleoptera > Curculionidae > Taphrorychus > Taphrorychus bicolor. The sequence continues at coordinate 49,200,290 of OX638300.1, read as the reverse complement.
CTTTTCTTTGGTATCTTCTATGACGTGTTTCGCAGACACGGAGGCTTGTCTCTTTGGCTCCTTTACAGTTTTACCAGATTCCTCGTCTTATAGTCCTAGTCAGTATAGGTCTATGACTGCTCTGCTGTTGTTAGGAGTTATTTTAAATTTTCAGTATACATGCTAATATTTGTAGTCAGCGATTTTGTCAACCGTTTCTCTATTTCTTCGTTGCGTTTTCGGGTAGTTGATTGTCTAAGAGAAGCGTTATCAGATGATTCAGCCTCGTGTTCCTTTGGCAGTGTTCCTATTTTTTGAGGGGTATAATTCATTAGTACATTAAACGTATTCCTGACTATACTCAGCGTGGAGGGCGCCGGGGCGGGCGCCGTTTCGGGCACACTCTCCGCGTCACCTATGTTTACGAAAACACCAGCACGCGAATAAATGAGGTCACGGTCAAGAAAACAATACAAAGATTTCTCAGCGTGATGAAAACAGGCCGAATTGCTTGTCTTAACACGTTCGATGTTGCTTATATTACTTTTGTTAGAAATGTAAATATGGCCGATATAGCTATTTGTTTTTAATAATTTTCGATCCATAGTTTTTTACAGATTTACCTCAAATCTACGTCTTCCGCAGTGCTAGAAACCAAGCCCTTAGTTCCCAGTATAGGTCAGGCAATTTGCTGTTCACTGAATTCACTTTCACTAAATTAATCACAGACTAGCGCGTATAAACAGACACTACTTCAGGAGCGTATATCTCATACATGCTGTCGATCACACCGCCACATTCGGACCTCACCTTCCAACTAGAACTCGTCCCCGAAAGGGGTGACCTAGTTGGAAAAAACAGTCTTGAATAAACTTGGTAATTAGCAACACCTGATATCTCTTTTGTTGTATATCGAACCGGATTCCTGAGTTCCCAGACAGATGCTAAGGGGAGAACGTCACAAGAGTACCAGCGACTCCTGGAGGTCATCTAAAGCTAGCTGCAGATTCTGCCGCACAATATCTTTTCTCTGGTGTGTAGATAAAAGAGTCAGCATAGACTGAAAGCGTAGTCATTGGTGTTCTAGGAATATCGCTTGTGTACAGCGTGTACAGATGCGGTGACAATACCGCCCCTTTGGGGGCAGTTTCTGATAAATGCAGACCCCGAAAACCATATTGTTCAACGGGCACTAAGTTTAGGCGTGTATACTCGTCTTGGAGCCTAATCAGAATAATAGGCACCACGACCTTCCCAGCCCTACACTATGGTGTGATAGGCCGGTAGTTTTGTGGAAATGCCTTATTCTTGCCCCGCTTGTTCAGCATTATCACCACTCTCTGTTTCCACCTCGATGCCGTAGCCGTAGCCTCAGGGTTGCGTTCACCACAGCGCAGAGTTAAACTGCACACTCCCTAGTCAGGTTTTTCAGTACCTTGTTGGAGATGCCGTCCTGCCCAGAAGCCTTTCGTTCGACAAGGGACCTCAGGATATCCCTGACTTCCCCGGGGCTAACCGGGTCGATCGGGTCCTGCTGACCCCTGGGGGTTCTCGCTCCTCAGGTGCCGGACGGCTCTCTCAACCGCCAGGATGTGACGATCATCATCGTCAGGGTGATCCTTTAGCCTACACTCTCTTTTGGGTGTTTGGCCAAATACTTCCGCCTTGTCCCCGTCGCTGTACATCATATCGGTTACGTTGTGAAGCGGTGGAAAGGTGATTGTTCCGCGCCTGAGCCTTCTTTAACACAGACGAGCCCGACTCTAGCTCGCTCAGCTTATTATCCCAACATCGACTGCGGTGTTCACGCAGGGCTGTTTTCAATCGCTGGCTGCTTTCGTTAAACAGCCTGCAGCACGTCTTCCTCGAACGCCTGGCATGGCACCCTCAGCTGGGCCACATCAGCTATAACTGGGACCACCGCAATTGCGTTAAACTGCTCTTGAAACCGTTTCCAGTAGTATGTCTAGTCGTTTTGATTTCGGCATTCGCTCCAAAGGTCAGTCTAATCGGATTGTGATCCGAGATACCGTCATTCACCGTCACCAACTCTGGCCATAGTCGCACGTCCCTCAACACCGCAATGTCAAGTACGTCCGCCCCCGTTGGGTAGGCAGAAGAAATCAGAAGAAACCTACTGCAGTTCGTCCTGTGGAGGCTTGTATGATAACGTAACCTTCATCTGACCATAGTTGGTGCCCACGACGACGGAAACTGCATCAATTTCTGTACCTTGGACGCCCAGGCAATGATGTACGATGTCGTCTCTCACGAGAATGGCCACCCCTCCGTTAGTGGGGTTCTTTTTGTCGTAACGAATAAGTGCTATACCCCCAGTCTTGGTCTTACCGCGAAACATTCAGGGCGAGATTGTTTCGGGATGACCCAACTCGCGGTTGGTTTTTGAGAGCGCGTCAAAGTGTCTCGAGCTGACTTGCTTCGCATAGTTTAAACATGATCCGAGGGTTTTGCTACCGTAATGTTACGGTACGCAGCGACGCCGCGCCGAATTCGGGGCAACGCGTGTGGTTGGTGGACCTTCGCGACCAATCCGCGCTGCGTCATGGATGACACGAGTGATTTATTGCTCTGTTTATCTAGAACTCAGATGTTTACAACCTTTTTTTATGTGAGAATATTCAAGAATTATTATCGAGAACGTTCTAGGTTTTTCTGTATTTTTAGGAGTTTTTATAAAAGGCGAATAGCGCCGCGGTTAGGCAGTAGTCTTATTTTAATCGAGCTATAAGTAAGCTACAGTACCAAACGATAATAGAAGGCTATAAAGTGTTAAGTAGTGAGTTATTTAGTAGTCAAGTTGTACTTGTGTGTATTTGTGGGATAAATAAATAGTGTTTTCGTGTTTAATCGCTACACTGGAATTATTGAACCCTGAGTTCGCAACAGTATTCTCTAAAAAGTTGGTTTCCACATTGAGATGAAACATTTTCTTCATCCACCATCGGTGTCTTTTTTGTTTGTAATCCACGATGGTAAACGTTGATGATGCATTCGGAAGTACTAGTGACATAACTGCTTCGCGACAACTTGTTCGCTCGCCTTGTTTCGGCAATTTTCCGCAAAACGTTTGGCAACATGTAAATGGATACGCGAAAAAGCAGCAGGCCAAGTCTTTTTCGCGAAACAGTTGTGCGAGTAAGTTTCGCAATGTGAAATCCCATCTTAAAAAGTCAGTTTTTTCCATGGAGGTAGGAATGGAGGTATCGAACAATGCCCATATTTCCCTAAAAATGATCCCGTTTTTTGGGCAAAAGTCCGCCATTAATCGCGTGACCCGTGACGTCGAGTGCTAAAAAGCGGGTGTCAAAACTGAAACAGGAGGGTCTCTTTGATTATAATATACTTGTTCGTGATATCTGGAAATCTAAATGTTTGTAACATTATCCAAAACGATGAGAGATTAAAAAAAAAGCGAAAAAGAAAAAAATAGATTATAAATTGCGCGTATAAGTTGCGCTACAAAAAAAATTTTTGTGTGGTTTTGTCGATGTAAACCCTATATAGTCCAAATTTGATTTAAATATCTCAGAAACTTTAGCAGTTATAAAAAAAAATTGAAAACGAATTAAGGCTTTAACACAATCTCGGAGGCAAAGCGTTTGCGGGCCTATTTTTTAATAAACTCTTTGACTTATTTTCGCTGTCATAAAATATGCTGTAAATATTATTCAATATAATGTTTCGACACCCTGTCCACCCAATACCTACATGATAATGCTTGGCTATGTCAGAATTGACAAGCAACTAATCTAGGTGGGGATTCCGGACAGTGAAACCTGGGTGACACCAGCTTATTAAGGAAAATCAACAAGAAGATTATGGCATTTGCTTTTCACAATTTGTTAAAATTAAAAATTGTGAAAAGATTGATGAATCTACAAAGGCATGCAACCAAATTATTCCAATAAAAAGCAAAATACGAAAGAACGGTACCAGAACGAAATTAGTGCTTTTTACACATGGTGGAAAGGATATTTGACATACATTGGGGCAAAGTTTCACCCATAAGCGCAACTTTACTCCAATTTAACCAAAGCTATATCTCTTACCGTTTACGAGATTCCAGTGATGAGCGGCAAATTCGAAGAACCCTGTAAGCACATAAAAATTCACTTGTTTGTGTTAATTTTTCAATTTCACTAAATATCTGCGGAAGTAACCAAAATATGCAACTATGCTACCATTTAACCAAAAGACAATCTTTTTTAGTCAGCAATAAATATGTATTAGTTGTGCTCGTAATATATCTTATTTAAAACACACTGCATATCACTCTAGGACAAATACAACTCTCTTTGATTTTGGAGATTTTGACAACGAGGTGCAAAGGTATACTGAGGATTTAAGACCTTTTACCAGTTATTCTGAGGTACTGGGACGTACTGACTATGGAACGAATACAACATATCCTCGTCCCAATTTGGAATATTTATTTATGTCCCCAGGTGTAAGTTATGGAGCTCGTGGTGAAAAAGTTTTCAGGTAGGTACGCAACAAGTTTATAAAACTTTGGTTTAAAAAAAATATCAATTTGAACTTTAACATTGATTAAATGGGTGAATAAACGTCGCAGACAGTCAGATCTGAATCTTGAATCGGATCGATAACAGCTTTAATAGATCTTATCTCTTTCGCTTCATTATTCATCATCTTCATTATGCATGATGTACGTTTACCTTATGCTTATTACTCAATTGTTAGTTATACAGTGTGTCCCAAATTGATCTTCCATGTATTGGGATCTCGGAAACTGTAGGAGCTTCGAAGTCGGTTAAATGGGGAAAGTTCTAGATAATTATGTTAGTAATGTAATGACAAAAACGGGGTGGCTGCAACCAAGCGGGTTTTTGAGAAATTTTGAGAAAAACAAAATAATGCATTTTTAAAAAACTGTTATAAATCCTTTATTTTAAAAGATAATCAAAATTTGTGAAAACATTTCTAAAGCAACTTTTTGAGTGGAATATACCTGTAGAGGTAGAATTTCGATACAACGTTTCGGTTTTCTGGTACCATCATCAACTTCTGTTTTTCTTATGACGGCCATATTGGATTTTTACACTTGTTTACAGGGGATAAGACATGCGTTTCAATAATATATAACAACCCTACTAAAATTTTATAGTATTTTAACAAAATCAAGAAAAATATAGTTTTTACTAGTAGGCCATGGATTGAACTTGACAGTAATAAGTGGTTGTTATCGCGAATGCTTAAAACAATATCACAAAAGCTGTAGAGATTGCAGAGGAATAGTTGTTGAATGCAGAGTTCTTAAATATTAAATTGAAATATCTGGAAATTACTTAAAGTGAGGGAAATTTTGATATGCGGGAATTTCATTTCCGAACCAACAGAAATACTCAAATTTCAAAAACTGACTACGAAGGAAAATATCCTGAACGAGGAACGACTTGGGCATCGTTTAAAACAATTCAAGTCGTGAAGTCTATAAATTTATTAAATAAAAAATATTCTTTCTTGGCCAAGTACGTACCTAAATGCGGAATACACGATAACGGAATATTACGCTCAATTGAAAAAGAAAATTTTTTGAGTTAGCCATGTATACCAATACACAATATGAGGTAACTTATGTTGATACGTCAACGTTAGTCCCGCTTCCATCTAACCAAATTACTTTGACGGTATATAAAGGCTTCAAATTGGTCGCAATAACATTTAAACCACTCTGAGAAGATGAATTTTGGTAGCCTTCTTCGAGTGTCTTTTGAGTGATTTTAAAATGCTTTGCAAGCATAATTTTCGAATCGCACTTTATCGTTCAGTGATTCCAACAGAAATTCTATGTCCGATTGCAACTGTTTTTTAGTTGAGCCATTATCGTGTATTCCTCATTTAGGTGCTTGGCCTTGATGTACAAAATTGTTCTTTTTTAATTCAATAAATTTATAGACTTCAAGACTTGAACTGTTTTAAAACATGCTGAAGTCGTTCCTCGTATCCACATATTATTGCAATTATATTATCCGCATATTTTCCTTCGTAGTCAGTTTTAGAAATTTGAACATTTCTGTTTTCTTGGAAATGAAATTCCGGCATGTCAAAATTTTCCTCACTTTAAGTAATTTCCAGCTGTTTCACTTTATTTTTTAAGAACTCTGCATTCAACAACTATTCCTCTGCAACCCTCTACAGCCATTGTGATATTGTTTTTAAGCATTCGCGATAATAACCACTTATTACTGTCAAGTTCAATCCATGGCCTACTAGTAAAAACTACATTTTTCTTGAATTTTAAAAATACTATAAAATCTTACTAGGGTTGATATACATTATTGAACCGCATTTCTTGTCCCCTGTAACCAAGTGTAAAAATCCAATAATGCCGTCATAAGAAAAACAGAAGTTGAGGATGGTTCCAGAAAACCGATACGTTGTATCGAAATTCTACCTTTACAGGTATATTCCACTAAAAAGTTGCTTTAGAAATGTTTCACAAATTTTGATTATCTTTTAAAATAAAGGATTTATAACCGTTTTTTAAAAATGCAACATTTTGGTTTTCCCAAAATTTCTCAAAAGCCCGATTGGTTACAGCCACCCCGTTTTTGTCATTACATTACTAACATAATTGTCTAGAGCTTTCCCTATTTAACCGACTTCGCAGCTCTTATAGTTTCTGAGATCCCAATACATGGAAGACCAATTTGGGACACACCGTATACGCTATCTAACATTTATGTCATATTATGATGAATGACATAAAGCTAGGATTATTATCCTTTCCTATTGGCATTTCACAGCCAACTATGGTTATGACGTGTTTAAATGACCTCCTAGTGGCGGCGTTTAAACGTTGAGCGCGTCGTGTTGAGCCTTGAATGTAAATGCGTGGTGTGGATTGTTGAATTGTGGTCCATTGATGGGTGAGAAAATATAAATCAAAATTACAACGTTTGTATCAAATATTACATTGTCAAACTTTTTAAAATCTGGACAGATTAGTTACCGACTGTTAATGTAACATCTTCTGACAATAAAATGGTACGAAACATTTAATCGGAAGAAAAATTTGATATATGGTAAAGTGCCACATTTTGTGTCATAATAATACAGTTGCAGCAGGACGCATGTATGAAAGTGTTTACCCCGAAAGAATACAGCCAAACCGGAAAGGTTTTGTATGAAATGGTTGTAATCTAAAGGTACAGGGTCATCCAACGAGGTCTGAACAGGACAGTTTTTTTCGGAATGGATTAAATGATTTGAAAAACCAAAATAGCTATTTGTTATGTTCTTTAACGGTGAATCCAAAATTGATACATGAGAAACAGTTGAACATCAAATAAAAGCCTACGGCACATTTTGACATTTTTTTAAATGGAATGTCGTATTTTTTATTTCATATTTCAATTCCTGATATAATTGTTGATATAAACTGATATGTTTTTCTAATAACGTTGAACTTATGCACTTATTAAATTACGAAAACATTCAACCACCGTGAAATGACTTCCTATTAACACGTGGAGTTGCCACTAGTCAGGTACCACTTACGATACTGCTTACCTGTTCAACATAAGCCTGTCAATGCTATCAAGTGAATCTGACAAGAAATAAAACACAGTTCGAAGAATTTACAGTCCCCCAATTAACGTGAAAGAGGTAATGTTAGTCCATTACATGCAGTAATTAAAGAAAACCCACCTATTTCGAACGTAATCAATGTTATTTTGAATGTAATCGAAGTTGCCAAAATAAGTAAAATTTTCTTAAATTATATTAAAAAAGTGCATTTATCCGTAATTAATATGAAACAGGTAAACTTAATCTATCACCTACAGTAATTATTTTCACAGAAAACCGGTTTTTTTGAATGGGCATAAAGTTTACCTTTTTCTTAAGTGGTGGTAAATGTCTGTTTTTGTTTTAATAATTAAAGAGCATCCTTTTTTTAGCATCAATAAATTACTAATATTGGGAGTTTTGTTTTGAGGCTTTGACACTTGTCATGCGGCTGTCACCTATTAGACTAGCTAGGTTGCCAGTTCCTCTTTCAATGTCCAGAACGTTCAGGCGGCGCGGCCCAAAGGCAAAGCAAAACTCTAGTTCAGTTTTACTTTGCTTTTAGTTAAGTTGGTTCAGATTAGTTCAGTTATGTTTTTCCTTTGGTTTAGTTAAATTTACTTAAACCTGTCCTCTACGGTGACCGTGCGGGGTGACTTTCGACTTGTTAGGTTAATTCAGTTTTACTTTGCTTTTGGTTAGTTCAGTTTTATTGTTTCTTTGGTTATGTTTTCTTTTGATTCAATTAGTCCAGTGTTACTTGTCTTTTTTTGCTTCTTGTTGCAGCGGCCCTTTAGGCCCGCCACAGAGCCTGTCGCTTGCTACACATTAAGTGTGGGCTCTGTTGGTTAGGTTAGTTCAGTTTTACTTTGCCTTTGGTTAGTTCAGGTTAGTTCAGTTCTGTTCTTCCTTTGGTTAGGTTAGTTTAGTTTTACTTTGCCTTTTGTTACATTATTTCATATTATATTACTTCTGTCTGTCTTTAGGATAGGTTAAGTTTAGTTATTTTTTTTCTTTGGTTTGGTTAATTAAACTTACGTTAGTCTAGTCTTTTTCTTTAAATTTTGCAACATTACATAGCGGCAGGAAATGAAATTCAAAAAAGGTTTGTAGATTAAAAGGTATTTTGATCAGATTTCAGTTCAGTTTTTGTGCCCCCATAACCCATATTTTGTACTGCAAGCTATTGTTTGGTTTTTGTTGGTATAGGATCCTATTATATAAACATTACTTTTTTTAATATTTTTTGGAACAAATATGAATATTTCTCAAATTTTTTCGCTTTAAACTACTTAATTTGATGCCCCTTTTTTGTAAATATCAAAAAAAAACTCGAAACTCCATAATGCTTAAAACTGACCAGACCCGTTTGGTTTAGGCTAGGTCAGGTTGCTTCAGGTTAGTTCCGGTAAATGTAAGGTTCTGATTTAACTAAAATTAGTTTTGGTTAGTTCAAGTTAGCTCAGTTTGGTTTAGTTCAGGTTAGTTCGGGTTAAATCTGGTTAGTTCAGGTTAATTAATTTTGGTTGAACTAATAACCTAATGGGCCGCTACAAGCTACAAGTTCATTGGTTTGTTCAGATAGGACAGTTTAGATTAGTTGAGGTATTTCTTTTTTTTTCTTTATTTACGTAACATTTGGCGACGTTGCATATTCGTCTTGTCGACAATTGACAAGAAACGTTTTGGCATTTATCGCAGTTTGGAATACAGTTGTAACTTTTTTTCCTTTAGTCAGTTTATTTTTAATTTTTTGTTTTCAGATCTTGCAAAAGAAAATTTACTCGCACTTAATATGATAGAGGTAAGTTTAGTCTACTACCTGCAGTAACCTTTTTTAAGAAAAAAGCGTTTTTTTTAACGCAATCAAAATTATTTTCAACATAATCGAAGTTACCAAAATGAGTAAGATTTTCCTAAATTACAAAAAATAGTAGATTATGTCACTAGGAATAAAAGTGGGTCTTTTTGTGCTGAGCCCAGAGATTGAGGGCCGAAGCGAAGCTGAGGCCTGCAACTGGGCGAAGCACAAAAAGACCTTTTACTCCGAGTAACATATACTATTTTTTTTTCAAGCATGCAATAAATAAGAAATCTATTTAAAAGTGGTTCAGTTTTGCAATGTTCTCTCATCCTCTTTATGCGGGTCTAGGTACTTACCCAAATGTGTATATTATTTGTAAAATACATAGAATATGTTAGAATGGTGGTTTTCAATGTTCAATGGTTTTAATGTATTAAATAATAACCAATGATTATGGTAAACTAAGAATTTGTAGCATTATTTCCAATACTAAATTAATAAATGTCACATTGACAGATAAATATGATGACGTGCATGACATTTAACAGACGAATTCAGAATTCGAGAACCTATGCGATTTCGACAAATAACGGTTTCGGATGGTGCTCCTGAGTGCTCTGAGAGTATTTCTGTCCTTTGTTTTTTCAACAAGAATGTAAAGATGGCAATACACTCAGATCGGTTTATCTGGTGTCATCTATTATTAAAATAATTTTGGTGAATGAAAATCGTTTATATATGCGCCACCATGACACTAGCGGTGACTTTTGACTTTACTTTTACTGCCTAGGACTTTTTTGCTACTTTTTTGGTCTCAGGATTTGAAAGCCCGCTTTAGGTGTGCGTATGGAGAAAACAAATGACGTAGTTTTAGTCCGCTTGAAAAAAAAGTATATTTATCAGCACTTAATATGAAAGAGGTAAGTATAATCTATCACCTACTGTAATTTTTGTAAAGAAAAAAACGGTTTTTTTGAACGGACATAATATTTACCATCCCCCAACTTTGTTTCAACTAAGAAACAAAAAATTAAATACTCGCTAGGAAACCGGAAACAATTTTTAAAATTATTTTACAAAAGTAGAGAAAATGCGCGTGAGACGCAAAGAAGATATTTTGGGAGTTTTCATAGGCGTATTTCAGTGACTACAATCATCAGGATTAAGACGCTATTTGAAGAAACAAATTCGCTACAAGATAAGCGAAGACGTGTAAGAATAGCCCTTAGAAGAAATCAAGCCATTGTTCGACATTTTGTGGTAAATCCGATCAGTTCAATTAATAATGCCGTAAGAGAGGTAAGATATGGTCGAAGACGGCGAGCGGTCTTCAGGTTTCTTCGGTTTCTTCTATGTTGATGAGAGAACAAGACGTTGACAACAATTTATATAATAACATATTGTGGAGAGATGAATGTTTATTTACAACATCAGGAGTATACAACCGTAAAAATACAAACCAATGGACCGCTGCTAACCTATAATAAAGAAGCTCAGTTAATGTTCAGTGTGGGATATTATCAGATCGAATTATTGGACCACCCTTTTATCGCGGCTCTCTAACGGGCAACAGATATTTACAGTTTCTTCAAAACAAGATTGAAGATCTTTTAGAAGAGTTACCTGTGCAAACTTACAATAATATTATTTCGCAGCAGGATGGCGCTCCACCTCATGCTGTTCAAGATGTTGTGGAATATTTAAACGGGCATCGTGGATCATTTAATTGGCCACGCCATAGCCCGAATATCACGCCTTTGGATACATTTTTATGGGGCCATTTGAAGAATATAGTATATCAACGACCTAATAGAAATATCGATAATATCCAGCAAAAAATTGTAAATGAAATTAACCGCCTTAACCAGGATGAAAACATTATCAGGCAATCTTTGGAACGACTGAAAAGGGGACATCGGGCCTGTTTCGAAAATAATGGAGAACATATTGAAAAAATATTTTATTAAAATTGGTTAATTAGTTGTTTAAAATTGTTATTCTAGATTAGTTATTACTTGTTTTTTTGTTTCTCTTATGTTGCTGTTTTATTCAATAGACGCATAATTTACTTTTTTATTGGTTTGAGTTACAAAAATAAGCTTTATAAAGAAAAAATAAATAGCTATAATAAAAATAATATATACAAAATAAAAATATATACAAAGCATTTTTGGATTATCATTCATAAAGCAAACTAGGGTTGTTTTCGATCGTAGAACACTTGATTAAAAAAAAATGCTCTTTCCTTATGAAACAGCTTGTAGTTTAATTCTTTAATAATTGTGTTTTATTTCTTGTCAGATTCACTTGACAGATTTTTTGGTGAACAGGTGCAGTATTATAAGTGGTACCTGACTTGTGGCAACTCCACGTGTTAATAGGAAGTGATCTCACGGTGGTTGAATATTTTTGTAATTTAATAAGTGCATAAGTTCAACGTTAGTAGAAAAAAAATATCAGTTTATATCAACAATTATATCATTTAAAAAAATTTCAAAATGTGCCGTAGCGCTTTTATTTGATGTTCAATTGTTTCTCATTTATCATTTTTGGATTCACCGGTAAAGGACATAACAAATAGCTATTTTGGTTTTTCCAATCATTTAACCCATTCCGAAAAAAACTGTCCTGTTCAGTCCTCGTTGGATGACCCTGTACACGGATCATTTAAAAAACCGATAAAAAGACGCAACAAACGCTGTAACGAAGAAAAAGAAGAGCATGTAATATTATCGGTTACTGAAAATCCCGAAATATTGCTGCGCGAAATCGAACATTTCATAGGTATTCCAAAATTGACAGCAGGGTTTGTAAAAAAAATGGTATTCCAAATTCGACAGCAGGTTTTGTTTTACATAAACAAAAGTTCCATCCCTATAATATATTTAGAATTTGCCAGGGACTCCGACCCGGTTATGACGAAAAGCGAAGATCGTTTTGCGAATTGTACACACGTAACGAGATCCCCATGGTGGCCATTCTTATCTTGGACACACTGTATACAAACTCATCAATTCAACAATCAATTCAACATCCATTTATACAATTGATGGCTTTGACTGAAGGAAACTCTAGAACATGCACGAATTGCCGTGAATAAATTATTGGAGGTGAATTTTACATTTACTATGACAAAAATTTGATTTTGAAGCCACTTCATGAAGGACTTTTCGAACAAATTGTCAGGGTAATGCGAGCTTTAGAAATAGGGGTGTGAAAAAAAATTAGAAAAGCATGTGCGTCGAAGTGACAATTTTTGGACTAACTTAACCACGGGATATTCCAAAATTTATCAAACAACACTATGCGACTTTCTCACCAGGTGTGCAAGGAGAACATCTCTTTTTTATTGCCTGATATCATCCCTAACAAACGAACATGCAGCTAACCACTTTTTGTGTTTTTATACCTTTTAGTTGTTTTAACATAATGGACTTATTGCTTTTTGAGTTTGCTCATTTTATTAAGGGTGGAAATTAATTTTGTGTTTTCATCTTGTTGTAGATATACCAATGAGACTGCGACTTTGACGACTTCAAACTCTACAACTAATGCTTTTATACAGTTAGCTATACTCCACCCAAAGTCAATCGGAAATATCACTTTGCAATCCAATAATCCAAAAGATAGGCCTTTAATAAACCCTAATTTTTTATCGGAACCAGAAGATGTAGACAATATGTTACATTTAATCAACTTAGTCCTATCTTTCAGCAAAACAACTGCTTTACAGGATATTGGAGGAGAAATGATAATGTTTGATACACCTGGATGTGATGCAGACAAATATTCAACTGAATGGATTTTGTGTTCTATACGTTACTGGACTTTTGGGGTAAGCAAGTAAACAAAAGAAAAAACGTGGTAGATACAAAAAATATCAGTGAATAGATTCAAATTGAATAACAAATTTTAAAGCCGCCCGCAGTTTGCACCTTCCTATTAGAATATTGTCACGAACGAAGAGGGTGGGGGGGTTATGTTTAAATGATATGATTGGGGTTGAAGTACTGTCAACCCAATCAGGACCATGTCACGAAATAAAATGATGCTAGTTGGGAACTATTTATTGTAAAAATTACTGTATTTGACTGGGCGTTAATTTACGCTTTAAATCTCTATTCTTTAAATGGGGTACCGGATCGTCGTTACCTCCCCCGAAGGGTGTTATGCTGCTTTACTCACTGAATGGGGGCTTCCAAAAATATGGGGGGGTTTATATTTAAAATAAGTAGATGGGATTCAAGTAAACTTCTATTTCCTGTGCCTTAAAATTACCCTAACTACTTAACTGAAATGACTAATATGAAAACAAACACCGTTATAACAAAAGGGTCTTATCTAGGTCAAGTGTAGAGGAGGACCGTCTCGTGCCAACCAATTTAACGTACTTCAGGGGTACTCCTATGCGTACCCGTGGCTTCTCTTAGGACAACAAGGACTTCTAGGACAACTTTCTTCTTTGTACTCGGACGATAACAAATTTTGGAAAACACTTAATTACTCTTCGACGGATGGTCGTTCGTCTATCTGACGTAACGCGTCCAAAAGGACCAACCCGAACTTCAAAAGAATCTTGGAGTCTTGCCTACGTGCAAGCCACCGAGCAAGTCATCTCGCTAGCCCAAAAATCCTCGAGCTTACTTCTCTTTTCGTCAGCACTCTTTTCCAATGCATTGCAACGTTCTTTTCCATGATGTCAATCAGCGGTTCGAAGTACCCAGTTGCTGAACAAATTTACGATCTATGATTTATAAATTTGGGTCAACTATTTCTTGGTTACTAAACCGGTCATCGGCCGACCACTTCTAAGGACGCTGCAATTTTATGTATTTTTGCTTCTTTGTGACAATATATAGGGAGATTTACAACTCAATGGAAATAAAACAGGTACGTGTAGACACCAAACTAGTAGCTTTTTCATATAATTGTCTACGGTTGCTGAGATATTAGCTTCAGAAAATATCTTAAAAAAAAAATTGAAAATTCTTGTAGTTCAGTAATGTCTTAACAGCGAACAACTCAATTTAAAAAATATATTTACTTTGTTGACGTTTTTACTTAATAGAAGAATTGAAGTGACTGACAGCTTAAGAAGGTGTAGTTTAGGGGGGGGGGGTAACAATTAAAAATTTTGGATTTTTTTTTTTAAATTAATTTACTCTTAGGGTCTTCCATCTCAACAGCAAATTCAATTTTACCTTTTTTTTTTTTTTTTTTTAAGAAACTGCCTGATACTGTGAAAACTGCTATATTTTGATAGGAGTCAATGAGAAAAATAAAGATAAAAAATACATGTTTTATCAAACAAGAAACATATACGAAAAACTAACTTTTTTATTTCCTTTACATGGACCTATTCTATGTCCATTGAGTTGTGCATCACCCTGTCCAATAGTTTGTTTTGGAACTACTACTTACGTTTTGTTTTGCTAAGAATCAATTTCGGAATAAGAACCTGGTGTTCTAACTCGGTTTTAGAACATTTCTTTCCATTCGTAGTTTTAGGAGAAAATGCAATATCGAAAAAGAGTGCCAGCCGCACTTTTTTATTCGAGTATACCTTCTCTATTTTAAGCACTACAGACCGGAAAACCGGGTCGGTCAACTTCCCTGTTCTGTAAGTATGTTGATCTTGGTTTAAGCTTTTCTTCCCAAAATTACATCTATGATGTACGTATCGACTATCTTTTCTAACGTTTTCATTCCAAAGGGTGTCAAACGTATGGTTCTAAACGATTTAGCGACATTGTAGTCACTTTTCCCAGCCTTTGGTATAAATACCGCGTTAGCGGATCTCCACGCCTGAAGGACGTTCAGTTCCTCCTGCAGCATTGTGGGAGATATACCATCTGGTCCCGCTACCTTAAATGAACTGAATTCACCCACCGACCATCTGATGTCTTCATCGGTCACTACTTCTCTTGCAAGTATCCATTCTATCCAGACCCGAACCAGCTCCGGAGTGGCTCTCCAGGATCTGTAGGGACTCTCCCTGGTGTCCCGTCTATGTTCCTTCTTGTCTTTTCATTGTACCTAGTGGGTTTCCGCTTTCCGAGTTCAGCATTTTGGCGAGCTTGGGCGATTCAGGAAGCGAGTCTAGAGCTTCACGAGACCACGAGACAAGTCTCGGTCTCGACCTCAGTCTCGTACGAGTAATATCGACTTCGAGACCGAGACCGATACTGCCAATCGAGACTCTCGAGAGTCTCGGTCTCGAACAACATCATTCGTTTGCAAGATATTAGGTATTATAATCTGCAGGTGAGCAGGACCTTATAGTAGTGCGTTGCGTATAGTTATTCTTAGTATTAAAAGACACTTTAATAAAAGTATTCTAGTACATACTTACCTGAGTTTTCTATTTTCCTCATTTTTCAAATGGATTCAAAGCGAGTAAGAACCAAAGACGATTAAGACAAGTGTAAACTGTCACTTTCCGCCCTTTATATTTATATATAACTAACAACTATCATAAATAAGTTCTATAGATTCCTGAGTGTGACTAGAATGCCAGTTAACAATACTGGGGTGGGGATAGTGGTGGCGTGGGGTGTCGGCGCACTTGAAGTACGGGTGTTCATTATAAAATTTCATCTAGTTGGCTGTGAAATGTGAAAAGAAAAGGATGGAGAAACAAAAGTCCATTTATTTTGATTATGTCATCCTTTTCTGTCAAAATTTCATAGCCTGATAGATGAATGTTTATAATGACCACCCCGTATGGTGATGAGGTTTTTGTGTTTGCAAGAGTATTGTATTATTTCTATACAAAGTAATTTTTAAGTTGGTGACTATTGTGACTTTGTTCTACCACAAAATAAAGCTAAAAAGTAGGAATTGTTCCATTGGCAGTATGTGCACTTTTTGGAAACTAAAAAGAAATTCTAATTCATAATATAAAACCTGATTTGAAGTATTTCCATATTTTCAATAAAATTTTGTAGCTGTGTAGATAGCTAAGTATATACGACGCATACGAAGCCCATTGGCTGTGCAGCTTCGCGGCGGACCAATGGTCTGGATCGCTCGATATGATTGGCTGATATCTGCATAAACGCATTCGTCCATAGGAATAGATGATAGTTAAAGTTCAGTTTTTGTAAGTAAAATATCGCTGTCTCCCTGACGGGAAGTGTTTCATTCAAAAAGTAGGTCAGCAAGTTATCTGAAAGTACGATAAAGTAATCGTTTCTTGTTCATTTGGATTTAATTGCAATCGATGATGTACAGATTTTCTTCTCGTGTTTTGCAATAATAAACGTGTTTTGTTTGCGAGTAGGATTAAGAGAAACTAGTCAACAGTTCGTCAGACAAAAGCACAAGTTTGACGCCAATAAGCGGTCATTAGCTTTGAATAGAGCTGTTTAATATAAAAAAAAGAGGGGCACACATTAGAAAGCTTCTTCTGCTTAATTCTACCAATCAACATGTCTGTAATGTCACGATCATACTCTTTATTAAGAGCAATCTATTCAACAGTATCAAGAAGCTTTTTGAAATTTTCAGCAAACATGAAGATACTAAGAATTCTATCAACATTAAAAGCATTAAAATGCTGCCATGTTATGTTACAGTGTGCTTAGCTTTTAGTGGACTATGATCTGTTAGAGTTGATAAAGAGAGGAGTTGAGCTTGCTGTCAAGTTAGTGGTGATTAGATTTAAAAAAATGAGAGCACGTTTATATTGAAGGAGAGTAAGGATGAAGTCGTTGGAAACATATAGGACGCATATATATTTTATAAAAAATATGTTCAGTAGCATCAGTGGCGATCCTACGAGCAGGTCTAATGCAGTTTTACATTAAACTAACCTGATCTAACTTTATACACAAAAAAGGAAGTTTCTCTGAAAACTGTGCTTTATAACTCAATAATTCAGAAGAAAATTGAATATGCAATTAAAACGTAATAAGATTTTTCGAGATACTACCTTTTTTTGCGAGGCCGAGACCGAGACTGAGACCGAGACTCGAGTTGCTACTACGAGACCAAGACCGAGATTACGCGAGTCTCGGTCTCGGGCTCGAAGCACAAGACCGAGACTGAGACCGAGACTCAATTATAAATTCGAGACTGAGACCGAGAGTATGTAAGTCTCGGTATCGGTCTCCTGAAGCTCTAAGAGTCCATCACCGCAGAATTTCCGCCAGCTCGCTCTTTTCTTCTTCTTCTCATGCTATCCGTTAACGGATGTTTGCGACTACATTCTTCATTTTATCCCTGTTCCCAGCGGTGTGAATCAGTGTCTGTATGTTGTGCATTCCCGTCCAATGTCTAATATTCCGTAGCCAAGACATCTTTTTCCTTCCTACTCCTCTCCGACCCTCTATCTTACCCTCAATTATCAATTGCAAGTATTTATATTTTTCGTTCCTCATGACGTGCCCTAGGTATGCAGTTTTCCTCCTTTTGATGGTGGTGAAGAACTCTCGCTCTTTGTTTACAGATGCTAGCACATCTTCATTTGTTATTCTTGCTGTCCAGGGTATTTTGAGGATTCTGCGGTACAACCACTCGCTCTTTTGCTTTACCTTAACTCTTTTTTGAACTCTTTGCCGGCTTCGTTGTATCCATCCCATTCCTTCGCACCCTTTTTGGCAGCTCGGTGGAAGGCCCCTCTGGCAACTTAAGACACTCTAGCGTGCCAATCCACCACGGAACTCCACGAGCACCCTGCTTACTAAGTGAGCAGGACTCTTCAATGGAGTGGCCAATGGACTCGTTGAGCCTTTCTACTTTATTATCTGTTTCAACTGTGGAGAGCAACCGCCGGTTGTTGCAACCAATGGGTTCACCTAAAAGCTCATTGAACTTTATCCACTCTGAGGTCCTCAGGTTCCTTTTCGGCGGTGTATCTGATCAGTCTGACTCGATTACAAATCTTATATAGAATTTTCTAAAACTTAACTTCTAATCTAACAAAAATCACAAGTAAACAACAAATAAACAAACAAACGCCATCGACGTTATACTGGGGAAATTCCAGGGCATAGGTTGATGCCAAAAATAACTGAATGGATAATACTTTTCAATATTTATTTAATAATTTCTCTTGTATGCTAATACCTAATATGAAATATTAATTTTAAAACAAAAAATATTCTAGAGCAAGAAGTTATCTGAAAAACATCTTAACGTTAATTAATAGTTGTTTAAATAACAAGTGTGGAAAGTTGATCTTTACGGCAAAGTTCGACCAGCAATCAAGGAATCAATCAATTAACTTTATGGTCTTCTCAAGCTCAATTAAATATATACACGTACACGTGCGGAAAAAAGTTTTACTAACACATTTAGACTACGTATAGGCAAACTGCACAACCTCGACAGAAAAGTGACGCTTTTGCTCCTTATGAAACTAGTAGATTATATCACTAGGAGTAAAAGTGGGTCTTTTCGTGCTGAGCCCAGTGATTGACGGCCGAAGCGAAGCTGAATCCTGCAACTGGGCGAAGCACAAAAAGACCTTTTACTCCGAGTAATATATACTTTTTTTCAAGCATGCAGGAAATAAGAAGTATATTTCAGAGTGATTCAGTTTTCCAAATTTCTCTCATCCTCTTTAAGCGAGTCTAGGTACTTACCCAATTAGTGGTGTATATTATTTGTACAATTAATAGAACGTGTTAGAATGGTGGTTTTCACTGTTCAATGGTTTTAATGGCATTAAATCATAACCAATGGTTATGGTAAACTTAAAATCTGTAGCATTATTCTCAAATACTAAATTAATAAAAATCACATTGATAGATAAATATGATGACGAGCATGACATTTAACAGGCGAACTCAGAATTCGATAACCTATGCGATTTCGACTAATAACGATTTCGGGTGGTGCTCTCGAGCGCTCTGAGAGTATTCATATCCTTTGCTTTTTCAATACGAATGTAAAGATGGCAATACACTCAGATCAGTCTATCTGCGCCACCATGGCAGTAGCGGTGACTTTTGACTTTATTTTTACTGCCTAGCATTTTTTTGGTCTCAGGATTAGAAAGCCCACTTTAGGTGTGCGTAAGGAGAAAACAAATGACTTACTTTTAGTCCGCTTGAAAAAAATAGTATATTGTTTCAAAGAAGCGAAGTGTCACTTTTCTGGCGAGGCTGTGCAGTTTGGCGGACGAACGTAGCACCGAATAAAACATATTGATTTTTTCTCCAAACCTTTGAATTATATTGTAATTAGTACTAATAGACATGTAGGCAATCTTACCAGCGGCAGGTAAAGTCTTTTCCTGCCGCCCGTCGCCGTCAGGTAAAGTGACAGCCACCAATGTCAAATCCTCTTTCAATCATCGAAAACGTATGGTAATACCCATAGGTACCATACATTGCTTTTCGATATTAAATTGCTACTAGAATACTTATTTTCATACAAATATTTGTTACCTTATTGGACTTTTTTGGTAATAATTCTAAAAACGATTCAACTCAAAACATAGAAAGTGAAATGAAACCAGCGTCTGTGTATTGTCGGTTTAGATCAAGCAGGCATACGGAGCCAATGCAGCCAATGAGCAGTCATTTCCGAATAACGAGGGTAGTCAGTTGAAGTTGTTCATGATGATTTTATATTGTTTTTAGATGCTTAAATATACTACTTTTGGTTTCAATAAATTAACTATAGGTTATATTCGATGTGTTATAGCGATAGCAAAGCTAAAAATATTGCGCATAATTCAAAAGCAAGTGAAAACATTTTATTTAATGTCATTCTATGAGTAAAGTACATCACTGATTGACGTGGTCAAATTACGCGCTTTCAAAAATATCATCAGGAGCATTATTCTATAGGAAAGAGTGGAAGTGAAAGTGAGAATTTTGACAACCTTGATTGGTCAAAAAATTCTGTTAACGAATTCCATTGGCCAGCAAATCGTTGGACTAAGTGCATTGAAGTTCAGGGAGATTATGTCGAAAAATAAAATAATAATATTCCTCACTTTTGATTGTTTTCTGTAAGAGGCCGGAAACTTTTCATTCTATCGTCGTATGTAGATAACAAAAAATTCAGCTAGCAAAACAGGGATGTCTATATACAGGGTGGACCAGGTTTTTGGTGGCAAACTTTAAGGGGGTATTCTACGTCCAAAAATAACCCTAGTTTGCTATATAAACCATAGTCGAGAAATACTCCGTTACGGAAATAGAGGGTGTACAAACTCAAAAAATGGATTTTTTTGCGAAACTGCCCCAGATATTTTAATGAAATTTTACAGGTGTCAATAGCGATAAAATACTCAAGTTTTGCAATATAAAAGTTCTTTTCAGCGTTATCAGTGGCGTGCACTGCGGCTCGTGACTGGCTATTTTTCAACAAAAAAAGTGGTACACTACTGGTTTTTCTGAAGATAAAAATTATTTTTGAGGTCCTTGTTCAATTAGAAAGAAAAAAGTTCCCTTGGCGTTTTTTCGTACGGCGCCCCTGTAAATAAATATTAAGTGACTTAAAAACTTTTCAGTGTTTGCCTTGTAATGGATTATTAATTTTGTTACATGCGTACTGCCAGATAATCAATATTTGCCACCCCTTGTTGGCGTAGGTTTTCATGGCAACCTAAAACAGCCAAGCTTATTTTTTTTAACTATGTTGTAACAATTTTTATTTTCAGGATTAAAAACTAAAAGTAACTAAAACAATAATTGAAAACATAACAAAAACAGTTATAAAAATTGTTTAAAATGGGAACCATTATTTTCAATGCACAACTGGCATCGACGTATAACAGACCGATTTAAATGTACTAGATGTGGTTATATTTGATTGCAACCATATCTTATGCGGTTCATAAGTTCTTCCGTATTGACAGGAGTCGCATAAACTTTCTTTTTTAAAAAACCCCACACAAAAAAGTCTAACACGGTAAGATCCGGAGACCGTGGTTGAATTAAGAAAGTAAATTAAAATTAAAAAAATAAATGCAATTAAGAAATAGCTAGGTAATCCATTTAAACACAAACATTAAAAAATATTTTATTATTATTAAACGGTGTGCTCTACGAAAAAAGCCAAGGAAACTTTTTTCTTTCAAATTGAACAAGGACCTCAAAAATACTTTTTATCAACTGGATGGTATAGCAGGTAGAGGATGGTATAGCAGGAGATGTTCTCTACCTGCTATAACCATCCAGTTAATTTACATAAGGACGCTATTATACTGATCATAATTTTCATCTTCAGAAAAACCAGTAGCGCACCACTTTTTTGTAGAATTGCAATTGGAAAGTGAAAGCCTCACTTTCACTTTCACTCTTTCCTATAGAATAAGCGTCCTGCTGTGTCTGTGTATATTTAAATATTTGTAATTAGATAAGCTATGTTTCTACGTATATCCTACGTGTTTTCAAGAAAACAAGAAAGTTTATATTTGAACAATAATATTCAATTAAATATCAATAATAATTATATGTGTATGGGACATTAATCGAATATGAAAGTAAGCGCGGTTATGCGGAGAAATCTTAAGGTCTTCGGTAACGCGATAGTAAGAGCGACTGACTTTTAGTCTGGCGGTCAGGTTTACGAAAAGTCATTAATATTTTTGAATAGCTTAATTTCTTATTTATCATATATCCAATAAATGTAATAAATTTATTTCGATCGATCGAAATCGCATCGCAATGTTCTTGAGCGGCAGTAAAAGACTTTACCTGCCGGCGACGAGCGGCAGTAAAAGATTTTACCTGCCGGCGACGAGCGGCAGGAAAAAACTTTACCTGCCGCTCTGTTGTGTCAAATAAAGTAGCAATTTAATGACGTTTGGAGAAAAAATATATTATTTGGATACCCAATTAGAATGACTTTTCTTTAAAGATTACACATGTTTTTATTTTAATTCTCATTTCTAAGTATCTTTTAGTATGTCCAAATTTCGTTTCTATTCAACCATCATGCAATTTACATTTTCCAAAACAACAATGTCTTGACATTTGGAAATATTGAGTAATTGAGTAAAAAACGCTTTTCTGTGACATGATTATCACATCTCATTAAGTATAATAAGATATTAAGTTTAAAAGGGTTATTCGCTCTTTATACACGAAATTTCCCGTTCTTTTCAACTGTGCCTCATGTCATGGGCCTTGGATGACACGACGTCATTTTTGCTCAGGATTTTTTTTTATAAATTTATATGTTTTTAGAGTTTTCATGGGGTCGGAGCAAATTCAATAGGTAACGACACCTCCCTATCGGTAGTCAATCCCAGGCTGAGAGTTCATGGGCTTGGAAACGTTAGAGTGGCAGATAGCAGCATTATTCCAGAATCTCCTACGGGGCACCCTTCTTCAACAGCTTATATGATTGGTGAACGGGCTTCTGATTTAATTAAAGAAGATTACGGACAACCAATTTCCATAAAGATTAGATAGATAGAAGGAACACTATTTTTTTTTTAAATTAACCGAGGTTTGTTATTTATTGTATTAAAATTGACATTTCTAAGTTACGAAGTATAATATTTTCCTGAAAATAAAAAGTAACAATTCAGTCCTACGGTTTACGTTTCAAGGTCTTAATAGTTATTTAAAGAATTAGTGTATTAATCGCCCATTACTATACTAGTTGGTTACAATACTTTTCCGTGGGCTGCAACTTGATCATTGTTCTTAAAAAAAATATTATTTTGGATATTTATTTGAATATTTGAAATTCGTCCCCCTATATGTCAAATACGATGACATTCAATGCCTATCAATCCGTAAAAAGATAAAAATCGAGTTTGTCTATCTCTCTCTGTCGAGTAAATATCAAGTAAGACGACGATATACACGGTCCTGGTATTTACTCAGCAATGAACTCAGTGTTTTGTTGATTTTGCATACAGAAAAATAGAATTGACATTGACATAACCGCTTTTTAAAGTGACAGAACCGTTCATTAATGGGAGTCATTAATTAACGATTTTCGCAAAGAAATCGTACCTCAAAACAAATCTGTTATTAGTCAGTCTACGGAAATAGTTGTTTACGTTATATGTCCGGCAAAAATATTTTTCACAGAAGGAAAAAAAGTCTGGGTCTGGAATCCGAATCTGGAATTTTGAAACGAGTACTGTAAAACGTTTTTTATAGTTTTAAAAAACAAGAAAAATTTATTTATACATTATGTAGGAGGAATTAAGGATTATTCTGGTATAATTTCACCTTTCCTTACTCAGTAATGTACTGAGGCTTCATTACGGTAATCAGTATTGTAATAAAATTTTATTACGATACTGTGTATGTGCTGTATTACTACCTTAGAAGTCTAGTAAATATGTATAGTAGGAGTAAAACGTTTTCTGGAATTCGTTCTGGAATTTCGTACTGTAAAACATTAAGAGACGTGCGACGTAAACAACATTTTTCTACGACTGCCACAAAATTGAACAAATGCGCACTACTAACTACCCTTGAAAATCGCATATTGCAAACAGCATGCGCAAAGTGATCATTGCGCAAGCTCTCATACAGAATGCACTGATTGCTTTGATACTCTGATGCTTCTGATACGAATGATCATTTATGAAAAAAAATCGCAGTCGTAGAAAAAGTACAGTGTGCAACACGTACGAAAATCACTCTTCACACTCAAGTATTACTCGTCTACGGCTCGACTCAGCGAATATTTTTAAAAAATCAGGTATAATTTCATTAAGGAACTCAGTACTGTAATGAAGTTTTCTTTACGCTACTCAGCACTGTAAAATTTCGTTACGGTACCCAGTACTGTAACAAAGTTGTTAAACCGACTAAAATCAAATATGTAAGAGGATCAAATATGAAAATCAAACATGTAAGAAATAATACAGTATAAAGTCAAATTTTATTACGGCACTCAGTACTGTAAAATGCTATTTACCGGACTAAAATCAAGTATGAAAAAGTGTCTTAAATGAAAGCGTACGAAATAGATAAGTATTATTGTCCCAAATGAGTACTTATTCTAGGATTAGCACTGTCTACAAACACATTAAACTCTGGTCTGCTGGGACTTCTGATAAATAAATCTGCAATATGTCTGTTAAATGTAAAGGAACAACATTTATTGCTCACTATCTCTGTTGCCCTAGAATATTTCAATCTAAAGTCAGTGAAAAATGAAATAGATGATATCTCACTCATAGATATCCTGTTATCTTCACATACTTCCATAACATACCGGACATTGCCTATCTTTTACATTGCTGGTCTTGGACTGCAAAGGGAGGGGATGAACACGATACCTTGTATATTGCAATTTCTACACATGACGAAAATAGAGCGGTCCTTTGAGTGGCACAGTTGGACCCACGTAAAGGGTGGCCATCGAGAGGTGACATTGTTCCTTATCTTGAAAACTGAAAATGTTATGAGAAAAATTCCAACACAATATTTTCATAATTTAGTAAACAGTTTGTATATACAGCTTATCCCAATTTCACGCATTCACCAACAACTTTTTAATTTTAAATTAGACGTGATATTTTTTTTCATTAATCGACTCTATATTTGATGCTACAACTTTTCTGTATTTTTTTTTATATTTGTCAAACTCTTATGGTTTTTGAGATATTTTAGATTATTTTTTTTTCTAAAAATTTACAATTGAGATGTAGAGAAATAAAAAATAATTATTTTTAACTGGTACGTAAACAGTGATCTACAAATATAAAATTGTTGCTCATCTTGCTTTATCAATATACAGCGTGATCAAAAAGTTTTATCAAATGATTTGATTTTGATTAGAACCTATTTATAAAAAAAATATAAGAAACAGAGGTTTTTTTTAAATATGAGATAATATATAATGTGTTTCACTTAAAACATTTGACTTTTTGCACCTGAAGAAATAAAAACAACTCTTTTATCCGAACGCCAGTGAGGAATATAAAGATCTAATGTTTTTGCAATTTTCATTGTAAATTTTTGATATGTTTTTGGGGGTGACACTTATAACTCTTAAACTATTTGATGGGATTTTGCTGCCAGGGGCGTAGGTAGAGAAACGAGCGGGTTCACCAAAAATGTGGCCGGTTTGGTGGTATGAGCGCGGGGGGGGGAGGGGGGGAGAGCGACCACTGGCGTACTAAAGTCAAAAAACGCAAATTCTCCTATGTGTAGGTGATAAATTTTCTGGTTCCGATAAGTTAAATAGAAAAATGTACAAAAATTCGCAAGTTTTTTAATGTGGATTTTAGTACAGCTAATGAATCTGCCTTCTTGGTGTTGCAGCTCATGAGCTCATATGGCTTGTCTGCGCATGTGGGAGGTCCTACTAGGGTCACTCCCACTTCTGTTACCCAAATTGACAATATCTTTTCAAGCATTGAGAGTGGGTTGGTGAGGTGTGATGTATTGCCCTCGTGCATGTCTGATCACTATGGTCAGCTTCTCACGTTTGGAGCCCCTGAGCGGAGCGATGGTAAGCCGTCATTTGCCAGAAAGCGCACTTTTAGCGATCGAAACATAGTTTTGTTTATACAATACTTGCTTGACGAGGGCTGGGAAGATGTTGCCAGTGCTAGCAGTGTGGATGCAAAGTATGAGACCTTTTACAGAGTGTTCTTTTATTGGTTTGACAAGGCTTTTCCGATGCATGTGCGTAGAAACAAACAACTATCACAGGGCTGGGTCAATGCGGAGATAAGGCAGTATTCTCAGTATATAAAAGATATCTATGTCTGGTATCAACTAACAGGAAGTAAACAGTGTTATTTGAAATACAAAGCAGAAAGAGGTAAATACAGAAAGTATCTAAATTCTTTCAGAAAATCATTTAATGACAATCAAATTGTAAATTCTAAAAACAAGTCAAAATCTGCTTGAAATATATTTAGAAATGTGACTAATAAACTTAAGTCACAACCAGAAATAATTATAAAGAATGAAAATGAAACTTTAGTGAATGAGTTGGAAAAGATCTGCGAAATACTTAAAAACAAATTTGATCTGTCTTCAGTTAATGAAAATCTAATTCCTGTGAATGACAGTTTTCAGTACCCATCAATTTTTCTTACTCCTGCATCTGAATCTGAGATCTTTCGCTTATTGCTCGATCTTCCCAATAAATACTCGGCTGGCCTTGATGAAGCACCAGTTAAAATATTGAAGTATGTGGCACAGTCTATTTCAGTACCACTGGCTCATGTTGTGAATGAGTCCCTTGTGACCGGTGTGTTTCCTGATAAGCTGAAGATTGCCAAGGTTGTGCCTGTTCACAAAAAGGGAGACCGTTCCTTAATATCCAATTACAGGCCAATATCAATTCTATCATCATTCTCCAAAATCTTTGAAAAAGTTATATATCAACGAATGGTAAATTATATGCATTCTCATGATATATTTGCTGATAGTCAGTTTGGTTTTGTACAGGGACGAAGCACAGAACTGGCAATCTTCAGCACTGTAAGCTGCATATTTAGGAGTGTGGATCGAGGTGATGAGGTTGCTGGACTCTATTTCGATCTATCCAGGGCTTTTGACACTATCAGTCACCAGCTGCTGCTAGAGCGGCTGGAGTCCTATGGGGTGAGGGGTAGATGTTTGGCATTGTTTGCATCTTATTTGAGAGGAAGAAAACAGGCTGTTTGTGTCTCGCATGATGGTAAATATTGCCTGTCGGGAATGACAGATGTAAATCGGGGTGTACCGCAAGGATCAATTTTGGGTCCCTTACTATTTCTCATCTATGTAAATAAACTTAGGGGTAGCATCGGATCGGGTTTGGTTTGCCAGTATGCTGATGATTCATCAGTGATCCTGGGGAGCCCAACCACTGGTGCCTTGTCTGTATCATGCGTGACAACGGCAAATGAAATGAGAGAATGGTGTGATTAAATGAGCCTAAAACTGAAAGCCAATAAAACTGGTCTTGTATATTTTAAAAAGGTAAAATTGCGTTGCTCTCTACGTTCCTGTGGATGGGAGGTCGTTGGTAGAAGCTGATAACATTAAGTTCCTGGGTATGTACATTGATGATCGCCTCAGCTGGGATGCGCATTGTGACGCCCTTGTTTCGAGGAGGAATAGTAGTAGTGCCCTTGTTCGGAGGCTCCGCGATGTGATTTCTTTGAACACCATGAGGATGTATTATGTGTCGTGCATTCAATCCGTTCTCAGCTACGGAGCTTTGTTCTGGGGGGCCTCTGGCAGAGCCAGGGCAGTCTTTGTGGGTCAGAAGAGAGTTCTTCGCACTATGGTTGCAATCCATCCCAGAACTAGCTGCAAATCATATTTTCAACAACTAAATATCCTCACGGCTCCATCATTGTATTTTTTATCCTTGGTTATGTTTGTCAAAAGGAATCCAAATCTGTTTGTGCGAAATTGTGATGTTTATGCACCCAATATGTCTGTAGCAACTAGAGGTAGGGAGGATCTGTCAGTTCCTCCACCTTGTTCCACCTTCCTGGAAAAGGGCCCACTATATAGAGCTATGAAAGCCTACAATCTGTTGCCACGGAACATTAGGGAAATGGTTTCCATTCCAAAGTTTGGCAGGGAGACACTTTTATTTTTAAGTGATAGATGCTTTTATTCATTTAACTTTGTAGAGTAGATTTTTGATTTATTAATGCTTGTCTATCACTTTATTTTATTTTATTATTGATTGTTACCCATTATGGGCTTACTTTATATTGTATACTTCGATATCCACTGCCATTTTATACTATTTGATCGGGCGTCTTTTGAGCTTTTAACTTTCTTTTTGTTTTTTTTTTCTTTGTTTTGGCGTTGCTTTGTGATGTTTCATCATTTTGCTGGCAATAATGGATATTGTTATTATTATTATTATTATTATTATTATTAAGTTGGGACGGTTTTTTAAATTTCTTTTTGTAATGGTCAACTTCTTGGCTTTCTGGGACCCCTTAGTTAGACGGCTGAGACCAGTCGTCTAGCTACGACCCATCCTTATTAGACAATAAGGATGGTACCAAAGGAAAGGGCATCTCCTTGGGCACTTTTAATCCTATCCCGGCAAAGATAGAAGGCGGTTAAGAAAAAGTATCCACAATAGTAAGGTAGTTTTTTGCGATTTTTGCCAAAGCTATGGAGCGATCCAGCTTCGGTTGTATATAGGCAACTAGATGACGTGGAGAGAAAAAAAAGCACTTGTTAGTTTTGGTCTAGCTCTTATACCGGGCGAGCTACAAAAGTTTTTCTGTACAACATTTTTTGCCAATTTGGGTGTACTTTTCTCACATTTCACCCTGTAGATTCCATATTTTTGCAGTGAAAAATCGGAAATAATTCGAAGATATAGAACACGTATAGACCCCACAACTGACCAAAAATCAAGGGCCTAGCTTTGAATTTGTAATTTTGATGAATTTTTAAACTTTCACTTTCAAGAATTTCAAACTGCCACTTTGAGGTATATTTGTGCCGAGACCGTGCATCTAAACGAATGACTTTCTATTCCAGGGGATACTTTGGAATGTTCTCTTTTTGGAACTTAAGAACCACTTTTCGTTGGGACGTCGCGAAATGGTCTTAATGGAATTTCGAAGCGAAATATGCAGATTTTTGCAAATTTTTGGAACCAAAATCCCGAATGCTTCCGAAGATTGCCACTTAACTAGTAAGCGGAACCATTCGGAATTAGGCTCCTCCCACTGAACGTCTGACAGCTAAGATTTTCCGAAACGTAAACATTAACTTTAAAGCCTAAGACCAAGGAAAATTGGGCGAAAAGCGTGGAAAACTGTGTGGCAGGAGAATATATGAACATTTCTAGGAAGATTATTAGCAAAATGCCCGGTCCTCGAGAACGTTTTCACTAAGACTGGTCGATTTAAAAATTTTGTGTCCAGATTTATGTCAAAAAAATAACTAAATCAAAGGCCCTCTTTTCCATATTTAGAGTTTCAACTCGAATGTAAAAATGTAGACTAAATATACCTTTCATTAACATACTGGCCGTGACGTAAGCGATTAAAGATATCACCGATATTTTTGAAATGATTAAAGTTAGAAAGCTGAAATTTGGTATGTGTCTTACTACGGCTACATGGTGCGATATGACGTTTCGTTCGTTCAATCTGCGCCATCATCAGTCTTTTATATTTTGTCCGTTTACCGGTTGGTTCAAATTTGAATGGTGGGTAACCTACTGAAATGCATTGGTCTCGTATATTTTTGAATGGGAGGTATATAGAAAAGGTTGCATTTAGACTACCATTAATGGTACATAGTTTAATCTACGGTTAATGGTTGGATGGTAGGTACCTATAGGGGTTTCATAAATTCTGATATAGCTGACTCAGCTATCATAGCTACAGTAGCTGAGTAACGTTAATATTTAGTGAACTGCTTAAGGGAGAGGTTCAGCTTTGGATGCTGAGTGCCCATGGTGATACCATGAATAGTAATATAGCTGACAGAGTTATGTAGCTGACGATAGATAGGTTATAGCTGTTTTATTGAATCGATGGTTATATCAATTTGAAAATCGAATAGTAGGTTTCCCTTAGTATGTAAAATTCGCTAATAATGACATTTTTAAAAATCCAAGATAGCCGTCTGAAAAGTTTTGATTTTAAGCCGATATCTCTGGAACGGTTTGAGTTATAAAGCTGAAATTTGGTATGTGGCTATTCTATGAGAAGGGCTAGATGTCTCTAAGGTCCAGAACTTTACCGCGGGTACCAAGGTATGGTTCAATCCTAGGACGTAGGACTAAATAAAACCAGCTCTCTTTTAAAAATTTGCCGACCTTTCGATTGTGTATTTCAATCTTCTTCAGGGCTTTTTTTTAAAGTTGAGAACTTAGTTATGTCAGCAGAGTTTAATGCACCAGTACACATGGTGAAGAATTGAAATGAAACCAAAACAGGCACTGCCGTCTCGAAATAAATTATAAATGGCGTCTTACTTCGATGAATGCTCGACCAGAAACTATTTCAGGGCACTTATTTTTAAGGAAGAAGTGAAAGTGAAAGTGAGAATCGCTAGCCAATGGAATTCGTCAATATAATTTTTTGATCAATCAAGGTTGTCAAAATTCTCACTTTTACTTTCACTCCTTCCTTAAAAATAAGCGTCCTGGTCGAGCACACCACTATACAAATTAGAGTGCAGTTGCACCAGTACACATAATGGAGAATTGAAATGAAACCAAAACAGGCACTGCCGTCTCGAAATAAATTGAAAACGGCGTCTTACTTCGATGAATGCTCGACCAGAAACAATTTCTGGTCGAACCAACCACTATACAAATTACAGTGCAATTTGTGTAGTGGTGTATCAGTTAGTCTTTCACTTCATTGTGTAATGTGTAAGTAATGTGTAAAGATATTGGGACTTCTCCAGGATTTAAAGGAATGCCAAGGAGAACACCAATTATTAAATTTTTTATCGTGTAGTGAAAAATTGCAGAAAGGTAGAAGTAATGAATTTTTTAAAAGCTTGGCATTGAGGTGTAGTTTTATGAAAATTGAAAAAAGATCTAGAATTTCTTTGGGTTTACCAGAATATGCATTTTGTACTCTTCAGTTGCTTCAGAATTTTTGTAATTCTTCAAATCTATACAGGGTGATTCACGTTATCCGACACGGAAGATTATGGCTAAACTTTTAGATTTTAAAAAAGTTTTATATATGGAATGGATGAGGGTCTATTGAAAGTACATTTTAAAATTATTGTCATTGCATACAAGTGGTCCCAAAAGTATAAAATTGATTATTGAAGTTTTATTTTTTTAAAAGAAACACCTAGTATATTAATGTATTTTCGGTATCTACGGACAAAAGTAAAGGTAGCTTTATTAAGGTTTATGGCATCTAAAACGTACCGTTCTTCAGATATTCGTGATTTTGTGAAAATACAGCATCAAATTTAATGTTTAAAATCTCAGCCCTTGGTTTCTTTTCAACCACCGAAATTGGCTGGTGGGCTACTAGTACATTGAATTTTTTGCGGTATGTATTAAATATTAACTACTGTGTACCAAATGTAAAAAAATTAACACTAAATTATTGCAAACTTCAAACAGTAATAACTCGTTTAATTTAAATTAGACACCCTGTATTTTATAATATCATTAGATGCAGAATTTAGTTTCCTATCAAAAACTATTAAACATTCCTATAGCTCGCTCGTTGCATCTTTTGGAAAAATGATTTTTTCTGAATTTGCGCTGACATAAACGAATGTAGTAATCTAATTTACCTGTTCAGGTTTGTTCAGGTGTTACCTGATTTTGACGAAGCAAAATCTATTGTCATTTCTAGTTGTCACATATTAATTTAAAGTTAAATATTTTGTTACTGTTATAATTGGTGGTTAACAGGGAGTTTTTTATTTAATCAAAATGCTGGTTTACACAACAGAAGAACGAGTCGCTATGATCTTCATTCTAGGAGAATGATTGCAAAATTGTCTTTTAGCATCAAGAGTTTATGCCGAAAGGTTTCCTAACCGAACTCGACCGAATAGAGCCGTTTTTGAAAGACTGTTGGTTCAATTTAGGCAAACTGGTAATGTTCAGTATGAAACGACTGCCAAAACGAGACCAGTTGCAGAAAACCAAGAAACTGAATTAGCCGTTATTGGCTTGTAGTTGAAAATCCCCATGTCGGACAACGAGAAATTGCACAAAACTTAAATATTAGCCAAGCAAGCGTATCAAGGATTCTTCAAAAACATAAATATCACTATTATAAGATACAACTACATCAAGAACTCTCCGATAACGATTTTGGCCAACGAGTGGACTTTTGTATGTGGGTGTTAGAAAAGGTTGGAGAACAAGATTTTTTTGAATCAGTTCTATTTAGTGATGAGTGAGACTTATCATAACGATGGTTCTTTTATCCGACACAATTTTCATTATTATTCTGATTTTAACCCCCATGAATTTAAAGTTATTAATAACCAACATAGGTGGTCAGTAAATGTATGGGGGGCATAATGGGACAGTATGTGATTGGACCTTATTTTTTTGACGAATATTTAAACGGAATGTCGTTTCTAAATTTTTTGAGAAATCAGCTTCCAATTTTACTGGAAGAAGTTCCTCTAGATATAAGAACAACCATGTGGCTGCAAATGTATGGAGCACCTGCTCATTATCATCGTGAAGTCCGGGAGTTCTTAAATGTTCGCTTTCAAAATCGATGGATTGGAAGGAATGGAGCACAACATTGGCCACCAAGGTCCCCTGACATAACGCCTCCCGATTTCTTTTTATGGGGATATGTGAAAGGAATCGTGTATAATACGCCACCAACCACAAAAGAAAATATGAAGGAACGAATCAGAGAGGCCTCCAGAAGCATAACTCCCTATATGTTACGCAATGTGAGTGAAGGATTTAAAAACAGAATACGTTTGTGTTTCGAATCAGACGGTCGTCATTTTGAACAAATTTTATAACTGTTTGTTTTTGTTTGTTTTACTCTTATGTTGACTTGTTATTTATTGTATTTCAAATAGCCACTATTATTGCACTTAACTTTTTTGTAATAGAGATGCTAAATTTTATAAGAACTCTTGCAATATTGTCACGACCCGTTTGTGGTCGTTGTGACTTATTTAATTTGCCTCGGGATCGATTTCTGAAGAGGGGTTGAAAACAACATTTATATTCTAACAACTATATTTATTAAAGTTAAAGCAAAATGGTTACAATGCGTGGGGTAAAACTTAACTAGAAAAATGGTTAAAACTTAAAGTTAAAAGGTACTTACATTATCGTGGGCCAATGCATCATCGATGGTTTAACAGCTTTGGAGACCGAAGGGCACTTATTGGGTTATGGATACATTAAATAATAAACTTGTACTTCACTAATAAATTACTAAGACAGACTGGCCTCCTCTGAGGTTTAATTTCTTGAGAGTCACATCATGGCCGCGAGACTAAAGCAAAGAGCCCCTTACTAACTCTGTTTATTTCTTTTTATACAATTTCCTTCGTCCCAACTTCGAGTGGAAACGAATGGTATCCGAGTGGAAAAAATGATGATTTCATCAGTCAGCACATTCCAATGATTCGGGATTGCGCGTTTTTTAATTGTTTTGTTATTTCCGTTTGGACCGAGGTCACTTCTCGACCGGGGTGACTTTCAAATAATGTGATATATATTGTCGATGAGTGCATCATTTTCACCTTCAGGGGAATAGAAAGTAAATTCTCATTTTACAGTATTTTCATTCGTGACAATATAATGTTTTATTGTTTTATTTGATATTTTATGCTAAATAAAGACACTTTAACATTCAGATGACTGCTAAATAATCTTCATGATCATAATTTTGTAACTTATAAATTAATATCTGACAAATGCGGGTTGTTCATTAGAAAACTTCGTCTAGTTGGTTGTGAAATGTCAAAGGAAAAGAATGGGGAAACAAAAGTCCATTTACTTTCATTATGCCATCCTTTTCTGTCAAAATTTTATAGCCTCCTAAATGAAGTTTTCTAGTGAACACCCAGTACTAATAATAATAAATTTTGCTTTCTCAAAATCAGGTATTGTAACAGGTAAAGTAGATTACTTAATTTGTTTATGTCAGCTCAAATTCAGAAAAAAATCAATTTTACAAGAAAACGCAAAGACCAAGCATTAGTATGTTTAATAGTTTTGATAGGAAACTAAATTCTGCATCTAATGGTACTATAAAATACAGGGTGTCTAATTTAAATTAAACGAGTTATTACTGTTTGAAGTTTGCAATAATTTGGTGTTCATTTATTGACATTCGGTGCACAGTAGTTAATATTTAATACACACAGCAAAAAATCAAATGTACTATTAGCCCACCAGCCAATTTTAGTGGTTGAAAAGAAACCAAGTGCTGAGGTTTTAAACATTTAATTTGATGCTGCATTTTCACAACATCACGAACATCTGAAGAACGGTACGGTTTAGATGCCATAAACCTTAATAGTTATTTACGTTATAAGTCCGGTAAATATAATTTTATAGTAGGAGTAAGATGTTTCCGGACGAGGCGCTAGCCGAGTCTGGAATTTCGAATCGACTACTGTCGCATGTTACCGGACGTATGATGTACAACATTTTACTTCATACTTATTAAAAACAGGGAAAAAATCATTTTATGCGCGGCGAATATATTTTTGACAAATCCGCCAATTTGACAAATAGTTTCATTAGAGTATCCTGTACTGGTAGGTTTAGGTAGATTACCATGGATACAATGGATTTATTGAAGATGTGCCGGTACTCAATACTGTAAAATTTCTTTACGATATCCAATCCTGTAAAAAGCTATTTACCGGATTAAAATCAAGTACGTAAAAGTATTCTAAATGATACAGTATGAAGTAAATAAACTACCTTTACTTTTGTCCCTAGGTACCGAAAATACATTAATATACTAGGTGTCTCATTTAAAAAAATACAACTTTAAACAATTTTATACTTTATGGACCACCTGTATATGACAATAATTTTAAAATGTACTTCCAATAGACCCCCATCCATTCCATATACAAAACTTTTTTAAAATCCAAAAGTTTAACCATAATCTTCTGTGTCGAATAACGTGAATCACCCTGTATATATTTTTGACTTTGAAAAAGATAAGAACAACATTTGTTTTACTTGCCGATGATTTTGGCATTAGTGAGAGTTACTCTTCAAAAATATTTTCAGTATCACACTTTATTTCTACAACAAATTCTTCACGTCTGGCACCAGGTGAAGCCTCAAATATTGAGTGTTTGGGACTTGCCTGTAAACCAGTTCGATGTAAAATTTTGATGTTCTGCGATTTCGTAATAAACTTTTTTTTCTTTATCGTTTTCAGGTAAGGAGTAAGCGAACATCCATATCTCGGGATCTTTTCGCCAAATGTTTTATTAAAGTACTCTGAATTTTTATACAGAGCGAAACGTAAAATGTGTAAAATGTTTTTGGATAATATTTGTAAATCGTCGTAGTTTGGAAACCTAGTAGTTGACGTATTGTCTGCGGATGTTCCTCTTTGAAAGAATCTTAAAATAAGTGCAGTTTTTTCTAGTATAAAAGTCTATCTCAGCACAAGTACTGCCAGTATCAACCAAAGTGTTCATTTCTGAACACTACCGTTCAGTGTAACCTCCGAGTTTTCATAAAACTTCAGCTAATTGACAACAAAATGACATTAATTTTTTATCAAGCTTTACGACTTTTTTACTCATTTTGTATTGTTCTGTCTTGTATACTGACAAAATACACAGGCAATGCGGAATCCTGCGCCCCGGACAAGATTAAGAATTCCGGAACTGGTACCGTTCTCTTTAACCCTACCGACGTGTTTAAAACATGTTGGGCTCAAGAGGAAATCGCTATCCTCACAGCCCGAGTTATATTTGAGGACCTAATTCCAGACCCAAAGATGATTTCGGTACAATGCAATGAAGATGTCGTCGATTTAGTGGAATACTTTAAGGTAAACTTGCTTACAACCTATTATGTATATAATAAAATAAGGTCTTGGCAAGATAATTTTGATGGCAAAAAAGATGAGATGCAGACACTTGGATATTAAGAACACTTTAAAAAATATAAAATTATAAAATCAACTATACTTAACAAAGTTGCGAACTCAGGGGTCAATAATTCTAGTGTAACGATTTAACACGAAAACACTATCTATTTATCCCACAAACACACACAAGTACAATTCGACTAGTAAATAACTCACTATTTAACACTTTATTGCCTTCTATTCTCGTTTGGTACTTTAGCTTACCTATACCTCGATTAAATAAGACTTCTACTACGTCGGCGCTATTCGTCTTTCGCACAAAATTCTAAAAATACAGTAAGGCCTAGAACATTCTTAGTAGAAAAATAATTGATAAGAGACCCACAAAAATTTCTGTTGATGGTTGTTTCTGTTGAAACTGCCTCTCGAGCTTTCTCTTGAAGTTCTGCCAAGTTTCGAAGAGGATCAAATTAGTAGGTACATTTTACTTTTTGACTGACCTTCAAAAATAAAAACCAAGGAGGGTGTTATCTGAAGCTGTCTAAAGGACAAGACTTTCCTACAATATTAGGAGTTCTACCAAAATATTTCTTTGAAGGCCGGTATTTTGAATTCCGATTACATTATTTAAACACTCATTATTCTTTTAACCGCTTGAATGGATATTTTAAGTGCCGATTAACCTGAAACAGGTATCAAATACCAACATATGTTGATTAATTTTAATTGGCAGTTACTAAATACGGGGTGTTCATTATAAAACTTCATCTAGTTGACTGTGAAATGTCAAAAGAAAAGGATGCAGAAACAAAAGTCGATTTATTTTGAATATGTCATCCTTTTCTGTCAAAATTTCAAAGCCTGCTAGATGAAGTTTTATAATGAACACCCCGTATATAACCATCGGTTGCTAACGTAATTTTTTGGCATTTTGATATTTTATCATATGATATTATTGTTTTCGTGGGTTGCAGGAACAGAAAGTTTCCAATGCGAGCGACGCAAAAAACCGGGCTCCGGGGCTCGAAATTCGGCAATAAACAACCAACAACTAATTTCGGAAATCAAGAATGCCGACATTCTATTAGCGGTAAAATTATCTGATTAGCTAATCGAACACAAAAAAACGTATTAAAATACTCAATCATTGTTAATCGTGGTTTAATCGGACTGCAACATTTGACCGATGATTACTTGAGCAGTTTTAAAAATAAAAAAAACTTGGCCGGATTGGGAATTGAAACCCAGACTTCGTGATTGAAGTTGTAAAATGTCGCCGCTAGGCTACGCTCTGCCGCATGAATCAAAGGACTAATGTCGGTTATTTTCATTATATAAAATTGAGTGATTATCACAATTTGCTAAATGTCATCGTCGGAATTAAATAACTTGTTTTTGCTGCTTTTATCACCTTTTATAGCCAAATAAGATATGCCCAGTTACGGCCAAGAATATATTTTGACTTGTTAAGTAATAGAGACTAGTTTTGTACTATATTTTTAGCTCTGACAGAGAATTTCACTACCCAGTGTCCATGTTGTTCATTTGTTTTTCCTAACGCACGATCGTGCATTAGCAATTTCTAACGCACGGCTGTGTATTAGCATTAGTTTTTGAGGCTTCCATCTCCGAATGTTGTTTGCTTTCGTAAGGGGTCGTGGGAAAAATACTAAACAAACGCGTATCGGCAAAATTCACCAAACTGGAGCAAGGAGCAATCTCGTCTGGGTCTCCCACTCTACAACAAATCACTCGAGCTTTTGTCGGGTGGAATAATTTCAACAAAAAAGAGAGGGAAAAGCTTTCAAGCGTCGAGTCGCGTCGGTGAATTACCGACGCAATCACCGACGATGATTCACCGTGAGAGTCAAAATGACTCCTCGGCGCTAATAGGTAGAAGTGATTAGAAACTTCTTACTAATTCCAACCCATCTCTCTGATACATGGTTTTCCCTCTAATAAATAAAAGTCAAAAATACCCGGGGCCATTTTGATTCTGGTTAAAGTCTATCTCTTTAACCAGAATCAAAGACCAGAATCAAAATAAAATGGTGTCAAAATGACCCATTCGGTGTTTCCAGTGTTAAAGCTCAAACTTAGAAAAATGTTCATATAATAGTAGATTATGTCACTAGGAGTAAAAGTGGGTCTTTTTGTGCTGAGCCCAGAGATTGACGGCCGAAGCGAAGCTGAGGCCTGCAACTGGGCGAAGCACAAAAAGACCTTTTACTTCGCGTAACATATACTATTTTTTTTCAAGCATGCAGGAAAGTCTATTTCAGAGTGATTCAGTGTTGCAATTTTCTTTCATCCTCTTTAAGCAGGTCTAGGTACTTACCCAATTAGTGGTGTATATAAATAGAATGTGTTAGAACGGTGGTGTTCAATGTTCAATAGTTTTAATGGTATTAAATCATAACCAATGGTTTAGATGGTTGAGGTAAATTATGGTAAACTAAAAATTTATAGCATTATTATTAATACTAAATTAATAAAAATGACATTGACAGATAAATATGATGACAACAAACGACATTTAACAGAATTCGAGAACCTATGCGATTTCGACTACAAACGGTTTCGGGTGGTGCTCTCGAGCGCTCTGAGAGTATTCCTATCCTTTGTTTTTTCAACAAGAATGTAAAGATGGCAATAAGATGGTTTATATATGCGCCACCATGACAATAGCGGTGACATTTGACTTTACTTTTACTGCCTAGGACTTTTCTGCTACTTTTTTTGGTCTCAGGATTAGAAAGCCCGCTTTAGGTGTGCGTATGGAGAGAACAAATGACGTACTTTTAGTCCGTTTGTAACAGTTTGGTTTCTCCATTGGAATTTTATGAATAAAGTTACCTTTTTAATTGCTCCTTGGCCTCATTACACTCAATGTCTTTGCCATCTGGATCTTTTTGCTATTTTCCTTATTGGATAGTTTTCATCTTGCAGTTAATAATTTTGGATTTATTTACGTTGTCTACTTTTAGCTTCTCTTTGTTCGGTTGACGTCTGACAGTGTTGACACTGTTGAGAGTGACTTTTTGACTTTTTCACTTGGCTTCCGTCATTGTCTTTCATTTTCTGTCTTGGAATTTGCTGCCGGCGTGAAGGTGGGTCGTGGAAAAAGAAAACTCCGAATTTGCGATTTATATCAGGCATCCTGAGAATTTTTCGGCTTTTCTTGGTGTAAAATTTCGGGCCACCTTTAGTGCTGTTTTGCGTGGCCGAAATTACCGTTTCGTCACGGGATTTTGCCGACCAACCTCACTTGAGAAATACCTTGCCGGTAAGCATTTTTTATG
This sequence comes from Taphrorychus bicolor, assembly GCA_951812265.1. Lineage (NCBI taxonomy): Eukaryota > Metazoa > Arthropoda > Insecta > Coleoptera > Curculionidae > Taphrorychus > Taphrorychus bicolor. The sequence goes on along the minus strand of OX638300.1, from coordinate 49,161,247 downwards.
GCGTGTTTTTGGATCCATTTCTAGTAGTTTTATTTCGTACTTTAGCTTATTGGATTGCGAGTGTTTGAGCGCCGACGGCGGAGTTCCAGTTTGGTGTGGGACGACCCACTTCAGAGAAATTTTAGTGGTGGTTTGTGTCCTCCTCGGAGGTAAGTCTTCCAGCCATGTGCCTTCAGCGATTTCATTACTAGTATTTCACCTTTTTCTTGCTATTCTCTTGGTTTTCGAATATTAGAGTTCATTGTATCCCTAGGTGCTAGGTAGGGGCTTGAACTGCGTATAAAGGCAGTACCTTGGCGCTGCTAGATAGGGGCTTGAACTGCGTATAGCGAACTTCACCATAGCTATCGAGTCCACTACAGACTACTGTCACCAAGTCACGCTAACCTACATCCCTAGACTGACAGGACAGTGGACTGTTGTAACCCCATAAGTTCTCCCCCCGACAGTATATGTAAATTAGTGGTAAGATCTTTTGAATGTGTAACTGATTACTCTTATTTGGCCAACGACTTTGCTACGTTTAATTTATATTGGAGTGAACTCTTGCGGTGGCCCCAAATTTACTAAGGTTTCCCTTCCACCTGGAAGGCGTCCTGTTGAGCCTGTGAGCAACAGGTGGCGCACCCACTCCTATAGCCGAGCTTTATCTGAGCCACTTCACAATCTTAATATGTTGGTGACCGCAAGTGTTCGCTTTAAGGGGGCTCTTGGCCATCATACTACCTACACACCAGCCTTAGCGTATTGTTGAGTTTGTTGAATTTGTTTGATTTTTTTTTTTTTTTTTTTTGTCTCTTTTATAATATATGACCACACCACGTCGGGCAGTGCTTTTATTTCGCTTTTATTTTGTCATTGACTTTCATGTGAGAATAAACCGTCTCAGATAAATTGGCGCCCAACGTGTTAGGCCGACTTGAAGGCCAGATTTTAAGATTTTGAGTATTGTTTGGCGTGTGTGGTATTTAGTGAGGCTGGCGTTTGAGTTGTTGTTTTGTTTTGCGATTTTTGGTGACTTTAATTCTTCGGTGAATTATTCAGTTTTGTGATTTTGTGAAAACAACTTAAACGCTTAGTTTCAAATTTGTTTTGCGATTTTTGGTGACTAATTCTTCAGTGAATTATTCAGTTTTGTGGTTTTGCGAAAACAACTTCAACGCTTAGTTTCGAATTATTTTTGACAATTTACTTTTGAACAAAATCATTGAATATTTATTGCGGCGCATTATTAGTGTATTAGTATTGTCTGTATCTTTGATTGACAGACTTATTCTATTTTGGCAATCTATTTAGACTTTCTTGATTGGTTGGTTTAGATTTTTAATAACTCTCAAGATGAATTATAATATGCGGGTTGATATGCTTACCAAGGACATGCTTGTGCATGAGTTGTTGGTCCGTGGTTTGCCGGTAGATGAGACTAAGACGGCTAGACAGCTTCGTGCTGCTTTACGTCCTGTGCTGCAACTGGAAAAATCTGGCAACCCCTTGACATATCCTCCTTACTCTTTGAATTTCGAAAAAGAATGTGACGCGGTTGTGGAAATTCTTTCAGTTGTACAAAATGATCTTCCCGCATTTACTTCCAACATCACAACTGCTGAAGGCTTAAAAAGCAAATTTGATCGGTTGCAGTCGCGGTTAGTTCATTGCTTGAGGAGAATAGATAGAGTTCCCACTGATAGGTTGAATCCAGAATCTTGCCAGAGACGTTCTGACTTGATATTGCAAATATTAACATCCTTGCAGGACTTGGAAAAGATTTCTTTAAGCGACCCTAGTCTTAGTGCCATTTTGAGCAAAACCCATTTAGACGAAAATGCTTTAGAACCTGAGCATTCGGATTATGAAGGGGAACCCTCTGACCGACGTGATGCGCGCGACCATTCGACCCCAAATCCAAATTTGCGAAGGCCAACTCACAGCCTACCTGTACATCCAAATTTGTCTTATTCTGCTGTGAATAAGTCACAACGTGTAGAAAAATGGGGAATCCGTTTTACTGGGGATACTAAGACTATGTCAGTACATAACTTTCTTGAACGTGTGTCGGAATTGCGAATTGCTCGAGGCCTTAATGAACATGAATTGTTTGCATCCGCAATCGATTTGTTTTCGGGAAAAGCTCTTAATTGGTTCCGTGCTAACCGTTCCCGGTTTCAGGATTGGAAATCGCTAACACAATTGTTAGCCAAACATTTTGAACCTCCAGATTATAGGTCTAGATTGTTCCGAGAAATCTTAGATAGAACTCAGGACCCTTCAGAAGGGATTATTGACTATCTAGCCAGCATGAACGCATTGTTCCGACGTCATGGCGGTATGTCTGATGAGGTGATGCTAGATACTCTTATTAGAAATTTGGCCCCCTTTTACACCACACAGCTTCTTGAAGTAAATTCCATAGAAGAGCTCGAAGACGAATGCCTCAAACTAGAAGCCAAAAAGTACCGAGCTGACAATTATGTGCCTCCACCACGCAGGCGTAACCCTAACCTTGTAGAGCCAGATTTTGCATATTTGGGCAATGAGCCCTTGCCCATTTCATCTAATTCGTCCAATTCTGTTTCTGTTGACCTTGTTAACCCCAAAGCCAGTGATTCACCTCGTACAATTTCTTGTTGGAATTGCCAGAAGAGTGGGCACCGAAGTAGAGATTGCCCCAGTCCAAGGAAAATACATTGTTTTCGCTGTGGAGCTCCCAATGTGACAACAAAGTCTTGTCCAAAATGTTCTGCGGGAGGTAATTCAAAAAAGTCTTTGGAAAACCCCCCTCGGGAGAGTCATTAGGCCGTGCGACTGCTCCCGCTTATCCACCTCAGACGGCCAACTGTTCTGAATTTTCTGCTTTGCATCCCACCAATTTTCCCCAACCATCCTGTTCCAAAAATAATAAGATTATTTTAGATTATATCATGGCGCATGCTCAAGGTGACGAGCGACCTTATTTGGAAGTTTCTGTTCTAGGGCACATTATCCTTGGTTTACTAGATTCGGGCGCATCAAGAACTATAGTAGGCCCATCTGGTTTTAGCATTTTGAATGGTTTAGGTCTGAAATTAATTAAACAATCAGTGCGGTGTACTGTTGCAAATGGTCAATCAGTTAATAGTGAGGGTTATTTTCAGGCCCCTGTCACATTAATGAATAAATCTAAAATCATTGATATTTGGTACATTGCTTCCTTTCCACATACTTTGATTTTGGGAATCGATTTTTGGAAAACCATGCAGATTGCTATACCAGACATGAACCAGCGCATTTGGCACTTCACTGAAAATCCTGTCAGTTTAATATCAAACAGCTTAGTTGGTGCCACTTCTTTATGTGAAAGTGACAAAATGGCTCTGGATCAGTTAATATCATCTAAAATTAAGCTAATGGGTAAAGAATTGGGTTTGTGTAGAGTGGCAGAACATTCTATAGAAATTGAGGCGGGCGTTAAACCAATAAAACAACGTTACTATCCAACCTCTCCTTTTAAGCAACGCATTATTGACGCAGAAGTTGATGAAATGCTTAAACTTGGTATTATTGAACCTTCAAAAAGCCCTTGGTCTAGTCCGGTTTGCTTGGCAAAAAAGAAAGACGGCTCTTATCGATTTTGTATTGACTTTCGTAAGCTTAACGCTGTTACTAAAAAGGACTCTTATCCCATTCCATACATTTCTTCTATTTTGGATCGACTGAGAGATGCCCGATATATTAGCTCTTTGGACATTAAATCTGCTTTTTGGCAAATCCCTCTTAGCGAAACTTCCCGTGAGCTCACAGCCTTTACCGTTCCTGGTCGTGCTTTATATCAATTTAAGCGAATGCCCTTTGGCTTAACTAACGCTCCTGCAACTTGGCAGCGAGTTATTGACCGCGTCTTGGGAGTTGACCTCGAGAACCATGTCATGGTATACTTGGACGATATAGTCATCATTTCTAAAACATTTCCTGAACATCTTGAAATTCTTGGCTTTGTCTTCGATCGATTAAAAGATGCTGGTCTGGTTGTCCGTGAAGATAAATGTTGCTTTTGCCGACCTGAATTAAAATACCTGGGGTATGTAGTTGACGAACGAGGTTTACGACCTGACCCAGACAAAGTCCAGGCTATCCTGAATATTTTACCACCTAAAAATGTTACTGAGATTCGAAGGTTTATAGGGACCGCCTCCTGGTATAGGCGTTTTGTTAAGGATTTCTCGTCTGTTTTGGCACCTTTAACCCATCTCACCAAGAAGAATGTACGTTGGAATTGGACTGATGAATGTCAGCGTTCTTTTCACATCATCAAAGAGGCCCTTGTTACTGCCCCTGTTTTGTCGTGTCCTGATTTTAGTCGCCAGTTTACGTTACAGACAGACGCTTCAAACTATGGCTTGGGGGCTGTCCTAACACAACAGTTTTCTGATGGTGAAAAGGTCATTTGTTATCTCTCTCGATCTTTAACTAAACAGGAAATGAAGCTGACCGTGACAGAGAAGGAGTGCCTAGCTGTGATTTGGAGTGTAGAGAAATTGCGGCATTATCTTGAAGGCGTCCACTTCAAAGTAATCACCGACCACCATTCCTTGTTGTGGTTACATAATTTAAAAGATCCTCAGGGTAGACTTGCTCGATGGGCTCTACGTCTTCAGCCATATGATTTCCAACTAGTCCACAGGAAGGGTAAAGACCATATAGTACCCGATTTTCTTTCGAGATCAGTACCCGCCATGGAACCTGTTATGACTGTCAATTTGACGGATGACTCCTGGACTACTATTTCGGATGGGTGGTATTTAAAGATGATCCAAAATCTTGACCTACGACCCGAAAAATATCCTTGCTGGCGTGTGGAAAATAATCGTCTCTTTAAGTACGTTAAAACATTCAGTCCTACCTTTCCCGATGTTGCCAATAATTGTTGGAAGCTGGTAATTCCCAAAAATCTGCGAAAAGACATTCTCAATCGTTGTCATGATATTCCAGCGTCAGGTCATGTCGGTATTTTCAAAACTTATTGGAAGGTTGCCGATCATTATTATTGGCCGAAAATGAGAGCCGATATAATACGATATGTCAAATCTTGCTCCAAATGCGCTCAAAACAAGGTAGAACAAAAACCTCCCGCTGGCCTAATGGGTAACCGGCCAAAGATAACACAGCCTTGGCAATCCATCAGTTTGGATTATGTAGGTCCTTTACCCCGATCCAAAAGTGGCAATACTTATATATTGGTCGTTACTGATTACTTTACTAAATATGTGGTCACATTTCCTTGTCGCTCTGCAACTTCTAAATCTCTGGTAAAACTTGTGGAACAGAACATCTTTTTGGTCTATGGGGCTCCTCAATTTTTGACATGCGATAATGGCTCACAGATGAAGTCTCGGGAATTTCAGGCTCTCTGTAGTAAATACAAAGTAAAACTCTTCTTTACCGCGTCTTACTATCCTCGTGCAGACCATACTGAACGCGTGAACAGAGTTCTTAAAACAATGCTTAAAACTTATGTGAACCAGAATGACCATCGTACTTGGGATGAAAATCTAGCTGCTGCAACTTGTGCTATTCGTACCTCGCGTCATGAGACTACAGGTTATAGTCCTTATTTTCTTAATTTTGGCCATGAACACAAATTATTTGGTCAGGAATACGCCGAAGGAGTTCCAAGTGCTGAGACCGAACCCCAAAGTTACGTACGTTCAAGAAATGTTGGCTTTCAGGAACTCTATCACAAAGTTTTAAAGAAAATCGAAGCTGCTAGGGATAGGAATCGACATCATTATAATTTGCGTAGGCGTCCTTTATCCTTTGTAATTGGTCAGGAGGTTTGGCGAAAGAATAAAAGTATCTCGGATGGGGCTAATTATTATAGCGCAAAGTTGTCACCGGAATTCGTGGGTCCATTTAAAATTAAACGAAAAACTGGCAGTAACACCTATGAGTTGCAGGATGAACTTAATAGATCCAAGGGGATCTGGCACGTTCAAGACCTCAAGCCGGTAAATTGCCGCCGCGGCTCCACAAGTAAATTGTCCGACAACCAGTGAGCATTATACTAGTTAACAGCCAATCAAGAAATTTTTCCGTGTTGATTATGCCGTCACTGGGTTTTTTTTTGTTTTGTTACTATAGTGAATTTAGAACAGTAATATTTGGTGGTATCGTTTAATTACACCCTTTCATCTTTTATTGTAATTGCGATACTAAGGGTTTTGTGGTGGGTAACTTTCATTTAAGATTCTGTGACAGTACATTTCTCCGGAATCCGGTGTGATCAAGATCTGTCACACTGTCTGCGATAATTTGAGACGGTTGTACTAATATCACAAATTTAATATCCTAGTGATATCATTTGATCAACATCTGTCAAATATGAAACAAAAATTGTTTCAAATTGTCGCCATTTTCGAATTGAGTGCGGTTGGTAGTAAGTTAGTTAAGATTTTTGAGGTCTATTTTAGATTACTGATTACCTCACAGTTTACTATTTAATTTTGTCTTTTCTCTATTACGGCTGCTGCACTTGATTATTACTGTTTTGTGTTTTGTAAATTTATTAGGTTTGGTCATTTTAGTTTTAAGTTTTTAACCCTTTGTTTTCTGGTGTGCCCAGGGTGAGAACACTTAAATATTAATTATTTGCTCGTTTCCTACTGTTGCTGCCGTGAAGCCACGTTTAGAGACGCGCGCACAACACATTTTCCCGCCAGAAAATCTATTGCTTCGATCGCTCGAGTTCCGTATTCGGTTAGTTGGTTCTTGTACACACATTTACCATTATCTTGCACATTATTACCAGGTTTTGTATTGTGGACAAGGGTTATTTTTGACCATAGCTGCCAAGCTGTTTGTTTATTTGTTTCCTGAAGGGTTAGGAATTAGATCTTTAGGGATACCAAATTCTTATTGAATCGTGTTACTAGTATTTTGATGCTGTTTTGATGGTGGGTTCAGGATGAGCACACTAGGACTTACACATGTGTTTTGCTGCATGAGGTCGAGTTGACGGATTCTATAAATTTGGAAAATCTAAATCCAGATATATTATTCGATTGGTTAGAGGAAATTCCACAGAACAATGTTAGTGAACTGGGTGATGTCAGTGAGGACGAAATTGCAGCGGAGGAGGAAATTCCAACAAATAATATCTTGTCAAACAGCAATGCTGCTTTTGACATTACAAATTACCTAGTTATTGTGACTATTGGTCCTCTAGGCCTGAGCTAACGAACCCTTGTATAAGTTCCTCCGTGGCCAGGGATCAATTTTCTTGATTATTGAGTAACATTCATTTATATAACAACGCAATGCAACCAGGGAGAAGAGCCCTAAATTCATCAATCCATAGACAAATCGATGATTAGATTCAAAGGTCGAAGCATGCTCAAGCAGTATATGCCTAACAAACCGATCAAAAGTGGGTATAAGGTTTGGGTTCGGGCAGAAGATTCAGGATATATTTGCCAGTTTCAAATTTATACAGGAAAAGCGGGTCAAATTGCAGAAACAAAACTTGTTAGTTCAAGTTTTGAGGGGGTTCAAGATCTTGCAAGAGACTTAGTTGGAAAGGGCTACCACATATATTTCGATAATCTTTTCAACTCTGTTGAACGCCAAAAAGTTTTAAAGGCTGACCTGATTTACGATTGTGGGACGGTTAGAAAAAGACGAAAAAACCTACCAACAGATATGGTTGCGGACAAAGGGTTGAAAGGGGTGAAAGCGCGGGTCATATATATTTAGGATCTCTAATGCCTAGTGCCTTCATGGTGAGCACTCCCTTCAAAAACAAAATCAGAAACAAAAATCAAAAATAAACCTCAACACAACATTTAGTTACCTCTAAACAACTAGGTTTTCCAAAAATATATACTCTTTTCTTGTGAAAGATAATTCCGGCCTCAAAGGGTTAAGGTTGTTATTTAGTGAATATTTTTGGTGTCGTACCTACCTACGCTTTCGACTATTTTGACCATGAAATTTTGACTTACCTTTTTTTTTGACATGACTATTACCCGATTTGACTTTTAGTTTTTGGAAGCATTTGGTTATGGCAAGTTTGGTCACGGTCAGTGTGACATTTGGTGAAAATTATTATGTATTTTGTTTGCCCTGAATTTTGTTGGAAACCCAGCGGGGATTTTTCTTTTCTAGTAGGACTCTTGGCGAAACTTTTGGTTTTTAGTGTTCTGATTTTGTGGTAGAGGCACTGGGTGTCCTATGCAATATTTGGTTTTTCGAAACTTAGTTTTTTTTTTAGGTTGAGTTGCTGCTCACTTAACCGTGGATTTTGCTTCTGATTTGTTTTGGAAGTAGGACTTTCTTTATTCGATCAAGGGAATATTTTCTTTCTCGTCTCTTAGGAGGATTTATCGATTAGATCGTCTGCAGGTCCGAACAGAGAAGGTGTAGCATTTGCAGAACTACCGTACCGATTTGGTGTATCTTTTCGTGTAACTTTTCGTGTACGTCTGAGTTGTGACTAGTCGAGCTGTACTTGAATGTCTTCCAGAATTTCGTGACTTGTGACTTTTAGAGTCTACTTTCCGGCTTCAACTTTTGAATTTATCTCTGATGATATCCTACCTTGGTTTCATTTCGGTGGAATTTTGTTTGTCTTTGGAAGTGAGGTGAAAGCCTACTTCTGCTTTTTCTCTAGCTTGCTGACTCTTTGCCTTTGTATTTGTCATTAAGTTTTTTTTCTTGTCAGCCTGCACTAGACTTTAGTTGCGCACTTCGGTGATCTAGTTAAGGTGAAGTAATGCACTTCTGCTTTGGGCTTTGTACCGCACTTACTCGAGTGACCCAAAGAGAATGCAGTTTTTTTCCTTTCCCTTTCTTTGCATGTCAGTGTTGGCTACTTTGATAAATTACCCTATATTTTTGGAAAGGGGGAGTTGTAACAGTTTGGTTTCTCCATTGGAATTTTATGAATAAAGTTACCTTTTTAATTGCTCCTTGGCCTCATTACACTCAATGTCTTTGCCATCTGGATCTTTTTGCTATTTTCCTTATTGGATAGTTTTCATCTTGCAGTTAATAATTTTGGATTTATTTACGTTGTCTACTTTTAGCTTCTCTTTGTTCGGTTGACGTCTGACAGTGTTGACACTGTTGAGAGTGACTTTTTGACTTTTTCACTTGGCTTCCGTCATTGTCTTTCATTTTCTGTCTTGGAATTTGCTGCCGGCGTGAAGGTGGGTCGTGGAAAAAGAAAACTCCGAATTTGCGATTTATCTCAGGCATCCTGAGAATTTTTCGGCTTTTCTTGGTGTAAAATTTCGGGCCACCTTTAGTGCTGTTTTGCGTGGCCGAAATTACCGTTTCGTCACGGGATTTTGCCGACCAACCTCACTTGAGAAATACCTTGCCGGTAAGCATTTTTTATGGCGTGTTTTTGGATCCATTTCTAGTAGTTTTATTTCGTACTTTAGCTTATTGGATTGCGAGTGTTTGAGCGCCGACGGCGGAGTTCCAGTTTGGTGTGGGACGACCCACTTCAGAGAAATTTTAGTGGTGGTTTGTGTCCTCCTCGGAGGTAAGTCTTCCAGCCATGTGCCTTCAGCGATTTCATTACTAGTATTTCACCTTTTTCTTGCTATTCTCTTGGTTTTCGAATATTAGAGTTCATTGTATCCCTAGGTGCTAGGTAGGGGCTTGAACTGCGTATAAAGGCAGTACCTTGGCGCTGCTAGATAGGGGCTTGAACTGCGTATAGCGAACTTCACCATAGCTATCGAGTCCACTACAGACTACTGTCACCAAGTCACGCTAACCTACATCCCTAGACTGACAGGACAGTGGACTGTTGTAACCCCATAAGTTCTCCCCCCGACAGTATATGTAAATTAGTGGTAAGATCTTTTGAATGTGTAACTGATTACTCTTATTTGGCCAACGACTTTGCTACGTTTAATTTATATTGGAGTGAACTCTTGCGGTGGCCCCAAATTTACTAAGGTTTCCCTTCCACCTGGAAGGCGTCCTGTTGAGCCTGTGAGCAACAGGTGGCGCACCCACTCCTATAGCCGAGCTTTATCTGAGCCACTTCACAATCTTAATATGTTGGTGACCGCAAGTGTTCGCTTTAAGGGGGCTCTTGGCCATCATACTACCTACACACCAGCCTTAGCGTATTGTTGAGTTTGTTGAATTTGTTTGATTTTTTTTTTTTTTTTTTTTTGTCTCTTTTATAATATATGACCACACCACGTCGGGCAGTGCTTTTATTTCGCTTTTATTTTGTCATTGACTTTCATGTGAGAATAATCCGTCTCACGTTTGATAAAAAAAATGTATTTTCCCTCCCTGAAATAGAGTTATGTTTTTTTATATTTTTATGGCGTCGCTTGAATACTAAATTATTATCTCATTTAACTCATAAAATCACTATTCCATATTTCCAGCTGATTATCGACAACGTGCGCACCAAAACGAAGGCCAGAAAACGGCACTTGATGCTATTGGCCTTAACAGACCTTCTGGGAGGATTTCTACATCATGCTCTTCTACCCATGGCCCGAAAAGCGTACTACGCAGGCGCGATTGATTACGTCTACATGGAAAAAGTGATTCAGCTCTACGAGGAGCTCAAATGGTTTCTACGTACCAGCGGACAAGGTTGGACTAAAGCCATGCGCATCACCAAAGAGGTCAAAGTGCCCACCATTGAAATGGAGACGTTGAACACTCCCAAGATGGCTAACGAATCTTGTTGCCGTCGACTGATGTTTTACGAGCATGAACCCATAAGAACCCAAAAACGATCGGTGAACCTTGAGAAAGGAGTTTATTTTCCTTTACCCTTCTTTGATGCCCGCAGCAGACCCACAGCCATCGCTTTACCACTTAAACATTTTGCTTTGCGGAATATTGAATCTAAGAGAGCTGCTTATGTGGTAATGAAGTATTTCATTTCTGCTGAACAGTGCTTAAAGGAAAAGAAAGCTAAGCCCGAAATGATCCAAAAATTCCAAAACAATTTGTACACGTGGATCGATAAGGATGTGGTGCCCAAACTCAATGACGACAAATTTTATTCAGCCTTTGGAGGAATTTTGCGGGTGCAAAATACTTTGAGGGCTCTTGGAGCCAAATTGGGAAACAAACCGTGCGTCAGCGACGAAATGGAAGAAGACGTAGGAGCTACCCCTGGGGTTGGCTGCAGCTCTAGGAGGAACAAGTTATTGCTGATCGCCATGCTGGTGATCATAGTCGCCTGGTTCTTCATCGGTACATGCTTTATTTGCTATCGGATGAAAAGTAATCGGATGAGTCATTCAGACGACAGCAAAGGTTCTAAACCATCTGGAAGCTCCTCTTCGTTCTCATCTTCTAAATGGTCATCGATGCTTTCAAAATCTTCTTCTAAAACGGACAATAAGCAGTTATGCAAATGTTGTGAATCAATCTTAAGCGATAAATCCACACCAGGGTTCTCGTCAACAAGCGAATATGATTCGGAGAAAACTCGAAGAAGGGAGAGGCGTAGCCTCAAATCTTTAAAGCCCTTCACTAAAAAAAATAGTCCAAGTTCTCCCTGTATGTGTTCTCCTACTGACGGTCCTGCAGTAATCGACGCCAAGAATTCAATGCGGATATTGCCGTCAATTGCCGAAATGTCAGAGAATTCCGTTCAAAAGGACAAAAATGGAAGCTTTAGAAAAATCTCGTTTCAAATTGAAGAGTCAGGTGTCTCGAGTAGTGACGGTGGGGGAAGAATTTGCGCCCCTCCATGGGCTCAAACAAAGAAGACCATCCCTTGCCCTGTACTCTCGGGAAAGACGGCCAATTATTCCATCAGTTCTCCGAGTACTACTGCTAAGAGCCAAGCAGTGGACGACTCTTTCTTAGGTGCACAACCATTGGCAAACTCTTCGGAGATGCAGGATATCTCATATACAACCAAGCCAACTCAAATTGCCGATCCTACTGTAACATCCCTCAAATACGACTCTACCGAATCTACACAAGAGTACACTACGTCCAACAATACGGAGGACTCGGCGGGCAAGCCCAATGCCAGTACGAGTGGTACGACTGAAGAGTTTTCGCAAGATGCCGAACCCGTGGTCAATATGGATCAAGTCCAGGTGGATCAAATTGAGATTAAGGAAGAACGACGGTCTAAGGACGAACAACCCGATCGGAACTTTTATGATTATCACACTTCTGCGTGTCATTCTAGCATGACTGGGTGCTATGACTTGTACCACAGAACCGAACCTAACAAGCCGTACATATTCGGATATGACTTTCAGACTTCTACGTCTTCCGAACTGAGCGAGGAGGACTAGAAATAGATGTGGAAAGTAAAAATAAAATATCTAAATGTATACCTAAAGAGCATTTCGTTTTATTTTTTAATACAGAAATAGTTCTTAAAATTTATTTGCCTATTTTAGCTGCTTTTCCGGACTTCTTTTTAAATGATAAAAGGGTAATAAATCTATTACCCTTAATGGATATTAATTATTACTGTTATCCATTATTAAGTTATTAATAATGGATAACACATATTAAGTTATTAATAAATTTTCTGCATACGTGAATTGTATTCTGTATCTATCTACTATTATACAATCTTAAGTGTTTTTCAGGGCTTTGAAGGAAATCTTCCGTGCTTTCCGACGTTGATTGATTCGACTGTGGTGAGCTCCGTGGTATTTATTCCACCGCCGCGCCGGCGCCGCACAGTGGGGCCAAGTGCCAAAAATTCGAAAATAACTTAATATCTTTTTCATTACACTACTCAGAAAATGACCATTTTCCAGGCTAGATAACTGTACAGAAAATACACCTTTGCCGTAAGGGAACGGAAAAAACCGTTTTCCGTGCGCTGTTTATTTGCCATTCGCAGTTATATATTACTACTTATATTAAGATAAGACAGCCACCAGTTGCGAACTTCAGCTTTAGCAAGTATCCTTGACAACTTCTATTATTTGATTTGTTGATTTTGATTTCTCTATCAGGCTTTTTAGCAAATATTGTTTTTCTACGACTATTGAGTAATAGATTAATTTACTAGTTTGTAAGTAACTATTTTGATATTAGAATAATAATAATCTCTATTACCCTTTCTAAACCGTGAGTAATAATTACTCACTGCTGTGTGGACCAATAAGATCAATTTTAGGTTTAAACCCCATATTAATTATAGGACCAATCGACATATTCTTTTAAGCCGATACTACATCTGTAAAACATACAACTGTTGCTCAAATTCATTTTCTGCCCGAGAACATCCAGACTTACATAAGTGTATGTAGTTGTGCAGGCAGATAGACTCAATTTTTTTGTTTTGCACAAAAATATTGACAGTAAACGTCATTTTTGGCGATATTATTATTGTAATTGTGAAGTCTAAATTTGGCTTTAGGTGTATTAAATGGCGCATCCGCTGTGCGTTGTCATGGAAACCGGTGGCAACAGACAGATAAACCACTGCCACCTAGACTATAAGGCCGTGAAGCAGAGTCTGTGACGTCACAGTCGTGGTCCAAGGTCACCATTTGAAATGGATGGATTTCAAATGATTTCGTGTATATTTTCCGTGATTTTACTGTGATTATTCTGTTTTTTAATGCGAATTTTGTTTTTATGAACATTACTGGACTTTAGGAAACGTATTAAAGTTTGTGCTAAATTCGGAACTATGCATTTTAGTGTTTAAAAACTGTGAAAATGCCTTACCGGTGTTGTGTCGGGGTGCAACACAAAATAAAGAATGGACCTAAAAAATCGGTTTTTTGGTTTCCCAGGGATGAAGATTTAAGAGGAAAAATGGATTAGAGCCTTTAAAAGAGAAGATTTTGTGCCTGGAGGACATAGCAGGGTACATTTATACATAAATAAGTAACAAGAATTTTAGGGTAAGTTAGGTTATTATTATTTATTAACAAAGCATGAATTCCATGAACTTTGTAGAAAACTGGTGTTTTAAGTATGTGAGGTGCATTTTCGCAAGGATGAAGTACAGAAAAAGTTTATTTTTTATAATGAAGAGACAGATCAGACTTTGCAAGCCCCTTTGGACATTCCAAAATTGATCTGTGGTAAGAACTTATTACACACTTAACTTATGCTTATAAATTATATAGTCTCCATTTAACTATTAAATCTCCGAGTATGAAACAGATCTCTTGAAGGGATACTTTTATTTATTGAGTTGAGAAATGAACTTGTACCATACCAGTCATATTCCTATGAAAAGCAGAGGATAATAAGATAATGATGTCAACAGTTTTGTCTCCTGTAACATTCATTCATATTTTTCTTAAGTCTTTTTTACACTCTTTTACAGTCTCAAGCTGCTGTGGCTTGGCTGCATTGTTGTATAAGCTATACCTTCTAAATAAAAAACGTATGTTTCTTGAATTAACTGTTTTATTTTTGATTGCTAAGGGCCAAATGTTGTAATAATCAAAACATGTTTTATTTGTGTGGGTTTATCCAACTTCTTAGTTGTAGTCATAATAATTGTATTCTCAATTTTCACCCATTACAACCCATGTAAACAAAATATCCATGGCAAGGCTTGTTTATGGGTTATAATGGATGAAAATTAGGAATATGATTATGACTATGACTAATAATAAGTTGAATAACCCAGGATTTACTACAATGAAAAGTTGTTGGCAATTTAATCTTATTTAATTACCTATAAATAGAAAAAAAAACAACTTTCTGCAGATTAAAACATTTTGCACTTTCAACACATATCACTGCATACAGTTTTTATTACTTTGAGTCCTTGCTGTTACTACACACACTAGCACTCAAATCCTCTCGAAGTAGGCTCGATACATCTCTGTTTGTGGAAGTAAGTAGGTAGGTACTTTCTGGACACTGGCACTTTCCAACTACTATTGAGTTTTTACCATTTTGACTGTGAAGACCTCACTAAAGAAGTTCTATGCAGGACATCAAGTTTTGGGTATAAATGGTAGGTATATGATGATCTCTTGCTCATTCCTTTAAGAAAATTAACAGTTAAAAGATAATGTAATTCCTAAAGATAATTCCTAAATTTTTAACAGAAATATGAAGTTTATTGAGTTTGATCTTAGTCATGTAGTACATTGACACCACATGGACCAAATTAGACCAAGGAACAAATTGAGTACCTAATCAACTTGAATCAAAGTTTGTCAAAGAACAGCTGTTTCAGTTATAAATGGAAGCTTTAGTCCTTTTCGGAAACTGCAATCCAATTCCAGAATCCAATTTGGGGCTAAAGTGTTTACACCATAAAAAAGACTGTTTGATCTACCTCCTTTACTCTGAACCAAATATTTGATTCCCAGTGTTTACACCACAGTGACATCATTTGATACTTGGACCAAATGTTTGGTCCATGCAGTGTACCTAAACGAGTAAATGTAATACATGGTCTATATAGGAATACGTTGAGAGCAAATAAATCTGTTTATGTAACAAATTTTGAAATTTGTAACACCGTGTTACATAAAGGAGCTAGGGTTTTGTATAAAAGAATATAAATGATTAGAAAATCTTTTTGCATTCTTTGCTCTGGGTGAAATAACTCTTGGGAAAAAAAAGCTACATTCTTAATAGGTATATATTAAAAAGTTAAATGCAACCCTCTATACTTGCCTACTGGCAAGTTTACTGTTCTAGTTTATAGACTTTAGTCTGGCCTTTTTCAAACTCAGGAATCAGGATGAGTCACTGAGGGATAACCTAACTTTTTTTTATGAAACTATGTAGGTACTCTGTATTTTAACTTACCCTACTATTTTCTTCAGATATAGATTAGCTTACATCCATTTTTTCTTCACACCCTCATTCCTTTGAAACCAAACAACGGATTTGCTAGACCTGTTTACATTGATTTCGCACCGTGACACCCAACCACGTTTGAGAAATTTTCAACACTTTTAAAGCACTTGTTGTTAGTCTAAATGCAGCACTAGCTGCAAGAAATGTCCTAAAGTCCGGCACAATTTATAAAAACAAAATTATGAATACAAAATTAATAATATTAGTCGCAAAGTCGAAAAAAATATTTGAAATCCATACAATGCAAATGGTCTCACACTAGTGACCTTGGACCACGACTGTGACGTCACAGCTTCTGCTTCACGGCCTTATGGTCTAGGTGGCAGTGGATAAACAAGCCGTTGAAACAAATCCGTCACATGTGATTATTGACAATTAGTGCCAGCGTATTTTAAAACATTAACTACAATGTTGAATTCAACTTCATCTCAAGCACAGGAAATCCTCTTAAGCGATGCTGACGAAGAAATCGGGGGAACACCACCAAGTATTAAGGAAGCTGCTAAATTAACAAGACTAAACTTGCTGCCTAAAAATCTTGCTACAAATATGAGATGGTATACTCAAATTTCATGGACTGGAGGAGCAAAAATAATGCCAGATCGTTTTCGGAAGACGCTGTGTTAGTGTGTTTTCAAGAACTGTCGCAACAATAAAGTTAATATTGAAGGATATTGTAGGCTTCGGGCGTATTTAAATCGCAAGTCTGAGGGATACTTTCCAAAAAAGGCCAAAACTTTGACGGCTTTGAACATTAGCAAATTTATTGAAGAAGCTCCTGATGATATACACCTTGCAGCAAAGGTAATTTGAATTAGTTGATGTTTTTATGATCTAAGAAAAAATAATGGTTACTAAAATTTTAGGTTGCGCTCATTATGGGTCTAATGGGATCATGCCGTACCAATGAACTATATTCAATGCAAATGAGCCATTTTCAAGACCTAGGCACAGCGTTTCTAATCACGATTCCAAATACAAAAACCAAAATCGTTCGAAAATTTACAGTGACGGAAAAATTGTATGAAATTTGCAAAAGGTACATCAGTCTTCGTTCTAGCAGTGTCAAATGCCCACGATTTTTTTTCTTAAATTTTCAAAACGGAAAATGTACAACCCAGAAAATTGGTATTAACAAATTTGGACAAATGGGAAAGCAAATTGCTACATTTCTGAAGCTGGAAAATCCAGAAATGTTAAAGGGTCACACATTTCGGCGGCCCTCGGCAACGTTGCTCGTAGATTCCGGAGGATACAGCACCACATTGAAAAGGCATGGTGGCTGGAAGTCGACATCGGTCGCGGAAGATATATTGACGACTCCGTGAAAAACAAAAATCATAACATATTAAATAATGAAGATATTAATTTAGATATTAATAATATTCCTTCATTAACTTTTAATAACTGTTTCGGAATAACAATTAATATTAATTATTCCCGTCAAAACGAATAATAAGTTATAAGTAGGTACCTCAAAAAAGTGTTCGAAACAGCTAATACTTCTAATTATAATAATGTTTTTATAATGTTTTTCTAGGTATATCAAAGTTTCTATAATTTTTTTACGAACTTAATTTGACGTTGTAATGTTTATGAATTATTGTAAGTAATTCAGTTAAAAAATAAAATTCATTCAAGAACTCGTAAATTTGACAACGTTGCAATGATTTAAAAAAGTTTGTAATGTAGATCAGTGTGATCAAGTGTTGATGATGACTCAACAATCCAAGTGATATCTCCTTTGGTTCTCCAGATATGTCTAAGGGACAATCGACTATGAATCGCCCTGTATAGTATAGTCGTAGAAAAAGTATGATATTTGACTCCCTCTGACTACTCGATATATTACTAAAAAATATTACTAGACTTTAACTTCGTGAGTAATAGCCAGCATTATATGCTCATTAAATAATATACTATTTTCTCCAACCGTCAAAATATGACACGGTTCGCGCATTACTGACAGTATGCAAACTGACACATATTTTCATTGTTATCTTTTTCGCACGTCGCCCATAGCAGCGTAAAAAAAAGTTACTGGTTGCCATAGGACGCGTGCGACAAAGTCTTTCGCTCACGCCGTCAATACAGGGGTAGCAGAAAAGAACTGTGAAGCTTAATCATTTATAAAATCGTTAAAGATGTTCCATATTAGTGGCAGCTGGACTTTTATACCGTTGTAGAAAAAATGTTGTTCCTAATTCTTGCGCAAAGTGTCTTTCACGCACTTGACTGCTGCCGGAACTCCGCCACGCGTCGTTCGGGCAACGGCAGTCGCGTGCGCGAAAGTGTTACTTTGCGCACTTGTTAGGAAAATAACTATTTTATACTCGCGTGCGCGAAAGTTTACTTTTCCGCACGCATTTGAGTGCAGAAAGTTGTACTTTTCCGCCCGAGTGCGGGAAAGTAAAAAACCTCAAATGGCTGCTATTTTACTTTAAATAACTTTGTTTACTATGGTTGGTATGGAAGAACGTAATATGAACTACCATGACTTATAGTTGTCAGGAATGGTGGCATTAGGTTCCTGGTATACCATCTTACTTATACCTGTACTGCATCTTGAATTTTAGGTTTGCAAGAAAATCAGGATACCGATCTCAACATTTTTTTAATGAAAAGGTTGATTTCTTTAAATATCGCTATGTGCGACAAAAGTAAGCAAACATCATTCATGGCGCAGATGAGGCAATAATTACGAATATATTGACAGAGTTTTATGAGTTAGGAGGACTTTTACAACTATCAGAAAAACTTCAGTTTGAAGTTAAAATACCATATATGACGTACATTGCATTGTTTACCTGACAGATAAACAACGCCATGTCTGGTGTTTTAACTTCAAACTGAAGTTTTACTGATTATTCTAAAAGTCGTCCTTACTCGTAGAATAAATATTATTCCTAACACTTGCGAAAAGTATCTTTTCCCCACTCGACTTCATGGCCGAACGACGGGCAGCGGACTGCAGTCTTGTGGGGAAAAGTACCACTTTTCGCACTTGTTAGTTGACAGTATGCAAACTGACACATATTTTCATTGTTATCTTTCTCGCACGTCGCCCATAGCAGCGTAAAAAAAATGTTACTGGTTGCCATAGGACACGTGCGACAAAGTCTTTCGCGCACGCCGTCAATACAGAGGTAGCCGAAAAGAACTGTGAAGCTTAATCATTAATAAAATCGTTAAAGATGTTCCATATCAGTGGCAGCTGGACTTTTATACCGTTGTAGAAATAGTAGATTATGTCACTAGGAGTAAAAGTGGGTCTTTTCGTGCTGAGCCCAGAGATTGACGGCCGAAGCGAAGCTGAGGCCTGGAACTGGGCGAAGCACAAAAAGACCTTTTACTCCGAGTAACATATACTATTTTTTTTTCAAGCATGCAAGAAATAAGAAATCTATTTAAAAGTGGTTCAGTTTTGCAATTTTCTCTCATCCTCTTTAAGCGGGTCTAGGTACTTACCCAATTAGTGGTGTATATTATTTGTAAAATACATAGAATATGTTAGAATGGTGGTTTTCAATGTTCAATGGTTTTAATGTATTAAATAATAACCAATGATTATGGTAAACTAAGAATTTGTAGCATTATTTTCAATACTAAATTAATAAATGTCGCATTGACAGATAAATATGATGACGCGCATGACATTTAACAAACGAATTCAGAATTCGAGAACCTATGCGATTTCGACTAATAACGGTTTCGGATGGTGCTCTTGAGTGCTCTGAGAGTATTTCTGTCCTTTGTTTTTTCAACAAGAATGTAAAGATGGCAATACACTCAGATCGGTGTATCTGGTGTCATCTATTATTAAAAGAATTTTGGTGAATGAAAATCGTTTATATATGCGCCACCATGACACTAGCGGTGACTTTTGACTTTACTTTTACTGCCTAGGACTTTTTTGCTACTTTTTTGGTCTCAGGATTTGAAAGCCCACTTTAGGTGTGCGTATGGAGAAAACAAATGACGTACTTTTAGTCCGCTTGAAAAAAAAATATTGTTCCTAATTCTTGCGCAAAGTGTCTTTCGCGCACTTCACTGCTGCCCGAACTCAGCTTCACGTCGCGTCGTTCGGGCAACGGCAGTCGCGTGCGCGAAATTGTTATTTTAGGAAACAGTTTTTATTCTAAATTGAACTGTTCTAACAGGGTGGAAGTAGGGAAAAGGTAACGGGATTGTCTGGTCTGTCTTGATAAGCAAAGTGGATTTATTATAGTCCAGTTGTGTGCATTGTTTCTCCGTTTGGTTTGTAAGTGTATAAATCTTTCAGTTATTTTGGTCATTTTTGTGCGTTCGTAGAGAAGGTGGGTTGTGTAGCTGGTTGTCAGGGTGTCTTATTTTGGTTATTAGTCTTAGAGCGATTTGCTCAGTACTCTGTGTATATTTTTTAATTTTATCGGTTGCGTTTGCTCTGAGTATATGTCCATAGTCAAGAATTGGTCTACAAATGGCTTTATATGTTTTGGTTGCCGTTTTTGTACTGATTCCCTTGCATTTTTTAAGTGTTTTGTGAATTTAAGCTTTTGGTCTAGTGTTACTCCCAAGTATTTAATGTCATGTTTGGGTTCAGTTCTGTGGCCGTCTGCAATTATAGTTGGGGAGTTGTCTTTGATTTGATGGTTAAGTAATAAAAGTTGGTTTTTGGAAATAGTTATTTTCCTAACAAGTGCGCAAAGTAACACTTTCGCGCACGCAACTGCCGTTGCCCGAACGACGCGAAGCGGAGTTCGGGCAGCAGTCAAGTGCGCGAAAGACACTTTGCGCAAGAATTAGGAACAACATTTTTTCTACAACGGTATAAAAGTCCAGCTGCCACTAATATGGAACATCTTTAACGATTTTATAAATGATTAAGCTTCACAGTTCTTTTCTGCTACCCCTGTATTGACGGCGTGCGCGAAAGATTTTGTCGCACGCGTCCTATGGCAACCAGTAACTTTTTTTAACTTGCCCGAACGACGCGAAGCGGAAGTATCGTTCATTACACGTCCGAAATGCCTTTTCCCGTGCTTACATACTCGGCTTCGCCTCACACGAAGATTTGTCATGCGCGCACGGAAAAAGGATATTTTCGGTACTCCTAATGAAATATACTATTTCGTTAATGACGATATTAATTTGCCGTTGGTTTCGTTTGATTCACGTCGATTTATTTACCGGAAAATTGGGTGTTCATTGAGAATTGAGCTATAGTTTTTAATCAATAAATTCAAAATATGATTAGATGTTGGTAGTAGACTTACACCTTTACAAACTTTATAACTGCTCGTTTCTTAGATATATTACAATAACTGTAATAAAATAGTAGGTTAGGTATTAGACCGAGGTAGAAATTCGCCGAGTCGAAGTTGGGTGTATCTCATTATGTTTTATTACTCTACAGGGTGGCCCAAATTTAACGCATAATTCGATAGCATCAAAACTAATATAGATATTAAGTTGGGACAAAATATGTGTCATGTAGAACAGTTAGAGCAACATTTTAAAAATAGTGACCATTATACAGGGTGTTCCAAAAAGTATTTACGATTCAAACATATACAGGGTAATTCGCGTTATTCGACACGGAAGATTATGGCTATACTTTTAGATTTTAAAAAAGTTGTGTAAAGGAATGGATGAGGGTCTATTGGAAGTAAATTTTTAAATTATTGTCATTGTATACTGGTTGTCAAAAATCAGGTAATACCTGAACAGACCTGAGCAGTTAAATTAGATTACTACATTTGTTTATGTCAGCTCAAATTCAGAAAAAATCAATTTTCCAAGAAAACGCAAAGACCAAGCTATAGGAATGTTTAATAGTTTTGATAGGAAACTAAATTCTTCATATAAAATACAGGGTGTCTAATTTAAATTAAACGATTTATTACTGTTTGAAGTTTGCAATAATTTGGTGTTCATTTATTGACATTCGGTGCACAGTAGTTAATATTTAATACACACCGCAAAAAATGCAATGTACTATTAGCCCACCAGCCAGTTTTGGTGGTTGAAAAGAAACCAAGTGCTGAGATTTTAAACATTTAATTTGATGCTGCATTTTTACAAAATCACGAATATCTGAAGAACGGTACGGTTTAGATGCCATAAACCTTAATAAAGCTACCTTTACTTTTGTCCGTAGATACCGAAAATACATTAATATACTAGGTGTTTCTTTTAAAAAAATAAAACCTCAATAATCAATTTTATACTTTTGGGACCACTTGTATGCAATGACAATAATTTGAAAATGTACTTCCAATAGACCCTCATCCATTCCATATATAAAACTTTTTTAAAATCTAAAAGTTTAGCCATAATCTTCCGTGTCGTGTAACGTGAATCACCCTGTATTTTTTAAACAATATATATCATAAGGTATTATGGTGTTTTTGCATTTCAAATTGGAAATAGTTTTTACGTAGAGATAATTGCATCTAAATATTGTAATTTGTTATATTTTAAAAATCTGTAGCTTTTAACCGGCTTGAAGTAGAACCAAACGGATTACAGTTTTGTTCCTAAACTTCTAAAAAAAAAAAAAGTGTTGAATGATAGATCTTTCAAAACAGAGTTAGGAAAGTGCAATGCCTTTGGCTCTATCTAAAACCGGTTAAGAACTACATATTTTTGATGCAAAATAAAAATAATTTTTAATACCCAATTATATCTAAATCTATTTGAGATTGTCATAGGATTTGCTACATAAAAAATTTACTACTATAGTACTGTCCCACTTTAAAAAAAAAACGTGTGGTTGAATCGCGATTAGGTACTTTTCGAATCATCCCGTTTAAAGTTCACTATTTTTTAAATAAAGCTTTAATCCTACTACATGACATGGCTTTGTCTCAAATACATATTTTGAGATATGTCGAAACCTGCGTTAAAAGTGGGCCACCCTGTGTAACTACCTACTCAATAATTTTGCAGTTGGGTAAAGGTACGTTAGCCCTTGGAAATTGCTATGCGGATTGGATTGATCATTAACTGGTCATTTTCAACCAGTCACATTAACTAGCATGTCATCAGTCACCAATCCGGTTGCCTGAAAACTACCTATAGAGATCACTCCGATCCAGGATCACCATTTCCAAAAAGTCCTAAATTCTATTTGATATTATTTTGAATTTATTGATTAAGAAGGAAAAAAAACCTAAACCTTTTTTTAGTAAATATGCATGACTGACAGTAATTCTTAATTCTGGACAATGTGGACACTAGCCATTTACTCAATGTGGAAAGTTTAACTTGTTAGATTCCTACAATTAATTTCTAAAATCCTGTGGAAAACATCTTCATTCGTTGATACACCAGAGTTTTTTCTAGCATGGTTTAATCTGAATATTTTGTAATCTTTATTTCGACTCTCCTGTGCCTCTTCAGAAAGCTGGCCGATAGGAAGCGCTGCGTTTGCTATGATTTCAGCACCGTGAATTAGGATCCTGAGGACTGTTGAAGGCATGAGTTAAGTACTCGTCCACGATAAGCTTCTTTTAAAAAACTTTTATTCGCTTAAGATTATAACAAAGGTTGACCCGCAATATAACTATACTCTATGAAAATCAATTACGAAGTGAAGTGTACAACTAATGGTTAATACAATGTAACTTCTTACTACGTGACTAATATATAAACAATAATTATTATGTTATTAGGAATCGGCATTGCTATATCAGCAGTAGCGCTCCTTGTGGTTACATAACTCCTCCCTCCATAAGTTCGGGAAACAAAGGTTCCTTGGTTTTTCGGTCCTCTAAAGGAACAGCTTGGGCGGTTGCTTCTTCCGAGTTGGCTTCTTGGAATTTTCCTCTGCGTCGAGAGATTCTTCTGAAAATATGTATAGCGACGATAAAGATTATTATTGTTGAAACACTGAATGCTCCCATGGACCAATGGTGTGTTGATGGAGGTTTGTTAAGGTGATGGAACTCAACTGAGTCCAAGATCTTCTTGGCTCTGTTGAGTTCTTCTATATTCACTTCTTCCAGTTGAAGTTTGGGAATTTCCCTTGGGTCATTTGTGTATGAGAAATTTGGCAAATCTAGTATGAACTGAAGATTTGACGTTGTCTCCTTTTCATACATTTGATGATCGATTTTAATTGCACATTCGGGTATAGTAACTATACTAGGATTATGTAATCGATATATTCCTCTCTGGCAGGTGTTCTCGATTAAAGTTGTATTGGCCGGGAATACTAAGATTTCTGCTCCGTTGAGGGGGTGGATTGTTGTTTTCTTGTAGAAGATGTCTACCAACGGACAGTCATTCGTCATGGTTGTCAGGAGTTCTTGTCGGCAGAAAAACGTATCTTCAAGCATAGGGCACTCTTCTTGAGATGTCCAGTATCCGTTTTTTGTGAGTAGGATAAATGGGTTGGATAAAGATATTGTTCGATTGTGGATAGGGATGGAAAAGAGTTTATACAGGGTGAATTGGTCAGGCCAAGTAATTGGTGTGTGTATCGAAAATAGAACAAGATTATTTTTAATAGCAACTTCTACAGATAGGTATCTGTAATAATTGATTAGTTCTTTGAATTTGGGGAGGTTATCTGGTTTAGAAAGATCGTGAAGATCTTCAATCAATTTCTTTAATTGTGTTGGCTTTAATATTGAATTGTGCATGGTATTTACATGAGCAAAAGAAATGGCTGTCTCGATATTATTTACAATTTGATTTAAAGTATTTAATTGGAATAATATATTGTCTAAGATCAGTGACATATATAATGCATTAGCAATATTATATTCCAATTTTTCCATTAAGTTGACTCTATTTACGATAAGGTCTTCATTTATAGAAATCCTTTGGATTTGAGATTCGTAAGCATTTATAACAGAGCTTAAAACGGTGTGTTCGTTTTTTAAATCTGTTTGCATTTTTTCTTCGTTTCGTGTCAACGTTTGAAAGTAATTATTAAATTTGTCTTCGTCATCAGAATCAAGCGTTTCGAATAGCCATTTATTAACTTTATCGACTACGTTAATTAGACCACGTTTTACTTTTGCGGGTTTGTGCAATAACTCGATATTAGATATGATGCTTTGCAAATAGTCAGCTGTTTGTTTGAACTTATGAGAAGTTAAAAGGGCAAAGCTCTCGATTTGCTAGCGTTGCTAGTTATATTATTAGACTTTTCAAGGAGATGTTGCATTTTGTATAAGCAATCTTCAATAAGGGTCATGTTTATATGGTAGAAGGACGTATGCTGGGAATTTGTAACATACGCTTTTCCGAGGGAAATAGGCAAAATTGGGTTATTGAGATCTTTTACTTCTAAGGTTGTAGCCATGGGAATTAGAAGTAGAAGGACGAGTATCGTCTGAAACAATTAAATGACGTTGAGGCATTAAATTATTTTTGTGAATATTTTTGTTTTCAGATGCAATGACATTTTCATGATTTGTTATGGGAGTGTGGACCTTTTTATATTTATTGGTTTCTTTTATTTTAGATTTTTGCGGAAATGTTTTAGCAAAGACTGGTTTATTTGGGTTTACATGAATTTCAGGCTTCCTGTTTAGGTTAGCTTTATCTAAAGTAGTATTTTGCTGAGTTATTAGTTTCCCATGAATTTCTTGGTTGATAATTAGGATATTTTCGGAGTGGTCCTGAATATAGTGGGACAATTTTTCTTCTTCTGACAGTTCTAGAGGATTTTTGTAGTCGAGCTTACCTCTTATTATCTGGAAAGGTGTGTATTTAAGGGCACTATGTGTTGAGTTGTTATATGACAAAATTGCGTAGGACATTAAATTAGCAATATTTTCACGGGGTTTTTGGGTTTTTAAGGTCAATATAGTTTCGTGCAAGGTTGAATGTAGGCGTTCGATTGGACTGTTGGAATTGGGGTTATGCGGAGTGCAATAGTGCAACTCTATTCCATGTAAGGAACAAAGATTTTGGATAACTTCATTTTTGAATGTTGATCCATTGTCAGTGGTGATTTTTCTGGGAAGTACATAGTGATTTAGTTAATTAGCGGTCTCTGTACTAGTGGGAGTTAATAAAGAGTATGCTTGTCCTAGTTTAGAAAAGCTGTCGACTACGGCTAGAAAGGATGTGTTATGTGTCTTATATATATCAACGTAAATTTGATCGAAAGGTTCGTACCCTATGGGTGTTGGTTTAAAAACTAATTTGTTTGGGTGACGTTCGTATTTTGCGTTTTGACATATTTCACATAAGTTTACGTAAATTTTAACTTCGCTTTCTAAGTTTGGCCAATAGAAGTGCTTTTTAAGTGCAATAATATTTTCTTGGATGCCTCGATGAGAAGTTTTCGTCTCGTGATAGTATTTTATTTTTGTTTGTTGTTCTTCTATATCTTCGATGTCTTCTAAAAGTTTGAGATATAGAGGGTAAAAGAGTTGTATTTAAAATATTTCTGAAAAATTGCTATTATGATGGGTTCAAGAGTCTTATCTTTAAAATGTAGGCAATATGTGTTTTTAGGTGTAAAATGTTCTTTGATTATTTTACAAATGTGAGATATAGAGGGTAAAAGAGTTGTATTTAAAATATTTCTGAAAAATTGCTATTACGATGGGTTCAAGAGTCTTATCTTTAAAATGTAGGCAATATGTGTTTTTAGGTGTAAAATGTTCTTTGATTATTTTACAAATGTCATCTTCAGATGGGTCGTTTTTTAAGAAAACATAAAGACGGTGTTTATTGAGGATTTGTTGTTTTTTAATTTTTATTTTATTGTTATTAGAGTATCTATAAATTACTTGATGTTTATAGACATTTTTTGTTTATTTAGATATTATTATTTACGAATATTGCCGGTTTCTGGTTTATTGACTTTGTTAGGAGGTTTGATAACTATGTCGGATATGATGTTAATTTTATTCTCTTTAAGGGGCTTTTTATTTTCTTGGTCTAATGATCGAAGAATTTCGTCAAGATCTTCGTTTGGTAGTTCGGGTATTTCGTCTTGGTCGAAATTGGGAAATATTGATGATTGGTCGTCTTCGATAGGGTTTATTTGAATTCTAGAGAGGGTGTCTTCATTTGTGTTTTGTTTACCTTTCTTGTAAACAATTTCGTAGTCATATTCCTCTAATTTGAGTCGCCAACGCACTAGTTTGGAGTTTGGTTCTATGATAGAAAACAACCATTGTAGTGGTTTGTGATCAGTAATTATTTTGAACTTTGTACCGAAAAGGTATGGCCTAAAATATTTTGTAGCCCAGATAATGGCTAACAGTTCTTTTTCTATGGTACTGTAGTTCATTTCGGCGGGGTTAAGTGTACGAGAAGCATATGCAATAGGCAAATCTTTACCTATCGGGCCTTGGGACAACACTGCTCCGATTGCATGGTTAGAAGCATCTGTAGTTAGAATAAACGGTTGTGAAAAATCTGGGTGTTGTAAAATAGGGTCGTTCATTAGAATGGTTTTACAAGTTTCAAATGACTTTACGAATTCGGGGTTGTGAATGACTTTTTGATTTTTCTTTAGGCATTCTTAATGAATTTTCGATAGTACCCAACCAGTCCTAAAAAGGATTTAATTTCCTTGGGGGTTCTCGGAATAGAGAATTCCTTGATGGCGTCTACCTTTTTTGGGTTAGCTTTAATACCTTCTGTGTAATTATGTGACCTAAGAATTCTACTGATTTACGTAAGAATTCGGATTTGTCGAGCTGAATTTTAAGATTATGCTCGCGAAGACGCTTGAATACTGCTGTGAGATTGTTTATGTGTTCTTGTAAGGATGTAGAAAAAATTGTGATGTCATCCATATAAACAAGGCATATTTTTCCTTGAAGATCCTTTAAAACGTTGTCCATTACCCTTTGGAAAGTTGCTGGGGCGTTTTTAAGGCCGAAGGGCATGCGGATATATTCGTAGTGTCCGTTTTCGACACTGAAGGCTGTTTTGGGAATAGATAAGGGGTCCATTTCTATTTGGTGAAAACCGGATGCTAAATCAAGCGTAGTGAAGTATTGGCTACGTCCAAGTTTGTCGAGAATATCGGAGATATTGGGAATTGGATATCGGTCTTCCATGGTTTTCTCATTAATTTTTCGGTAATCAATGACCACTCGCCATTTTTGTTTACCTGAAGCTTCTGCCTTTTTTGGCACAATCCAAACTGTGGATGACCAAGGGCTAGATTAGGGACGAATAATCCCATCGTTGAGCATTTGAGAAATTTGGGTTTGAATTTCTTGTTTATGGACGTAAGGATATCGATACGATTTTGTGTAAATAGGTGTGTCGTCATTGGTTTTTATTTCATGTTTCACATTGTTAGAGAAGGACAGTTTTTGGTTTGGTTTGTGAAGAACTTCGGGAAATTGTGATATGAGCTTTTTTAGAGCGTTTGTTTCTTCACGATTGAGATGGTGTGATCGAATTAAGGAGCAGTCGGAATGTTCGTATGAAGTTTCGAAATTGAAGAGTTCAGAACTAACTTGTTCAATATTAAAAATTTCGAAGTTCTGAGAAATAAAAATTTGAGATTTTTCTCTTATTGAAGAAGCGTCAAATTCAATTATTTCACTTTCGTTCGTCAAGTTACGTATTTCTAGGGGGACTGTCTTATTTTTGACTTGCAAGAGAGAAGCAGGGGTTTCTAATATTCCGTTATGTAGAGCAGGAATGAAAATTTCTGTTCCTTCCGAGAGGTCTGTAATAGCTATTTATGTAACCAGTTACGAAAAGTCCGATTTTGTGTAACGAATGAATGTTTGCGGGACGAGCGCAGCGAGTTCCCACAATTTGAATGAGATACACAAAAAAGGTTTTTCGTCACGTGTTTCATACAAGATTTTTTCTAATTTTGTTCTGTTTTATTATTATTAAACTTCAATATTTACTTTTAAACCACTTTGTATCTACTTATTACCGTAAAACTGTAGCAACGGTGTGCCACAACCGAAACTTAATTACTTGTTTCTATGGAAAGGTGTTTTGTTATTTTCTCAAGGTAAATAATTATTTCGTTTGTCAAAAGTATCGACTTCTAAGTTCGTGGATGGTTTATGGTGTTTTCTTTAAAATTTGAAACAAGTGTTTTAAAAATCATGTCTGACTCCGACTCAGATAAACTACCAAGTGATATTGAGGAAGCCGCACACAGCGCATTATCATCCGTCATTCCAGATAAGTCAAAGGCGTTATATGAATTAACATATACAAAGTTTGAGCAATGGTGTCATGAAAAGAAATTAAAGCAAATAAGTGAAAAGGTCTTACTGGCTTATTTCGAGGGAAGGAAAATGCAGAAAGCATCGACGTTATGGACCCTGTATTCGATGCTGCGTAGTACAATATGCTTAAAAAGAAATATTGATATTAAAAACTATACGTCTTTGATAGCATTTCTAAAGAGGAATTCCGCTGGTTATCAAGCAAAAAAATCTAGTGAACTCTCAAAGAAAGATTTTTCCCACTTTATAAAGGAAGCTGATGATACGAAATACCTAATGGCAAAAGTTGTTATGATAATAGGTATAGCTGGTG
Organism: Taphrorychus bicolor; assembly: GCA_951812265.1. Lineage (NCBI taxonomy): Eukaryota > Metazoa > Arthropoda > Insecta > Coleoptera > Curculionidae > Taphrorychus > Taphrorychus bicolor. The sequence continues at coordinate 49,131,982 of OX638300.1, read as the reverse complement.
CATGTCGAAAAGAAGAGCTGACTTTTCTACGTGTTGGAAAAGGTTTTGACGAACAGAGCCATTTCTGTATTAAAATCCCAAATACTAAAACTAAAGTAACTCGCGAATTTGTGGTAACCGAAGGAAGTATTGAAGGGCACAATTTTGTTGACATGATTAGAAGATATATCACTTTGCGCCCTCCAGGCACTAAACATGATCGTTTTTTTGTAAAATATAACAACGGAAATTGCACAGCCCAACCCGTCGGTATCAACACCATTGGAAATTTACCAAAAATAATAGCAACCTTTTTAAAGTTACCATGCCCAGCATTGTTTACGGGACACTGCTTCAGACGATCATCAGCCACATTTTTGGCAGATTCTGGGGCCGACCTATTAAAGCTGAAGCAACATGGAGGATGGAAGTCGAGTCTTGTTGCAGAGGGTTACGTACAAAATTCCCGGGAGAACAAGAAACAAATTGCAAGTAATATTCTTGGTTCCAGTAATTGTACCATAACGACTAGTGAAGTGAGAGCTTCCACATCCACATCGACTGGACTTAGTATTAGCAATTGCACTAATTGTGTTATAAATGTGTATAATTCTTAACCTGTCCTAGTGTGTTAGTTTAAGTTGTTACTGATGTTACTGCTGTTTCAACTCAAGTTCAAGATTACCTACCTGTTTCATGTTGAATATTAAATCCTGGTTCATTTCTGATTGATTTTCTTTATGCAACTGGTGATGAAACGAACTTTTCATCACCAGTTACGAAAGATTTTACTTTTCGTAACTAGTTACGAAAAGTAAGACGTTACGTCACTGTCATCAATATTGAAAAGTGCCACTTTATATGTCAAAATTAGAAAAAAACATTTTTTATCACCATCGATATAGGTGGGATTTCGATTTTTTGAATACTAAAATTATTGCGAAATGCTAAGGGAATTTCTACATTCTCATTGAATAGCTTTTGATTAGCAAGGTCTATGTTTAAACCTAATTTTCGCAAATCCCTTATCCTTATAATACCATCAAAATAGTCATGAAAATTATATAAAATAAATTCTAATTCTGTATTTATGTTAAATTCCTGTAGTAAGGGAATTTTTGCTTTAAATTGTTTACTTGTGTTACCTGTGCAGGTTACGAGGGTATGTTTAGGTGGGGAAAATGTTGATCAGCAATAATTGGTCTTATTAAGGAAGTATGGCTCCCTGTGTCTATTAAGAGTTTAGCCGGGGGTTCTGAAAGTTCGATATAGGGCAAAGAATTAACTTGGAAAGTGTTTAGGCTTAAGGCGGACTGGTGTCTTTGGGGACTTCCTGAAAATTATCGTTTTTATTTGGAGTTGTGTCCTCGGTAAAACTTTGGGGTTCGAAATATTCTTGTGGTTTGTAAGCTTCGTAAGCTAAGGGGTATGTTCCATCTGGTAATATTCAAGGTTCTCGAAGTTTTCAGCTTGAATGGGTACTGGGGTACCGTCAGGTAAATAAGTAATTTCTGCAAAAGATGAGGGGTTTTTCTGGTAATTATTGAGATTTCTATTTTGAGAAAACCCGGGCCTTTGAGTGTTTCTGGTTTGCAATGTGGGATTTCTCGTAGATACAGACATGGGTATTGGGAGATGTGTTGGTTTATGCGTTTAGAGGTTTTCGAAATACTTGACTGTTGGAAGAAAATTGTTGATTTCTTGGTCTATTTTGAAAGTTAGTAGATTGGTTGGAGAATGGTGGTTGGACGTATGACGACTATCCATTAAAGTTTTGTCCAAAATTCGGTGGGACATACGGGGTTTGATACTGAGGTCTGTATTCGAAAGGCATAAAATTGTTTACAGCAGGAAACATTCGCTGAGGAGTGTTTACGGGCTTTTGTGGAAATTGGGTTTTATTTTGAAATTGTTGTGTTGGTTTCGAAAATTGGGGTTGTGAAGATCGAGCGTTAATTTGTTGTTCGACCAAAGAATAGTTTACTACAAATGTATTAACGTCTTCTAACGTTTTTGGGTTATGAAACATTAAAATGGTTCTTAATTCACTAGGTGCATTGCTAATTAGTACAGTAACAGTTGTTAATTCTGTTTGTTCTATTAGAGCCTGTTTGGTAACGTTAGTTAAACTTAAATCTGCGACTATTTTCAAAGATATTCGAGTTTTAAGAACTCTGAGCCTTTCTATAAAGTCTAGAATGCTCTCATTTTTATGTCTTATTAAGAAATTAAGTTGCTGCAATAAAACTGATCTATTTATACGATCGCCAAATTTTTGTCTAAGGGCTGTTTTAATTTCAGGCCAAGCTTTTAAATCTGGCCTACACAATAGGAAATCGCTTGCTTTATCAGAGATTTTAGAACAGATAGATGCAAAAACAAATTCTCTAAGTGATTCATCTTGAGTCCCTATAAAATATCTCTGATAAAAAGTGTCTATACTAGCTATAAAAAATTCTAAATGCTCACTTTTACCGCTGAAGGTTTTTAGTGTGCGGGGAATTTCTTTTGCTGCTGCAAGAGTTGCCATATCTATTTCAATATTGGTTAAAGTAGAATCAAGTTCTAAAGAATTATTTAAATCGATATTTTAAATATCTAAGATAAGATTATCGATCTCACTTACTGACATTCAAACGTAAATTAAATTAAGATAAATGTACGGTAAAAATTATAAATTGAATAGTAAGTGAAAATTATAAAATTTACACACATCAATTAGGCAATGGTTAAGGCTAGAAAGGAGAAAGAAGGAAACTCACTTACGGTACTGTTTCTGCGGTCCGCAACAGTGGGCTCACTTCTGGATAGGTTGATCTCAGCAAACAGTGGAAACTGACGACTTCTGGATGCGTGGCTTCTAGAAGAAACTGCTTCTAAACCTAGGACGGTGCCAAAAATCTTCTGAGATCCTACCGCGACTGTGCCAGTTAAGTAATCGTCCACGATAAGCTTCTTTTAAAAAACTTTTATTCGCTTAAGATTACAACAAAGGTTGACCCGCAATATGACTACACTCTATGAAAATCAATTACAAAGTGAAATGTACAACTAATGGTTATTACAATGTAACTTCTTACTACGTGACTAATATATAAACAAAAATTATTATGTTATTAGGAATCGGCATTGCTATATCAGCAGTATCGCTCCTTGTGGTTACCAAGCTTACCCTTGGTACCCCAGTACCAAGGGTAAAGTTGAAGAGCTAATTCTGCAGTATTTCGCACAAATGTTCCAAATTTTATTGAGTTGACCGCGTAATGACTGGTTATGACTTGAAGAATTGAAGAATAATAGTAAATTTATGAATTAAATCTTTATTGACTTTGGTAATTTCTGATGTCAATTCTGGATTAGCGAAAAACCGCCTAGAAGTATTTCTCGTGTTGGATGAGCCATATCCCTGTCAAACAAAATCTACACGAATTCCGAGTTTTTGCAAAATTTCTTACTGAATCCGGGTTTTTACAGCTTCATTGAGCGGAAGAGTACCTTTTCAGGTTTTCCAATTTCTAAAACTCAAATTATATGCAATATGAAAGATATATTCCATACATTTAAATTATTTCCATGTAAAGGTGACAAACCCAGTTGAATGGCTTCTTCGTTTGACTGTTTGTACTGAACTTTTAATAAATTGTTCATTTCTGATGGACGAGCTTTACAAATAAAGCAGTTGCTTGCACCGTTACTGCCTGGGCCACCTTTCCGTCCATCATGGTAAAAACCAGAATATGCTTAACAGTTTATTGTACTCGTGCCAAAGGGTAAAACTGTCATCTCTAAGTTTTTATATGCACTTTCAACACTTTTCTTCTCAGCTCGAGTGAGTTCAAGGGTTTCGTATCTAAAATGCAACGCTCTACAGAATCGCGTAGACGAAGGCCGAGGATTTTTCCATATACAGTTTGTGTCGTCTCGATGGTCATTACAAGTTAGTCTCATAGGTAGTACCATAGAGGTCATAAACAAGTTGGAATCGGAATTTTCATTTTTTCACTCTGTCCGGAAGCTCCGTCTAATCCCCATTTCGACAACAATGTCAGTTTAGTTCTTCTAACTCCTCATCGTTTTTTGTTTTGAGAATTCGTTCCGCAGTATGGTTTAGTAAATTCTGAAGTGGAACCTCCGCAGACGTATCAGTTATATGGATATTGTCGGGGTAACATCTCTTTTTAGCAGCTGTTATTTTCTTGTAACTTGAAAATAAGTTGCACCAACTGCATTCTTCAGAGCATTTCGAATAACCTCATACTGATATTTGCTGAGCTTAACTTAACTAAAGTAAAAAGTGATAACGCAAAATCTTCACTAACAGGTTTAAACTTGTTCGAAGGCGCTGAGGTGGTTGCAGCGTTTATTATATTTTGAGAGTAGAATTGTTGAAGTTTACGGATTTTGCTTCTCTGACTCCGATCTCCACAATCTTCAAATCTCTTGTTTGGCCTTCCTCCACACGAAGAAATATTATCTTCATCGTCATGAAAAATCGTGAATATAAAGGTGTTCTTCATCCATTCACCGTACTTCTTTCTAAAAGCCGTTTTGTCTCGATGGGTTTCGTGCACATGATGTCATTTTGCCAAAATTTTAGTAAATATAACCTCACTTTAATAATTAATTATATAATATTTTCAATAAAATTGGTCTTTTTGCATTAATTTTAAATCCTACTAAGGCCTTTTTGCGGAATCCAAACTTTAAATTTAGTTATGCTGCTGCAGACGGACACAAATACAAGATATTTTTTGTTTTCAAACCAATGTATTTGCCATAAAATTAAGTAAAAACCTCCTCTGAATTTCCGCGGAAAATAAACTCACTTTGTCATCGCAAATGTCAGGAAACTTCTGCTGGACGAAATTATCAAATGACTTGTGGTTAAGTGGACCGATTCTAATTAAGTATTCACACAAATCACTGTAAATAATAGTTTTATTAGCCACGTCAACAAAAATCTTTAAACGTTACATTCGATGACAGTGACACTACATAAAAATAAAAAGTAAAAGCAAAATAGATGAGTTATCAAAGCCTACTTCTTCTGATTACGTGCTGTGAAGTTTGTTCGGCCTTAACATTTTACATGATTGTCATACAATTTTTTTTCTACAAACGTCAAATAATGACGCATTTTACGCTTTCATTAGACAAATGAAAACCTAATCTTTTTTGAGGATCAGAATGTGAGTTTACTTTTCCGGACATAAGTATAACTACCATGATTTATAGCATTAGGTGCCTGGTATACCATCTTACTTATACCTGTACTGCATCTTTAATTTTAGTTTTGCAAAAAAGGCAGGATATCGATCTCAACATTTTTTAATTAAAACGTAAGCAAACATCATTCATCGCGCAGCTGAGGCAATAAATACCAATGTATTGACAGAGGTTTAGACGACTTTTACAACTTCAGTTTGCAGTTAAATTACCAGATATGACCAACATTACATTGTTTACCTGACAGATAAAAAACGCCATGTCTGGTGTTTTAACTTCAAAGTGAAGTTTCACTGATAGTTGTAAGAGTCGTCCTCGTAGAAAAAATATTGTTCCTAACTCTTGCGGAAAGTATCTTTCCGCACTTGTTAGAAAAATAAGTTTTATAATAGTATATTATATACTAAGGTTGTGAAGTACATTATTCCCAAGTAGCATTCTAAGCCATAATTTGGCGATCGTTTCGTATTCTTGCTAAAATTGGTGGCCATTTGGTTAAAAAGCTGCCAAAAAAGAAAAAACTATTACGAAATTATTACGACACCTTGGCGAAAATTGAGAATTTTTTATTAATAAAAAATAATTGTCCTTGAAAAAAATTTTTCGGATTGTGTTTAAACTTTTCCGAAAACACTCCCTTTGACGACTCAATGTATCAAAATGCTTTAAATTAACGATAAAATATGCAATGATCAATAGTTGCATATGTATATTTTATTACTTTACAAATAGCTGCTAAATTAGAAAATTTAACAGTCTAAAAATCATAGCCGCTGGGTTGTTGCAGATATTCATTGATCGTGAAGAGGCTAATGTAGCCGTTCGGCCATAAAAACCAATTAGTGGCGAAAAAATAGCAATTTCGGCCGTCGTTTATTTTACGCTCCCCAGTGGCACTAAACGAAGTAAAAAAAAAAGAGTTAAATTGGCTACTTTATGGCTATCTTCTGTCAATATTCTGTGGCCTTATAAATTAGCTATTATTTGCTAATTTTGTAGTCATTTTGGCTAACATAAGTTTTGGCTATACTTTTGGCTACTATAATAATAATAATAATAATAATAATAATAATAATAATAATAATAATAACAATAATCTTCTTTATTGCCAGCAAAATGGTATTTTACACCACAAAGCAACGTCACAAAATAGTGTCAGTGACACCTGCATAAACGTAATCTTAAGGACCACATTTGATTAACATTAAATGCTAAAAAGTAAACTTAAAATAAACAGGCAAATACACGATGGCATGCCGTAAAACTGTCTAATATATAAAACATCCATAATAAAAAGTACAAAGCTTATTACTATTCGTGTAAGTTAAAAGAGTAAAAACACTTATCTCTTAAAAATGATATTGTCTCCTTTCGAAAGCTTGGAATACTAACTAGTTCCCATATGCTGTGAGGCAACAATTTATAAGCGCCTATGGCCCTGTATAAGGGACCTCTTTCAAAGAAAGTGGAGCCATGCGGCGGAACAGATAGACTCTCTCTACGACACTACAGTTGCATCAGCTGAGTAATTATCACAGTTTTGCAGGAATGGTTTTGGGTATTTTTTAACAAACATTACCAAGGATAGAAAATATAGAGATGGAGCAGTGAGAATCTTCGATGTTCCAAAAGATTGTAGACAACTCGTTCGTGGATGTATGCCAAACATGACTCTAATTAGCTGTTTCGGTGCTCTAAAAACCTTAATAGCACTACCTGATGAGCCCCAGAACAATATTCAGTCAATAATAGACTGGACGCTGGCAACATAATAAACTCTCATCACATCCAAGGAGAGAACGACGCGGATTCTTCTGATGAGTGCGCATGCACTATTGAGTCTGGAAATGAGGGCATTGCAATGCACATCCCAGCCAAGACGATGATCAAGATGCATTCCCAGAAATTTAACTCCATTGGCCAGCGCGATCGACCTACCATCAACAGGAACATAAAGTGAGCAGTGCGATTTCATCTTCTCAAAGCAGACCAGACCAGTTTTATCAGTATTCAGATTAAAGCAGTTATGATGACACCATGCACTCTCTCATCTTATTCACTCGAATAGTGCATGATGCAGATAAAGCGTCTACGGTTGGGCATGCCAGAATAACCGATGTATCATCTGCATATTGGCAGACTAGACCAGCACCGATCCCATCCGCCAGACCATTCATATATATAAGAAACAGCAGAGGGCCAAGGGTGGATCCCTGGGGCACGCCCTGATTGATGTTAGTTGTGCCCGACAGGCAATGTCTCCCATCGACAGATAGGGAGACAGCCTGTCTTCTGCCCCACAAATATGACCTGACAAGTGAACAGCACTTAAGTCTCATCCCGTAGAAATTTAACTTTTGCAGTAGGAGTTGATGGTTTATTGTGTCAAAAGCTTTGACAAGTCAAAAACAGACCGGCGACCTTGACGCCACCACCGACAAAGGACAGTGGACGAAGAAACTGATACCGAATATTGAAAAGTGGGTAGAATGTAAACACAGAACCTCGAACTATTACTTGACCCAATTTTTAACTGGCCACGGCAGCTTTAGGGCATACACCCAACGCATAAAGAAAACCACAAATATCTGCAACTACTGTGAAGACGTGGATACGGCAGAACACTACTTCTTCCACTGCCCGCGCTTTGTAGTTCAAAGAGAGAGGCTGTCAGGACTGATTGAAAACCTATCCCCGGAAAATCTCATTAACGGAATGCTAGAAAACAGGAAGACCTGGCAGGCAGCAAACAAGATCATTTGGGAAATCATGAAGACCAACGAAGCTAAAGATAGGGAATAGCAAATATGCGTTCTGGCTTACAAAGAAATATCAGCTAAAGTAAAAAGTGCTTATCATTTGAGAAACATGTAAAAATGTCATAATTACAAGACCCCCCCCTGGAGCTGTGATGAATACTCCGATAAAAGACCGGCGACCTTATTACCATGGTCGACGTTTTCAAATACATAATTTGTGGTGCTAAAAACCGCCAGTGCAGTAGATTGTTTGCGGACAAATCCAAATTGGTGGTCTACTAGAGTATTGTTCGCATCGCCTCTGTTGTCCTGTTCATCATCCTCCATCGCAGCAACGCCGCATGGGAGGCGGGGCAACGCGTGTGTGTGGTTGGTGGAGCTTCGCGACCTATCCGCGCTGCGTCCTGGCTGACACGAGTGATTTATTGCTCGGTTTATCTAGAAGGCAGCTGTTTACAACCTTTTCTTTTATGTGAGATTATTCAAGAATTCTTATAAAGAAGTTTCTAGGTTTTTCTGTAATTTTAGGATTGTATATAAAAGGCGCATAGAGCGCGCAGGAGAGTAGTAGTCTTATTTTACAACTAGTTACGAAAAGTAAAATCTTTCGTAACTGGTGATGAAAAGTTCGTTTCACCACCAGTTGCAGGTTTCGGTTGTGGCACACCGTTGCTATAGTTTTACGATATTAAGTAGATACAAAGTGGTTTAAAAGTAAATAGTGAGGTTTAATAATAATAACTCTCTCTCTAAGTAGGTATTTGTAGTCAAAATTAGAAAAATCTTGTATGAAACACGTGACGAAAAGCCTTTTTTTATGTATCTCATTCAAATTGCGGGAACTCGCTGCGCTCGTCCCGCAAACATTCATTCGTTACACAAAATCGGACTTTTCGTAACTGGCTACATAAATAGCTATTATTAAAATTACTTAATTTTCAAACATGAAAAGTTGTATGTGACAATAGGGTGACATAAGCCTGACAGACATAAGCCTGACAGATAAATCAAAATCAACTAATAAAATAAAAGAAGATGTCAAGGACACTTGCTAAAGCTGAAGTTCGCAACTTGTGGCCGTCTTATTTTAATATAAATAGTGATATACAACTGCGAACGGCAAATAAACAGAGCACGGAAAACGGTTTTTCCTTTCCCTTACGGCAAATGTGTATTTTCTCTACAGTTAACTAGCCTGGAAAAATGGTCATTTTCTGAGTAGTGTAATGAAAATATATTTTGTGACTGCATAACATTTTCCATTCGATTGTAGATAACCCTTTCGAAGATTTTTGAGAAAGCAGGCAATATAGAAATAGGCCTATAATTTTTTGTGGAGCCGGGATCTCCCTTTTTATAAACAGATATAACTTTAGCTAGTTTCAGGCCATTTGGAAATATTCCAGCGATAAGGGATTCATTTATAATGTGGGTCAAAGGCTTGGATATAGATTAAGCGACGTACTTTAGAATTTTCACTGGAATTTCATCAAAACCGGTAGAATATTTGTTAGGTAAGTTAAGTAGAAGACTGAAAATTTCCGCCTCGGTAGCAGGGGCCAGAAAAATCGTCGGATTTTGAAAAACATCATTCACAGGCTCAAAGCTCGCATTTGCGGTACTTAGATCAAACTGTTCCATAAACAAACTGCAAATTCTGTCCAAATCATGTATCAAGGTTTCGTCCTCCCTAATAGTCATTTCAGTTTGTGATTTTATTTTATTGGTCATGTTATTAAAAATGTTCCATGCGGTTTTTTATTTGTTTCTGGAATTTGCAATTTGGTTATCATGCAAAGCTCTCTTAAACTCGGATAGATATTTCTTGTATTTTGCTCTTCCCGATTTATAGTGTAAGTAAACTTGATTGCTTCCGGTCCGCTGATATCAGACGTACAGGTCTTTAATATATTGAGAGTATTGTCTTACCTCTTTGTTCACCCAACACTTCGTTGCCCTCCTATTCCTACGAGTCTGCAAAGGAAAGGCCCTATCAAACCAGTAGAAAAACGTTCTATAAAAGGTTTCATACTTTGTATTCACACCAGTGACGTTGCTCACTTCGTCCCAAGTCTAACTGAGTAGGTAGTTGATGAAAACAACAGTGTTCTGATCGCTAAACGTGCGTTTTTTGCGAGAAAGATGGTATAGTATTTGTCTTGGAGGCGTCATATTTGAGTAGCTGTGCATAGTGATCAGAAATAAAAGAAGGCAGCGTGTCACAAGACAGGCTGTCTCTGTTAATGTTCGAAAAAATGTTGTCAATCTGGGTAGCGGAGGCGCGTGTGACCCTCGTTGGTCCCGCCACATGTGCCCCTAAGCTGTACGAATTCATGAGTTGTAATAGGAAAAAGGCTGATTCACCACCCACTAAAAGCTCGACACTAAAATCGCCATACACAATTAGGAGCTTCTTGGGGGAATACAGATCATACAAGACATCATTCAATACACCCAAAAAACCTTTCAAGCTTTCGTTAGGACACCTATAAATGCAAAGCACCATACAAATACACTTATCGGGAGATATAAAATTCGATACACTAAACTCACACATTTTTTCCACAGGGGGAACCCTGCAGACCTGTTGACAGAACTTCATGCCTTCAGGGAACATGATGGCCGCTCCTCCACCACGATGCTCGCTTCTTGATGAGTAACTCCCCAAGAGATAACCTTCTATGTGTAGTTGTTCAATATCCGAAAATCTCAGCCAATGTTCAGAAATTCAAAGCACATCTGGATGAAATTCGGATAGTAGCACTTCCAGTTCAGGCACTTTATTGTTAATACTTTGTATGTTAAGATGAAGAGTCATTATACAGTGCACTATAGCATTGTTAGAAGGCTCCAACAAGGAATCCACGATTGCTTTACGACTATGAGGCAGCCCAATATTGGAGTTTATACCAAAAAATTTTTGCCTTTAGAGAAGTTAAACCTCTCGAAAGCTATTCCAGATGTCCAGAAGCTAGCCTCATACACTAGGTTTTTGAAATTCGGGTTTAGTCCAATCATAAAGCTTTTACGTTTAGATTTGAGCTCCTTTGGCACGCATTTTTCACCTGTATGTCATCGTCCACATTATTTTAGTGCTGTTTAATATAGGTCTTTATGTCGTTGGAGGTTACGTTTTCATTTATCCGGGATAAGAATAGACATATCTTACATCCAGAGCCCGTGTAGTGTAGAGTCATCGTCTTCGTCCTTCCTGGTGCAAAGAACGAGTTCTTTTGACTTCTTCCTAGCTCCACGAGAATTTCGCTGAAATTGAAAATCGTTTTCAGTAGTCGATTCATTGTCTGTATCTAAATCCACATCACGTTGTTTGTGTGAATGTTTACGGAAATTGGGTTGGACTGCGGGTCGGCGGTCAGTCGTCTAAGATGGTTTTCTTTGTTTGTTTACATCCGTATGATTTGGCTTATCAAGAAGGTTGGCTGTTTTTTGAGGGCTGTCTCCCGTCGGGCCGTCTGCTGTCTGTGCGGTATCTTTAGCTCCGTTCGGTATTGTTTTCGTATCATTAACTAGATCGATGTACCGGGTGAGCCGCTAAAAAAGGACGTCGGCTATATCTGGAAGTCCGTTTATCGTAGAGTCTGTAGGAAAAAAATTCTCAAATAAAGTGACCTAGAGAATTTGCAGGAAATTACAGTGTTTTAAAACGACCGCTAGAGGGCGTAACAGCGACATCCAACTAAGAAATACCTGTTTTTGCCAAATTTTAAATGTTGACCCTAGCTAAAAATATGATATTCGTAATCCTCAAGTTGTTTCTGATAATTTTTGTATGCATCTTCTTTCACTTACTTTTCAAATATAGGGTGTGGGGAAGGTTAAAGTTTATTTCATAAAAACGTTACTCCTATCTCTTAAAATAAGATCTCATTGGAAAGGAAAAATTTTACTCTATCGGAAACAGACCAAAAACGCACAATTTAGTTTCTTCGTCAAGCGCCAGAGGGCGTTTCTGACAACCATTCGTGTTTTTTGCAGGTTTTTCAAAAAAAAATCAAATGGCGACTTATATTTTTAATATTACAGATGAATAGAGCGTTAAAAAATACGTATTATAATAAAAACCGCAATATTCTATCTATTTTAGTTCGAGAGAAATTATAAGAGGAAATGTTAATGCGCCGGTGAAGTTCACTAATACAAAAAAAAGTACATAATCAAGTAGCTTATGCTATTTATAACCTTAACAATATTAGAATGACGTATATATCAAACAAATAAGATTATTAAATATTTTGACGATGCCGTTTAACGAAGAAGCATTTGATATTGTTGAAACTTATTTTGAATGCATGCGGAATGCAACTATTGCTGCACGGGTATATTCTGTTCGATATCCACAAAGACCGCATTACGAGAAAAGAGTCTTCACTCGGTTAGCGCAACGTTTAAGAGTCTATTCACCCTCCTTTATACCAAAGATTGCGAAGATGCAGAACTGAGGAAAATGTAGTGAACGTTTTGGCATATGTGCAATACAATCCTCAAATTAGCACAAGAGCATTAGCTCATGATTTGGGAATAACGCAGACTACTGTTAGATGTATTTTAAGAGAACATAGGTAAGGAAATAAAGGAATAATTCTTTATTACTAAAAAGGAGCACATACCCGACATGATTATTATTAATCTAGATTGCACCCATTCCATGTCCCCCTCCACCAGGCATTGACTGAAAATGATTTTGTTCATCGTCTGAATTATTGCCACTGGCTATCAGCAATGTTGATAGAAAATCCACAACTGCTAACCCATATATTATGGACTGACGAGGCTACATTCCGTAGCGACGGTGGTGTAAATTTGCACAATCTACATTATTGGTCGGATACCAATCCTCACTGGATGCAAGAGGTCCAACATCAAGGCAGGTGGAGCGTCAACGTGTGGTGTGGTATTGTAGCAGGACGCATTATTGGACCATTCATATTTGACGTTCCACTTAATCGTGAGACGTATCTCAGCTTTTTGAGGGACGAGCTCCCAGGTCTTTTGGAGGATGTGCCTTTAGATGTACGGCAATAGATGTTCTTCCAGCAGGATGGATGTCCGGCACATTTTTCAGCACGTGTGCGACAATTTTTAGACACCATTTTTTCCGGCTAGATGGATAGGAAGAGGAAGCATTTTTTCCTGGCCAGCTAGGTATTTCATGATTTTCAGTTTACGACTTATTTTTTTTTTAAAGCACTAATTTATGTTTTTCACGATGTCACACCTATCTCAAAATTTGGTAGTACCATTGATTTTTTACTGACTTCTATGTCTCCCGATTTGACATGTTTAGATTTTTATCTATGGGGAAGAATAAAAGATCTTGTTTTTGCAACTAGACCCACAACACGTGAAGACATGGTTTTCCGAATAAAAACTACTATCCGTAGCAATCCCGTAGCTGAGATAGAGACAGCTGTTTTAAGCACACGAGATCGGCTACAACAGTGCATTGCTAATGATGGACGACAATTCGAACACTTAGGTCGCCACTAATTATTAGATTAGAAATTTTAGTGAATTAGTTAATATGAATGTGTGTTATTTATTATTATTAGTAATTAGTGAATAATTTCGTCTCTGTCCAGACAGAGTATCGTATGCGGTATTGGATAAATTTTATATTTCACTTCACCGGCGCATTAACATTTCATCTTATAATACCTCGGGATTTAAAATAGATAGAATATTGCGGTTCTCACTGTGAGACGTATTTTTAGTTTTTTTATATATTATTTTGTTTGTTGTAATGTCAAAAATTAAGGTTGGCGTTTGATTTTTTTCAAAAAACTGCAAAAAACACGTGGAGTTGTCAGAAACTCCCTCTCTGGTACTTGACGTAGAAACTAAATTGTTCGTTTTTGGGCTGCGTCCGACAGAGTAAAACTTTTTCTTTCCAACGGGACCTTTTTTTGAGAGATTGGAGTAAGTCATCAAAAGTTATGGACGTTTTTATGAAATAAACTTTAACCTCCCCCATTACCTTTCTTTGAGAAGTAAGTGAAAAAAGATGGATACAAAAATTATCAGAAATAACTCGGATATTACGAATATCATATTTTTAGCTAGGATCCACATTTAAAATTTGGCGAAAACAGGCCTTTCTTTGTTCGACATCGCTGCTACGCCCTCTAGCGATCGTGTTAGAAAACTAAAAATAATTGCCAGCAATTTCTCTGAGTTATTTTATCTAAGATTCTTTTTTCCTCAAGACTGTACGATGAACGGACTTAAAGATACAGCCGACGTCCTTTCTTAGTGGCTCACCCGGTACGTGGAAAGTTCGGTGTTTGAAACAATGGGTACATCCTGTGTCCGTCCTGCAGCGCTGGCACCAGCTGAAGCGCTATTTCCCGCCATGAAATTGCAGGTTAGGATATCCAGTTTTTCCGTAATCTCCTGTGTTTGTCGCTGTATGAGTTCATGAGATGCCATTAGCTTTAGAATAACTTCGTTTAGCGATTGATTGGTAACTCTTAGAGCCTGATTTGTCAATCTCAGATTCTCATAATCGGATAAATCGTCGTTTGGATCGTCGATATCGCCGGTACAATCGGGACATCTAAGCGTGTTGTAGGCAATTACCTTCAACCCCCTGACCCTAACAGCACATGCAGGATGGAAAGCAGCCCCACACTGATCACACTTGACATCACTACTATAGTCGTTTTCAGGAAGATATTCATCTAGCCAGCCATGGAAATATCGGTTTTGCAGTGGCAGCCCTTCTTCCAAATATGTTTCAACTGAAATCTGGGGAAATTCTTATTTTCTATTGGTATCAATCACATTATGTCAAAATTTAAGAAATGGCATGACCCTTACTTTCTATCCTTGTCTTATGCATGTATTTTGAGAAAGAGATCGCAATATTACGTCCGTCAATTCCTTGGATGCAATATGCATCTTTGTAAATATTGTGAATTTAATTCTCATATTTCTTTTTTTCTTATTCCAATTTTTGTGAGTAATTTTCAAATAACTACACTGCATATTATCATCAAACACTCAACAACTTATATAGTGAAAGCAAAAAGTTAAATAAACCTGCGACCTACCACGGATTTGATCCCTTACAGAATGAAGCTATTTTTTAACAATTTCCTTAACTCCATTAGCAGAGCTGCAGGTGCACGCATCGACTGCTTTTTGACTTTGTATGAAGACTGTAAGCAAAGTGCTCGATGCTTGAGAAAGAAAGAAAAAAATAATTGCCCAGTTTCCAGTATTCAAGTGACATCTTCAAGGTGCTACTGAATGATTTTGTATTATCCAAATGAAGAATGATCATTTGACCATCTCAATTATCTGTGAATGTACCAAAAGAAGGATGAACTAACCTGAACAAAAAATGTGTGTTTCTGTTTATAAATTAAGTGTTCTGTTAAGTGATTGTGTGGGAACCAATTTGAGGGTGACCATTGTGATCTCAGTTATACAAAGTGCTAATTATGTAAGTGTTAATCTCTCCGAAGGATGCATATAACATTTGTCAAAACAGCTTAAAGAGTTGGTAGTCACCAATTTGTCGATCAACCCATCTGCATACTAGGTTCGGGGTCTACTCCTCATCAGTACAGCTTTGGCTTTTCAACAAATTGGAGACCATGTGCTTGCGGCTTAAAGCCAAAAATCTATGGATGCTCTGTACAACATCTCACCATTTGTCAAAATAACACTAAGTTTTTATATATTATCATACTCCTGCATATCATATTAGATATATTCTTTTTGCTATTGTGATTGCTAAGGACTGGACCTCAAAAGGGACCTCTTGAACTTTACAATCCTGGGTTCTAATATTTAAATCACCATACATTTTAAGTGTTTTGTATAATGTATTACTACAAAGACCCTTAATGTGCCTTTAAAGTGGATCTTCCATTCTTAGAAAAAAGCCAGCGGCATGTGTATGGAATTATTTTCTTCTGCAAATATAATTTTTAATTATACTTGAGATTTTAACAGAAACCAAGCGGAAATCTTTTATTTTATGTCATGTCATGGCTCTTTCTCATAACACATTTCATTAAAAATTCCAAAACAATACATGAGTGAGTTTGAAAGTTTGTATCCAAATCACAAACTCTCAAGTGCATCTTTTGAGCCCACGGTATGTCCTAGAGCCCAAATTGAGAAAATGTTTACAAATAACTCGGTGACCTTGACCTGCTCTATACACTTCTGAAATCATGTTAAGGTAGACATCCTGTAGTGGAAAGTAAAGTCCTAATATTCAATATAAAATATTTATACTATATTGTAATCAGTAAAAACCACCAATATGTGTGTTATAATTTTTTAAATATTTTCCAAAATGTGTACAGGTTGGTTATGAAGTTTTCATAGAATAGGATAGAACAATGAAAGTAGCTGGTACTTTATTACTCCAACATTCTTGTCTCCTGATAATTCACAGCCAACTTAATGAGATTTTCCATTAAACACACTATACTTGTTTTGCTTTGTATATAAAATAAAAAAGTTCTTGCAACTTCAACAGCATTTTTATTCCAGGTATAGTAAGTTAGTTGCAAAGGGGGTTCTTAATTTCAAACTAATAAATAGCCTTTCCTTGTTTCTAAAAGTTACTTAAAATTCTATGCATATAAGTCGAAACATTTTTAACTGAGTCCCAGCCCCAGCTTATATGCCATTTAGTTTTAAAGAACTGTCGCTCTCTTAGTTGAAAAGTTGTTCCATTCAACCAAGAAACCATTCCAGAATGATCTATCATTCTTGACAAACTCACTAATATGATATTAAAATAAACAATGTGTTTGTGTGTGCAAGTGGTTCTGCAAACGTCAAGATGGTTCCTCATTTCAATTTGAAATGTTTGCTAGTGAGTTGGCCAAAATGATTTTTTAAAGGTTCTGCAATGGTTCCCTAGCATTTGTTTAAAGGTGGTAGACAATGATGTATTATTAAATGAAACATCTTGGACTTCCATTGTCTTTATTGAGTTTTTTTCACGACGTTTCGAGCAGTGGAATTTCTGCTCGTTTTAGTGTAAGTAATTTATAACTTAAAATCAATAATCATATGTAGTTAACAAACAAAAATACACTTCTCTAAATACCGACACGTACAACTGAAAAGGTCAACTTTTATAAGTTGACCTCCAATAATGGAGCTATACCCAAATGACAACTGAAATGATATAACAGTAAATTCATCTGGTAGGAAAATCTCGATCCATAGTGATCATCGAGGAACATTATGGATGGTGTATGGATATAGGAATTATGGATGGCATATGGCATATAGGCACAGTATAAAGAATAATACATTATATCAGTAACGTCAGTCGCTCGAAAAATTGAAACTCCCTTCCCCTTGCCCCGTCTGCCGGCCGGTGCACCACCAAACCGGTTTTGGCAATGCTTTGGCAGTGCATCGCATGTGTTTATCCCCTCGTAACTACTCGAGAAAATTGCCGGGCGCGGCACGCTTTAGTTTTGGAAATATCAAAAGTGCCGACACGAACTGACGATACTGACATAATGTATTATTCTTTATACTGTGATATATGTAACTTATATGAAAAGGCCACTGGGACTCTCACCACGGATCCTAATCACACAATCCAAATCATATGGCAGTACCAGTACTTAAATTCACTCTGGTAGAAACATAATCTTTTCTCAGGTGATGTTGCTGTGTTTGGAACAATTTTTACTTGACTGCAATCTGCATTCAATTTTATGCTTGGAAAGTGGTAAACTATATAATATTGTTACGATTCGCAGCAACGCCGCATGGGAGGCGGGGCAACGCATGGGAGCGTGTTGGTTGGTGGAGCTTCGCGACCTATCCGCGCTGCGTCATGGCTGACACGAGTGATTTATTGCTCGTCTGGCTTAATCTAGAAGGCAGTTGTTTACAACCGTTTTTTTTATGTGAGATTGTTCAAGAATTCTTATAAAGAACTTTCTAGGTTTTTCTGTAATTTTAGGATTGTATATAAAGGCGCATAGAGCGGCGGTTGGAGAGTAGTCGTATTTTAATCGAGCTATAAGTAAGCTAAAGTTACGAAGCGATAATAGAAGGCTATAAAGTGTTAATTAGTGAGTTATTTAGTAGTCGTGTGTATTTGATAAATAAATAAATAGTGTTTTCGTATTAAATCGTTACACTGGAATTATTGAACCCCGAGTTCGCAACAATATTATGTAAGACATAGGCATAATCATAGTTAAATATATGGTCTATTCCCAGGACATTTGGACACTACGGTAATTTCTGGGTGAGTATATTTGGAACTTTTGGAAATCTTGTTCATGGTTGATGGACCAGTTCAGTCCTTCTCTCATCAATAACTGCTTGTGGTCTTCCTGTCTCAATTTTTGTAACTCTACTTCAGCATCTTATTTTGCAGAAGTTGGAGGTTGCAGGTTGCAGATGAGTTTTCTGGGTCATGCGATGAATTGTGTTAATAGTTCTGTGTGGTAGTTAGTTGCTTATTAAGCCAGTTGACTTTTTCTACATTACAAACGCAGCATAACAATTGGATTTGAGCAAAATTTGAGAAATAAAGTAGTTATGTTTGAAAATTACAAAATTTGAGGTTAAAACCCGATAAATTCGTTCGTTAAGCTCGATTCGCAATACTCTAAGATCTAGTAACTTTTCTAGTAACTTTTCAATTGTTTTTAAAAGGTGCGTTTACAATGTCATGGGTGGCTAGATGAATATCTTCCTGGAAACGACTATAGTAGCTCTTTTGCAGGATTTGCATAAAATCTTTTCAATTTGCGAGCCGACCGGTTTAGTCGGCGCCATCTTGAAACCTATCTTATCTAATTAGATTAGTATACTATACTATACTAAAGGCAAGAAAACGTAATGTTTACCAAAATTTTGGCTAAGTTATTGCCATCACGAAAAATGCTACTTTATGATCAAGTCTTGGCCATAGATGCGCTCTTATGGCAAATTTTTTTGGCCAAAAATTATCTTACATAAATAGCCAAATGACAACCGAATCCTGGCTATTTTTACTGCTATAAAGCAGTAAAAATTTGTGTCTTATGACAAACTTTTGGCCATGAATGCTATCTGGTCATACAGTGCTACTTGAGTTATAACCCGAACGTCAAGTTTAAATCCCGAAGCACGTAGCGCTGAGTGATCTAAGACGTGAAGCTCATAAGTAGTTCACAACCGCGGTGTATATACGATTTTTCCCACTACTAAACTCGATAAATCTACAACAGAAAATTGCATAAATTAGTAAGACAGCGCTCAGCTTATTTTATTACTAAGAAAGTATCGCCGTATGACGATATAACGGCGCCTAATGCCCCTGACAACTGACACTCACAGCTTTATCTCCCTAGGGAGATAATTGGCCATAACGTTGTCGTTATATACCGCTTATTCACTTGTTTTATAAGAGAAACGAGAAAACCTACTTTACAGACATTCTGCTGGCCTTTAACGGTGCGTATTAAAGTTAGTAGTGGAAAAAATATATTATTTTTGCACTCAATTTAACAGACATTGTCCTAAAATTAATAAGAGTTATGTTTAGTATAGAAAACTCCGTATATCAAAGTTCATGATAATATTCAATACAGTTATTATGCAATTAAAAAAAAATGAAAACAAAACTGTACCTGATGTCCCCAAAGAAAGTCCCGTAGATTCAATAGTTTGGGAGGTAGACCCCTTCGATGGTCGATTTTTAGTACACTCTGAAAATGTACTTTGGAGGCATTTGTTAAGTTTGTTACGTTTATAGGGGATTGAAATGGTGTCATTCCTATCACAAACAATAAAAAATTAGCATCATTTTTTCTAAATTGAATAGGGGGGGGGGAGGACAAATTTCCTCATTTTTCTCAATTTCGAACTTTGACCGTCTGTAACTTTAGTACGCGAGACCCACGACGAAAACCATTTTTAGGTTCATTATTTTGGGAGATAGATCAGATTTTTAGGTACTTTTAGAATGTGCTTTTTAGTGCATTTAGAAAGAAGTCTACTTATAAGACTAAGTTCACTCATGATTGTTACGTTCACAGCCTGTCCACCCTGCTCGCTCGGAGACTTTGTTCGTCAATATAAAATCTTTATTCTACGAACTTTATTGTTAGGCTTGCGTAGTTATAAACGTTATTAAAATAATATCTATTTCTAATTTATTGGTCTGATTTATGTTCTCCAAGGCCTTTGCGTCCCCTTATAAAGTGTTTTCATAAAAAAAACCTCGCAGCAAGCCAGAGTATTTATTCTAGTATTATTAATATTATTTATTCTCAAACGACAATAAACTATTGTCGTTTGAGAATTGCTTCTCATTGCGTAGGTTCCGCCGACGGCAGCAGCTGAGAAGTTTAATCAGCGAACGCTGAAAATCGGCACCTGATTGGTTAATTTCAGGGTTCGCTGAATAAACTTCTCAGCTGCTGCCGTAGGCGGAACTTACACATTGTAGCATTCTGTCATATTTACTTTGCTTCGGGAAAAATTTATATAAGTTATCCCCATTGAGTGATCATGTAGAATCACCACCCCAAGGCTCTCCGCAATTATGGAAACACCCTGTATAAACTTTAATTGAAAAACAATGTATTCTATAATTATAAAGGATATTAATATTTTCACTTCCATTTCCAATTGAGATTTTTCCCAAACTATAAACCAATTTTAAAAAACTTTTTTTCTTTGTAAGTACGTTCACAGTCTCGAACTTAATGTATGGAAAAACGTTTTGTTGCACGGCGACTCCATTATACAGGGGAAGGAGGCAAGTATATTTCCGACTTTGACATTTTTATGTATTTTATAAAACAAATAAAGGTTTCAAAGGTAACGAGAAGCCAAAAATAAGTGAATGTGGTATATACATGTTCTTCAACCCGTACTAATTTAGTAACAGCTGTCAATGGACTATTTTCTGTCCAGTCATGATTAATCCGTCTTCGCTTTAACAGTACCGGTTTGGAGTTTGACTTTTTCTGCACTACTTTTAGAGATATAACTTTTTTTTTCTGCATTGGTATCTTTTTATTCAAAACTAATCATGTTTTGGGACGTAGTCATAGCGGTAGGCCTTGCTTGTGACAATTGTCATGGATACTTTTATGAAACTTGTTTGACATTTACTGTCATTCAGGTGTAATTTAATTTGAAATGAAACAACATGCTACGCCATAGTTTAAGTTTTGAGGAAAGAAGTAGCTGTAGGTATGCTGGAAGCCGGCATGCGTCAAGCTGATGTTGCTGTCCATTTCGGCGTTTCGCAGAGTGTAGTAAGTCGCTTGAAAACAAAGTTTTTTCGAGACAACTTAATCGCATGGCTACAAGGCCAAGGTCGAAACAGAAGACCGTCGGTGCAGCAGGACCGTTTAATTAACTTAATTGCCAGAAGAGAACCGAAACGCGACTTCAACTCTAATTGGACAAAGACTCACTGCAACTGGAGTCGTGGTGGCAAAAGATATTGTTAGAAGAGGGCTTAGAGAAGCAATTCTGGGGTGTCGCAGACCAATGAGAGGCGTACCACTGCAAAAACAACATAAAAAAGCCATGGTCCCAGGTAGCACGATGACGTAAAAATAACGGCAGTTGTTACGGCAGATGTAACGTCGAAATCACCTAAAACATGACGTCGTAGTGACGTTAAAATGACGGGTCTAAGTCACAGCCTACTGACGTCACCTTACTGATGTGAAACTGACGTCAGCTTCGTGACGTGATAGTAACCTTTAGTTTACTGACGTGAAACTGACGTCAGCTTGGCTAGACAAAATGTGATAACTCTGACGTCAGTGTTACGTAAGGAATTTTCTTCGCTACAAAAAATCATAGTTGCATTCTAGAATTTTAACTTTAATATTTCAATTTATACGGCAAAAATTTATGAACGAGTAAATTGACAAGATGGACGTCTGTCAACACATAACGTCAGAAGCAATCAATGCAACCCCATAGAGGGCGGCACAAAAAGGGGCAAATCGGCAAATCCTCAATACTTTGCCTTTCTCTCTAATATAAAATTATGAAAGATCCCCCTTGCTTTATAATTAAATGTTTTAATTGTTATTAGTAAATCATTAATATTTTATAAATATGAACTTGATGACTTAATAATAACGTCTCATTCACGTCAGTTCTATGACGTGAGTTGATGACGTCTTTAGGTCGTCAGCAATGTGACGTCATATTGACGTCATTATGTAGGCTCCAGTCTCAACTCACCAACGCGACCATAAACTGAAGTTATTTTAACGTCAGGGTGCTACTGGGGGTGTCATGAGCACAGTAACATGAACATGGCAAATTGAATGGAACATCATTCTATTCAGCCATGAATCCCGCTTTGGCATGCACAACGATTCAAGAAGAATTCGAGAATGGCGGCAAAGGGAAACTCGTCGGATTTGGGTGGTGTGCAAGAAGTGCATCCATTTCGTGGCGGAGCAGTAATGGTTTGGACAGGTATAGCTGTAGGGCGTCGTACATCATTGTATGTTTTTGACACAACAATGAATTGTGCAATTTACGAAACAGATATTATTCGAGGTATAGTAATTCTTATTTCCCGACAAATAGGAGAAATCTGTATTTTTTTGGATCATAATGCGCCACCTCTTCTTTTCTTCTTCTCCTTTTCTTCTATAACGGTGCGCGAAACTGCACCCCTGTATATCTCAATAGACGTTCGACAAAACCAACTTCTCAGATCCTTCAGCCACGAATTCTGCCGTCTTCGCTCAATAACAACGCGGAATATTTCATATCGCTCTCCTCTCAAGATGTGACGGATGTAGTGCCGTTTTCTTTCTTTTATTGTTCTTAATAGTTCTTTATTTTATTCATCCGCCTGAGTACCTCTTCGTTGGTTATTCGGTCTATCCAGGATACGCGCAGAATACGTCGATCTAAGTACATCTCGAATGCGTTGATCCGACGCTCCAGTGCTTGATTAAACGACAAGTGAAGAAGCTCCTCATTGATGTAAATGAACGTCTGGACTGTTCGATTCTTGCAAGAATTTCGACTTTAGGGTCATTGGTTTCGTTGACGAGATATTTTAGAGCCGAGACTTGTTATACAACCGCGTTGTTAATTCTGAGGGTTGCTAGTCTTGGTGTCTTGGAGAATATAACAATCTTGGTCTTGGCGACGTTCATTTGTAGTCCGTGCTACACGCTATGTTCGACAATGCGTTTCATCATGCTCTGGAGATGCGGCAGGCTGTCAGCAAGCACGACTGTGTCATCAGCAAAGCGTATGTTGTTAACGTAAAATGCAATTGATCTTGATGCCCTCTCTTACATCCTCCAATACTTCACGAAAAATCGCTTCGGAATATATATTGAAAAGAGGGGGGAGGACAGAACACAACCCTGTCTCACTCCCCTCCGAATCTCCACCTCTTCAAATGTTTCGCCCTCTATACTGACTTCCGCCGTCTGATTTCAATATAAACTAAGAATCAATTGAAACGATACACCCCAAATTTTGAACGAACTTTAAAACTGTCTATCTCTAAAGCCACTCAACCGATTTTTGCTAGCGATGCCGCTTTGATAAGATATACTGCTTTAAGTAGTTATGTACTCGGTTATATGTTTTACAGGTTTCCTAATACAGGGTTCAACAAGACTTGATGCATTTTTGTAAAAATTTTTGAGCAGATAACTTTGCGGAAAAAAATTTCAGAACATTTTTTACTACGGGAGTATGTGGAGACGCGTCATACCTCGGGACATGTTTGAGGTTTTTTGGATATTTTGCCTAGTTCCATAGATATTTACTTTTTTCTATAAAGAGGTATCATTTAACAGTGGGGCTCCAATTTGCCCTATACTACAAATATTAATAAAAAATTCATATGGAGTATAAAGACATGGGGCAAGCTAGACGTACAGGCGTAATGTCTATAAAGTTTGACACATGTACAGTAGCGAACAGAAAGTAAAATTTTTTCAAATATCCATGTGACCTCGGGACCTCGGGACCTTTTTCTATCCTTTATATCTTCATTAGTTTAAACGAAAATGGGATTTTTCTAAAAGTGTAACATTTCAAGACCATAAAAAACAAATCTCCTATTCAATGAGCATTACAATAATTTGGAATTGAACGTAGTCATCTGAGAACCAGAGCTATGCCTAATTGTTTAGATGTACAGGGTGACTCACAAAACTGACATTAATACTAATTTTTTTAAATTTTACATTCTGAATTCTGACTGAATAAAAAACTGAACTTCGAAAATTGTTTGTATTAATAGAATCAGAAAGAATTAACCGACGGTTAAACTGAAAGAATTAAACTGAAGAATGGCGAATAACAAGATGTCACACATAAAGATGAATAACATGAGGGCGTTGAAAACACCAAAAGATACAAAGTTAAATAAATAATATGAAAAGCTTAGAAAAATTAAAAATTGTTTTTAAGAACTTAAAAGCTTTCAACTGCGTTTGAGAATCTTTGAATAATTCCAAATCCTTGAAAACAATTCTTCTAGGCTGACAGTCAAAGCTATGTCCATTCTTTAAGAGGTATACCGAGTAACACAAGATGTATGCACAGTATAAGGAATAATACATTATATCAGTCGGTCGAAAAATTGAAACTCCCCTCCCCTTGCCCCGTCCGCCCGGCCGCCGGCCGGTGCACCCCCAAACCGGTTTTGGCCGGTTTTAGGAATGCTTTGCCAGTGCATCGCATGTGTTTATCCCCTCGTAACTACTCGAGAAAATTGCCGGGCGCGACACGCTTTAGTTTTGGAAATATCAAAAGTGCCGACACGAACTGACGATACTGATATAATGTATTGCCCCCTAACTTTCCATATCATCAATAATAAATGTTTATTTTTATGCAAACAAATCAACGTCGATCTATCAAGTATTTCTAACTTGTCATGGGGAAGATGGAGAATTGATATTTTGAAGACATTTATCCATAACTTCTAATGGAAGCTCCTATTTTATTCCTGACATTTGGATTTCTTATTTTATATCAAACATTATTTCAAATTTAAAATGTTTGAGTAAAACCAACCAAAACCAAACAAAAACCAAGCAAAAAATCAAATCTCCATTTTTCCCATGACAAGTTGGAGAGACTTTTTTAATGTCTATTGATAGAGAGCCTAAAAAATGGTAGCCTATGAAATCAGGGCTGATCGATGTTCATTTGTTTCCATAAAAATCCACATTTATTATTGATGATATGAAAAGTTCGGGAGCGATTTTCTTGAAAATGGTAAGAGATAAGCATACATTATGTTACACGTTAATAACTTAGAATTTGAAGGGGAATCCGAAAATGAACAAATATACAGGGTGTTCCATTTAAAAAATAAAATATGGCGGTACTTACGGTTAAACCGGAAGTCGCGCCTAAGAGTGTGAAACGGGATCTGAAGCACATTTACGATTTATTTATCACCTCCAAATTTCAAATTTTTAAAATAGAAATTTGTGGAAACGCTTTGCTATTACATACATCTTGTGTCACCCGGTATACCTCCGGTAATTATTCAAAGATTCTAGAACGCAGTTGAAAGTTTTTAAGTTCCTAAAAACAATTTTAGATTGTTCTAAGTTTTTCATATTTATTTAACTTAGTATCTTTTAGCGTTTTCAAGGCCCTCATGTAATTCATCTTTATGTGTGATATCTTGTTATTCGCAATTCTTCAATTTAACCGTAACTCCTGAACATATTCAAATTAAAAATTGCGACGATCGGTTAATTCTGTCTGATTCTATTATTACAAACAATTTTCGTAGTTCAGATTTATTCAGTCAGAATTCAGAATGTAAAACTTAAAAAAAATGAATATTAATGTTAGTTTCGTTGGTCACCCTGTACATCTAAACAATTAGACATAGCTCTGGTTCTCAGATGACTACGTCCAATTCCAAATTGTTGTAATGTTCATTGAATAGGAGATTTGTTTTTTTTTATGGTCTTGAAATGTTACACTTTTAGAAAAAACCCATTTTTGTTTAAATGAATGAAGATATAAAGAAGGACAGAAAAAGGTCCCGAGGTATCATTAATAGCTGCAATAAACAGGAAGCGGAATTCCAAATTCATCCATACATTTTGTTCCACATCACTTAATTGTGGACATTCAATTATCACTTGGATATTTGAAAAAATTTTACTTTCTGTTCGCTACTGTACATGTGTCAAACTTTATAGCCATTACGGTACGTCTAGCTTGCCCTATGTATAGTGTTTATATTGCATATCAAATTTTTATTAATATTTGTATTATGGGGCAAATTGAGCTCCAGTGTTAAATTATAGAAAAAAACTCTTTTATAGAAAAAAACTAAATATCTATGGAACTAGGCAAAATATCCAAAAAACCTCAAATATGTCCCGAGTTATGACGTGTCTCCACATACTCTCGTACCAAGAAATGTTCCAAAGTTTTTTTCCGTAAAGTTATCTGCTCAAAAAGTTTTTACAAACATGCATCAAGTTTTGTTTAACCCTGTATTAGGAAACCTGCAAAACATATAACCGAGTACATAACCAACTAAAGCAGTCTATACATGGATCTTACCAAAATGGCATCGCCAACGAAAATCGGTTGAATGGCTTTAGAGATAGATAGTTTTAAAGTTCATTCAAAATTTGGGGTGTATCGTTTCAATTGATTCTTAGCTCAGTTGGGTGATAATGCGCAGATTTCCCTCGTCAACACTAATGGATTTGAGGAGCAAACATGCGTATATATCTACATTCTTGTCCCTGCCCCGCTGCGTCAGAACGTTGAGTGTAAAGGGAGCCTCGCGTGTACCCATTCCGTTCCTAAATTCGATCTGCGTGCTACAAATCTGTCCCTCGCATCTGGCATATATACGTGTGTGGATGATACGGAGGAATACCTTGGGGACATGGGACATCAAGCTAATCATGCGGTAGTCATCGCATTGGGAAGCATTCGTTTTTTGGGTATGGTGATGAATGTCGATTTTAGCCAGTCCACTGGTATTCCTCCAGTCTGATGTATAGAGTTAAAAAGACAGGTGTGGAGGGCTAGGCCCTCCCCATCTGCATCCGCAATGAGTTTGAGCGTTTCCGCGTGCACCTGGTCAGGTCCCACGGACTTGTCGCTTTTTTGAAGCCTGATCGCGCCACCTCACACGGCCCAAAATGTGATTACAGTGCTTGAAGACGAAGGCATCAATGAGAAGAGAAGAGAGAACCAGAATCTCAGGTTGCCTGCTTTGTCGCCAGATTTGAGCCCCATAGAGCATGGGTGGGATATGCTCCAACGTGCATTAAACCATCATCCGCAGCCCGTTGAGAATCGTCAACAGCTTAGGCAAGTGTTACCCGTTTTTGCAGAACTTGCCACAATATGACTTAGACAATTTAATAACTAGTATGCCAAGAAGAGTTCAACCCAAACTTGAAGTTCGTGAGACTGTTATGCGTTAGTAAGTATATTCAGTTGTTTATTTTGTTAGATTAAGTGTCGTAATTAATAACATTTTTATACAAAAAAATTATAAAAGTGTTTAATAAAAATGATACCAACACAAAAAAAATATTATATCTCCAAAACTAGTGGAGAAAAAGTAAAACTCCAAACCGGTGCCTGTAAAACAAAGATTGGTTGTTAGGTAGACAGAAAATAGTCCATCGACAGCTGTCACTAAATTAGTGCGGGTTGAAGGAAATGCATACACGAAACCATACTTGTCTGCTTCACCCTGTATAATAGAGTTGCCGTGCAACAAAACGTTTTTCCATGTATTAAGCTCGAGACTGGGAACGTACCTACAAAGTAAAGAAAAAGTGAAAATATTAATACCCTTTAATTTTTGCGTTGCAGATTATAATATGAAGTCCATCTCATGAAATTAAGAAATTTTATTAAATATCTCCAAAGCAAAAGTTTTCGGTTTTCGGTTACCGCCAGTAATAGCTGAAATACAGGAAAATGGCCACTTTTGAAAAAAACCCATACCTATATTCAACTCGAAGATCGAGTTCTCAACAGACATACCGAGCTCAATTTTTTATCTATCACCGCTTTAGTTCTACCTCGCAAAAGAAACAAAAATGGGCCACCCTGTAGTGTAGAATTTCTCAAATTTGCAGCTCGTAATAGGTGTAAGTTGCGTTTCAATATATTTCCATAACCAAGCAGCAATAATTTCAATTCATTAGCTATCAGTTTAATCTACAGATTCAGTGGGAAAATAATAACTTTGATTTAAACAGCCTTGTTTATACAGTGTGTCCCAAATTCGAGGCTCTACATTGGGATCTCAGAAACTATAATGGCTACAACAAAGGTTAAATGGGGAATATTGTAGGAGATCTGGTGCTAATTTCAGATCTGGTTTCAAATTAGACACCGGACTCTTGGTTTCTGAGATATTGTAAAAAATAAAAAAATGGCGGATTTCGTTTTTCTTTTAAATTCGTTTTTCTTATAAATTCGAAGTAGTTTATTTGACAACTGTGAAAGTGCGACATTATTAGAACAGTTTTTTGAGGCAAACAATAAAGCGTATGTCAAAACTCGCTTTCGTCTTTTGTTTTTTCGACACGCACTACAACTTTGGTTTTTCTTATGACGGCCATATTGGATTTTTCGATTTTCAGATCCAGCGAAAATTTCCATTACATTGATACTTGCGGGAACATACTGTACTTGCGGGAAGTACATAAAACTCGGAAGTTACGATACATTTTTTTAAATTTGAACAGTTGACCATGACTTTGACGTAAAGTGACATCGCGCCACTTGCATTTTTGTTTAAATAATCATAGGTACTGTGTACTGTCATTTAGTAAAATCGTGTTAAATTCTATTCCTCTTAGATTGTCAGTTAGATTTCTTGTGAGAACTTCCTTTAAGACTTCAAAATACATAATGGCTTATTCCAATGACGAAAAGTTTGACATGTTAACGCTGTATTTGTAGTTAGACAGAAATGCCGATGCTGCAGCAGCTAGATATTTGGAGATATATCCACAACGACGACAGCCCCATAAAACATATTTTCGAAGAATTGGTATGAATCTTATTACTTGTGGAGCATTTGACTAACCTAGAGGAAAGTACAATATTGCCGCGACCGAAATATTTTACAAGCTGTCAACAGAAATCCCAGAACATCTGTCAGAACCATAGACCGCAACATAAACATACCAAAATCCACTATACAACGTGTGCTAAAGAAAAACAGATTACATCCTTACAAACCTACGCTTATTCAGGGGCTCATAGAAACTGATTTTCCAAGAAGAATGCGTTTTTCAGAATGCTATACAAATAAATGTATTGAAGATACAGAATTTTCAAACAACGTGTTTTGGTCTGACGAAAGTAGGTTTACTAACTGTGGGGTGTTTAATAAACATAACAGGCACCATTGGGCCATAGAAAATCCCTTTGAAGTCGAGGAAAGGCGATTCCAAACCCGATTTGGATTTAATGTATGGTGTGGAATCATTGGTAATTTTACTTGTCTACTTTTTTCCTTTTAGACCTTATACACTTACAGACAAAAATGCCGTCTTTATTTTAAGCCGCTATTTTTATTTTATTTTCTTCTTTTAACACTAGTATCATAATGCATGATGCCTTTGTCCTAGGTGTCTTATACGAATTTACTATAGTTCAAGTGATTTAGCAATAAAAAATATAAAAAGTGTTAAAAAAAATTAAATAAAAATTGCGACTTAAAATAAAATCAGCACTTAACAAGTTATTTTTTATTTCAGGGAATCAGCTCAGAGGACCGTTTCTATACGACTACAATTTAAACGGAGATAGATATTTAAATCTATTAAGAAATCTAATTTTGCCTTCTTTTCGAGAAGTTTTAACCCAAGATGAATTTAATAGATCTTGGTTTCAACAAAATGACTGCCCGGCACACAATACGAATGCAGTTAGGACATTTTTGACCAGAAAACTTTGGAGAAAGTTATTTCGAGTCACGGTCCAATTCTATGGCCCGCTAGGTCGCCTGATCTAACGCCCTTCGATTTCTACCTATGAAACCAAGTAAAAAATGAGATTTACGAATTGGATCCTCCCAAAACGTAAATATTCTGAGAAAAAGAGTTTTGGACACTTTTGCCTCTGTGAACAGAAATACCCTTGCTAGAGTCATTCGAAAAGTATTTTCAAACTGTCAGAAATGTCAAGAGGTAGAGGGTAGGCATTTTGCAAATCTACCTGGTAATAATTAATATGAGAGAGAATTGCTAAAAATTAAGTCATTAAAAATTATATTAGTACTTAGTTTATTAGATGCTTCCATTTTGTTATTCTTTTGTTGGTATACTTAACTGTTAATAGATATGTTATTTCACAGAAATAAAACAAAATAAAATTAACATTTGCGAAATATTTCAGAGGAAACCGAGTTTTGCTTTTAATGGAATAACAGTGATTATTGTTAAAAAATGCAAATGGCGCAATGCCATTTTATGTCAAAGTGGTGGCCAACTGTCAAAATTGTTTTTTTTATCGTAACTTTCGAGTTTTATGTACTTGCGGGATATCAATGTAATTAAAATTTTTCGCTGGATCTGAAAATCGAAAAATCCAATATGGCCGCCATAAGAAAAACCAAAGTTGTAGTCCGTTCCGAAAAAAACAAAAGACGATAGCGAGTTTGGATATAAGCCATATTGATTGTCTCAAAAAAGTGTCCTAATAATGTCATACTTCAACATTCGTCAAATAAAGCACTTCGTATTTGTAAGAAAAAAACGAAATTCGCCATTTTTAGATTTTTTGCAATATCTCAGAAACCAAGTGTCCGGTATCTAATTTGAAGCCGGATCTGAGATCAGCACTAGACTCCCCAAAACATTCGCCATTTAACCTTTGCTGTAGCCTTTACAGTTTTCGAGATCCCAATGTAGAGCCTCGAATTTGTGACGCACCGTATATCAATATTTACAGGAAATATTACGATATCTGCTAGAAGTAGGTAGTATACTCGTATCTATACAAACAATATAAAAAAATCTATACAAAGTATACAAATGAAGAAGAATTTGTTACCTATGGTTACATTTTCACAGACTTAAACAAAACATAATATGAGGGTTGTTCAACTTCGCTTTAGAATATGAATTGTCCTACCGAGTAATTTTCTTCGCTCCCCTCTTTAACCAGTAGTTTTGAGAAAAAAAAAATATAATAAAAATAAATATCTTCCTATTTTTTTGATAGAGTTACAATAATATGAACTTATGTTATTTTACTCTATATCAAAAATTAGGAAACCATATCATGATGGAAAAATTGAGCAAATAATAATTATTATGGGTACTGAAAATGAAAAAGTGGCAGTTTTGGGTTCTCGGAATGTACTCCTTGGTTGCAATAGTGTGTAAAAGCAAAAAGTGGGTGCCACTATGAACCTGATATGAGAGCGACCATAGCCAGCCAAAGCAGAATCACTGTAAATCAACAAGTCTGTGAAACTAAAGGGGTTTTACGGACTTGTAGACGAGCCACCCATTGGAGGTTGAGCCCAAAACCGAATCTTTCAAGCTTTAGCCTGACTAAATAAAACCACATGGAAGAGACAATAGACCGGGTTGAGAAGGCATCGCAGGGAGCCCGTATTCCTATTGTTACACCGGGCGGCTTTGAACCAGCGACCCTTGCATGTGTCTCACCAAGTGAGCTATAAAAGAACTTCTAATTTGTTGGCTTATCGGGATATCGTTTCTTCAACTGTTGTTAGTACGATGTGGATGTTAGAAGGGAGGGGAAATATATCACTCACGTCCAGAACCCGGTATCCATGGTCTATGGTCGTTGCAGGATCGTCAAATATGTTGACATCACCTATACAGTGTGTCCAAGATAAGGATGCACTGCATGGGGATCTCTTCAATCGTAAGAGATACGAAACCGGTTAAATTAGAAGAAAGTTGAAAATGAATTGTTTGTCTTAGTTTTTTTAGATATCTCAAAAAGAGTAATTTTATGGATTTTTCTTTTTATTTATTTTTAAATTTATTTCAGTATCAATCAGATATCAACCGTATCCAAAAACGAACAATACTTTCTCATTGCACCTTTTTAAGGTCTATAAGATGACGTTTACTAATTTTTGTTACAATGTTTTGTTGCCGAGAGACCATCATCAACTTAACTTTTTCATATGGACTTAGAAAAAAGTACATACTGTATTAGATATTGCTTTTTATATTCAATGCAACGATGTGTTACATGACATGATTTATATCAGTTCTTGTGTCAAAAAAGCAATTTTTATTAAATTATCTAAATTTTTCAATAGCAGGCGATGAATAACATTATAATTGTTAGTTGTAATCATCTGTCATTAAATGTTTCATTAGAAGTAGCGAAAATTATTTCAGTTATCCATTAAAATTATGCCGGGGAATAAATTCACAGGGAAAAATTTGATATGTTGTCACGTTATTAAATCCAGGAAAAAAACTTCTAATGATGAAAAAGAGTATCAAGTTATTCAATCAGTTATTGAAAAACCTGATGTATCAACAAGGGAAATTGAAAGTCAAACAGGAGTAGCCAGATCTACAGCCAATTTATTTTAAAGAAAAATAACTTTCACCCCTATAAATTTAGAATTTGCCAAGGACTACGATCTGGAGATGAAATTAGAAGGAGGACGTTCTCTGAATGGTACCTATACCAGGCAGTGTCACATTGATAATGACTTGCCATTCAAAGTTATTTGGTCGGACGAAAGCAAGGTAACAAACAACGGAATCTTTAATAGACGCAATATCCATTATGGGGCACAAAGCAACCCCCGGGTGAAAAAAATCATCCAAGAACCAACACCGATTTGGCTTCAACATGTGGTGTGGAATTCTGGGCACTAGAATATTGGGACCTTTTATTTACCACAACTCCTTAACCTCAGAAGCTACCTTTCTTTATTAAGAAATGAATTGGAAGAAAGTCTAGATAATCTGCCGCTACAGAATGTACAAGACTGTTGGTCTCAACAAGACGGTGCACCTGCACACAATGCTATACTAGTCCGAGGGTACCTTTCGGAACAGTTTCCAGGAAAAACAATCGGTAAATATGGTGAGGTTTCCTGGCCAGCGCGATCACCAGACCTAACCCCACTAGACTTATTTCTTTGGGGTTAGATAAAAAACCAAGTATACGTTCACCATTTTAATACAGAAGATCATCTTTTGAGAGCAGTTACGGCAGCATTTAATACTATCACTCCAGAATTTTTATCCCAAGTCTTAGAATCAACGGTAGCTCTTAGAGAACCAGAATCTCAGGTTGCCTGCTTTGTCGCCAGATTTGAACCCCATAGAGCATGGGTGGGATATGCTGCAACGTGCATTAAACCATCATCCGCAACCCATTGAGAATCGCCAACACCTTAGGCAAGTGTTCCCGTTTTATGGCAGAACTTGCCTCAACATGACTTAGACAATTTAATAACTAGTATGCCAAGTAGAGTTCAAGCCAAACTTGAAGCTCGTGGGGCTCTTATGCGTTAGTAAGTATATTCATTTGTTTATTTTGTTAGATTAATTGTCGTAATTAATAACATTTTTATACCCAAAATTATAAAAGTATTAAATAAAAATGATACCAACACAGAAAAAATATTGTTACGGTACGCAGCGATGCCGTGCCGGAGGCGGAGCAACATTGGAGGTAGGACCTTCGCGACCTATCCGCGCTGCGTCATGGATGACACGAGTGATTTATTGCTGTGTGTGACACGAGAGACTTATTGCTCTGTTTATCTAGAACGCAGTTATTTACAATCCTTTTTTTTATGCGAGAATATTCAAGAATTCTTATCAAGAACGTTCTAGGTTTTTCTGAATTTTTAGGAGTTTGCATAAAAGAAGAATAGCGCTGCGGTTAATAGTCAGTCTTATTTTAATCGAGCTACAAGTAAGCTAACGTACCAAACCATAATAGAAGACTATAAAGTGTTAAGTAGTGAGTTATTTAGTAGTCGAATTGTACCTGTGTGTATTTCTGCGATAATAAATAGTGCTAAATCGCTACAGTGGAATTATTGGACCCTGAGTTCGCAACAACTGGTGTCAGAAGTGCGATTCCAGTGGGAATTTGAGGACTACTATTACTGAACTGTAAGTGAGTGCTTCGTTGCCGGACATTACGTGTTTATGCCATTGTCCAGAAGCCAGCATCAAGCGATGGAAGATCGACTTGCTACCCTGCTCTTCCTTATCGGGGTGATCAAATACAGGAGCAACGTTGTCTAGAACAGAAGGAAGAGCAGGAAAGACGTTATCTAGAACAGAAGAAAGAGCAGAAAAAACATTATCAAGAGCAGAAGGAAAAACAGAAAAAACATTATCAAGAACAAAAGGAAGAACAGA
The DNA here is from genome assembly GCA_951812265.1 of Taphrorychus bicolor. Lineage (NCBI taxonomy): Eukaryota > Metazoa > Arthropoda > Insecta > Coleoptera > Curculionidae > Taphrorychus > Taphrorychus bicolor. Next base: position 49,097,646 of record OX638300.1, on the reverse strand, counting down.
AACGGTTCAAATAAGGATTAGTGAACCATCTCGCAGCTAGGGAGCAACAATTGGAAAAAAGAATAATGCAATCCGTTAATCAATCCGTTAACGGCGTTAACGAACGACTCAACCAGAGGGTTCTTGAACTAGAAAAGAAATTCCGGGAACAACTTGAGGACGACAACGTGTCTACAGAGAGTTAAAATTAAGCCTCCCGATTATGACGGTACTACGGCCTGGGAAATTTATAAAACCCAATTTGAGGCAGCTGCAAAAGCTAATGGCTGGTCCGAGCCCCCAAAAGCTACATAATTAGTGGTGGCACTTCGTGGAAAAGCGGCTGAATTACTCCAATCCCTGTCGGCAGCTGATCAATGTAATTATGCAGCTTTAGTACAGTCGCTGCAACTACGATTTGGAAATAAGCACAAAGAAACCGTGTTTCAGGCCCAGCTGAGACAGCAAAAGTCAGGTGAATCCTTACAAGAATTTGAGGCGGATATAGACAGACTAATTCACCTGGCATACCCATCAGCCCCTGAATGTTTTCAAACGAAATTTGCAAGTGCCGCCGAAAGGTTCATTGAGGGAGTTCGCGATAGTGACATAGGATACCACTTACGTCTAGTAAGGCCCCGGAATATCAGCGAGGCCCTCGCTCGGGCCCTGGAATTCGAAGCGTCACGAGTGTTACCTGGTTCTTCTCCACGTGTAAGAATGGCAACTTGCGATGACGAGGAGAATACGTCTAGGGCTGAATCAATAGCAAGTTTACATAAACCGTTGAAGGATATGGCAGTCAATATCCAAGCCCTGTTGGGAAGACCTCCTCGATTAACAGGCAATCGGGGCATAAAATGTTTTAACTGCGGCAAACTGGGTCACACCCAGTTTGCCGCCCTATTACGGCAGTTACTCTTAGGGTAAGAAGATACAATAGGGTAAGAAGTCCGTCGCCGTTGTTTAGAAGACCGAGCGGTAACCAAGACCGCCCTAGATTCCAGGAAAAACCAATTCCGGTTAATGTAAAGGGACAATTGACCCAGCCCATTAAGACCCGCAGGATCAGCCAAGTCAAACAATCAAGTCAAGTCAATAATTTGGGTGGGAAAAGCTTTACAGATGCCGGACGCATTAATGGACAGAATATCGAAATTGAACATCAACCAGGAAGGTCTCACGGAAATGCCGATGCATTGTCTAGACGGCCGTGTAAAGAAGATTGTCGGCATTGTCAAAGGACTGAGCAGCGTGAGGGACTTCCTTCTGTAAGGAGAACATCGGTGGAAATAAACGATGGCTGGACCACACAAACGCTTCAAGGCGAACAAATGAATGATCCAGATATTGGACCCATAGTCTTGGCAAAGACTGACGACAAGAGACCAGAGTGGCAAGAAATTGCTGGTAAAAGTCCAAGCCTGAAGGCGCTATGGGCCCAGTGGCACTCTCTTAGAATAGAAAATGGATTACTGAAGAGAACGTGGGAGAGTCCGGATGGCAAGACCGTAGTCAGTCAGTTGGTTGTTTCTGGTAGCAGAAAATCGGATGTACTACAGGGCCGAAATTTTGAGTCGGCTGTTTTCCAGGAGGTCATGGAACTTCTCGGAATTCGCAAGACGAGGACAACTCCTTTGCATCCACAGTCGGATGGGATGGTAGAGAGATTTAATCGGACCATGGAACATTACCTGTCTAAAATGGTGGCAGATCATCAGCGTGATTGGGGCCAACATTTACCTCTCATGTTGATGGAATATCGAGGCTCTACGCATGAAGCCACTGGTTATACTACGGCGAAAGTGATGTTCGGAATGGAAATGAGGCTTCCTGCGGATTTGATGTATGGATCACCAGAAAAAGAGTCGCCCAACTCTGAGGATTTTGTAGAGGACCTCAAGGAGAGGCTTAACAATGTTCATGAACAAGTCAGGAATAAACTGCGGATCTCCAGTGATCGAGCCAAAGCAAGATATGACTTACTAGCTAACTCCCGCGGCTTCCAGGATGGCGATTTGGTGTGGCTGTACAATCCGCGGCGAAAGGTGGGGAAGTCGCCCAAACTTAGCCAAAATTGGGAAGGACCTTATACAATTATAAAGAAGATTAATGACGTGGTGTATAGGATCCAGCGGACTCCCAGGTCAAAGATGAAGGTTGTTTGGACGAACAGCCTTAGGAGGAGGGCAATGTTACCGTACGCAGCGACGCCGCGCCGGAAGCGGAGCAACATTGGAGGTGGGGCCTTCGCGACATATCCGCGCTGCGTCATGGGTGACAGGAGTGATTAATTGTTGTGTGTGGCACGAGTGATTTATTGCTCTGTTTATCTAGAACGCAGTTATTTACAACCTTTTTTTATGTGAGAATATTCAAAAATTCTTATCAAGATTATCAAGAGCTGCATTACTTTAGAAATATATAAAGCTTTGCTGCTAAAGTGCTAAGAGTGTGACTAATAAAACAACATAGAGGTATCTGGCATCTGGCTGTAATAATATCCGTAATGATCTCTCCTAACCTTTCGAAAAACCTTTAAGAGACCCCTATAATCAGTCATAAAAGCATTGAAAAGCGCCTGGAAAGACTCTTAATTTATCCTGTAAAACACTGGAAAAGTGTTTGGAATATTCTAGAAAAGACTAAGAAAGCAATATATCTTCATACCTACTTCATACTGAGTCAACCTTTGATCTCGACTAGGATATGTTGGCAATTTATCTTTAACTGTGTCGACCTTCCAGTACCTGCTGGTATTTTCAGTAAATTTCTTATCATCTCGTCTGAGCTCGTCTGAGCACCCGAGCCTAGAACTTTCTAGGTTTTTCTGTATTTTTAGGAGCTTGTATAAAAGGCGAGTAGCGCCGCGGTTAGTAGTCAGTCTTATTTTAATCGAGCTATAAGTAAGCTAAAGTACCAAACGATAATAGAAGGCTATAAAGTGTTAAGTAGTGAGTTATTTAGTAGTCGAATTGTACCTGTGTGTATTTATGGGATAATAAATAGTGTTTTCGTGTTAAATCGCTACACTGGAATTATTGAACCCTGAGTTCGCAACAACATTGTATCTCCAAAACTAGTGGAGAAAAAGATAAACTCCAAACATGTGCCTGTAAAGCAAAGATGGGTTGATGGGTAGACAGAAAATAGTGCATCGACAGCTGTCACTAAATTAGTGCGGGTTGACGGAAATGCATTCACGAAACCATACTTGTCTGCTTCACCCTGTATAATAGAGTTGCCGTGCAAACAAAAGATTTTTCCATGTATTAAGCTCGAGACTGGGAACGTACCTACAAAGTAAAGAAAAAGTGAAAATATTAATATTCTTTAATTTTGCGTTGCAGTGTATAATATGAAGTCCATCTCATGAAATTAAGAAATTTTATTAAATATCTCGAAAGCAAAAGTTTTCGGTTTTCGGTTACCGCAAGTAATAGCTGAAATACAGGAAAATGGCCACTTTTGAAAAAAACCCATACCTATATTCAACTCGAAGATCGAGTTCTCAATAGATATACCGATCTCACTTTTTTCACTCTCTACCATCGCTACTGTATCATTGCTTTAGTTCTACCTCGCAAAAAAAAACAAAAATGGTCCACCCTGTAGTGTAGATTTTCTCCATTATTTGCAGCTCGAAGTTGCGTTTCAATATATTTCCATAACCAAGCACCTATAATTTCAATTCATTAGCTATCAGTTTAATCTACAGATTCAGTGGGAAAATAATAACTTGCGATTTAAACAGCCTTGTTTATATATCAATATTTACAGGAAATATTACGATATCTACTAGAAATAGGTAGTTTACTCGTATCTATACAAACAATATAAAAAAATCTATACAAATTATACAATTGAAGAAAAATTTGTTACCTATGGATACATTTTCACAAACTTAAACAAAACATAATATGTGGGTTGTTCAACTTCTCTTTAGGATATGAATTGTCCTACCGAGTAACTTTCTTCGCTCCTCTTTAACCAGTAGTTTTCCGCAATATAATATAATAAAAATAAATATCTTCCTATTTTTTTGATAGAATTACAATAATATGAACTTATGTTATTTTACTCTAAATCAAAAATTAGGAAACCATATCATGATGGAAAAATTGAGCAAATAATAATTATTATGGGCACTGAAAATAAAAAAGGGACAGTTTTGGGTTCTTGGAATGTAGTCCTTGGTTGAAATACTGTAAAGTCCTTAACCTTAAAAGCAAAAAGTGGGTGCCACTATGAACCTGATATGAGAGCGACCATAGCCAGCGAAAGCAGAATTACTGTGAATCAGCAAGTCTGTGAAACTAAAGGAGTTTTACGGACCTGTAGACGAGCCACCCATTGGAGGTTGAGCCCAAAACCGGATCTTTCAAGCTTTAACCTGACTAAATAAAACCACATGACAAAATTCTTCGCCTGACTGCAGGCGAAGAGACAATAGACCGGGTTGAGAAGGCATCGCAAGGAGCCCGTATTCCTATTGTTACACCGGGCGGCTTTGAACCAGAGACCTCCAGCAAACCGAGCATGTGCCTTACCAAGTGAGCTATAAAAGAACTTCTAATTTGTTGGCTTATCGGGATATCGTTTCTTCAACTATTGTTAGTACGATGTGGATGTTAGAAGGGAGGGGAAATATATCACTGACGACCAGAACCCGGTAATTATTAAAATTAAAGAAAAAGTAGATCTTTAGCTGGATTTAACGAGGACCTTCCCGGTCGCTACTTCAAAACAGGGCAAATGATCTACCAAGTGAGTAGCAAAGTAGATATGAAGTACATAAGTAGCCAGGTAAAAAGAAAGAAAAAATTCTTAACAGCACCTTCGGGTGGCGGGTGAGAGAATTCCCATCTTTTGTTTTCTCAAGAAGAATGCAACGATGGGAATACTCTCTTACCTGGCTGCTTATGTACTTTAGAGCTGCTTTGCTGCTCACTTAGTTGACCATCTGCCAGGTTTTGAATGCTAAGAGATCGACATAGCCAGGCATAGAAATAATTTCGGAATGCGGTAGAAAAAAATGGTTGGGAAACATATTTAACTTAAATGAAAATCCCTCTCTCAAATAATCAATTCTTAAGAGTACTATTGAAAATGTTCGAGGTTTGACTTTGAAAATGTAGGATCTGAATTAACGTTTCAAGTGAGTGCTCACCTCGGGTATCAATTGACTAAGATTTGGTTTTATTTTCAAGAATGCCGGCGATTTCTAAAAACTGAAATAGCTATCTTGTCCTATACCTGCTATCCCAACGTTCACAGTACTGAGTAGTTGTTTTTGTTCGTTTCCTTCTCAATAGCTGCATTACTTTAGAAATATATAAAGCTTTGCTGCTAAAGTGCTAAGAGTGTGACTAATAAAACAACATAGAGGTATCTGGCATCTGGCTTTAATAATAGCCGTAATGATCTCTCCTAACCTTTCGAAAAACCTTTAAGAGACCCCTATAATCAGTCATAAAAGCATTGAAAAGCGCCTGGAAAGACTCTTAATTTATCCTGTAAAACACTGGAAAAGTGTTTGGAATATTCTAGAAAAGACTAAGAAAGCAATATATCTTCATACCTACATCATACTGAGTCAACCTTTGATCTCGACTAAGATATGTTGGCAATTTATCTTTAACTGTGTCGACCTTCCAGTACCTGCTGGTATTTTCAGTAAATTTCTTATCATCTCGTCTGAGCTCGTCTGAGCACCCGAGCCTAGAATGCTTTCCTAGCAAAAAAATTGAGTGGCATCCAAAAGGACAGAAATGGAAGAAAATCAAGTGTGTCACACAAGTCTTCCAAGACAATCTGTGAAGTGGGAAGGTTATGGGAGATTTTCGTTGGAAAATAGCTTTTTAAGGAATCAGATAATTTTTTTTTAAAGGCCATCTGTTAAGCCACAGTTTGCCATCACATAGACTGAAGAAGTGTTCAATGTGGAATCAAATTAATTCCTGGCCATCAACAATCTGTGCGTTAACCGGTCAGAACATCAGACGCATATTTTGGATTGCTTTCTGACGGTTCGGGATGGATTTGACTGGATACACGGACGGAACAGGCAGGATCACATTTTGTTTTGTGGGTTGACACTGTTTATGGTATCCTTTCGAATAGGATTTCATGAAACTCACTTTTTCGATCTCGTTTTCTCCGTTCTCATTCACGTTTTCTCCTGATCATTTCAATTATAAAATCTAATATTTTCGAAGTTAATTTAATGTTGTTGGTTTGAATGGTTTATTAAGACCATAAAGTGGTTTTTATTTTCTTTGATGTGTTCATTATATTACTTAATAGTTTTGACGATCACTTAATAGCTTTACACTCTTGATATAGGTATTTTTATAAGTATCTTCAAGTGAATTTTGAGCTTTTAAGCTGTTTGTTTTACATTTGTTTATAGTTGGATAGTTTCTAGCAGTTCATTAAACCGAACCGAGTTTGAAAACGTTATGTAGCATTATTTCAACCAATGACTACATTCCAAACACTATCACAATTTTTATTAAGGGTCCAAGAACAGCAAAACCTTCAAACGACTTTCAATTATTATACAAAATTATACACAATAAAATATAACAAGGAATGTATAGATTTATACAGCCTCTTAATTTAAAAACAATCATATATTCAACCCACGCTTATGTGTCGACAGCAAAGCACTCATTCAGGAAACTCTCTAATGAGTGGTATAAATGGGGACGAACTGAACTCAAGCTGTGATCTTCATCTGTATAACTCTGAAACAAAAATCTTTTATGACATACGCAGTATCTTAGCGGGAACTGCATTGATCGATTATGGAAAAAGTATAATTAAGAAAATTTTGAAAATTTGGGATTCTACGAATGTCATTAAGTGACATATATCTAATATATTCCGAAGTGTGTCGCACTTCCAGTTATACCGGAAGCCAACACCGTCTTTGTCTTTTTTTCAAATTTAGATGTGTCAAATTTTGATTGCGAATTTCGATTCTATTGCTCAGTAGTAACATATTTTTTCAAATAAACAATGCTCCTACCGTCAACTGTTTTTGAGAAATTGCAGCCTGACAATCGACTTTTTCAACGTTTAAGAGGCTGTAAAACTTAAACTGTTGCAGTTATTATAGCAAAACTGGTTGCATCTTACTTGTTCTTGCCAAAAATGACTTAAAGATGACAATAGAAATAACATTCGCAAGGTTAGATGGTTCCATTTCAACATATTTGAGACAGTTTGTCCGGCATAATCTGAAGTGCGACTAACCTGAAGTTATCTTAGATGTATATCACTCAATGATTTTAGGTAGTATAAAACCACATTTTGTTAACAAAAATTAGCAATTTTTCTTACAAGTACCGTGAAAAATACGGTTAATAAAATAACAATAATATTTTATTTTATTCCATTCTAGTCTCTAAGCCAATTAGTTTCCAAGATATGACCGGTGGCCACACTTAATGAAACACCCTGTATATTTAGAAGTTTGTTGTCGATAATAGAACGAACTTTCACACAGGGAATAGCCTTAAAAACACTCAATACATAATCCAAAACTAGGGCACTTTTCTAAATAGGAGTTTTTGATTTCCTATCCTAAACCCAGTAATCTCACTCATCAAGGATGTGATAGTCACATACTAAGCCGTAATCCTGGTATATACCGCGGATATGTTTCGAGTTTCTAATATATCACAGGTCTATACCTAAAAGCATATTGAATCCTTCCTCTGACCTAAGATATATTCCAGGAACATAAATTTTTTGGCTATATCAAAATGATATATATCAGCATGTTTTTACCATCTACCAGATATACAGTGTGAGTTTCTAAAATGGAACAAATTCTGCAAAAAAAAAACGTTTATTTTTTGGAAAAACGCTCGGACCCGGCGATTTGTATTTTAGATTGCCCTCTTTTTTGTAAAATAAACTATTATACAGGTTGACCCAAACTCAAGATATGACGTCATAGATTGTTTTTTTTAAATGACAACTGCTATTTTTTGTCAGCTATTTTCATAGTGTACATCAAGTTATACAGAGTTGCAATTTGTCAAATTTTTATAAACTGCCAGTCGCAAGATAATTAACAAAATTTATTTTACTTCAAACATCAATTCATATTAATAAATATTCTACAATAAATGCTCAAAATGATGTCCATTCACTAGTTGGCAATACCCTAAACGTAACTGAAACTCGTTTTGCACGTTTGCAATTACTTCGGGGGAAATTAGTCTGCACTCATGCCTTATTCGTGCTTTCAACTCCTGAACATTTCCAGGTTTCGTTAGGTAAACTTAGCTTTTTAAGTAGGAGTCAGGTCTGGAAACCTGGGTGGCCATTGAATGGGGGTCTCTTCTACCAATCCATCGGTCCGGAAATACTTCATCCAAATATTGGCGAACAGGTTTGGCAAAATCGGGAGGAGCACCAACTTGTTGAAACCAGATCTTTCTGTTGAGGACCTCTTCTTCTATAGTACAAGGAAATAGAGTAACCAAATTTGGAATTAGTTCCTCTTCCAAAAATTCTAAATATCTCGCTCCGTTGAGATTTTCTTCAAAAAAGATTGGTCCTATAACTCGATTATCGACAATTCCTGCCCAAACATTGACTTTATCTGGGCGTTGACTGTGACCTTCTCTCATCCAGTGGGGATTCTCGTCTGCCCAATAACGAAACATTTTGTCGGTTTACCTCACCATTTAGCGTAAACGTCGATTCGTCAGAGAACACAATGTTGTTTGTGTTTACAACGTTTCTGTTCAGGAGATCCATCATTTGCTTCGCCCACAAACTCAAGTCTTCTATCAGGATCATCTTCGGTCAATTCCAGGAGAATTTTCAGTTTGTAAGGATGCAACTTTTGGGCTTTGAGAATTTTTACTGCTGAAGTTTGGCTAATTTCCTGTTCATTAGCTCTTTAGCTGCCTGGTGGAAATATTAGGGTTTTGTTGAACAGATAATAGTACATTAACTTTGACATCCTCCCTTAGTGCACTCTTTCGATGAATTAATATTTTCCTTACATGTCCGTTTTCCCGGAACCGTTCTTCTATCTTACCTACTTACAGTCCTTCGAGATAAGAGTGGCAAATCACGATGCTTGTCTCTGAATGATTGAACTACTTCATTTTGTGTTCGAGTTCTATCTCCGTATCCAATCATCATTAAAGTTTCAATCTTGTGACTTTCAGTTAAGTAAGACATTACGTTTAACGAGTTATTAAGTTATTATTATCAAGTATTGAAGCAAATAGATTTAAGAAAAGTAAAAGGCTGTCAATTGTACATTTGATATTGACATTAATGAAACGTACGTAATGCTGGTAGAAATTATCGTTACCAGAGAGTCAAAGGTAATCTGTGCGACGAAAGGGTAGCTTGGGGTAAATTCAGTAGGTAAATGACTAATATGAATTGATGATTGAGATAAAATAAATTTTGTTAATTATCGTGCGACTGGCCCTTTATAAAAATTTGAAAACTGGCTACTATGTATAACTTGATGTACACTATGAAAATAGCTGACAAAAAAATAGCAGAGGTAATTTAAAAAAAAACAATTGATGACGTCATATCTCCAAATTGGGACAACGTGTATAATGGTTTATTTTGCAAAAAAGAAGGCAATCTAAAATATAAATCGACGGGTTCAAGCGTTTTTCCAAAAAATAAAACGGTTTTTTTTTTACTGAATTTGTTCCATTTTAGAAACCCGTACTGTATAGATACCAATGTGCATCGTACTACAAGTGTATACATAGTGTATATGTTAAGGTATTGTTAAGTTTGAGTTAGAAGCCTAGCCCTTGCTGCAACAAACCGCGGATGACCAGCAATAAAGCCGCGGCCAGGTGTCAAATATGTAAAGACGCTTAAATTTGAAAAACAAGTCACTCTTTTTTCAAAAACACTAAAGACAACCGATAGGAGGTACGAACGAACGGTATGAAAGAGGATTTTGAACCATTCGGCTGGCAAATGTAATTATATACGGAATAAAAAGAATTTAACTTACAAGTTGCCTGAATAAAATGTCGTTTCTCTCCAGAACTTTGGCCCACATCATAGACTGCTGGTAGTGTACGTTGTCGTCGAACGTCCCATGAATCAGAAAATAGTCTTTCCCTCTGAGACCTTCATATTTCTTTAGGAGTTGGGCGTTTTCGTAGCCATCGAGATTGTCACCAGAAGTGGGTAGTCCCATGAATCTTTCCGTGTAGATTGAATCTGGATTAAAAGATGAAACAATCAAAGTCCGCATTTTGAAAACACTCTCACATTTACTGTGACTTCATTTAGTAAATTAAATATTTGGCATCAACTGTGGGATAATATTCAATGCGATTGAATGACGAAAATATAAGATTTCTTCCTTCTGGAAAAGTTTAGTTTAAACATATTTCTCCGAATTTCAATGTAAATAACTATTAGCAAATTAAAATCAGGTATGTGAAGATTTATTTGTTGGACACTGGGATGTAATAGTACACACATCAAAATGGCCTAAGGGACAAACTTAAAAAATATTTTGGAGTAAATTTTTTCAAAACTCTTTTGAGTCAGGCTTTTAGGACCTAAAAATGACAACGTTAGGGAGCAGTTGGCGTTGTCTTTTCGGTATCTATGCAACGACCTTTTGACAAAATCTGTTTACGACAGTTGCGTTATTTACTTAAAGATAGTGTGCAAAGAAATATTGCGTTAAATTTTGCATTGCCTGAATCCCAAAGAGATGGAAAGACAGCATCTTAATCGTGATACTGCATTGAGAGCCGTGGGTATGATACAGGGTGGTATGACTATTCGAAATGTAGCGGAGGCATTAAACTCTAGTAAAAGTACCATTGGGCGCCTATGGCAGCGTTATCAAGAAACCGGCGACGTTAAGGAACGAGATCTTGGTCCCGATAGAAAAACGAACGCTATTCAAGACAGATTTCTCCGCCTTCAAGCTCTTTGTAATCGAAACGCTACAGCCAATCAATTAAAAAATGAGCTGCAAAATGTACACCGTTTAGCAGTGTGCGACCAAACTGTAAAAAACAGATTGAATGAAGTTGGTCTACATGCTTGTCGTCCAATTAGAGTTCCTGTGTTGTGGCACGGCAATCGCGCACGCCGATTAGAATGGGCACATTAATGTTCGCTATCATTTTATAAATGAAAAGGTATCAGATGACACTGTTAGACTATTTTATTGCCCTACTGATGAGCAAGTGGCTGACATTCTGACAAAGCCTTTGAATAGCGTTGCGTTTGAGAAATGTAGATCCAAATTACTTCAGTAAGTTTGCTATTTTTAGAATGCGTTACTGGCATTATCTTTTTGTTTTTTCTTCCAAATTAGGAAAAGGTGTTAAGAAAAGGAAACAGTTATTTTAGTAAATGGAATAGCAAAATAATAATTTTGAATCGAAGATTACATTCATGTAGTGACATCTACTGGTGGAGGGTTAAAGATGTTTGCCGATATGATTTGCGACAGTGGTTAGAGTTACATTTTCCATCTTAACTACTTGTTTTGTGCTGCAGCGCTAAATATCGCTATATTGACAGACGTTGACATGCTTCTCTTATCTTTTCAAGTTTGATAAGCATCTTAAAGGATAAGAGCGGTTTTTTTTGTCTATAACATAAAAGTGTAATGTTTAAATGTTGTTTTCTTATCTTAATGTTATTAATTAAAAGTTCAAACCTCTATACTGTGTTTTTATAACTTATCAGGTTATGGGCCCAGGACAGCCAGGACTCAGTGCTAGTGGTGTTTGAATTGAAAAATAAAAAAACGTTCTGTGCTGTGCAAGTTGAGTGTGTGCCCAAGGCAATAAAATAAAATGGCCGACAGTAATGAAGAAATTGCACAGATTGAAAAACTGACTAACAGCACATCATACCCCATTTGGAAGTTTCAAGTAATGATACTTTTTAAGGCCCATGGACTTTGGGAGATTATCACCAGTATTAAAACCTTGCAAAGCATTGCAGAGGAAAAAGAGAAGGCTGACTTCTTAAGAAAGGATGCTCGGGCGCAAAAGGTACCTAATGATAACCAGCATAGATAAAAAGCACCTTTTGAATGTTTTTAATTGCTCAAGTTCAAAAGAGACTCTTGATAAGCTCATGCACTTATATGAGAAGAAAACTGAGGACGAAAAATGCCATCTAATGCAACAGTATTTTTGCAAAGTAAGTATTTTTGAATTCAGCTTCTTCGGTTTTATCGATTTGGCATAAAAATTATGTATCATTCCATTTAAGAAAAAAAAACCTTACGTCACAACTGTCATATTTGACATAAAATATTTTCTAAATAAAGATTTGGCGTCCTCTCGTGGCCGAAGTAAGAAGCGCGATTAAACTTTTTTTCAAATCGGAATAGGAAATGAGCAAATTGGGTGGGACACTTAAAATGATTATAGACATTCAATGATTTTTGTCGCCCTGTATATCGAAAACCATTGACGTTAGGTATATAAAGTAAGTGTTTTTGAAATTAGCTTCTTCGGCTCTATCGATTTGGTATAAAAATTATGTATCATTTCAATTAAGAAAAATCAACCTTACGTGACAACTGTTATATTTGACGTGTAAAATATTTTCTAAATAAAGATTTGGCATCCTCTCGTGGCCGAAGTAGGAAGCGCGAATAGACTTTTTTTCAAATTGGAATAGGAAAGGAGCAAATTGGGTGAGACACTTAAAATGATGTCCCTGTACAGTGTGTCTACAAGCAAAACAAACCCGTGAACCGATACCAGAACCAGAGCAACCAGACCATTGGAGCTGATCCATACTGATGTATGTGGTCCTATTTACATATACAAAGCCTGTGACTTGGGATGGTAAGAAATATTTTTTAACCATTTTGGATGATTTTACTCATTGTTGTCAGGTCTATTTAATAACAAAACAAACATGAAGTTCAAGACTGCTTAAAAGATTATAATCGAGAGGTGGAAAATTTTAAAAATCTAAAGGTATCAAAGATCCATTGTGATAATGGAGGTGAGTATAAAGATGTAAGTTTTCAACTATGGTGTAAAAATCGAGGAATAGTTTTGGATTACACAATACCTTATTCACCACAACACAATGGAAGGGCAGAAAGGCTAAATCGAACACTTTTAGAAAAGGCAAGGGCTCTTATTTTTTGAGTCTCACATGGATAAAGAGTTTGAGGGTGAAGCCTTATATGTAGCTATAGTCGTTTTCAGGAAGATATTCATCTAGCCAGCCATGGAAATATCGGTTTTGTAGTGGCAGCCCTTCTTCCAAAAATTTTTCAACTGAAATCTGGGGAAATTCTTATTTTCTATTGGTATCAATCATATTATGTCAAAATTTAAGAAATGGCATGACCCTTTCTTTCTACCCTTGTCTTCTGCATGTATTTTGAGAAAGAGAGCGCATTATTACGTCCGTCAATTCCTTGAATGCAATATGCATCTTTGTAAATATTGTGAATTTAATTCTCATATTTCTTTTTTTCTTATTCCAATTTTTGTGAGTAATTTTCAAATAACTACACTGTATATTATCATCAAACAGTCCTTTATATGACTACTTTTATACTCAACAACTTATATAGTGAAAGCAAAAAGTGAAATAAACCGACGACCTACCACGGATTTGATCCCTTACAGAATGAAGCTTTTTTTTTAAATTTCCTTAACTCCAGTAGCAGAGCTGCAGCCGTATGCATCGACTGCTTTTTGACTTTGTATGAAGACTGTAAGCAAAGTGCTCGATGCTTGAAAAAGAAAGAAAAAAGAATTGCCCATTTTCCAGTATTCAAGTGACACCTTCAAGGTGCTACTGAATGATTTTGTATTATCCAAATGAAGAATTATCATTTGACCATCTCAATTATCTGTGAATGTACCAAAGGAAGGATGAACTAACCTGAACAAAAAATTTGTGTTTCCGTTTATAAATTAAGTGTTCTGTTAAGTGATTGTGTGGGAACCAATTTGAGAGTGACCATTGTGATCTCAGTTATACAGAGTGCTAATTATGTAAGTGTTAATCTCTTCGAAGGATGCATATAACATTTGTCAAAACAGTATAAAGAGTTGGTAGACACCAATTTGTCGATCAACCCATCTGCATACTAGTTTCGGGGTCTACTCCTCATCAGTACAGCTTTGGCTTCTCAACAAATTGGAGACCATGTGTTTGCGGCTTAAAGCCAAAAATCTATGGATGCTCTGTACAACATCTCACCATTTGTCAAAATAACACTAAGTTTTTATATATTATCATACTCCTGCATATCATATTAGATATATTCATTTTTTGCTATTATGATTGCTAAGTACTGGACCTCAAATGGGGCCTCTTGAAGTTTACAATCCTATGTTCTAATATTTAAATCACCATACATTTTAAGTGTTTTGTATAATGTATTACTACAAAGTCTGGAAGTGGATCTTCCATTCTTAGAAAAAAGCCAGCGGCATGTGTATGGAATTATTTTCTTCTGCAAATATAATTTTTAATTATACTTGAGATTTTAACAGAAACCAAGCAGAAACCTTTTATTTTATGTCATGTCATGGTTCTTTCTCATAACTCATTTCATTAAAAATTCCAAAACAATACACGAGTGAGTTTGTATCCAAATCACAAACTCTCAAGTGCGTCTTTTGAGCCCAAGGTATGTCCTATAGCCCACATTGAGAAAAAAATTTTTACATACAACTCGGTGACCTTGACCTGCTCTATACACTTCCGAAATCATGTTAAGGTAGACATCCTTTAGTGGAAAGTAAAGTCCTAATATCCAATATAAAATATTTATACTATATTGTAATCAATAAAAACTACCAATATGTGTGTTATAATTTTTTAAATATTTTCCAAAATGTGTACAGGTTGGTTGTGAAGTTTTCATAGAATAGGATAGAACAATGAAAGTAGCTGGTACTTTATTACTCCAGCATTCTTGTCTCCTGATAATTCACAGCCAACTTAATGAGTGTTTCCATTAAACACACTATACTTGTTTTGCTTTGTATATACAATCTCGTATAAAATAAAAAAGTTCTTGCAACTTCAACCGCATTTTTATTCCAGGTATAGTAAGTTAGTTGCAAAGGGATTCTTAATTTCAAACTAATAAATAGCCTTTACTTGTTTCTAAAAGTTGCTTTAAATTCTATACATATAAGTCGAAACATTTTCAACTGAGTTTATAAGAAATGGACCCAGCTTATATGCCATTTAGTTTTAAAGAACTGTAGCTCTCTTAGTTGAAAAGTTGTTCCATTCCATCAAGAAACCATTCCAGAATGATCTATCATTCTTGACAAACTCACTAATATGATATTGAAATAAACAATGTGCTTGTCCAGAGTGGTTCTGCAAACGTCAAGATGGTTCCTCATTTCAATTAGAAATGTTTGCTAGTGAGTTGGCCAAAATGATTTTTTTAAAGGTTCTGCAATGGTTCTCTAGCATTTGTTTAAAGGTGGTAGACAATGATGTATTATTAAATGAAACATCTTGAACTTCCATTGTCTTTATTGAGTTTTTTCACGACGTTTGGAGCAGTGGAATTTCTGCTCGTTTTCAAGTTCATTTAATGGTTCTCTAGCATGTTGGAACAAACCTCATATTAAATCACTACACAAATGTTTTAGTTTCTTGATATTTAGGTAGTTTAAGAAATTAAATGCTCAATTAGGCAAGACATCTTTTTGTGTAAGTAATTTATAACTTAAAATCAATAATCATATATAGTTAACAAACAAAAATACACTTCTCTAAATACCGACAACTGAAAAGGTCAACTTTTATAAGTTGACCTCCAATAATGGGGCTATACCCAAATGACAACTGAAATGATATAACAGTAAATTCATCTGGTAGGAAATATTCTTTTTCTACAAACGTCAAATAATGACGCATTTTACGCTTTCATTAGACAAACGAAAACCTAACCATTTTTGAGGATCAGAATGTGAGTTTACTTTTCCGCGCGTTGCCCAGGACAGCAAGCGAAAAAGATTTTATCGCTTGCTGTCAACAGCAACTACCACCACTCAACCAATTATTTAAAACGTCATTGTCAGTTTGATTTAAATTTTCAGATTGTGACTTCAGCTATGCACAGTTGTGATTCACATTATTTGAAATTGATCGTTTGCAGAAAAAACGTCGTATGCATTACGAGCAAAAAGTAACTTTTTTGCTCTCGAGTGATTGCCGCTCTCCGCTTCGCGTCGAGCGGCAAACTTCACTCTCCGAGCAAAAAAGTTGTACTTTTCGCTCTTAATACATAAATAACTATTTCTTTATGAGGGGAATAATCTCGACTAATATTAACTCGATCCATAGTGATCATCGAGGAACATTATGGATGGTGTATGGATATAGGAATTATGGATGGCATATGGCATATAGGTAACCTATATGAAAAGGCCACTGGGACTCTCACCACGGATCCTAATCACACAATCCAAATCATATGGCAGTACCAGTACTTAAATTCAGTCTGGTAGAAACATAATCTTTTCTCAGGTGATGTTGCTGTGTTTGGAACAATTTTTACTTGACTGCAATCTGCATTCAATTTTAAGCTTGGAAAATGGTAAATTATATAATATTATGTAAGACATAGGCATAAGCATAGTTAAATGTATGGTCTATTCCCAGGGCATTTGGACACTAAGGTAATTTCTAGATGAGTATATTTGGTACTTTTGGAAATCTTGTTCATGGTTGATGGTCCAGTTCAGTCCTTCTCTCATCAATAACTGCTTGAATGTTGTCTTCCTGCCTCAATTTTTGTAACTCTGGCATCTTATTTTGCAGAAGTTGGAGGTTGCAGATGAGTTTTCTGGGTCAAGCGATGAATTGTGTTAATAGTTCTGTGTGGTAGTTAGTTGCTTATTAAGCCAGTTTACTTTTTATACATTACAAACGCAGCATAACAATTGGATTTGAGCAAAATTTGAGAAATAAAGTAGTTATGTTTGAAAATTACAAAATTAGAGGTTAAAACCCGATAAATTCCTTCGTTAAGCTCGATTCGCACCACTCTCCGATCTAGTAACTTTTCTGGTAACTTTTCAATTGTTTTTAAAAGGTGCGTTTACAATGTCATGGGTGGCTAGATGAATATCTTCCTGAAAACGACTATACGTTAAATAGAAATCCTTCACAAACTGTAGATACAACTCCATTTGAGATGTGGAATGGCAGGAAGCCTGATCGGTGGAACTTGCAGTTTTTTGGCTCTACAGAACATGCAAAAAAATCTAGGGTATTTAAAGAAGCTTGAACCTCGAAGTAATGAAAATATCTTTATTGGATATGCTCGTAGGGGCTACCGCTTGTGGAATGACCAAAAGCGACAGATTGTGACAACTAGAGATGTCCCATTTTGTGACCCAACACAAGCAAAAACAAATAATGTCATGAGCTGTACAGATGCAGAGCTTAAATTGAAATTGCCCTCTGAAGATTGGACAAATACTCAGATAAATGAAATCCAAGAGGAAAACCCTGATATTGTCGACAATACATCTGACAATACGTCTGAGGGCTCAAACTCATATATTGAGGAAGAAACTATAGTAGAGCCTGAGACAGTTCTTCATGATAAAACAGAAAGTGTGAAATCAAAATGTGGAAGAAATATTAAGAAGCCACAAAGATTTAATGAGTTTGTCATGTTGTCATTTGATGAAGCAGTAAATGGACCGGAGAAGGACAACTGGATACAGGCTATCAATGAGGAAAAGGAATCACTGGAAAAGAACGAGACTTGGACATATGTCGACAAAGATGTTGCTGCTAATAAGAAAATTTTAAGCAGCAAATGGGTATAGGACCCTTAAGAGTTTTATTCGCTTTAGCAGTCCACAATAATCTTATTTTGAGGAAATTTTATGTTAGATCAGCGTTTTTGTATAGTGAAATAAAAGATGAAGTTTTTATGTATATTCCTGAAGGTTCTATCTTTGAACGAAATAAAAATAAATTTAAAAAATATGTCATTAAAAAAGGCACTGTATGGCCTTAAACAAAGCCCTTCAAGATGGAATGAGCATTTTACAAATTTTCTGAAATCAAAAGGTTTAGAGCCACTTATATGTGAACAATGTATTTTCAAAAATGAGTCCTCGACTTTGTTTTTGGCTGTATATGTGGATAATGGTCTAATATTAGGAAGTAAACAGGATGAAATTGATAACCTAATTAAGGAACTAACAATAGGTTTTGAAATTGTGTCTTGTGAAAATCCTACCTCATTTTAAGGGATTGAAATCAAAACAGGAGAAAACTTTATTAAATTATCTCAAGATAAATATATTGCTAATATTTTAAGAGATTTTGATTTTGAAAACCTAAAACCAGTATGTACGCCTATGATTTACAACCCATGTACTGATGATAGTTCAGTTAATAAAACTTTTCCTTTTAGAGAGTTAATAGGTATGGTTACTACTTACTTAATAGGTATTAGTTAATATGGGATGTGAACCGTTATAATTGTCGACGTTTCGACTCTAAAACAGAGCCATCCTCAGGACACTAAAAATTGTGAAAAAGGATTCCATAAATGCACCGAACTACGGTAATGACATTAAATTGAAATAACACATACCACAATCAAACTTAAAAAGTATTAAAAAGTTTATATAATTCAAAAACAACTGGCTGTGATAAGGCTTACGTCTCCTCCATTTTCCAAACCACATTAACACACTATAGTGGCAATAATAATATATTCGCTAAATATACGATATGCCCTGGGAAAGCCATTTTGAGTCTGACGCACAGAGAGTGGCAAGTGTTATATGTTACTATAGATTTTGTATTTTTTCATTTTTAATATATTTGTTTCAATTTGTTAATGATACTCTTTGTTAGGTTGTTTTTGTATTATGTAAAATTTTAAATGCTTTTTAAGTTTGATTGTGGTATGTGTTATTTCAATTTAATGTCATTACCGTAGTTCGGTGCATTTATGGAATGCCTTTTTCACAATTTTTGTGTCCTGAGGATGGTTCTGTTTTAGAGCCGACACGTCGACAATTATAACGGTATAACGGTTCACATCCCGTAGTCGTTGTATTGATCCTTACCAAACTATCCACCGTACAATATATATCTGGGATCACCAATAACAGCTGCTCAAGTCTTTTGTATGTTTCTTACAAGACAAGGCCAGCTATTTCTTTTGCGGTTGGTTTTTGTAGTAGGAGGTTAGATAAACCTACAGATCGTGATGTTACAAATGTTAAAAGGATCTTGCGTTATGTGGTATCCACAATAAATCTTGGTGTGCAGTTTACTAAGGATTATGCTGAATTAGATATAGTTGCTTTTAGTGATTCTGATTATGCGGGGGATATAGACTATAGCAAGAGTACCACAGGTTACTGTAATATGTTTTGCGGAGGACCCATAGATTGGTGTTCAAGGCGTCAGCCTATTGTATCTCTTTCCAGCACAGAAGCAGAATACATTGCAGCAGCAGATTGTCAGCAGATGTGTGTTAAGGAAACGTTATTCTTGAAATCAGTGATTGATGAACTCATGAACACAAATATTAAAATTTAGTTACATGTGGACAATCAGAGTGCAATGACGTTAATTAAGAACGGACAGTTTAATAAACGCACTAAACACATTGATGTTCGCTATCATTTTATAAATGAAAAGGTATCAGATGACACTGTTAGACTATTTTAGTGCCCTACTGATGAGCAAGTGGCTGACATTCTGACAAAGCCTTTGAATAGAGTTGCGTCTGAGGAATGTAGATCCAAATTACTCCAGTAAGTTTGCTATTTTTAGAATGTGTTATAGGTATAATATCTTTTTGTTTTTTCTTCAATTCAAAATTAGGAAATGGTGTTAAGAAAAGGAAACAGTTATTTTAGTAAATGGAATAGCAAAATAATAATTTTGAATCGAAGTGACATCCACTGGTGGAGCGTTAAAGATGTTTGCCGATATAATTTGCGACAGTGGTTAGAGTAACATTTCCCATCTTAACTACTTGTTTTGTGCTGCAGCGCTAAATGTCGCTATATATATTGACAGACGTTGACATGCTTCACTTGTCATTTTAAGTTTGATACGCATCTTTAAGAATAAGAGAGGTTTTCTTTTGTCTATAACATAAAAATGTAATGTTTAAATGTTGTTTTCTTATCTTAATGTTATTAATTAAAAGTTCAAACCTCTACACTGTGTTTTTATAACTCATCAGGCACAACATCATGTAAATTGGCAAGCACAAGACTGAGCTAACATTCTCTTCACGGACGAATCAAGAGTTGGTTTGAGACCAGATTCTAGAAGAATTAGGGTGTGGAGAAGATCCGTTAACGAAAATCGTTTGGCAACTGTTCGGGAGGTAGATCGCTACCAATGGGGAACAATTATGGTTTGGGCAGGAATTGGAATTGGTCGGAAAACTGATCTCGTTTTTGTGGACGGTTTTTTAAACGCAAACGCATATCGAGACACAATTCTCCATCCTGTTGTCTTGCAGTGATGGACGTTTACGCGTAGAATTTATTTTTTACGTTTACGACGTATACAATGCGTAGATAATGTAGAAAGTGCCTTCATGTAGAAAATGATGTAAATTATGGAGATTTCATAAATTTGAGGTTACATTGATGAGAACTGACAACTGAGTGACAAGCTTTGTAGAGTTGTGGCATGTTAAAGTATAGTATGGTTATTGTTTTGTTACGTTATTAATGACGTATTTGATTTATGGTGTATTTAAATTTATAATTTAAAACCTATGCATTTTACCCAACCATTCAAAAGTTACGAAATATTAATTTAATCATGTCACGCCGTACTCATGTCAAGAAATTGATGATCTGGGGTCTGGGGTACATTTTGTTGAAAATTGATGGCAAATATTTTGCAACATGTTTAAATTATTCTACTATAAAAGCAATAATATAACATATAACAGTAAAGTGGCTTTATGTTTTACTTGATTTTTTTAGTTACCTATATTCTGTAATAAGAATGCTATACATTTATTATTGGATTGCTTTTCAATTTCTATGAGAGTCGAGTGATGAATGAAATAATGAATAAACTACTTAACAAATACACAGAATCCAAAAAAAATCAAAAATTTAACATTGACCTTGCAAGGTTATATGTTATATTATTGCTTTTTGATTTTCTATATTATATACATTTTCTACGTGACTTTTAGCATGTAGATAAATGTTATTGTCTACGTGTAGATATACATCACTTAGAATACGCGCCCATCACTATTGTCTTGGTATAGAGGGAGCAAATGGGCGAACAGTTCTTACTGTTGCACGACAGTGCTCGTCCACACGTTGCTCGACCTGTTCGAGAATTCCTAGATCAGAACAACGTTAACGTACTACCATGGGCAGCTCAATCCCTCGATTTGAATCCAATAGAACCAGCTTGGGATATGCTTAAAAGACGCGTTTTAAGCCGTGGTATAGTGTGGAATGGCAAAATATTGACCAAAATGCGATAGATGATTTGAAAAGAAGCATGCCCAAGAGGTGTCAAGCTATGATTAATAATCGTGGTGGGCATACCCTGTATTAATTGTTTACAATCTTTGATTCCTTTGAGTTATATAATTTAACTGCCACAAATTATTTTTTTGTGTTAATTAATTTTCCTATACCCTGTATGTGGTTAATTAATTCCTCTCCGTGTTTAAATTAAAGAAACTTGTTGAAAACATCGATTAATTCAATTAGACAACTTCTTCTTCCACAAACCGCTACATACATCAATTTTTGCTTTGTCCCCTTGACCATTTTGATATGTGTATATTTAGCATATAATATATAAATAAATACCTGAAAAACCAAATTTCTTTTTTTTTTAATAGTTGTTTCCTTTTGACCCAACATCGTTAAAATCAGAATAAAAACGTCTAAAGGAAAGTGTATGGGTTCGGGTTTTAAATAAAACCACAAATTAGTTCTCTGTTTCTATTCAGAGACTTATTACTTCAAAGCTCTCAAAGTGACAAACTAACTTTTAACTCAATAAAGCGGAGGTGATGTCGGTATGGCTTTTGCTGACACAGAGTTTTCATTGTTATTATTATAAACAATATTCAGCGAAATCACAAAGAATCAGAACTACCGCCAATACAGAGCGGAGCCTGTCTGCACATAAATTGTCCTGTGTTTATTTAGACTGTAGCTTATCTAAAAGAGTGAATAACATTTTTGTTTCACAACTACGTACTAAAAGAAAACCAACAACGTCTATTAAAAGCAGTCATGGCCATCTATGGTGACCATTTAAAAACAGCTACGTGAGCGTCATAACTAAAAATGTGAAGAAGCACCAAAAATCTGAATACGCCGATTAGTTCTGTTTTAAAAAGTGCCCCTATAATGTTTTTACAGCATTGCGATTAATGCGATATTAAGCGAAATATAAGCCATTCTCAAATTAGCCAAAAACTAAAAAAAATCTACTTTAGCACCAAAACAAATGGCAATCGAAAAAAACTGAAAGCGCCACGGACATGCGAGGTGTTTTCGTCTAGCGCTAATAAAAGCGCAGATGCCCTATTCGGGAACAAAAACATTTATTTAAGGCCATATCAAGCTTCGTTTTAAATCAGCTGCATGCTTGTATTATTTTAAAGGGACAGTATTTTATAGCCCTTTGTTCTAACAACGCAGTTCTCAGCTTAACCTACTAAGATGCTATCGCTAAATTAATGCTTCTTTAGATTCGATATGATTAGAAGTATTTATTACCCCACCGATATTGCTATAACAGTGGTAATTAATTTTTTTTGGTTATTAGTGAAGGTTTCGTTTTCTGGGCACTTTTTGTATGAAAATAGTCAATTAATTCTTAAACTAATTTAGCTACAAAAAACAATAAACGAAAAAGTTTCAGGGTTCTTTCTACTCTATTATTAAAAAAAAATAATATACAGGATCAGTCAAAAAGTCAAGGCAAGCAATTTTTTTATTATACAGGGTGATTCACGTTACTCGACACGGAAGATTATGTCTAAACTTTTAGATTTTAAAAAAGTTTTGTATACGGAATGGATAGGGAAGTACATTTTAAAATTATTGTCATAGTATACAGGTGGTCCCAAAAGTATAAAATTCATTAAAGTTGTATTTTTTTAAATGAGACACCTAGTATATTAATGTATTTTCGGTACCTACGAACAAAAGTAAAGGTAGTTATATTAAGGTTTATGGCATTTAAATCGGAACCGTTCTTCAGATATTCGTGATTTTGTGAAAATGCAGCATCAAATTAACTGTTTAAAATCTCAGCACTTGGTTTCTTTTCAACAACCAAAATTGGCTGGTGGGCTAACAGTACATTGGATTTTTTGCGGTGTGTATTAAATATTAACTACTGTGCACCGAATGTCAATAAATGAACACCAAATTATTGCAAACTTCAACAAGTAATAACTCGTTTAATTTAAATTAGACACCCTGAATTTTATAGTATCATTAGATGCAGAATTTAGTTTCCTATCAAAACTATTAAACATTCCTATAGCTTGGTCTTTGCGTTTTCTTGGAAAATTGATTTTTTTCTGCATTTGGCTGACATAAACGAATTAAGTAATCTATTTTACCTGTTACAATACCTGATTTTGAGAAAGCAAAATTTATTATCATAAGTACTGGGTGTTCACTAAAAACTTCATTTAGGAGGCTATAAAATTTTGACAGAAAAGGATGGCATAATGAAAGTAAATCGACTTTTGTTTCTCCACTCATTTCCTTTGACATTTCACAACCAACTAGACGAAGTTGTCTAACGAACACCCCGTATTTATCAGATATTAATT
The DNA here is from genome assembly GCA_951812265.1 of Taphrorychus bicolor. Taxonomy (NCBI): domain Eukaryota; kingdom Metazoa; phylum Arthropoda; class Insecta; order Coleoptera; family Curculionidae; genus Taphrorychus; species Taphrorychus bicolor. Next base: position 49,073,828 of record OX638300.1, on the reverse strand, counting down.
TATAAGTTACAAAAATTATGATCATGAAGATTATTTAGCAGTCATCTGAATGTTAAAGTGTATTTATTTAGCATAAAATATCAAATAAAACAATAAAACATTATATTACAAGAGTTCTTATAAAATTTAGCATCTCTATTACAAAAAAATTAAGTGCAATAATAGTGGCAATTTGAAATACAATAAATAACAAGTCAACATAAGAGTAAAACAAACAAAAACAAACAGTTATAAAAGTTGTTTAAAATGACGACCGTCTGATTCTAAACACAAACGTATTCTGTTTTTAAACCCTTCACTCACATTGCGTTATATATAGGGAGTTATGCTTCTGAAGGCCTCACTGATTCGTGCCTTCATATTTTCTTTTGTGGTTGGTGGCGTCTTCTACACGATTCCTTTCACATATCGTTTTTTTACTTTGCCTCTGTGCAGTCTGTGCTGTCATACAGCATAATGTTCTGGGGTCCATCGAGGGGAGCCCTGACTGTTTTCATTGCCCAAAAACGAATCATTCGATGATTCTTGAGATTACGCCCTCGTGAGTCATCTCGACCACATTTTGTAGATTTAAGACTGCTAACTGTACCATCTTTATATATATTGTCCTTGGTTCGTTTTGTAAAAAAAAAATCCGACCCTCTTTGAAACAAATGCACAGCATTATGCAGATAACATGACCATCACTACGAGACATAGAGAGAACTTGAGTGTACCAAATCACATAACTGTATTCTTCCAAAAAGCAGTTCTGTATAAGGCTGTTAGGGAATATAACAGACTTCCTGACTATATAAAGTCAGAAATTCATGTACACAAACTTAAGCAAAAAGCTACAGAATACCTACTTGATGAGAGTCTTTATGATGTTAGCATTTAAGTGAACTCTGGTCCTCATTTTTATGTGTATTCAAATTATTGTACTTGTTGTTGCTTTATTGTTTTTGACGTTGCTAATGTCCCGGGAGGATTTGGATGGCAATAAAGAATATTATTATTATTATTATTATTATTATTATTATTATTATTATTATTATTATTATTATTATTATTATTATTATTATTATTATTATTATTATTATTATTATTATTATTATTATTATTATTATTATTATCCCCATAAAAACAAATCGGGAGGCGTTATGTCAGGTGACCTTGGTGGCCAATGTTGTGCTCCATTCCTTCCAATCCATCGATTTTGGAAACGAACATTTAAGAACTCCCGGACTTCACGATGATAATGAGCAGGTGCCCCATCCATTTGCAGCCACATGGTTGTTCTTATATCTAGAGGAACTTCTTCCAGTAAAATTGGAAGCTGATTTCTCAAAAAATTTAGAAACGACATTCCGTTTAAATGTTCGTCAAAAAAATAAGGTCCAATCACATACTGTCCCATTATGGCCCCCCATACATTTACTGACCACCTATGTTGGTTATTAATAACACACCACCTTATTTCTACACCTTCTACACAGTTATTAATAACTCTAAATTCATGGGGGTTAAAATCAGAATAATAATGAAAATTGTGTCGGTTAAAAGAACCATCGTTATGATAAGTACACTCATCACTAAATAGAACTAATTCAAAAAAATCTTCTTGTTCTCCAACTTTTTCTAACACAAAAGTCCACATACAAAAGTCCACTCGTTAGCCAAAATCGTTATTGGAGAGTTCTTGATGTAGTTGTATCTTAAAATCATGATATTTATGTTTTTGAAGAATTCTTGATACGCTTGCTTGGCTAATATTTAAGTTTTGTGCAATTTCTCATTGTGCGACATGGGGATTTTCAACTACAGAGCCAATAACGGCTAATTCAGTTTCTTGGTTTTCTGTAACTGGTCTCGTTTTGGCAGTCGTTTCATACTGAACACTACCAGTTTGCCTAAATTGAACCAACAGTCTTTCAAAAACGGCTCTATTCGGTGGAGTTCGGTTAGGAAACCTTTCAGCATAAACCCTTGATGCTAAAAGACAATTTTGCGAGCATTCTCCTAGAATGAAGATCATATCGACTCGTTCTTCTGTTGTGTAAACCAGCATTTTGATTAAATCCTTGTTAACCACCAATTATAACGGTAAAAAAATATTTAACTTTAAATTAATATGTGACAACAAGAAATGACAATAAATTTTGCTTTGTCAAAATCAGGTAACACCTGAACAGACCTGAACAGGTAAATTAGATTACTACATTCGTTTATGTCAGCACAAATTCAGAAAAAAAACAATTTTTCAAGAAAATGCAACGACCAAGCTATAGGAATGTGTAATAGTTTTCGATAGAGAGAGTTATTACTGTTTGAAGTTTGGAATAATTTAATGTTCATTTTTTTACATTTGGTACACCGTAGTTAATATTTAATGAAAAAAAAACCAAGTGCTGAGATTTTAAACATTAAATTTGTTGCTGCATTTTCGCAAAATCACGAATATCTGAAGAACGGTACGGTTTAGATGCCACAAACCTTAATAAAACTACCTTTACTTTTGTCCGTAGATACCGAAAATACATTAATGTACTAGGTGTTTCATTTAAAAAAGTAAAACTTTAATGAATTTTATACTTTTGGGACCACTTGTATACAATGACAATAATTTTAAAATGTACTTCCAATAGACCTTCATCCATTCCATATACAAAACTGTTTTAAAATCTAAAAGTTTAGCCATAATCTTCGGTGTCGAATAACGTGAATCACCCTGTAGAATACCCTATATTTTAATCGATAACTGAATTATCCTCAAAATGCTGAATTAAAGTTAACATGTTTAAATTAAACCGTCTTTTAGATATCCAGTTGTGAACATGATTTTTTATGGGAAGTTATAGGGTTCTTCACAACCTTTTTTCCTAATAAAACTTCTCAAATCAATCAAAATCTCAAAAACGGTTTAAATTAAGCATGTATGTATTGTTGCGAACTGAGGGTTCAATAATTCCAGTGTAACGATTTAACACGAAAACACTATTTATTTATCCCACAAATACAGGTACAATTCGACTACTAAATAACTCACTACTTAAGACTTTATAGCCTTCTAATATCGTTCGGAACTTTAGCTTACTTATAGCTCGATTAAAATAAGACTACTCGTAACCGCGCGCGCTATTCTCCTTTTATACACAATCCTAAAATTGCAGAAAAACCTAGAAGGTTCTTGATAAGAATTCTTGAATAATCTCACATAAAAAAAAGGTTGTAAACAACTGCCTTCTAGATAAACAGAGCAATAAATCACTCGTGTCAGCCATGACGCAGCGCATATAGGTCGCGAAGCTGCACCAACCACACGCGTTGCCCCGCCTACGGCGCTTCGACGCTGCCTACCGTAACATTGCCCTCCTCCTAAGGCTGTTCGTCCCGAACAGATACGGTTCCATGGTATCGTGCTAATCGATCCAGATGAACAACCTTCATCTTTGACCTGGGGGTCTGCTGGATTCTATACACTACGTCATTAATCTTCTTTATAATTGTATAAGGTCCTTCCCAAGTTTGGCTAAGTTTGGGCGACTTCCCCACCTTTCGCCGCGGATTGTACAGCCACACCAAACCGCCATCCTGGAAGCCGCGGGAGTTAGCTAGTAAGTCATATCTTGCTTTGGCTCGATCACTGGAGATCCGCAGTTTATTCCTGACTTGTTCATGAACATTGTTAAGTCTCTCTTTGAGCTCGTCCACAAAATTCTCAGAGTTGAGCGACTCTTTTTCTGGTGTTCCATACATCAAATCCGCGGGAAGCCTCATTTCCCTTCCGAACATCACTTTCGCTGGAGTATAACCAGTGGCTTCATGCGTAGAGCCTCGATATGCCGTCAACATGAGAGGTAGATATTGGTCCCAATCACGCTGATGATCTGCCACCGTTTTAGACAGGTAATGTTCCCTAGTCCGATTAAATCTCTCTACCATCCCATCCGACTGTGGATGCAAAGGACTTGTCCTGGTCTTGCAAATTCCGAGACGTTCCATGACCTTCTGGAAAACTGCCGATTCAAAATTTCGGCCCTGATCAGAATGAAGTACGAGAGGGACTCCAAATCTGCAGAACATTTCATTTACTAGCACCGTTGCCACAGTCGTTGCTTCCTGATTAGGCAGGGCGTACGCTTCAGGCCATTTAGTGAAGTAATCCATGGCGACCAAGATGTATTTATTGCCTGACTCAATCTGAGGAAATGGTCCCGCGACATCAATTGCTACCCTCTCGAATGGAGCACCTATTACAGTGTACTGCAGCATTCGGCAGCGTGATCTTGTTCGAGGTCCTTTTGTGGCACAACAAACTTCGCACTTGCGGCACCAAGATTCGACGTCTTCATGATAATTCACCCAGTACAAGCGCTCTTTAATTTTTGGCCAAGGTTTTATTGACCCCAAAATGATCTCCACTGGTTCCGTCGTGCATTTCCTGTAGTACATCCGATTTTCTGCTACCAGGAACAACCAACTGACTGATTACGGTCTTGCCATCCGGACTCTCACACGCTCTCTTCAATAATCCATTTTCTATTTTAAGAGAGTGCCACTGGGCCCAGAGCGCCTTCAGGTTTGGACTTTTACCAGCAATTTCTTGCCATTCTGGTCTCTTGTCGTCAGTCTTTGCAGAGAGGATGGGTCCAATATCTGGATCGTTCATTTGTTCTTCTCGAAGCGTCTGTGTGGTCCAGCCATCGTTTATTTCTACCGACGTTTTCCTTACAGAAGGAAATCCCTCACGCTGCTCAGTTCTTTGACAATGCCGACAATCTTCTTTACAAGGCCGTCTAGACAATGCATCGGCATTTCCGTGAGACCTTCCTGGTCGATGTTCAATTAGGAAATCGTACTGCTGCAGGCGCTCTATCCATCTGGCTATTTGACCATCAGAGTTTTTCATCTGTAATAACCATTTCAAGGCTCCATGGTCAGTTCTAATCAGGAATCTTTTTCCATATAAGTAGCGAGGGTAATGTTCGACTGTTTAACGATGGCCAATAGCTCTTTTCTAGTGACGCAATAGTTTCTTTCTGGCTTACTTAAAGTCTTACTGTAGTAGTCAATGACCTTCTCTTGCCCGTTTTGTTTTTGAGAGAGTAGTGCACCTAGACCACAGTTATTTGCATCCGTGTCCAAAATAAACAGTCCGTCCTTTATTGGGTAAGTCAAGTATGGACTAGAACAGAGGGCAGCTTTAAGCCTTGCAAACGCCTGACTGCAATCGTGGTTCCACAGGAACGGTGTTTTCTTTTCTGTTAACTTGTGCGGCGGTTTTGCGATGTCGGCGAATCCCTCTACAAATCTCCTGTAGTAAGTACAAAGTCCCAAAAAGCTCCTTACTTCGTGTTTGTCTCGGGGAACTGGCCAATCTTTAATGGCAGATATTTTACTTTGTTGTTACAACTTGTTGAAGATTTCTCTTAAATTCTTCAAATGCTCGTCGAAATCACGTCCCATGACAATTATGTCATTTAAGTATACCAGACAAGTTTTCCAAGTCAGCCCCCTCAAGACAAGTTCCATTAGTCGCTCGAAAGTTGATGGAGCATTGCACAATCCAAATGGCATAACATTGAACTGGTGTAGCCCAGAAACAGTAGAAAATGCAGTCTTCTCTTTGTCTTCGGGAGCAATCTTTACTTGTCAGTACCCACTTTTTAAATCTAGAGTGGAAAACCACTTTGATCCCGATAAAGTTGCTAAGGTGTCGTCTATACGTGGCAATGGGTAGCTGTCTTTCTTGGTCACATCATTAAGTTTCCTGTAGTCAACACAGAAGCGCGTTGAACCATCTTTCTTCTTAACAAGAACCACAGGCGACGACCATGGACTAGATGATTCTTCTATGACGCCCTCCTTTAACATTTCATTCAGCAAACTGTTAATTTCCTGTTGTTTAGCCAGAGGGACCCTTCCTGGGTGTTGTCGTATTGGCTGGGCATCTCCTGTGTTGATCTTATGAACAACTAGATCAGTTTGACTGTCGTTGCTCTTGAAGTCAAACATATCAGATTCATCCGTAGCAAATTTTATTGCAGATTGAAGCTTGCGAATCCTATACTCATTCGCAAATTTTGTACCTTATGCAGCGGACGTGTAGTTTGTCGAGCCTAAGATACCAGGGTCACCGAACAATCGAATGGAGTTTGCTATTTTGACCATCATGAATAGATTTTTAACTGACTGCCCTCTCTAAGTGAGAATAGCCCCGAAGAAAACTAAATAAATAGTCGAAACGTCGGCCATTTTCGAATAAAGAAGAGGTGCATTATTTGTCCCAATCCTGCTAACTTCACCAACAACTTACAACTTAAGGACGCCAATTACAACAATGAATTAAATTTTCTTTTAGAACAATAAAGTGGAAGACTCCTTAAACATTTTCCGTTTATTTTTTTTTTCTAGATAGCTGGTTTAACAAATAATAGACCGTTTTCCTTAAATAGCCATAAATCCTAAACATAAAATTCTTACCGTACAAAGCCCAGTCCGTTACCGGAGCCACCGATATACCACATTTCAAGACGTCTTCCGTATCGTTGGCCAAAGCCATTCCTGCAGCGTAACCGCCATAACTCCATCCCCAAATGGCTGTCCTCGAGGCATCCACATAAGGGACGTTCTGATGTATAAGCCTAGAGAATCGAACTGAATGTTAAATATTCCGGGTGCTACAATGACATTACTTGCAAAGCCATTACGCATCAAGATCAAAAAGGGTTTCGGTTTTGTATATATCTTCACCAAGCACATAGTGACATGAGTTGAATCAATTATTGTACGAACGAATGATACATTTTCAATTCCGATTTAAAATACCTAATTTTTAAACGTTTTAACCTGCATAACAGCGTTTCTCCAGTGTCGTTAACCTCTAAATTACATTAACACAAGGTTTCCCTATTATATCTCTAACGGCTCATCAAAAATCATCTCTTTTCTACAAGAAGAAAATTATATTATTCTTCTTCTTCTTCTAAAGTTGCCTATCTTCTTATTATGATGTTGACGACCACGTTGGCCCATCTTATCCTATTCACTACAGCTCGGAATAAGTCGGTTGATGTGAGGCCAGTCCATTTTCTAAGGTTGGCCAGCCAGGATATACGCCTGCGTCCAGGGCCTCGCTTGCTCTTAATCTTGCCTTGTAAGATTAATTGTAGAAGTCGGTACTTATCATAATGTGGCCAAAGTAGGCCAGTTTTCTGTTCTTTATTCCCAGTAAACAGTCGAACGTTGTTTCAACGTAGAATCATCGTTTGGTCCGTTGATTTATAGTTGTCACGTTGATTTTCACGTGTTGATTTCAGGTTGATATAAGCGATAGTGCACAATCATGATCTTCGACGTTAAATCAACGTTGTTAAAACGTATTTTGGTTGTGTTTTGTTATTGGTTGAATTTATCCTGTTGATTAAACATTGCAAATAGGTGACAGTAATTAAACCGTCAGGAATGCGCGGTTGCGAAATGTCTTTTAAAACTTATCATCATTTGTTCGGTTGATTTATAGTTGTCTCTTTGATTTTAAGCTGTTGATTTTTGGTTGATTTTTCCGAAAATGAACAACCATGTTTTTCGACATTAAATCAACGTTGTTAAAACGTGTGTTGAATATGTTTAGATAGAGTCCATTTCAAATAGATATTTATCTAGTAAGCTGAGAAGTTGACATATAAATGACACATTTACATGGAAGGAATAGGACGATTCTGTCAATTCCTTAGCCTGCTAGATGAATATCTATTTGAAATAGACCATATTGGTTGAATTGATAACGTTGATTAAACGTTGAAAATAGGTGTACATGTCACATTCTCTGAGCGCTAGGTGGCGTTGGCGTAAACGGCGGACGACCCAGATTCCTATAACGAGGCTTAGAGGGGTAGGACGTATTGCCACGATCCCCGGTGTTTATCTTTCTCACGCGTGTCGGGCGTCGGCACTGTCGGCTGCTTGAGACTTGAGATGTTATTGTCGGCCATGACACGACGTTCGTTGCTGTTGTTCGTTTCGTTTTGTTTGCTTACCGTTTTTTTGGGGTGAAGAATTTCAAATCGCTTAAAACGTGAGTACTCATGGGTTGAGATTTTACTGTTTTTTAAGATTAGAGACAAGATGGCTGGAATCTCACCACCACCATTGGTTGTGATAAGTGCGGCTATACTATTTTGCAGGCCAACTAATTTAAGTAGATATGGTTAAATTACGCTGTACTAAATTAGGTACATATAGGCATATTAAGGCTGATATAAATTATTTACCTATGCATCACAACACAAAAATTAATGCTTGACAATCAAAGCTTTATTGTCTCTAGAATTACAGTCTTATTGAGAAAGCATTCCAATCCGTTAAATACAACTAAGTCAAAATGTGTGTACACCAAAATTCAGCGGTGATTTTTGCCTTACTCTCACCACAGTAGAAAATCACTTCCTAAAAGGTATATCTTCACTACTTCACCTACCAGATTTAATTCTTTTAAATCCTATATACCTAAATTGCGTTGAGCTCCACTAAATGTTTTGATATCAAAATATCTTTTTTTTTTAAAAGCAAAGTAATTTTCAGAATGTCGAACATAAATAGGTACTCATAAACAAACACACAAATAAGTATAATTTTTGTATTTCATCATTTCTAAAGTTTTTTCACTTTAGGTAGTTCTGAAGAAGGCAACAGAGAAGTTGCCGAAACATTAACTAAGTGGATTTGTCCGAGCCCTTTCCAGAGTAAATTGTTATTATATTTATATATATCCAGGGTAAATGCTTCTTATTAAGAGTAATTTTACTGTGAATTGTGGGAAATTCCTTTTCCAACAATCCAAAATCGTCCAAAAAAGTGTATGAGGTTGACATTACCCAAAAGTAAGTACTAAAAAATTTAATTCTTGTTTGAAATTTTTCCTAGTTTACAGTCACCCCCAGTCAACCCCTAAGTGCACCTTGTGTCCTTCCTTTGGTTTTAAGTTTTAACATATATATATCATCAAAAACGAATTTATAAAATATAACTATTTTGCTAATGATTATAATTGGCAAAAGTATTATATTTCCAATAAAACATGTTTAAAATATGTTACGAATTTTTTTATGATAAAATGCAAAATTTGATATATTAAACACGTAGAGACGTCAACAAATGGACGTCTTGTGGATGTGACATGTGACGACGTAGTGTGTTACCTGGGGTCAAACACTTTTATGTATGTGCTTTTTAATTAAACATTAACGCTCTGTATATTTTTAACAGCATTTTTGATTTACAGTTTTTGTCTTAAACTAAAATTAAAACTCATTAAACAGGTTCACTCATTTTTATCGAATAAGTTTTAGCTGGGTTCAAAGTTCAAACCCTGGCAACACTCATTTATTACATAAATTATATTCATGTAAATGGGAAAAAATAGATGAAAACATTGATTTACCGTTTTATGTAAGGTTGATAGATACGCTGAATAAACGTTTAAGCAAGGTTGATTAAACGTTTTAAGAAAACGTATATTAAACGTCTTAAGATAACGTTGATGAAACGTTTTAAGAAAGGTTGACAAAAACGTTGATTTACCGGACATAACTAAGTTGAAAAAACATTTGGTTACAGGTTTTTTTTAACGTTGAATCAACATTCAACTGTTTACTGGGATGGTCCTATTTGGTTTTCTGTTGACAATTCGAACTGGAATTTGTCACAACCTAACTTAGAGATTAATGATGTACTTGAACAATCTTTTGTATCGTGTTTTGTAATAAAACATAATAGTGCGTTAAATGAACTTTTGGAAAGACATTCTTGTCAAACATTAAACGCAAGTCAACAGAGCATTTTGTGCCTTATTACCTGAAGAACGTACCAGAGCTTTAAATTTGTTTATAAAAAATGTACAGATAGAATGTTTTCCTCAGGAATATAATAACCTAAGCCATAAGAAGGAGCTTCACAAAAGTAGTAAAATTTTATCTCTGAATCCATTTTTGCAGGATGGATTGTTGCGTGTTGGAAGTAGAATTAATAATTCTAGTCAACCTTATGAGATTAGGCATCCAATTATTTTGCCAAGCAGTGATTTGTTAGTAAGACATATTTTAAAGGATGAGCATGAACGATTACTACATTGCGGAGCTCAGCAATTGTTGTATTCTATTCGAGAAAATTATTGGCCAGAATTAGATCGTAATGCTTGTAAAGGTGTAGTTCGAAGCTGTATAACTTGTTTTAGAGCTTCTCTAAAGGATTCAGTATATTTAATGGATGATCTTCCTGAGATGCGTGTAAATCAACACTCTGTGTTTTTAAATGTTGGCACAGATTTCGGAGACCCGTTTCTTTTAAAAGTTAGGCAAACCCGCGGAGCTAAAATTGTAAAAACTTACATTTGTTTATTTGTATGCATGAGCACAAAGGCCGTTCATATTGAACTAGTATCTCGACTAATCACAGAAGCATTTATGGCGGCATTTAATAGGTTTGTGAGTAGGCGAGGGCGACCGGCAAATGTTTATTCTGATAATGGGCTAATTTATGTAGGAGCTAATAATGAGCTGTCTAAGGTATACGAGTTTTTAAAAAACAATTCAGACCATATTTCCATACCAGCTTATTCTCCCAGTTTCGGTGGAATATGGGAAGCGGGAATAAAGAGCGCAAAGAGTCATAACAAACGAGTCGTAGGTGAAAAACATTTAACTTTCGAAGAATTTAACACTGTGTCGACACGAATGGAAGGTATATTGAATTCGCGACCTCTTTGCCCAATTACCGAAGATCCTAAAGATATTGCTGCATTGACACCTGGTCATTTCTTGAATGGTAGACCAATTACTAGTCTTCCTGAAGTCGACCCGATAGATGTACGAGAGAATCGCTTGACCAAATGGCAACATCTCCAAGCCATGACTCAACATTATTGGCACAGGTGGCAGAAGGAATATTTATCGAAGTTGCAGAACAGGACCAAATGGAAGCAAAATTCCCATAAGTTATTAAAAGTTGGCACGCTGGTACTGATAAAAAATGACAAGGCACCCACGATGAGTTGGCAGCTAGCCAGAGTCATAGCCTTGCACCCTGGGAAAGATGGAATCACTCGTGTTGTTGACCTAAAGGTTAATGGTGGTAGTGTGACACGCGCAGTTAATAGAATTTGTGCACTACCAATCGAATAAACACGAACTAATTTTCCCATCAAAGAGCCACATATCTATTTTAGTTTGGTGTATACTAACTATTGAACTAAGTAGTCAGTTTAGTGTACTATTTTTTTTATATTAAGTGACTGAAAGTTGTGTTTTTGGTTTGAAGTACTTTGTGCGTTCCAAGGGAGGCGGTATGTTAATGCAAGAGGTTTGGAAAGACTGGCCTTAGGTGGATTGGATGTCAAGTTGGAGACAATCTGTGTTTTTGAGGTTGAAAGTGCAGAAAAGGGTTAGACCGTCAAGAGGCAATCCCGGATGGCCAGTAGGTATATGTTTTATTACAATAACTTGTTTTTTAATAATAAATAAAGAAAAAGTTTTATTTTGCAATCCACAACTTTTATAAATTTTTAATTAATTAAAGCACCGTTGTACATGGTCCGGTGTTTGTAAAGTTTATGTCATGTCGATTTTCAAGGTTTTTTTCTTTTTTAAAAAGTAGCTTACGGTCCATAGAACATATTAAAGGAAAAAAATCCTTGGATGAACCACTTTGCACTGATAAATAAGGAAGCGAAAATTGTAGATTTCCGTCAAAATTAATGCGAAAACTCTCCAACCTGACAGTAAGTTTATAAGTATATTTTGCAGTGATGCCAAATGCCGGAGTTTATCATTAGGTGCAAATATCCGGTCGAAGAATGGAAAACAAAATTTAACCTGAATTAACCTGGAGTAACCAGGAACTATAACTAAACTAACCTAAACAAACCCGAACTAACCTGACCTAAAAAAAAATTACGAATAGAAGCAGGCCCGTACCGGCCCGCTTTTATTTGTTTACGTTTTACTAACTACTACTTACAACCTACTTACCGAAGAGAAATAAATCATTTTGGGCCAATAATTTCCAAGAACAAACATCTCTAAAAACCGGTAATATTGGACATCACTAACTCTTCTAGTCTTCAAGACCATGACTTGGCAACACTGCCTTGAAAAACACCAAGGGGTTTTATTTTTCACCTGTTATCTGTCAGTTGTCTAAGTTAACTAGCAAACTATCAAATAAATGCAAAATCCAGGTAGCACAACTGACCAATTGGACGTCTGCTTGTTGATGTCCAATTGACCTAAGCAGGACGTCTCGGAGACGTCAACTTTTTGACGTCCAATGGCCAGCAACAGATGGACGTTCAGTGGACGACCAAGAATGGTCATCATATTGTTATGATTCGCAGCAACGCCGCATGGGAGGCGGGGCAACGCATGGGAGCGTGTTGGTTAGTGGAGCTTCGCGACCTATCAGCGCTGCGTCATGGCTGACACGAGTGATTTATTGCTCGTCTGGCTTAATCTAGAAGGCAGTTGTTTACAACCCTTTTTTTTTTATGTGAGATTATTCAAGAATTCTTATAAAGAACTTTCTAGGTTTTTCTGTAATTTTAGGATTGTATATAAAAAGCGTGTAGAGCGCGCAGGAGAATAGTCGTATTTTAATCGAGCTATAAGTAAGCTAAAGTTACGAAGCGATAATAGAAGGTTATAAAGTGTTAAGTAATGAGTTATTTAGTAGTCGTGTGTAATTGTGGAAATAAATAAATAGTGTTTTCGTGTTAAATCGTTTCACTGGAATTATTGAACCCCGAGTTCGCAACAATTGGTGTCAGAAGTGCGATTCCAGTGGGAATTTGAAGATTAATATTACTGAACTGTAAGTGAGTGCTTCATTGCCGGACATTACGTGTTTATGCCAGTGACCAGAAGCCAGCATCAAGCGATGGAAGATCAACTTGCCGCCCTGCTGTCCCTCATGCAACAACAGAGGGAAGAACAGGAAAAACGTGATCAAGTACAGGAAAGACGTTATCTAGAACAGAAGGAAGAGCTGGAAAAACGTGATCAATTACAGGAGCGACGTTATAACGAACAAAAAGAAGAACAAGAAAGACGTGATCAAGTACAGGAGCGACGTTATCAACAACAGAAAGAAGAGCAGGAAAAACGTGATCAAATACAGGAACGACGTTATCTAGAACAGAAAGAAGAGCAGGAAAAACGTTATTTAGAACAAAAAGAAGAGCAGAAACGGTTTAAAGAAGAATTAGTGAACCATCTCGCAGCTAGGGAGCAACAATTGGAAGAAAGAATAATGCAATCCGTTAACGAAGGACTCGAAGCTGTCAACCAGAGGGTTCTCGAACTAGAAAAGAAATTCCGGGAACAACTTGAGGACGACACCGTGTCTACAGAGAGTTTTAGCACAGCCAACGCTAAAATTAAGCCTCCCGATTATGACGGTACTACGGCCTGGGAAATTTATAAAACCCAATTTGAGGCAGCTGCGAAAGCTAATGGCTGGTCCGAGCCCCAAAAAGCTACATCACTAGTGGTAGCACTTCGTGGAAAAGCAGCTGAATTTCTCCAAACTCTGTCGGCAGCTGATCAAAGTAATTATGCAGCTTTAGTACCCACTCTGCAACTACGATTTGGAAATGAGCACAAAGAAACCGTGTTCCAGGCCCAGCTGAGGATGAGACAGCAAAAGTCAGGTGAATCCTTACAAGAATTTGAGGCGGACATAGACAGACTCATTCACCTGGCATATCCATCGGCCCCTGAATCTTTTCAAATGCAATTTGCCGCCGAAAGGTTCATTGAGGGAGTTCGCGATAGTGACATGAGATACCACTTACGTCTAGTAAGGCCCAAGGATATCAGCGAGGCACTAGTTCGGGCCCTGGAATTCGAGGCGTCACGAGTGTCATCTAGTTCATCTCCACGTGTAAGAATGGCAACTTGCAATGAAGAGGCGAATACGTCTATGGCTGAATCCATGGCCAGTTTACATAAAGCGATGAAGGATATGGCAGTCAATATGCAAGCCCTGTTAGAAAGAACTCCTAGATCAACAAACAATCGGGGCATAAAATGTTTTAACTGCGGCAGACTGGGACACATCAAGAGTAACTGCCGTAATAGGGCAAGAAGTCCGTCGCCGTCGTTTAGAAGACCGAGCGGCGACCAAGAACGCCCTAGGTCCCAGGAAAACTAATTCCGGTCAATGCAAGGGGGCAATTGACCGGGCCCGTTAAGACCCCCAGGATGTTTAAAGTCAATAATTTGGGTGGCAAAAGTCTCACAGTGGCCGGACGCATTAAGGGACAGAAAATTCAGATTACCATCGATACAGGAGCAGATGTGACCATTGTAAGGCCAGATAAACTTGTCGGATATACCATACAACCATTGCCCAATCCTATTATGTTAAAATCAGTCACTGGGGAGTCTTGCCCTATAGACGGAGAAGCCGATGTCACCATCATTATTGGAGAAAGACTCGAAGTTCGGCATAAAGTGTTGGTTGCCAGGATCAAAGACGAGTTTATTTTGGGAATGGATCTCATTAGGAAACATGGATTCTCCTATGATCACAAACGGAATATTCTCACATTTGGAGATGAGGAGTTTGCATTAACCAATGGAAATGTGGAAACTAGTGTCCGTCTACTGGTGGTGGAAGATGTGAAAATTCCTCCAAATTCAGAACAAATTATCACAGTGACTTCTGAAAATGATCCTGGGTGGTCCATAGGACTTATAGAACCTAACCTGGATTTGACGACTGAAATCATGGTAGCACGAACTTTGACCGACACGAAGAAGACTATGCCAGTACGAGTTGCAAATATTGGAGAAAAGACCATCAAGCTCAAAGAAGGAACAGTTCTTGCCAATTATGAGCCTGTGCAATGGGTATGCAATTGTGTCGAAGCAGAGACATCCAAAGCTAAATCTTCTAACCAAGCTTCCCCACAGGTTATTGATGCTTTCAAACGACATTGGAGTCATCTGTCAAGGGAACAACTTCAATCTGCCATAAAATTTGCTATGGATGAATCTGATATGTTCAACTTCAAGAGCAACGACAGTCAAACTGATTTAGTTGTCCATAAGATCAACACAGGAGATGTCCAGCCAATACGACAACACCCATGAAGGGTCCCTCTGGCTAAACAACAAGAAGTTAACAGTTTTCTGGATGAAATGTTAAAGGAGGGCGTCATAGAAGAACCATCTAGTCCATGGTCGACGCCTGGGGTTCTTGTTAAGAAGAAAGATGGTTCAACGCGGTTCTGTGTTGACTACAGGAAACTTAATGACGTGACCAAGAAGGACAGCTACCCATTGCCACGTATAGACGACACCTTAGCAACTTTATCGGGATCAAAGTGGTTTTCCACTCTATATTTAAAAAGTGGGTATTGGCAAGTAAACATTGCTCCCGAAGACAAAGAGAAGACTGCATTTTCTACTGGTTCTGGGCTATACCAGTTCACTGTTATGCCTTTTGGATTGTGCAATGCTCCATCAACTTTCGAGCGACTAATGGAACTTGTTTTGAGGGGGCTGACTTGGAAAACTTGCCTGGTATACTTGGATGGCATAATTGTCATGGGACTTAATTTTGACGAGCATTTGAAGAATTTAAGAGAAATCTTCAGCAAGTTACGGAATGCTCACCTGAAGTTAAACTACAAGAAATGCAGCCTATTCCAAAAGCAAGTCGAGTACTTGGGGCATAACATTTCAGAACAAGGCATTAAAACTAGCCAAAGTAAAATATCTGCCATTAAAGATTGGCCAGTTCCCCGAGACAAACACGAAGTAAGGAGTTTTTTGGGACTATGTACTTACTACAGGAGATTTGTAGAGGGATTCGCCGACATCGCAAAACCGCTGCACAAATTAACAGAAAAGAAAACACCGTTCTTGTGGAACCATGATTGCAGTCAGGCGTTTGCAAGGCTTAAAGCTGCCCTCTGTTCTAGTCCAATCTTGGCTTACCCTATAAAGGACGGACTGTTTATTCTGGACACGGATGCAAGTAACTGTGGTCTAGGTGCAGTACCCTCTCAAAGACAAAACGGGCAAGAGAAGGTCATTGAGTAGTACAGTAAGACTTTAAGTAAGCCAGAGAGAAACTATTGCGTCACTAGAAAGGAGCTGTTGGCCATCGTTAAAGCAGTCGAACATTACCATCGCTACTTATATGGAAAAAGGTTCCTGATTAGAACTGACCATGGAGCCTTGAAATGGTTATTACAGATGAAAAACTCTGAGAGAGAGACAAATAACCAGATGGATAGAGCGCCTGCAGCAGTACGATTTCCAAATTGAACATCGACCAGGAAGGACTCACGGAAATGCCGATGCATTGTCTAGACGGCCATGTAAAGAAGATTGTCGGCATTGTCAAAGAACTGAGCAGCGTGAGGGACTTCCTTCTGTACGGAGAACGTCGGTGGAAATAAACGATGGCTGGACCACACAGACCCTTCGAGAAGAACAAATGAATGATCCAGATATTGGACCCATCCTCTCTGCAAAGACTGACGACAAGAGACCAGAATGGCAAGAAATTGCTGGTCAAAGTCCAAACCTGAAGGCGTTATGGGCCCAGTGGCACTCTCTTAAAATAGAAAATGGATTACTGAAGAGAGCGTGGGAGAGTCCGGATGGCAAGACCGTAGTCAGTCAGTTGGTTGTTCCTGGTAGCAGAAAATCGGACGTACTACAGGAAATGCACGACGGAACCAGTGGAGGTCATTTTGGGGTCAATAAAACCTTGGCCAAAATTAAAGAGCGGTTCTACTGGGTGAATTATCATGAAGACGTCGAATCTTGGTGCCGCAAGTGCCAAGTTTGTTGTGCCACAAAAGTACCTCGAACAAGATCACGCGGCCGAATGGTGCAGTACACTATAGGTGCTCCATTCGAGAGGGTAGCAATTGATGTTGAGTCGGGCAATAAATACATCTTGGTCGCCATGGATTACTTCACTAAATGGCCTGAAGCATACGCCCTGCCTAATCAAGAAGCAACGACTGTGGCAACGGTGCTAGTAAATGAAATGTTCTGCAGATTTGGAGTCCCTCTCGAACTTCATTCTGATCAGGGCCGAAATTTTGAATCGGCTGTTTTCCAAAAGGTCATGGAACTTCTCGGAATTCGCAAGACCAGGACAATTCTTTTGCATCCACAGTCGGATGGGATGGTAGAGAGATTTAATCGGACCATGGAACATTACCTGTCTAAAATGGTGGCAGATCATCAGCGTGATTGGGACCAACATCTACCTCTCATGTTGATGGCATATCGAGGCTCTACGCATGAAGCCACTGGTTATACTCCGGCGAAAGTTGAATTTGAATGTTCGGAAGGGAAATGAGGCTTCCTGCCGATTTGATGTATGGAACACCAGAAAAAGACTCGCTCAACTCTGAGAACTTTGTGGAGGAGCTCAAGGAGAGGCTGGACAATGTTCATGAACAAGTCAGGAATAAACTGCGGATATCCAGTGATCGAGCCAAAGCAAGATATGACTTACTAGCTAACTCCCGCGGCTTCCAGGATGGTGATTTGGTGTGGCTATGCAATCCGCGGAGAAAGGTGGGGAAGTCGCCCAAACTTAGCCAAAATTGGGAAGGACCTTATACAATTATAAAGAAGATTAATGATGTGGTGTATAGGATCCAGCGGACCCCTAGGTCAAAGATGAAGGTCGTTCATTTGGATCGATTAGCACGATACCATGGAACTTTATCTGTTCGGGACGAACAGCCTTAAGAGGAGGGCAATGTTACGATTCGCAGCAACGCCGCATGGGAGGCGGGGCAACGCATGGGAGCGTGTTGGTTGGTGGAGCTTCGCGACCTATCCGCGCTGCGTCATGGCTGACACGGGTGACTTATTGCTCGTCTGGCTTAATCTAGAAGGCAGTTGTTTACAACCTTTTTTTTTATGTGAGATTATTCAAGAATTCTTATAAAGAACTTTCTAGGTTTTTCTGTAATTTTAGGATTGTATATAAAAAGCGTATAGAGCGCGCAGGAGAATAGTCGTATTTTAATCGAGCTATAAGTAAGCTAAAGTTACGAAGCGATAATAGAAGGTTATAAAGTGTTAAGTAATGAGTTATTTAGTAGTCGTGTGTAATTGTGGAAATAAATAAATAGTGTCTTCGTGTTAAATCGTTTCACTGGAATTATTGAACCCCGAGTTCGCAACAATATTATAACGATCCAAATAATCTAATTATTTTTTCTGCTCAGACTTCTGACTAGTAAGTAGGTATCTAGGTACCTACTGATATATCTTTAATATAATTAGCATATAATAGAAATATATGCTTATTTAAGATGATCGGAAGCCAGTCTTTTCCATCTATTATTGTATGGACAAAGAAATGAGAACAACATCGAGGTATAAGCAAATGTATTTGGATATCCTAATTTTTCCTTTTTTTCCACAAAATTCAACCATTTTTTTTGCTTAAATCGGTTAATCTTAACATAAGCTTTCTAATGATACCAAAATTAACGCTAAAATCGAGATGACATTTTCTTTACAATCACCGAGGTGCTTGTAAAGTATGTCATCTCGATTTTCAAGATTTTTTCTTTTTTCAATAGTAGCTTACGGTCTATAAAACAGATTGGAAAAAAACATTTTTGGATGAGCCACTTTTCACTGAGAAATAAGAAAATAAAAAAAATGTTTGACAGAACTGATGCGAAAACTCTCGATTCTGAGAGTAGGATTAGAAATATATTTACAGTGATGCCAAACGTCGGAGTTCATCATTAAGTGCAATAAAATTATGTGGTCGCATCTAGAAACAAAATAAATAGTATATTGTTCAACGAGTGACGAAAGTAGCATTTTCTCTCGCAAGAGAACAGTTTAACGCTCCTTGGTAGCGTTGGTAATGTTCTCGAGCGATAGAAAATGCTTTTTGACGAGTAGAACACTATACTTTTTCTTCGACCATGTTACTTTTTCTTCGACACTATAGTTTTTCTTCGACAATATTAGTTCCTCATTTACTTTAAAAATAATCTCTATAGAGTATTTCTTTCGAAAACTAAGGAGCGTCATTGTCAAAATACCGATTAACCAAACGCGCGCCTACTCGATGTCCGATGCGCCGCCGCCATGCTATGTATTCGCCAACTATTCTCGCAATTATTATTGAATAATTCGTTTATTAGTTATATTGCGCAATATAATTGTTAATATACGATATTTGATGTCACATTACCCTTTTAAATTGAATCTTTCAAATTCAGTATTTGAAAATTGATGTTGCATCGAACCCCGCGCCATGCGCCTCCGAACAACGGAACAAATAATAATCAACGCCATCTTGATTGTCACTGAGTTTCGTTTGTTCAAATTTTCAACACTTTAATTTGCTTTTCTGAATTTCTGTAAGGCAAAATATACATATTATTATGTGATATTACCATTTTCCATGGTGTTTAACAAGATTAGATCAGTTGAATCGCATTTAATTGGCGATATACAGGCGAAATTAGAACAACTTACTTTGGTCACTAGAGACGAAAGTTAACGTTATGGGATTTTCTCTCACTAGAGACGAAAGTTTCGTTTTCGGCTAGGGCAAGGTGTGACGATAGTTGTTTATGTAAACATGGTCGTAGAAAAAGAAAATTACATCATAACTGATATTAGGAAAATTTAAGAGGTATTAATTTAACACATAACGTTTGCGAATATCATCCATGAAATTGCGGCAACGACTCTTGAGTTCTTATAGATCGCTAATTTTAACGTAATTAGTAGAACTGAACTAACCTTAGCTTACCTAACCTAAATGTGACAACTGTAACTGAACCAACCTAACCAGGAAAACTAGAACTGGACTAATCTGAACTAACCTAAACTAACCTAAGCTAGTCTAACCTAAACGTAAAAAGTGTAACTGAACTAACCTAACCAGGAAAACTAGAATTGAACTAACCTGAGCTAACCTAACTTAAACGTCAAAAGTGTAACTGAACTAACCTAACCAGGGAAACTAGAACTGGACTAACCTGAACTAACCAGACCATATAAAAAGCGGGCCTTTCGGGCCCGCTTTTCATATTATTATCTACCCCTATCATAAAGAGTAGAACTGAACTAACCTGAGCTAGCCTAACCTAAACGTAAATAGTGTAACTGAACTAACCTAATCAGGAAAACTAGAACTGGACTAACCTGAATTGATCAAACCTAACCTGAACAACCGACGTTAACCTGATCAAAAAAAAATATTTAAAATTTTAAGTTGTAATAATTGAATATTTTCAATAAAAGGACTTGGCAACACTACCTTTAAAAACGTCAACAAACTTCATCTTTTATATGCTACCTGCCACCTTCATCAATCATTCGTCTAGCAAAATTTGTAAGTTAAATAAAAATTTGAATTTATGAAACCTTTGAAACTTAAATTATGTCATAAAAATTGAAAAACCATGAATTTTATAAATGTAATGAGTGTTGTGGCTACAAAAGAAGAATGAGGCAACTTCCAAGTACCAGTAATGTATTTCCGTACCTCCATTTTTTATTTTTTTTCTTACAAAACTCGACCATCCTAGAATTTTTGTACTTAAATCTGCTAATCTTAACATAAGCTTTCTAATGATATCAAAATTAAGGCAAAAATCGAGATGACATTAACTTTACAATCACCCATGGTCCATTCAACCGGATAGTGAAACGAAGCACCTTCAGGAGGAAGCACGGGCTTGAAGAAATGGGCAAGTCGTAAGAGGTAGAATTCTGTGCTTTTGATTTGTGTCAATAACATAATGGCTGAAGTTTCTATGTTCAAATCTAAGAGAACAGCGCTCAAAGATAAATTAACTCTATGCAGAAGTTACTTTGAATCCACTGACAAAGAAAATTTAAATTTTAACGTAATTAATCAATTGCAATTAAGATTAGAGAATTTAGAACCCCTTTGGGAAGAATTTAATGATATCCAGTTTCAAATTGAACAAGCATTAGTAGAGATTGGCAATGAATCTCTACCAGAAGAGACTGAGAGAAATAGGTTTGAAGATATGTATTTCAAACTGACTAGTGATATAGGTGCTTTATGTAAAAAATACATTAACGAGTCAGACGTTAATGCTTCTGTGGTATGTTCGGTTAAAGAAAACGTTATTTCTGTACAATAATTATTAAATTGCCACCCATTTCTTTGCCGACATTTGATGGGCAGTATAGTAATTGGCTTGAGTTTAGAGATTCTTTTGTAGCACTGGTTGATGGAAACATTGCCCTGAATAATATACAAAAGTTTTATTATCTTAGGACATCTATTAATAAAGATGTTCTGGAAATAATTAAATCTATTGAGGTTACAGATTCGAATTACACTGTTGCATGGCAACTCTTAATAGACAGGTTTGAGAATAAGAAGCTTATAATATATAATCATATAAGAGCAATATTTGAACAGCCAATTATTGTGAAGGAATTGTACGTAGATCTTAGGAATCAGTATGATTCTGTAACAAAACATTTGCGCTGTTTAAAAAGTTTAGGTGAACAGACTGATAGTTGGGACAGGTTGATGACTCAAAAATTCGATTCTATTACTCGTCGTAATTGGGAAATATATAAATATATATATGATAGTGTTTTACGGGAATGACACCCTGCATAGAATTTGTACGTAGGTACATTTTAGTACATTAATGCTCTATGTTTTTTGCATCATAAAGGGTTATTAAATAGGTACAAGCAATTATTTATTTTTATACATGTTTATTATAAACGAAAATAAACATCAAACTTTAGGTTGAAACTAATAGCTATTTATGTAACCAGTTACGAAAAGTCCGATTTTGTGTAACGAATGAATGTTTGCGGGACGAGGGCAGCGAGTTCCCGCAATTTGAATGAGATACACAAAAAAGGTTTTTCGTCACGTGTTTCATACAAGATTTTTTCTAATTTTGACTACAAATATCTACTTAGAGAAAGAATAATTATTATTAAACTTCAATATTTACTTTTAAACCACTTTGTATCTACTTAATACCGTAAAACTATAGCAACGGTGTGCCACAGCCGAAACTTGCAACTGGTGGTGACACCAACTTTCATCACTAATTACGAAAGATTTTACTTTTCGTAACTAGTTACGAAAAGTAGGACGTTACGTCACTGTCATCAGTATTGAAAAGTGCCACTTTATATGTCAAAATTAGAAAAAATTATTAGTGATTTTTCTTGATAACCTTTTATGGAATTAGTGTATATTGGGTAAAGGTAAATAATCATATTGTATACGTATAATATTTTAGAAATGTATTATAATTATTACACATTAACTAATTAAAGCCTCTATCCAGTATACCGGGTGACACAGGAGACATGAGACAGCTTCTAATTTTTTTTTCCTTTTATGATAAAATTTTAAATATTTGTACTTTTCAGTTTAACCGGAAGTGACCATTAATTCATTACTTTTAATGCTACCCTGTAATTTTCTTGTCTATCTTCTCCGCCCAAAAATTATCTTTTGAATCATGTATAACATGTTACATTTTGTTTTTGTTTTCATAGAGACAACTCAGTTATTTAAAATAAGTATAGTAGGCCATGACTAGAAGACGAAAAATGTTTCGATATTTAGTAGGCGTCGGAAACGAAATCCTAGTTTTATGGAGTTATAAAATTCATGTTTTAATAGCCCCAGCAAAATCAGTATTGTTAAAAACGTTTTTTTTTTTTCAAGCGGACTAAAAGTACGTCATTTGTTTTCTCCACCACACGGCACAGGATACCGTAATGTACCGTTTGATGTACACCGTGTATATGATGCACAACCGTGTTGTACATCATACGTTCGGTAACGTGTTACAGTAGTCGTTTCGAAATTCCAGACTCGGCTAGCGCCTCGTGCGGAAACATATTACTCCTACTGTAAAACTATATTTACCGGACTTATAACGTAAATAACTATTACGATATCCAATCCTGTAAAAGCTACTAACCAGATTAAAATCAAGTACGTAAAAGTGTCCTAAATGATACAGTATGAAGTAATAGTTAAGTAATAATAAAATATAAGTTAAGTAAATAACTATTACTTTATACTGTATCATTTAGGACACTTTTAAGTACTTGATTTTAGTCCGGTAAATAGCTCTTTACAGGTCTGGGTATCGTAAAGAAATTTTGCAGTATTGAGTACCTGTTCATCCTGTGCCGGTGTTGAATAAATCCATTACCGATTCCGGTACAGGTACCGGTACAGGATATCGTAATGAAACTATACCGGATTTCTCAAAAGTATATTCGCCGCGAATAATATTAATTTGTTCCTGTTTTGAATAAGTATGAAGTAAAATGTTGTACATCATACGTCCGGTAACGTCCAAAAACGTCTTACTCCTACTGTAAAACTATATTTACCGGACTTATAACGTAAATAACTATTACGATATCCAGTCCTATAAAAAGCTATTTACCGGACTAAAATCAAGTACGTAAAAGTGTCCTAAATGATACAGTATGTAGTAAATATTGATTAAAATAATTGTGACCAACTAATTAAAAAAAAACTTTGTAGGCATCACTTCTCCAAAGATCTAAATCTTAGAAATATGAGTTTCTTAAATCTAACTTGAACTGAAACCCTGAACTTTATCTCCGTAAACTTGACTGTGTGGCTAAAGGAAGACTTTTTCCGAAAATTTGGAAAACCTTGTATATATACCATACATTGTTATTGTTTCAACCAATAACTAGTTTTCTGCAGTTAACGAGCTTAATTGACCATTTGAATAATAACTAAAAGAAAACATTAAATTAAAATCATATCAGCCTTAGGTGGGCGGAGCCAATGGCCCGTGGTTCGACATCTTACGTGATATAAGACTATGAAAGCTTTCAAAATAGCTATAGTGTTTTAGGAGCCTTGAAGCGGGCCTTGAAGCCGTGGTCCAATGGAATTTCTTCCTGACGTTTCGTCTGCAGCTGCGGCAGACATTATCAAAATTCAGCGCATTTGCAGTATGTCGAAACACTTGTGATGACCCAGAGGCGGGTCCCACTAATATTTGAAATTTATGTGAAAATATTAACTTTAGAGATTTATAAGAACTTTAAATAGGATTTTTTTTCTGAGATAATTTTTAAAAAATATTATTAATAATATTTCAATAAATTTGTTTTGTTTGTATCCGATAAAAATATTACTTTTGCAAAAATATTTTATTTTAACTGAGTAAAATTCAAAAAAAAAATTAAAATAATTTTTGGAATAATAAAAAAGAAAAAAAAAGTAAGAATAAAATATTTTTAAAAGTGCAGAAAACATAATAATTATATATAACAAAATTATATAAAAAAAAAGCTATCAAAGTTTTAAAATTAAAACTTACAATTAAATCAAAACTTTATTAGGATACATAATTCTTGAAATCGTGGTTTTGTGCGGGAGCGGTAAAAAGAACAAATAGAACTGGAACTCTTAGAAACTTTCAAGGCCACAATTAACTGTGAATAATTAGTGCGGGCCGCGTATAGACTGTTCTATCTTTGCAATATGTGGCACACAGAATTCTTACACTACATACGAAGGGTCCCCGAGAGAGAAATGAGGAACTTTTTATACTTGTTCTCCCTGAGACAACTGTATTCTATAAACCAGTTGGGGCCAAATCCTGGAGAGCCATTTACTTGGCCTGCCCGGGCTCAATTGTATTTATTGAGAATGTTGGTACACTTTGAATACCAAGTGTTCTGTATGGAGTGGTGCACTCTCCTGGGGGGAAATAAAAGTGTCGATTTTCGATACTGCCCTTGCGCGTTTTGCCTGCACCCCACCGATGCAATAGACAACCCAAGAATGGGACCGCCTCACATTCCTGGGGCGATACCCTGGTTTGTAGCAGAACCAGTGGAAAACCTTCCCGGCTGTTCACCGCCCTGGTTTACCATACCAAGAACTAACCCGGCAGCCCTTGAAGTTGTAGACCCCCAAAACCCCATGAATTCAGCGCTAGAGGGCATTTTACGGGACTTCCAGGAGGTGGTTATGCCGAGCCCTTTTTACACCGTTGAAGCCAATTTGCGGGAGGGAGATTCGGCAGGTTGCTCGTTCATGACTCCCACCTTTCCCCAGTTCTCAACGGAAATGACACTCAAAAGAGAAGCAAGCGGCCCCGGCAGTGCAAGAGGACCGCAGCATGGAGGAAAATCATGGATAACACAGGCGACGACCCCTGCCACCCAGCCTCCACCCCCAGGTGCGGATGAATCAGAACATTCCGACAGCTCAGACTGGGATGCCTAAACCCGAGACGCGAAGCCAAAAGTTAAATGTTTTTAGGGTGAGTGAATTTGGTATAAAAATTTTAATATTGCAACTAAGGTATAGGTTATTCAGTAATGTGTTAAAATTAATCCATTTTCTTGAGTCTCGAATAAAATGAGAATTTTCTTTTTAATTAATACACAATATTAGTATTTTAAGTTAAGGGCGTATTTCAGTGTTACCTATTCAGTGTTTAATCGAATTAGAGTTTTACATTTAATTTTCTACGTAGTACAGTGTATCCTTGTATAAGTTGAGGATACTTTTTACTTGTTGAGGTTTTTGGTGTCTTTTTGAAGTGAAAGAATTAACTGAACACAGTATTACGGAAAAGTATCATTTTGCTTATAAAAGAAATCGGGTTTTTATCTAGTCAATTGTAGGTAGATTTTTTTTATTAACTATAAAGAGTATTAAAGCGCAGGTGCTCTTATTTTGTTAAATTCTTATGTAAGTGATATTGTTATAAAATTTATTAAGGATTTTCCGTTATCTGTTTGCTTCACTTTGTAAAGTATCACTTTTGTTTTTTATTTTACATCCAAAAAAACACTTAACTTATAGAAAACCAATAATATAGTAAAAAAATAAGAAAATATTTAATTTTCTTATTTTTGGTAAGGCAGGGAGTGATGTGATAACCCAGAGGCGGGTTCCACTAATATTTGAAATTTATGTGAAAATATTAACTTTAGAGATTTATAAGAACTTTAAATAGGATTATTTTTCTGAGATAATTTTTTTAAAAATATTATTAATAATATTTCAATAAGTTTGTTTTGTTTGTATCCGATAAAAGTATTACTTTTGCAAAAATATTTTATTTTAGCTGAGTAAAATTAAAAAAAATAAAATAATTTTTGGAATAATTAAAAAGAAAAAAAAGTAAGAATAAAATATTTTTAAACGTGCAGAAAACATAATAAGTATTTAAAGTTGTTTCGTTTCACGAAAAATTAATATTTATGAAATTACAAGTTAAAAAAAAAGATGATGTCAAAGAGATTGAAATAATTTTTCATTCAAAAAATAAATACAGAATATTTTGTTATAAATTTTTTCTAAGTCATTAATAGCGTAAAGATTTTCAAATTTAGAAAAAATAAATTTGTAAATTTTTTTTTTATAAAGTTGAGAATGGCGTAAGAAGTAGGAGTGAAAATACTAACATTTTTTTCTTTTTATACAAATTTTCTAAGTTGTGAATAGAAAAAAAAATTAAATTTGAAAAATTTTTCTTAGTGCTCCGATGTAAAAGGTAAATAATAATTTTAAAATAAGTTTCAGAAAAAATTAAGAATATTTTTCAAGATAATTTTAATCCCAATAATATTCTTGATTTCAGTTTAAGGATAGTTGAGAACCATTACTAAGTTTTATGTAGTAGTGCATTACCATATAGAAAGAATAGATAATCACGGAATATGCCTAAGTTCCCTAACAAAAAAATTAAAAACTGTAAAAAATATGTACCTTTAAAATGTTTAAGTGTAATTCGTAGAACAATAATTTTACACCTACTGTTCACTAGACAGGCCATTTGTAAACTTTTGCACACAGAAAATTTAAAACGCATACAAAAATTTTGAAAAATATTTAACACCAACATTTTCAAAAGACTAAGTAATTTTGGAGCTGTTGACCGTACCTAGCAGAAGTCTTAAACTGAGCCTCGCGATCCAGATCAAGACCGAATTTCATTTCTGTTAATTCCTAATTTGGTCAAGTATTGGTGACACATCAGGTTGAGGTAGGGATGCGCTGAAAGCTGCCAGACATCGGTAGGCGGAATAATATTCCACCACCTGCTAAAATTTCCAGGAAACCGGAATGATTCATTGTCCCCTCTTAAGAATGGGCTGGCCTCATCAAAAAGTAGGGAGATGGATTATAGATATTTCGGTGGGAGATTAAAGTGGAGAGAGAATGATGCGCGAGCATCAAGATCTTGGAAGTGGAAAATTATCGGCAGTGAGAAATTCTTGGAAAATTGCCCAGAAAAATAACCCCGAGGTAGAGAGGAAGAAACTTTATAAATTGAGTTGACAGGAATGAAGAGAGTTGAGTGTGAGTTTCAGTATGAAATTCATTCATTTCAGTCAGTTAGGGTCAGACAAAACAGTTAGTTAAAGTCAGTAAGGGGCAGAGAGTCAGTACATAGTCAGAATTTAATTTTGTTTTAAGTGATCGAGCCAGTTTGATTTTGAAAGCTATAACGGTACTTCTTTAATCTTCCAATTTTGCTTAGTAGTGATTGCTTAGTTGTGACAGTGTTAAATTAATTCTTAATACGGATTTGGATTATTGCAAGTTGTGACCGAAAGAATTTTACGAAAATTCATTCTATTGTTGTTGAACTTGATAGAAATTTTGTGTGTGTAAAGTGAAAAGAAGCAAACAGAAACTTTGGTTAAAAAGTAAGACATATATATTTTTTTATATATGATTAGAGATTCGTTAAATCATATACATGGTGGCAGACCTTTAGCAATTTCTAGTTTTACTCGTTTTGACTATATTGAGCGAACATTATGTTTTCAAATATTTTATTTGCTGAAAATGCTTTTATCTTTTTTGATCAATATATTGTAACTGCCTTTGCTTAACTCTGGCGTCTCATTGATTAAAAAACCTGGAAGTTTAGAAACTATTAAAAAAAGGGGAAAACATTATGATTGGATCGGATATGGCCAAGTGATTATTTAAGTTACAGCTCCCTTTCGAAAAACAAATAATTATAAAGGCCATGATTAAGTTTTGGTAAGAAAAACAAAATATTAAGCTAAGTGCCCTGGTACTCCGGACCCACTCAACGGAGGGGAAGTGAACCAGATCAGGAGTTAGGTCGAAACTGGGGTAAGACGGACTGGGGTTATTTTATTAGTAATAATAATATACGGATCTGCGTTTCATTTCACACTCGCTTCGAGTCTGCATTTAGAAACGTAATATGCTCCTTCCTGTTGAAATTGTTGCCGTCTTTAAATATCTCAATGGTCTCTCTCGTTAGTCTCTGATAAATAAATGGAAGGAAGATTTCTACGAATAAACAGATGCTGTAGCTATGGGCAGCCCCCTTAGTACAGTAATTTTTTTCAACTATTTTATGGAAATTTTGCAGAAATTTGCACTGCAAGTGCGCCGAAACCCCCCGCCACCACTACTCCCACCCCAGTCCCTCCACTGCAGCGCGACGGCGGAGGAATAAATACCACGGAGCTCACCACAGTCGAATCAGGCAACGTCGGGAAGCACGGGAGATCACTTCGCTCATTGCCTAATCGCCTTTGATAATGTCTCCCGCAGATGTAGACGGACCGTCAGAAAGAAATTCTATTGAACCACGGCTTCAAAGGCCGGAAAATACTTTAGATTGTGTCTTACGTGATGTCCCCAAACTTTGGCAAAGTATTTGACATTGGTTATTGTCACTGGTGACGGGCGGCAGAAAAAGATTTAAACTGTCGGTGATAAGATCGTCTATATGTCTGTGAGCACTTAATAGAACATAATTCAAAGGTTTAGAGAAAAAAATAAGATTATTCGGATCTAATGTGATTTCACTGGCTCGCAAGGGTTGTGGAGTGCCAGAATTCCTCCACTTACGAAGAGACACTTTTGCTCTTTCGGGCTAGATATATTACCGAACCGGTTGTAAAAAAATGGAAATTAACACTAGTTTTACATAGGTGAACAAAAATGTTAAACTCACTTTGTAATGTTCACTTGGTCGACAACTTCCACCGTTCCCAATTTTCTATAACCCGCAAATAACAGATTATTGCCTCTCAGTCCCGAACCTCGCCCATCAATTGTGGCATAAATTATACTTCGGTTTGCTGCCAAATAGTTTCCCCAGTCAATGCTAAATTTCTCTGTGACTTGATAAGTATCTGGACCACCGTAGCTGAAAACATTTATGTATTGGCTTTTCTTTTAACTTTAAACCGAAACGTACTTACACATTAACCAACATCGGATACTTTGTAGCTCCAGTTCTATCAATGTTTGCCGGTAGCTTCAGCAACACTTTGCCAGTAAACCCATCGGCTATATCAAATTCAAGTATCTCCTTCTCGAACAACGTTTTGCCGTTCAAAACCTCCCTCAGTTCGTCATTCGTTGTCCACAGCAATTTTTCACTACCATCAGCACTTAAAATGGAGATATGAGGCACGTCGGGACCATTGCAGGTTACCACTAAATGAGATGAGTCAGTGCTGACTTCTGCACTATTGTAGAGACACGCATTGCCTCCATTTTTAGATTGCAAGTTGCAGGTCAGACATGTTGCGGCTTTGGTGCTCGGCGAAACCGAGTAAAGGTGCTGCACGCTGGAGTCATTTTGATCGGTGGCCGTGTAGTAGCTGAAAATGATAGAAAATAGGACAAATAGACATAAAATAATTAATCGATTTTTTTTCTTTAAGCAAACCTAACAATTGGAAATTGCAGCAAAAACTTAAGGTAACACACAGTTATGCGTTAGGGAAAACAATCGAATGCTAGGCTTTCCTGGCAAAGCTAAAATGTTCATAAAACATATTATCTTGTTTGTATTGCATATCTAATTTGGATACAAAATAATTGTATAAGCAAAAATTAGTTATTCAGTTCAGATGGTGACATTTTAATAAACTGTCAAAATCACCCCATTGAACAGTATGAAACTGATCGACATTGGGTACGTTCCGCCGACGGCAACAGCTTAGACGATTGGTAAGCGGACGCGTTCAGACGACACGCTTTCCAGCCGCTTGATGTCAGCGGATGGGTGATTTACTAAGCGCAATAATTTAGCACTGATTATCTCAGCGTTTGCTTTTGTTTGCTTCGAGAATTTTTATTTATTCCTATGCATTTGGAGAGAGTATTTTGAAATAAGCTTTTCTTAAATACGAGACGGTGAGAACCGGCAAAACCTGTTACTTTGGACAATCGAAGGTAAATAGTGTACATACTAAAGGGTTAGGTACCTGAAAAGTTTATCTAGACATCCGGAAATGGTTATAAAAATCATCCGGACTATTCACTTATTTTTGTCATCTAGTTGCCTTTGAAACCTTCTTTTTTTATATACCCACTTCCTTTTAGTACATGTTAAGAAGATACAATAAAAATGTCAAAGTCAAGTTTCCAACGCCTACTTGATGACAATAATAAGTGAATGGCTTATATAGTTAGGTACAACATTTTCATGATGGCATTACTTCTAGTTCTCTTCACACGTTCGAGTCTTACTGCATTTATTGGTTGTACCAAATTATCTAATGCGGCATTTATTGCAATAAAATTTAAATCATCATCTAGTAATTCTACTAAAATATGAGGATTATTATCCATTACTTTTAAATTTTTAACCTTTTTTAAATTAGGATGAGTAATCGTCAGTAGTGTCAGTAATGTCAGTTGGCAAAGCAGTGCTGCCGTCGGCGGAACTTCCCATTGGTAACGTTAGGCGACGGCAGCACCTTAGAAGTTTTGTAAGCGGACACTAAGGGCAACACACTTTGTACCTATATTGTCTGGGGGCGACGTTTAGCAGAGTATCAAACTCACTTCTCTATCAGACAGAGGAACCATAGACCGGTTTCGCTCTTATTAGTGCTCATCAGTATTGTTAAACATAAAATCAGTATTGTTTAACATAAGTTTGAAGGGCTAGTGGATCTGTGCGACTCATGCGAGATGATTGTGAAGTGATCCAAAAACCAGTTTTCTGCCAATATTGTCACTTCCCACAGACAAATGACCGAAATTTCGTACCTATATTGTCTGGGAGCGACGTATCAGGCAGAGGAACCATAGACCGGTTTCGCTCTTATTAGAGCTCATCAGTATGGTATACGTCAAACCTGATAGAAAAATAAGTTTGAACGGCTAGTGGATCTAATTTTTGCTCGAGAGACAGTGTCTATATGTAAGTGGCGCCCGCCATCGGACAACGGCAGGTGCTTCCACTAGGGCATGCGAGATGATTGTGAAGTGATCCAAAAACCAGTTTTCTGTCGATATTGTCACGTACAATATGTGTCACATACAATTATTACGTACAACTATTGTAATAGATTTATTACGTTTTCACTTTTTTTGTTACGTTGTTACGCCGAAGAAAATATTTTCCAAAATCTATTAGATTTTGTTTAACTAGCTCCCCTAAAACCCATACGTTTTTAATTGTGTCTACGCCTTTATCAATCAAAATAGACCTAGGAGATATGGAGGAGAAGTAAACAAATGCCGATATTACCTTAAAAATGGTCAAGTTATTTAGATGGAAGTCAATTTTTAAGAAACCTATGACGTAATTGTTAGTTGATGTCAATTTGTCGGATGTGATGTATTTTTTGAAACCCACGGCTAAAAGGGGGGGGGGCCAATATTGTTACAGGAGAGTCTCTTTAGATGCAACATACTAGATCGTTGAACCAGCCAGTATATTACATATGAAGAGACCCTCGTGTTTTACAGTTTTGGCTCCCTTTTTTAAACAGTGGGTCACACAAAAATGGCGGTAACATCGACAGGAAGTAACTTCACTTGAAGTCTTGCGTTAAATGATTCGAAATCGCGATTTCCCTTTTTTAATAGTGGAGCCAGATTTACGCTGACGCAGACTAGATTATTGTCCTTTGGAGACACAAACATTTTTAATTGCACTAAATTTCTAGATTTAGAATCTATCATGTTTTACATAAATCTATTAAGTTTTGAAATAGAAATCCGACACTACTTCCGTCCAGCTTCGCTGTGGACGTGGGCAAACACGTGTTGTGGCTTACTCCTGCATTGAAAACAACATAAAAGAGAGCGTAAAAAAATTAAATGGAGGGTGCATCTTATTTTGTCATCACACAATGCCCTTCACAAATTTCTCTCTTTCTCTCTTAACTATTTCGTGTTCAAAAAGGGTTATTTTGTACTAAATTATTATCTCCTCTACGGCGTGTTCAAAAGGATAACATAATCAAAGTAAATTATTTTTTGTTCGTTCATACTTTTTTTTTGTCCTTTCATATTTTTCATTTTTAAAAAAAAAATCTGGACCAAATTTTGGAAACTTTTTACACGATTTTGGCTTAAAATTAGAACTTATTGAAATTTATGCTTTTAACTATCCATCTCTTTTGGACATACTTTTTTTAAATCGTAAAGTAAACCAAAGTAGATTTCCGCCATTTTTTTAAAATGTTCTAAATTCTTTCATTTAAATTTTATATTTTTGATGGTTCATATCTTTTATTCGTATTCTTTGTCACGATTTTTTGCTATTAGTTGTTTTTCATACAGGGTTTTTTTAACTACGATTCTTCTCGACAATTTTAAGAAAAAAAAGTTTCTTAGTTTGGGGCATTGAATGAAAAAAAACCGGTACTTATAAAATATCATAAATATTCTTAAACCGATTTGGCTGAAATTTGGTAGTCATGAGTAATAAGACATTTTGCTCTTTTAATTTAAGGTGAAAATTATCCATTGTTTATTTTTTATTTTTACTTTATGTAGCCCTTGAACAATTTTTTAAAACGGTTGAAGTGATTTTTATTTTTTTCCTCGAAACAACACCGCACCTCAAAATCAAAAGGAGAAAAAAGTTGTATTTGCCGAAATTTAAAACCTAAAGAGATTTTAAAACGTCGTTTCTTCTAGAATCACAGCGGGAGATTGATCTTAAATAAGTTATTCTCTAAAGGATATACAGGGTAAAGAAAAAAAAAGCACTGCAAAATGGTTGCATTTCAACCCACTGCATTTGGTAGGTAGCGTAATTTCAGAACATTCATTGTTATGACATTTAATGGCGTTAGTTGGTATCTCGTGACATGTTCGGCAGTTTTCGGTTTTTTGGCCTACAAAATAAATTACTGGGGTTTTTCAAAAATTTTACGCTTTTGCCGCCGCCGCTGGTCGCTACTGGAAGTCACCGGCAGCGGGTTGCAGTGCCGCGGCCCTTTTGTACTAGTTACGATAGTTTCGATGCCGAAGATGCCAATCCGCATCGAAACGTTTA
Organism: Taphrorychus bicolor; assembly: GCA_951812265.1. Classification (NCBI taxonomy): domain Eukaryota; kingdom Metazoa; phylum Arthropoda; class Insecta; order Coleoptera; family Curculionidae; genus Taphrorychus; species Taphrorychus bicolor. The sequence goes on along the minus strand of OX638300.1, from coordinate 49,040,494 downwards.
TTGACGAAAAAATATATAACTGAGAGGATCAACAGAGGTCGTTTTTGTTTGTCCATCTCTCCTCATCATCATACGACCGTACCCCAAGAATTTCCCACCCCCATAGTGTATCAATGCATATACATATACAGTGTGAGTTTCTAAAATGGAACAAATTCTGTAAAAAAAACGTTTATTTTTGTAAAATAAACTATTATACAGGTTGTTCCAAATTCAAGATATGACCTCATCAATTGCTTTTTTAAACTGCTATTTTTTGTCAGCTATTTTCATAGTGTACATCAAGTTATACATAGTTGCCAATTGTCAAATTTTTAGAAATTGCCAGTCGCAAGATAATAAATGCTCAAAATGATATCCATTCACTAGTTGGCAATACCCTAAACGTAACCGAAACTCGTTTTGCACGTTTGCAATTACTTCGGAGGAAATTAGTCTGCACTCATGCCTTATTCGTGCTTTCAAGTCCTGAACATTTTCAGGTTTCGTTTGGTAAACTTTGCCTTTTAAGTAACCCCACAAAAAAAAATCCAATGGAGTCAGGCCTGGTGTCCTGGGTGGCCATTCAATGGGGCCTCTTCTACCAATCCATCGGTCCGGAAATACTTCATCCAGATATTGGCGAACAGGTCTGGCAAAATGGGGAGGAGCACCATCTTGTTGAAACCAGATATTTCTGTTGAGGACATCTTCTTCTTAAGGCCAAGGAAATAAAGTAACCAAATTTGGAATTAGTTCCTCTTCCAAAAATTCTAAATATCTCGCTCCTTGAGATTTTCTTCAAAAAAGATTGGTCCTATAACTCGATTATCGACAATTCCTGCCCAAACATTGACTTTTTATGGTCGTTGACTGTGACCTTCTCTCATCCAGTGGGGATTCTCGTCTGCCCAACAACGAACATTTTGTCGGTTTACCTCATCATTTAGCGTAAACGTCGATTCGTCAGAGAACACAATGTTGTTTGTGTTGACAACGTTTCTGTTCAGGAGATCCATCATTTGCTCGCAAAACTGAGGTCTTCTATCAGGATCATCTTCGGCAATTCCTGGAGAATTTTTAGTTTATAAAGATGCACCTTTCGGGCTTTGAGAATTTTTACTGCTGAAGTTTGGCTAATTTCCTGTTCATTAGCTAGCTGCCTGGTGGAAAAATTAGAGGTTTTGTTGAACAGATAATAGTACATTAACTTTGACATCCTCCCTTAATGCATTCTTTCAATGAATTAATGTTTTCCTTACATGTCCGTTTTCCCGAAACCGTTTTTCTATCTTACTTACAGTACTTCGAGATAAGAGTGGCAAATCACGATGCTTGTCTCTGAATAATTGAACTACCTCATTTTGTGTTCGTGTTCTATCTTCGTATCCAATCATCAATAAAATTTCAATCTTGTGACTTTCAGTTAAGTAAGAAATTACGTTGAACGAGTTATTAAGTTATTATTATCAAGTATTTAAGCAAAGACATTTAAGAAAATTCAGTAATTGTTGGTAAAACGAATTTGAGGTTATGGTTGGTTTTGTGTTTTTGTTTATTCCTTTGCATTTGGAGAGAGTATTTTGAAATAAACTTTCCTTAAATAATAAAACAATTTAATAGTATAATTTCACTTCTTGCATTTGGGAAGTTGGCTCCGCATTCCCAACTCAAAATGGACGGTGAGAACCGGCCAGACCTGTTACTTTGGACGAACGAAGGTAAATAGTGTACATACTAAACTTAGTAGGTGCTTTTGAAGTCGAAATATCGTCGACTTTTGAGAAGTAACGCATCCAAATGCATTTTATCTTATAATCATTATATTGACAGCGTAAAACGCTGTCAATTGTATATTTGATATTGACATTAATGAAACGTACCTAATGCTGGTAGAAATTATCGTTACCATAAAGTCAAAGGTTATCTATGAAAGGGTAGCTTGGGGTAAATTCAGTAGGTAAATGACTAATATGAAATGATGATTGAAAGAAAATAAATTTTGTTAACTATCTTGCGACTGGCACTTTATAAAAATTTGAAAATTGACTACTATGTATAACATGATGTGCACTATGGAAATAGCTGACAATAAATAGCAGTTGTCATTTAAAAAAACAATTGATGACGTCATATCTCCAAATTGGGGTAACCTGTATAATGGTTTATTTTACAAAAAAAGAAGGCAATTAACAAAATTTATTTTATTTCAATCATCAATTCATATTAGTCATTTACCTACTGAATTTACCCCAAGCTTCCCTTTCATAGATTACCTTTGACTTTCTGGTAAAGATAATGTCTACCAGCATTAGGTACGTTTCATTAATATAAATATCAAAGGTACAATTGACAGCGTTTTACTTTTCTTAAATATCTTTGCTTAAATACTTGATAATAATTCAAAACATCATAATATACTTATTCGTTTCTTAAGATATTTGAGATAAAATGCATTTGGATGCGTTACTTCTCAAAAGTCGACGATATTTCGACTTCAAAAGCACCTACTAAGTTTAGTATGTACACTATTTACCTTCGTTCGTCCAAAGTAACAGGTCTGACCGGTTCTCACCGTCCATTTTGAGGTGGGAATGCGGAGCCAACTTCCCAAATGCAAGAAGTGAAATTATACTATTAAATTGTTTTATTATTTAAGGAAAGTTTATTTCAAAATACTCTCTCCAAATGCAAAGGAATAAACAAAAACACAAAACCAACCATAACCTCAAATTCTCGAAGCAAACAAAAGCAAACTCTGAGATGATCAGCGCTAAATTATTGCGCTTAGCATCTCAATCACCCATCCGCTGACATCAAGCGGCTGGAAAGCGTGTCGGCTGAACGCGCCGCTTACTAAACGTCTAAGCTGCTGCCGTCGGCGGAACGTACCCAATGGCACTTTGACGAAAACGATTATTTTCCAAGCATGCGGTTTAATTATATTTCTGTTCCTGTTTACTTCAATTCAATGAAGTTTGAAGGAAGGAGATAACACTATATACTTCACTGTCTGAACATACTAAGATGCATGGTTCACACATAATATTATGCATTCCATGGACAAACAAGTATTACATATTCCTAGAATCTGCAATAGGTGTATCTGCATGTTCTGCATATTCTTGGAGTGTACGACTAATGTATGTACAGTCAACAAGGTTCTGAGAATCTAGGTACTACCTACAGGATGTTATTTGCATCTTTTATGCGTATGCATAGGACATCATGTGTTATGTTGGTAGCTTGCTATGTAAATTTAAGGCTTCGCCCGTCTAGTTTAATAATTTGTCTCTAAAAAGAGCTTAAATTCGTGAACATACAGTTAAAATAACACTCAAAATAACTTATGTTTACACAAAATATTGGGTTAGAATAATTCACCAAATCCAGCTAGATTTGGTTCAGCTTCATTAAACTTACATTAAGTTGTTATCGTGGTTCCATCCGAGTATTTCTGTGACAACATAAGTGCCACTCGTGAGAAATTCTTCGGTGGCCCCTTCTTGGACGTTGATTACTGCCAAGTGCCGGAAAGAACCGAGGCTGCCTCCTTCGTCTTTTGACAGCAACAGCGAGACCTGATTACCGTCTTCCGATACTTTAGGAGGAGCGAAGAGCTCTACCCATCCTGAAGACTCTGAGATGGTTTTGATCTACAAAAATAATAAGTATTCATGGCCGCTATTAAAAATAGTTCTTGGAAGTATAGTTAATCGATATATTGATAAGGTTAAATAGACTTGTCATTATTTCGTTGATTCTTCATTATTTTATTTATTATCTTACAAAATACAAAAGAACAATAGTTTACATCGTTGTCTTTATATTTATAGCCTGCAATGTCTTAATAGGTTGGTATAAATCCTCAATGCTAGATGGCGTGTATCTTGAAGTGTGCCTTTTAGCCTCATTGCCGTTTTTAATCATTTTGTATCAAAACCAATTGTAGCGACATCTATGAGTATTTCCAGAAAGGTCATTGAATAACTATTATAGAAAAATTAAAATACACTTGGATCCGCTCTGCCTATGAAACTTTGACATTTTTTCCCCTGTATATTTTTGAAAGTAAGTTTTATTAGAATATTTGCAAGAAATAGCAAATAGTCTGACATCTATTGTTACTGACGGTATTCTTCTTGAATGTGTGTCTATTTTTTGACAACTCAACCAAAATTTAAAAGATAGAAGTAAAAAAGTGCCGGCAGTAAAAAAAAAATAAATTAAAGGTGATCAACGTTCTTGAATGAACTTATTTCGTGCTTTTGATCACCCTTATACGTACCATCTAGTGCTAAAAAATTTTTGCCAATACAATTTTTTTGTCAATCGTCCCTACAAAAAAAGTTTACTAGTTATTTAAAAAAAACTAAATTATATCATTGTGTGGTTAACGTCCTTGTTATCAATGAATATAAACATGTTTACGGGTATAAAACTACATAAAACCTGCTCTATTTTAAAAAATTTTCGACGTTTCGATTGTGTATTAGAATCTTCTTTAGGGCTATAGAGCTGAAATTTCACTATAAGTAGCAGCCTACATATTAAGCACTAAATATGTTTTTAATAAATATAAATATGAACATATACAACATTTAGACGATTATCGACGTATACGACAACAATATTACAATATTTAGTTTTTAATCTGTGTCCAGTTGGGTGTGTATCCCTTCTCAAAAATATGTTTTGCCTTACTGATACGAACAATATCTCCTACATTAAATCGTTGACCTTGGAAAACTTTTATGTTACTATAAATTTTCTTTACACGTTCCTCCTTGCTTGAATTCACATCTTTGGGTTTCATTCCAATGATCCTATGTTTGGTGTTGTTATACTCGTCCACTATCTCGGGCAAGACATTGATCCACTTGTTGTTTCCATTTAGACTAAACGTTCTAAAGAGGCGCTCTTTTAGGGTATAGAATTCCTTTCCAAGATCAGTTTGCAGATTTTTAGGGAGATTATTAGAGGAACTTTCAAGAATATCTGCAAACGCTTTTGTTACCTCCTCTCCTGTTTTTGTCTTCAATGGACGACACCATTCAAATTTGGAAAAACAGTTAATGACTACCAAAATGTACTTATAGCTTCGATTAGATCCTGCTTATTGATTTAACTGTCCAAGATCTGCCTGCCATAAATCATCTAACCATTTAAGAATAGTACGTCGTCGGCGGAAATTTATTCGGATAGGTCTATGTAACTCTCTCACTAACTGATTTTTTTCCTTAGAATGATTCATTCTTTAGGAATCTCATTTGATCTATTATCTTCTGCTTTCACCTTTCTCCACCGACAAGAGACGTTGGTCAATGCCGACCAAAATACCATTTAACGTCTTATATACCCTATTTAGTTCTTTCCTGATTATACCAATTTCACGATCTACATACTCCTTATTGGCTGCGTTTGTATCACTGTCAGGAAAACCAACGTTCAATAGCTTACGATTTTTTAAGTCGTTAATAGGAATGAAGAGCTGTGAACTAGATCCACTGACTGATGAGGAGTGTCCGAACTTATTGAGCGGCATAGTCTTAACAGTTAGAAGGTCAGTCGATAACTAAAACAAAATTTCAATCAAAATTTATTCTTTTCATATCTCTACACAGTTCATACATCAAAATATCTATCAACCTATCTAATTTTTGTTGATAAGTTATCGTCATCGGAGTCCTCCTCGATGGCTTCATTCGACCAAGAATTCAATGTTTGTGGTGCGGCCTACAGCTCCCCGACGAGCGAGCTCTCAAGGTTAAGACGTCGGCGCATAGGCGCTCAAGGTTACGCACATCTATCGTCAGTGAACGGCTCAAGGTTACCTTTGGCGCGGATCTGTCAAGGATGTTTGTTGCGATTTTCGAGATCTCCCTCAAGCGCTCGTCAGAGCCTCTCAAGGTTACACCGGCGTTCAAGGTCAGTGACTAGCGTGGACCTGTTGCGATTTTCAAGGTGTGATCGTATGTCTCACTGCCGGAATGCGGCCGGGATAGTATGACCTCGTGGACGCGTCAAGGTGGAATGAAGGACCGTGACTAGTGTGGACCGAGCCCAAGGTCAAGTGATTTTCAAAGTCACGTGACTTTTCAAGGTCATGAGCGCGATTTTCAAGGTCAACGTTTAGCAACCTCGTCTGGCGTTATCTAGGAGGCTCATGGATGTTTCTGTGACCTTGAAAGTGTCCTGGAATCCGCTTTGATTATCTACTTACCAAATTTCAAAATATTAAACAATAGATAAAAACCTTGTTACTGATTGAGTTGGTCACACAATCTAAAATATGTATTATTATTTTTTTAACTGTTTAAAGCTGAAGTTAGCCTTCTCTTGTTAACTGCAATTACATAATTACTGTGGAAACAATTGTTTTAATTAATAGGTAGCATTACAATCTAAAGCCAGGCTTTGAAGCCGTGGTCCAATGGTACTTCTTCCTGACGCGTTCCAGTGGAGGGGTGGGGGTAGAGGTGACGCCAGGTTTCGGAGCACTTCACGAATGTCGTAGAATTCTCTTCCAGTCTGCATGTAGATAGGGCCGTCCGTCCAAGGAATGTAGAGCGCCAGGAAGGAACAACGGGAGAAGATGAAGAAAAGCGCGGATGGACTAGTCTACCATACATCCACAAAATAACAGGACAGGATAGGCAGGCTACTGGAAAAGCTCAACGTTAAAACTCTCTTTAAACCCACTCGTACAATACTACATAGAGTTCCATGCAGCTATGGCTCGGTTTACGTTGGCACCACAAAACGCAGTATCAACACGAGAATTAAGGAATACAAGGGGAGTTGCAGGCTGGAGCAAACACAAAAGTCAGACGTAATAGAGACGCTCTTTCCGTAGGTCACGACATCCTTTTCAATGAGGTGGATATCGTATATGAATCGCAGCGTATCTATCCGAGGATAGCGAGAGAGGACAATGAGATCTTTAAACATGACAACAATTTCAACAGGAAGGAGAAAATTACGTTTCTAAATGCAGACTGGAAGCGAGTTCTACGACATACTTCAAGTGCATCGAAACCCCGCGACACCACTACCCCGCGCCACCACTACCCCCACCCCAGTCCCTCCACTGCAGAGCGACGACGGGGGAATAAATACCACGGAGCACAACACAGTCGAGTCAGTCAACGTCGGGAAGCAAAGGAGACTACTTCGCCCATTGTCTCATCGCCTTTGATAATATCTGCCGCAACTGTAGACGAAAAGTCAGGATGAAATTCCATTTGACCACGGCATCAAAGCCCGGAAAACACTTGAGATTGTGAGTGCAGTGTTACGTTGATTAATTGAATTTCTTTTTTTTTTAGACACATGTTTAACACCCTAATGCTTTGTAGCAAAGCATTATTGGTTTTTGGATCATTAAGCAAACCACTATTCATTTCTATATCTTAATATTCTACGTTCAGTAGAATCTGCTAGAAAAATGTTTTCACATTATTATGACTCCCCTGTATACACAGCGGTTGTAAACTAATCATGACCCTTTGGTCTTAGGTCCCTCAGCGCTACCTGCTTCGGTCACAGTATAGAGAATATATTATATATTCTTCACATCCTTGGTAATATAATGTTTTAGAATTTTTTCTTTAATCGACAGAATAATACGTATTGGAACTCTTACTTTTACCCCTTAGGTACTACTTTTAGTAATACTTCTATACGAATTGTTGACCTTATTTTAACGGCTAATAAAACTTTATTGTAAAACTACATAGCAACAAATTGATATACATTCTAACTCGAGCTAAAGATGACATTTGGGATATTTTATCGAACAATGGAAAAATCGATATGCCACAGCTATTTAACAGATTTCTTCGCAAAATATTCAAACCTATATATAGCATATGTCTAATTTTAGTACCGTCGCAGACACCAGATGTCGCACGTGTTTTGTGACGTTTAATGGCTAAGAATGGAGGAGCCTTACATTGCATGACAAAGTATACAGGGTGTCCCAGATAAAAGCAACAACATGGGGATTTCGAAAATGGTAAGAAATACAATTTTGGTTAAATGGGAAAAAAGTTTTTAAGGTTTTAATGTATTGCTAAGAGTCATAAATGCACACATACTATTTAAAATTTTTCATAATAATTTGACTGCACCTCGATATCTTCACATATCACAAAATCGCGTCGAGCAAACTTTAGATAAGTTGCCTCTTCAAGATGTGGCGAACATGTGGTTCCAGCAAGATGGAGCAACTCCACATAATGCGAGAATCATAACTGACCATTTGAAACAGCAATATGGAAATAACTGGATCGGAAATCGAGATCCAGTTGCCTGGCCTGCACGCTCGCCGGACCTTAGGCCTCTTGATTTTTGCATTTGGGGATACTTAAAGGATAAAGTTTATTGTACTCCCCATAACACAATAGAAGAACTTGAGGCAACTGCGTTGTTCAAGCCATAGAAGAAATGCCTGGACAAATGGTTAAAGATGCATGTATTTCTCTAATACATCGATGCAGGATGTGCATTAATTACAACGGTGGAATTCTCGAACATTTACTTTAATTTAATTGAATTCAACGCTTTGTCATCGGTTTTTAGTTTTGTTTAGAGTTTAATCATAAATAATTTTTTAGTTGTGAACTTTAGTATCATAATTAAAATATACTTTTTAAGAAATTGCATTTTTGACTAAAATTAAAACAAAGTAAAATTAGAAAATAAAATTCTGAACGGATAAAAGCAAATAAATAACAAAGTTTTGGCATCTACAAACGCAATTACGGCATTTGCTTCAGAGCCAACTAAGTGAAAAATTGTTTTTTAATACATTTACATTTTTCGTCATTCAAAAATAGCATACATAGTTGAAAAGCTCTTTTATGCACTCTTTGATAACGCAGAAATGAATATGGCGGCCATAAGAAATAAGAAAGTTGGCTATAGTTACAAAAAAAACTAAAAGGTCTAGAAAAAATTCGTTAACGTCGTTCGATTGCCCGTAGTCGCTAATACAAAAGTACTAAATTTTATAAAATCTGTTTATAAGATGGAGACGATATTTAAATTTTTCGAAATAAAATATTTTTTGATTTTGCACGATATTTTGAAAACCCCTGCAGATACTTAATTGCGATACAGCATCTGATTGGGCTCGGAATAGCGCAACTTTTTTCCCATTTAACCAAAATTGTATCTCTTACCGTTTCCGAAATCCCCATGTAGTTGCTTTTATCTGGGACACCCTGTATCTAGACTATGGTAACAGATGTTATTTTCTATCAAAAAGTAGTGACTAATAGGCATATTAATAAACAAACGTAGACAAAATAGAGAACGAGTTCTACTGCAGCAGTAGTGAGAGCAACCACTTTTATATTATTCTTTGCGTTTGTTAATAAATTTAGCAATAATCGTATCGTGAACTCGGAATTACGGTATTTCGGGAATTAATTTTACACCGTCTTGTCTTTACATGTGGCTTTACTTTTGTGTAAAATGACTGGAGTTATGGATTTGGAATGATGTATTGCTCTTTCCTTTTTTTTGTGAAATCACACAAATCTTTGCGCCTATTATAGTTAAGAGCTGAAAACGGTTCGCAGAAAAATTGTTTAGTCCAATAACAATCTGTTTTTATTAAATTTTTTTAACACGCTTGAAGGTCTTTTATTTATCATTCATTTTTATATTCACATATATTCATTTCAAAATTATCAAATATATTTTTTAAAAACTTCAAAGAACAAGAGCTGCCTAAATAATGCATGGCACTTTCAGCACGGTACTGTCTTAATCCGGCTCTGCATATACCACAGAAGAAAACTCGAAAACAGGACTAGCAATTCAATCTCTTCGAGGAAACACCAAATTTCTCGAAGAGACCCAGGTTGTTAATTACAAACATCAAACTCAAATTATAGGTACTCGCTAATTTTTTTTTCTCAGTTACTCGAGTTTTATCCTACCGGGACAAATGTCTAAAATTGTCTAAAAACCATTTTAAAAAGGAGTGGACAGTCTGACGCCCTGCACACACACACACACACACACACACAATATCACATACACATAGTAAGTGACGTTTTGCGTGTTTCTATGGCAAAAAAACTCAAACAAATACCTAATTATACATACCAAAGTTGGAGAAGTAGTAGTTCCAGACGGATTTTGGTACACTACTAGATCAGCCCGGTTTTGCACTCGATTCATCCATATAGCTATCACAGAACTATTGGTTGCCCATGTTATAGCTGTTAGTATGGGTTGTCTAAAAATACAAGACAATTATAGTTCATAGAGAAAAGAAGCAAAAGTCTATTGTAATAAAACTGGAAATAATATTCAAGGTTTGGTTGTGATCTCAAATACGACAAGTTAGGTTAGTTCTTGCAAGAAAAAAGGATTGAAGTTTTCCTTATACCTATGTGAATAAAATAAATGTTTCTACTAGTCTAACTTTGGCCACATAATTGCCAAATATGCTGTACCGAGCAAACGTGACACTAGAGCAAACTACGAATTCACTGTTAAAGTTTCGTGGTTAAGACAACTATACTTACTCTGATTCTAAGCTGTCAGTAGTGGGCAACTGAGTGGTAGCACCACTGGCTAAGTCGTAAACGAACAGCTGTACAGTTGGGTTAGGAGTCCCTGCCTAAAGAGTAAAGAAAATTGGAATAACTCGTATTTTTGTCTAACTCTATGACTTGCCTTAGGATATTTTACAAAATTGGCCCTTGGATACTGAAAATGCAAACTTCCAGGTATGCCATAGATGGGCACTACCATGGCCTCAACTTCAGTATCATTAAATCGTGCATACGCAATTTTCGTCCCATCGCCCGAGAACCATAAGGCTTTGTTCGAACTAAATATTTCCTCTAAAATGAAAACAAAAATATATATTTAATAGAATATCTTTAGACTCTACAAGCGACAAATGAAATTCTAAAATGACTGAGCTTATGCTTATGATGAGCATACAGTGTATCCCAAATTCGAGGCTCTACCTTGGGATCTCGGAAACCTTAATGGCTACAGCAAAGGTTAAATGGGGAATGCTTTGGGGAATCTAGTGCTGATTTCAGATCCGGCTTCAAATTAGATACCGGACACTTGGTTTCTGAGATATTGCAAACAATATAAAAATGGCGGATTTCGTTTTTTTTCTTATAAATACGAAGTGGTTTATTTGACGAATGTCGAAGTATGACATTATTAGGACACTTTTTGAGACAATCAATATGGCGTATATCAAAACTCGCTATCGTCTTTTGTTTTTTCGGAACGCACTACAACTTTGGTTTTTCTTATGGCGGGCATATTGGATTTTTCGATTTTCAGATCCAGCAAAAAAATTTCATTACATTGATATCCCGCAAGTACATAAAACTCGGAAGTTGCGATTAAAAAAAACACTTTTTTTTAATTTGTCGTTGTAAACAGTTGGCCATGACTTTGACGTAAAGTGACATCGCACCATTTGCATTTTTGTTTAAACAATTATAGGTACTGTGTACTGTCATTTAGCAAAATCGTGTTAAATTCTATTCCTCTTAGATTGTCAGTTAGATTTCTTGTGAGAACTTCCTTTAAGACTTCAAAATACATAATGGCTTATTCCAATGAAGAAAAGTTTGACATGTTAACGCTGTATTTGCAGTTACACAGAAATGTCGATGCTGCAGCAGCTAGATATTTGGAGATACACCCACCACGACGACAGCCCCATAAAACATATTTCCGAAGAATTGTTATGAATCTTATTACTTGTAAAGCATTTGACCAACCTACAGGAAAATACAGTATTGCAAATCACAACTGCAACCGAAATAATTTACAAGCTGTCAACAGAAATCCCAGAACATCTGTCAGAACCATAGAGCGTTTTTCAGAATGGTATACAAATATATGTATTGAAGATCCAGAATTTTCGAACAACGTGTTGTGGTCTGATGAAAGTAGGTTTACTAACTGTGGTGTGTTTAATAAACATAACAGGCACCATTTGGCCATAGCAAATCCCTTTGAAGTCGAGGAAAGGCGATTTCAAACCCGATTTGGATTTAATGTATGGTGTGGAATCATTGGTAATTTTACTTGTCTACCTTTTTCCTTTTACACCTTATACATTCACAGACAAAAATACTGCATATTTTACTTTGCCGCTGTTTTTATTTTATTTTCTTCTTTTAACACTAGTATCATAATGTATGATGCCTTTGTCCTAGGTGTCTTATACGAAAATTACTATAGTTCAAGTGATTTAGCAATAAAAAATATAAAAAGTGTTAAAAAAAAATAAAATAAAAATTGCGACTTAAAATAAAGTATGCAATATGTGGGTGTATTTTACAAGTTATTTTTTATTTCAGAGAATCAGCTCATAGGACCGTTTCTATACGACTACAATTCAAAACGGAGATAGATAATTAAATCTATTAAGAAATCATATTTTGCCTTCTCTTCGAGAAGTTTTAACCAAAGATGAATTTAACAGAACTTGGTTTCAACAAGATGGCAGCCCGGCACACAATACGATTGCAGCTAGACATTCTTACGAGAAAACTTTGGAGAAAGAGTTATTTCGAGTCATGGTCCCATTCTATGGCCCCCTAGGTCTCCTGATCTAACACCCTTAGATTTCTACATATGGTGACACGAAAAATGAGATTTACGAATACGACCCTCCCCAAAACGTAAATATTCTGGGAGAAAGAATTTTGGACACTTTTGCCTCTGTGAACAGACATACCCTTGCTAGAGTCATTCGAAAAGTCATTAAAAATTATATTAGTACCTAGTTTAATAGATGCCTCCATTTTGTTATTCTTTTGTTGGTATACGTAATTGTTAATAGATATGTTATTTCACCGAAATAAAGCAAAATAAAATTAACATTTGCGAAACATTTCAGAGGAAACTCAGTTTTGCTTTTAAGGGAATAACACTGATTATTGATAAAAAATGCATATAGCGCAATGCCATTTTACGTCAAAGTGGTGGCCAACTGTCGAACTTTAAAAAAAATTGTTTTTTTATCCTAACTTTCGAGTTTTATGTACTTGCGGGACATCAATGTAATGAAAATTTTTCGCTGGATCTGAAAATCGAAAAATCCAATATTGCCGCCATAAGAAAAACCAAAGTTGGAGAGTTCCGAAAAAAACAAAAAAACGATAGCCAGTTTTGATATACGCCGTATTGATTGTTTCAAAAAAGTGTCCTAATACTGTCATACTTCGACATTCGTCAAATAAACCACTATTTACAAGAAAAAAACGAAATATGCCATTTTTATATTTTTTGCAATATCTCAGAAACCAAGTGTCCGGTATCTAATTTGAAGCCGGATCTGAAATCAGCACTAGATTCCCCAAAACATTGCCCATTTAATCTTTGCTGTAGCCATTACAGTTTCCGAGATCCCAATGTAGAGCCTCGAATTTGGGACACACCATATACATATCTCTTGATTATTCAGAACGCATAAAAGATAGTTTATTAAAATTTTGTACGCTTTAACTATGGCTATGGAATTCGCACGTTATGCAAAAAAAATTATTGTTAGTTTCAGCAGTGGCGCGCATAATAAAATCTAGTTTTTCAATTCCCAATCCATCTCTAAAGAAAAAGGCCGTCTTCAAATTTTTTTAGCGCAATGCACCTTTTTCTAGTAAAAAAATCAAAACCATTTTTTATGCACCCAATTTAAGTATACAGGCGCAAGGCATTATAGTTTCAAGACAGCTAAAATATTTGTCAATATCCTATTAACTTGAATTAGGCTTGAATTATGTTGTCTATCAATAGTTTTTAATAAACTGCTCAACTTAAAGTTCAGCACAAGCAATTTTTCGTGTCATTTTCTATTAGCTGTACCTTTTTAAGCAATTAACTGTTTTAAGTACAATTTGCATGGTCTGAAACCTCATTTCTTCTAGATTAAGGAAGCGGATAATTTTTAAAAAAAAACCGACATTATCTTTATTATATAGGGTGTGAAACAAAGTGATGCAAAAATTTCAAAATTTTTGATATTCTGCCATTTCACAATAAGCTAGTTTTTCCTTACCGTTTTCAGGTCAGGAGTAAGCCAACAGCCATATCTCAGGACGTTTTCGCCAAATTTTTTATTAAAGCACTCTGAAATTTTATACAGAGCGAAACGTAAAATGTGTGAAAGCCTTATTGCTGATATTTTCAAATCGTCGTAGTTCGGAGAAGCGGTAAAGAATCTTACTGTGTTTTCCTCATTTGTTGACATATTGTCTGTGGATTGTTACTCATTCAAAAATTTAAAAATAAGTGCCACTTTTTCTAGTATACGAGCTTTCAAAAAATATGATAACATTATTGTTGATACTCGTGACTTATAATAGCAATATTAAGTAAACTAACCTTTCTAGAGGTAAAGAGAAATTTAGTGATGCCGTCGCAGACAGCCAACATCAATATCTCTAGATGTTTTCGTCATTTTTTGTTTTTAAGGTATTAGAACCTATACAGAGGGATTCAAAATATTCCTAATAATTTCGTTAGTATTTTTTTAAATCGTCGTACTTCGCGGCCAAGTTGATGGATTATTATTTTTATTCTTTGGATCGACAGCATTATCTACAAATTGTTTCTCAACAAGGGAGTTTTCCAAAAGTGATTACTGAATTACAGGTACGGACTTGACAAAAGTAGTATACGGGGTGAATCATAATGGGTGGTCGAAAATGAAATCTCATATTCTTTGCTCGATTCTAGGGTGTTTTGTCATACAATTATGTCACCTATCAAGCTTCGTTAAAAAGTTACACGGTGTTGAAATTACAATTTCAAAATATATTGATTATTCCGAAAGCGCAAGAGACATTTGATTGAAATTTTGTACGTTTTGACTGCTATGAAAGGCGCACATTTCGCTCTAAAAATTTATTTTTATTGCCACCAGTGGCGCGCTTACCAGCAAGACAATTTACATTATTTGAAAAAAAAAGTATCACGTCACTGACTTTTTGCAAGAAACTTCGTTTTTTAATATCCATTCTACTGTAGAAAAAAAGAGCCCTCTTCGGCTTTTTAGTACGACGCACCGTTTTCGAGTAAATAAATAAAAACCATTGTAATGTATGTCAGTAAGCCGTGAATAATTCCATTTTGATGAAAAATCTAAAATATTCGATTATTTATGGCTTGAATTATGTTGCAAACCAATAGTATTTTAATGGACATTCACAAACTAAATTTCATTTTTCGAAAAACCAGTGACGTCCCACTTTTTTTCAAATAATATATGCCGACGTGCTATTAAGCGCGCCACTGGCGGAAATAAAAATAATTATTTACTGCAAAAAGTGCGCCTTGTATAACAGTAAAAACGTACAATATTTCAATAAAATATCTCTTACGCTTTCGGAATAATCAATACATTCATGCAATCAATGCATTTTGAAATTCTAATTTCAACACCCTGTAACTTTTTAACGAAGCTCGATAGTTAATACAATTGTATGACAGAACACCCTTAAAATCAACCAAAGAATATGAGATTTCATTTTCGACCACCCATTATAATTCACCCCGTATACTAATTTTGTTAAGTCCGTACCTGTAATTCAGTAATCACTTTTGCCTAACTCTCTTGTTGAGAAACAACTTGTAGATAATGCTTTCGATCCAAAGAATAAAAATAATAATCCGTCAACTTGTCTGCGAATTACGACGACTTAACAAAAAAAATACTAACGAAATTTTTAAGAATATTTTGATTCCCTCTGTATAAGTTCTAATAAATTAGAATCAAAAAGTGACAAAAACGTCTAGAGATATTGATGTTGGCTATCTGGCGACAGCGTCACTCCATTTCCCTTTACCTCTAGAAAGGTTTATTTATTTAATATTACTATTATAAGTCACGAGTATCAACAATAATGTAATCATATTTTTTGCAAGCTCGTATACTAGAAGAAGCGGCACTTATTTTTAAATTTTTTGAATAAGTAACAATCCACAGACAATATGTCAACAAATGAAGGAAATCACAGTAAGATTCTTTGCCCCTTTTCCGAACTACGACGATTTAAAAATATCAGAAACAAGCATTTCACAAATTTTTCGTTTCACTCTGTATAAAAATTCAGAGTGCCTTAATAAAAAATCTGGCGAAAAGGTCCCGAGATATGGATTTTGGCTTACTCCTGACCTAAAACCGATAAGGAAAAAATAGCTTGTTGCGAAATGGCAGAACATCAAAATTTTGAAATTTTTGCATTACTTTGTTTGACATCCTATATATATATAATAAAGATAATGTAGGTTTTTTTTTCAAAATTATCCGCTTCCTTAATCTAGAGGAAATGAGGTTTCAGACTGTGCAAATTGTATTTAAAACAATTCATTGCTTAAAAAGGTACAGCTGATTGAATATGATATGAAAAATTGTTTGTGCCGAACATTAAGTTGAGCAGTTTATTTAAGTCATGAGGATATAGAATTTCGATATTTTTATCAAACTTTAAATGCGTTAGGCGAGACTAAGCTACAAAGCTTTTCATTAAGTTTTTTGGCACAGGCGGCCATGGAAATATGGTATGTAAATAGTTTCTACCTAATTTTGAGGATTAACCAACTTTCTTTTAACATTTTTTTTTATATAGTTTTATTCTTTCTCAATGCAGCTTTTATTTTTATTAAGCTCTGGCACCAACATTTTTGATAATGACAATATTTTCTAACCTAAATTTTGAAAATATAACTAAAAACACTGACAACGTTTAAATTTTATACGGGGGTCATCTGTCATATTTCCGTGGCCACCTATGCCGGAAAACTTCATGGAAAGCCTTAAACGTTAATGGTTTTTAATTATTAACACGGGAGCGGTACGTCGAGTCGTTCTAAAAAAACCTAAAGTGGGATTTTTTTTTCAGAGTTAATTATTAAATTATTATTTTTTAAAAAAACCAGTGGCGTAACCGATTTTCTTAAAATAATATACATTGATGTGTTGGAACCGCGCCACTGGCGGAAATGAAAATAATTTTTAGTTGCACAATATATGCCTTGCATAGCTGTAAAAGCACAAAATATTTCATTAAAATATCTCTTGCGCTTATGCAATAATCAGGATATATGCAATCTAAAGTGTTTCCGGGCTTTGAGGCCGTGGTCCAATAGAATTTTTTCCTGAGGTTTAATCTACAGCTGCGGCTGACATTATCCAAAGCGATGAGACAATGGGCGAAGTGATTTTCCGGTTTCCCGACGTTGACTGATTCGACTGTGATGAGTTCCGTGGTATTTATTCTCCCGCCGTCGCGCTGCAGTGGAGGGACTGAGGTGGGGGTAGTGGTGGCGAAGGGTTTCCACGCGCATGAAGTATGTCGTAGAACTCACTTCCAGTCTGCATTTAGAAACGTGATTTCCTCCTTTCTGTTAAAATTGTTGTCGTGTTTAAAGATCTCAATGGCTTCTCTCGTTAGTCTCAGATAGAAACGCTGCGATTGATATAATATATCCACCTCGTTGAAAAAGATGTCATGGCCTTTGAGAGAGCGTGTTCTGCTACTGCTGACTTTTGTGTTTGTCTCAGCCTGCAACTCTTCTTGTGTTCCATAATCCTCGTGTTGACACTGCTCCTTATGGTGCCAATGTGTACCGAGCCACAGCCACAGCTGCATGGAATTCGGTAAACTCCATGTGCCCATAGGGATCTCTGCGGTCTTTGGCCGATCTCAAGCTCTGTTATATTGTTTGAGTGGGTCTAAAGACAGTTGTAACACTGTGCTTTTACAGCAGCCTGTCCGTTACTTTGTGGATGTACGGTAGACGAGTCCATCCGCGCTTTTCTTCATCTTCTCCCGTTGTTCCTTTCTGGCGCTCTCTCTACCTTCCTTGGACGGACGGCCCTATCGAACTCGTGCTTGCTGTAGCCTTTCCAACCAAAAGCTTTTTCCAGATGCTTCATTTCCCGTTCGAAATCAGCCGGCTCATAAATTATCTTGGCTCTCACAGACAGAGTCTTTATGACTCCCCTTTCCGGTCTGGGATGATGATTTGATCCGTTATTTAGATATCGGTCAGTGTTTGTTGGTTTTCTATAAACGGTGTGCGCAAGCTTCCAATTCGGCCTTCTTAATACTAAGACATCCAAAAACGGTAGGCGTCCTTCCTTTTCTATCTCCATAGTGAATTGAATTGTTGGGTTCATAGTGTTGAGGTGTAAGAGGAAGTTTTGAAGATCGCCCTCGCCATGGGTCCAAATAGAAAAAGTGTCGTCCACGTATCGGAAGCAGCACTTTGGCCTCTTATTTGCCATTGCCAAAGCCTTGGCCTCGAAAATGTCCATAAAATAGCTGGCTATTACTCGACTAAGGGGGCTACCCATAGCTACACCATCAGTTTGTTCGTAGAAATCTATCTTGATCTGTTGTCCGTTGTTCTGAAAATGTATAGTGGTTAAGCAGTGTTGGAACAACTTGGAAATATCTTGTGGAAATTTCTGGTTAATTCCTGGCTAATACCATGGCTTCCTTAATGGGTACCATCAAGAAGAGCGAAACAACATCGAAGGTAAAATTTCTTCTGGAGAAAGAATCAAAGAAGCAGTTTTTCGACGAAATGAGTGGAGTCTTTTATAAAGCTGTCAGTATTTCCTATTTTAGGTTGCATCAGTTTTGTGAGGTGTTTCGCGATTTCGTAGGTCAGGCTTCCTGTAGTGCTCACGAATGGGTCTCACTGGCTCATCCGGTTTGTGGATGTTTTTTATAGCTTAGTCATTTCATCCGATGTCACGTCCTTGATTAAATTGTTAGTGGCGCCCCCGGAATCAGGGCGCCACTAACAATACTAGGAAGCTCACCACAAATTAGTCAACGTCGGGAAGCACGAGAAATGACTTCGCCCATTGCCTCATCGCCTTTGATAATGTCTGCCGCAGCTGTAGACGAAACATCAGGAAGAAATTTCATTAGACCACATCTTCAGAGCCCGGAAAACACTTTAGATTGTCTAAAGACATTGGTCACGTTACAGTAACCATTAATAAAAATAGACAGTTTGGCTGTATCAACAAATATCGATTTTTGAATACTATCAACCGTATAAAATTCATGACTTTCTTGAATTATAACTTAAATTTCTTTTAAGAACTTCTATATATTTACTGAAGTGATCGGAAAAGACGGACCAGTAGCTGAATCAAATAAAATAGTGTTATCTTAAACCAAAAAGTAAGGTAAGGTATCATTTACTTTATTAATAAACATTGGAGAAATTTGCTTTGAGAATAAGTTTAGATAAAACTCCGAAACAAAGTTGAGTCGAACCTCGTTAACAAAAGTTACGTTTTTTTTTATGCAGCTTTTCAGGCTTTTTCCAACTTATTACTGAGAAATCAATAGGTTTAAAACTTCTAATGAAATTTTGTTTTTGTGATTTATTTTTTTATAATAAATTTTTTACAGACTTAGCATATATATGTACTGAACGCACTGTTTTAGCGTACTCTGATTTTTTTTTTTTGAACAGATCGGTCGTTTTACCTCTAATGTCTGTACTATGTTACCTATAATGTGAACTTCGACGTCAATTTATTGCCTATAATAATGTGATCGATCATCGATGTCGGACGTTTTATTTGTGTGTCCTGCCTAAATCTGCTATAAATTAGGGTATAGTTTGTGAATTAATGGAAACTGGCGTCACCAGAACAAGTGAGTTTTGCGATACTACTGCCCTGAGTAGGTGAATACATAGGAAGATACCTTTTAATGGTAAACTCCCCGTATTTCTATATACAAACGAGTATGCATACTGCAAATTAGGGTCACATATTCGCATACACCAAACATCATTATCTCGGAATTCCAACGATTCGGCACTCCAGGTACAATACCTTTTTATAGTACTATCGTGCGTTTTAAGGTCTATTCGCTATGCCTATGAGTATCGATAAACTATATGAAAAGTTAACAATTGCGAATAAGGCCCAAACACAGATACTGACAGAGAAGATCGATACGGCAATAACGGGTGTTTCCAAACAGAAACAGGAATGCCAGTCACAGATTACAAGCATAAAAGATAGCAGTTTAAATCACGAACGTAAACTCCGCAATAATAATATAGTAGTATTTGGGTTCAAACGTAGTGACACTGCTGACGATGTATGCAATGACACATTATCTGCGTTGAACCAGTTACTCGATGCCCGCTTATCCCACGCTGATATAGATAACATTTTCCAATTGAACAAGGCTTCACAAAACCCACCTATACTTATAAACTTTGTCTCACATCTTACAAAGTCTACGCTTTTCCAAAAGTGTCTAAATTAAAGGGCACAGGAGTGTCCATAGCTCATGATCTGTGCCCCGAAGACAAGGACACACAGAGAACTCTTTATAAATTTATGAAGGAGATACAAAGCCGTAACCTAGATGCAAAAATTAAAAACCATAAACTGATTATTGGCAAAATCGAATACACAGTTGACGAACTTATAAGCGAAGATAAATCTGAAGCCGAAATCGACTGCTCTGAATCTGATCGTGGGGATATTACCGCCACACCCTTTACCTGCTCATCGGGAACGGGAAATAAACCTCCCACCTCTCCAGCGCAGCTTGCCAAGAAGCGTAAGAGAGTTAAGCTACCACGATGAAACAGCTACGTTATGAACGGCTTCGAAAGGATAATGACCAGGAACAACAAAAAACAATAATTAAGTTACTGCTTGTTTATCTTTAGTATCCCATTTTTCTTTTTTTATATATTTTTTTCTGTTAGATGTATATTTGTATTATTACTGCCTTCCAATACATATTTTGTGCTCACTGCTGAAGATCTTGGAACTGTATTGTATCGAAGCAGATGGTACGATGGCGTTCAGTTGTTGTCACGTTAATGTGCGGTCGCTAACTGCAAACTTTCCCAAGTTCAAATCTGCTGTGCTTAACAAATATGAAATAATATCGGTCTCGGAAAACTGGTTGAACGCTAGGATTTTGGACGAATTTGTTGGCCTCAGGGGATACATACTATATCGACGCGATAGGTCTGGTAAGGGGGCAGGCTGAGTGGCGGTCTATGTGCGAGCGACGATTGTTGCTCAGGTTTTGGATATTCAAGAGGTGCGCAATAGCGGACAACTATGGATTTCTGTATAGACCTCAGACGTATCCTGCCGTCGAATTCCTTGGTGATTTGGAGGGAGCCCTATCTGTTTTAGATCGTAAATTCGGAAATATTATCGTCATGGGAGATCTGAATATTGATATACAAGATGACATAACTCTAAATACGACACGCCTAATGAACTTACTGGGTATTTACAACTTGAGTCAGGTAGTCGACAGGCCCACTCGATACAGCTCTACAACCGCAAAACTTATAGATATTATTGCCATTTCAAATACTCTCCCAAGGTTCACTGCAGGGGTTATAAATCAGAATGATATAGCAGATCATTGCATTGTGACGTGTCAGATGCATCGACCCAAAATCAAATTTAGGCAATTTATTTACACTTTCCGTGACCTTAAAAACTTAAATATGAATAGATTTAATAGTGACCTGTCTCTTATGGACTTCCCGCCAATATACAGAACCGACAATGTAGACGCAAAAGTTGAACATTTTAACGAAATTGTCCTTAGTTTGTTTGATTTTCATGCTCCTGTTAAATCGGTGCGCAGATCCAAAGACCCAGCTCCATGGCTTACTGCAGCTATAAGACAGTTAATGACCAGAAGGGACAGGGCACACATTAAATACAAAATAACTGGCAACCTTGTAGACTTTCAGTTTTATAGGACACTGCGTAGTGAAGTCAATTATGCAGTAAAGCGCGAAATGAAGACCTTTTATCAATACAAATTTACCAACAGCCCTAAGGCCAACTTATGGAAGGAGGTCAAAAAGTGCAATGCCGTATGTAACCAGGACCTTCCTCAAGACATCTCTGATGTAAACGCGATGGGCGAGCATTTCCGCAATGCAGGTGGTGACAATACTGCAAGCCAGGAACTTTGTGATTTCTTCCGTGATAATCTCTTGATTGCCGATTCTGGCTTTGGTGTGAGGTCCACGAATTGCCCTGAGGTGTTTGAGGCGCTTCGCTCGGTGAAGTCGAAGGCTTGTGGACATGATGCCATCTACTATGCTCCTACTCTGCTGTCCCAATATACTGCCAATCATGGAACATCTATATAATGCCTGCATAAAAAAGCATATCTTTCCCTCTATGTGGAAAAAATCGATTGTTGTGCCTATACCTAAAGTGAATTTCCCTAATAGTTTCGACGATCTACGCCCTATGAGTCTACTTTGCGTCATGTAGAAAATTTTCGAGAAGATACTAGAAAAACAGATACGAACTTACGTAAACAAAAAACTACCTACCCACGAATCAATTTGGATTTCGCCAGGGTCACAGCTGCATCACGGCACTCGCTAAGTTTACCGAGGACACATTGACTGCCACAGACCAAAACAAACTGACATGTCTAGTTCTGATTGATTATTCCAAGGCATTTGACTGTATAGACCACCTACTTCTTCTTAATTTGCTGCATTACTTTGGATTTGACCCGGGATCCATCCTTCTGCTTGAGTCGAACTTGCGACGTCGCGAGCAGAGTGTGAGGCTCTGTGGAGTGACGTCGGAGAGCAGCGTGGTCAACTGTGGGGTCCCTCAGGGTTCAGTTTTGGGGCCTTTACTATTTACAATGTACACATCTCTGTTTTCCCATGCTTTGAGGTATTGCCAGTCACATTTCTATGCCGACGATACCCAGATATATCTCAGCTTTGAACCTGATGATGTGGCTCAGTCATGTGGGGCAATAAACGAGGACCTTGCCTCCCTGCTTGACCTTTCAACGAAATACGGCATTACAGTAAACCTCTCAAAGTCCAAAGTACTGTTGTTTGGGCGAACCGCTGCATGCAATCACAACCGGAAACACATCAACGTTGTTCTCGGAAATGAACTGCTCGCGTTGACCGACTGTAGCAAAAACCTAGGCCTTCACATGGACAGCAGAATGAAATTTGATAAGCACGTGAATTTAATCATCAGGAGGGCCTTTTGTAACCTAAAATCTATTTACGGCATAAGACAACATTTAAATAAAGCATGTCGCAAACTTCTATGTGAGTCATTAGTGCTATCGCACTTTAACTACGGTGACATCGTTTATGGTCCTTTAATTAATAAATCTAATTCCAGAAGGATACAGCTTCTACAGAAAGCGTGGGTTCGCCTTACTTGTGGCCTGAGAAAGGGTAGTCACCTCACAGCGGCGTTTAGCGATTTGGGATGGTCTAGTATGGAAACTCGACGTTGGCAGCACCGCTTGGCATTTTATCATAAAATAATTACTAGAGGAAAGCCTGAGTATCTCTTATCTAAGTTGCAGTTCAGATCTTCCGCTCATAACATCAACATTCGGCTAAAACACCTACTGACCTTGCCTCGGCACAAAACTACCCAATTCCGTGGCTCGTTTTCGTTCAGAATCGCAGCGGATTACAATACAGTTCCTGTTGGTTTAAGAGCGTTGACGCTCAACGCTTTCCAACGAGAAATAAAAAGTTATAAAACCTAACCTTTATTTTTTATAAAATTTCTTTTTTATTTTTTTCATTTATTCATTAGTATAATTTTGTACGTACACTTGCGTAAGTTAGTCGAGGGTTAAGTGGAAGAGCGCACTTACCACTTATGTGGATAAGTGCGAACTTTGCCCTTTGTCAACAACTGTATTTCACAATAAAAGTATTTATTATTATTAATATTATTATTATTAATTCACTGAGTTAACTACTTGTGACTGACAAATTGGGGTAAAACCGAGGATAAACGTTCTTTCTTATATGATATGACTGTTAATAAATCTAAAAAGATTAGTCAAATTTGCCAAATAAACACTGACCTAGGGTCTTCCACGATGTTTGAATTCAAAGGTGTAAATAAAAATTTTTAGTGGACAAATGCCGTCTTTGTTTTTTCATAAATAAGAGTGTAAGAGGGAATTAAGCCCCCAGTTCTAATGTTATGTCAGCCTTTGTATCAGGCACAGTTTAAATGTGAAATGAACTTGGGAGAAAAAGAACTTTTTCTTGACTCCGCCAAATCTCCAAAGCTCACTCCCCTTATAAAACGGAACCCATTTCGCCAAATTTTGATAAAAACTGTCTACAGTGTGTCCAAGATAAGGATGCACTGCATGGGCATCCCGAAAACGGTAAGAGATACAAAGGCGGTTAAATTAGAAGAAAGTTGCACAATGGGGAGACCTTTTACATGGTGTTTGCAAAAATGAGTTGTTTGTTTTAGTTTTTTAGATATCTCAAAAACAGTCGTTTTATGGATTTTAATTATTATTTATTTTTTGAGTTATTCTAAGCACCTTTTTAAGCTCTACAGGATGAAGTTTGTTACTTTTTATTCCAACGTTTCGTTATCGATGAACCATCATCAACTTTACTTTTTCTTATGGACCGAAAACAAAGTAGAGAAAGCGAAAGATAGCCCTTTTTATACCCAATTCAACAATGTGATGTACTTGTGTCGGAAAAGCAATTCGTAATAAAATATCTACATTTATTTTTAGTAGGAAATGAATAAAAATGCATAACAACAAATAGAAGAAAAAGGACGCAAAATTTACAACAAATGTTCAAATAGATAACCATTATTCTCTAAACACAGGTAGGATCTCCTTACCGTTGATTCTAAGACTCGGGATAATAATTCTGGAGTGATAGTATCAAATGCTGCCGTAACTGCTCTCAAAAGTATCTGTGTCTGTCTTCTGTATCAAAATGGTGAACGTATACTTGATTTTTTATGTAACCCCAAAGAAAAAGTCTAGTGGGGTTAAGTCTGGTGATCGCGCTGGCCAGGAAACCTCACCATAAGTACCGATTGTTTTTCCTGCAAACTGTTCCGAAACTTACCCTCGAACTAGTCTAACATTGTGTGCAGATTATCTAGACTTGCTTCCAATTTATTTCTCAATAAAGAAAGGTAGCGTTCGGGAAGTTAAGGAGTTGTGGTAAATAAAATGTCACGATATTCTAGTGCCCAGAATTCCACATGACATGTTGAAGCTAAATCGGTATTGGTGCTTGGATGATTTTTTCACCCGGGGGTTGCTTTGTGCCCAATAATGGGTATTGCGTCTATTAAAAGTTCCGTTTGTTACCTTGCTTTCGTCCGACCAAATAAATTTCAATGGAAAGTCATTATCAATAAGATGAATATAATTGCGTCCCAGAGAAATACATGTGGATGTAAATTGGCGGATTGGGATCCGCCAATTTCCAACATCCACGTCATTATCAATGTGACACTGCCTGGTATACCATTCACAGAACGTCCTCCTAATTTTATCTCCAGGTCGCAGTCCTTGGCAAATTCTAAATTTATAGGAGTGAAAGTTATTTTTCTTTAAAATAAATTGAGCTGTAGATCCGGCTACTCCTGTTTGACTTTCAATTTCCCTTGTTGATACATCAGGTTTTTCAATGATTGATTGAATAACTTGATACTCTTTTTCAATATACCTCTTTACCGGACGCTGATAAATGCTTTGTTGATATCCATACATAAACTTGCTGTTTTTCTCCACCGGTTAAGTAAGTATGTTGTTCGACAAAACAAAAAGTGGGTGGATAGTCGAGAACAACCTAAAGTGTTTTCCGGGCTTTGAAGCCGTGGTCCAACGGAATTTCTTCCTGACGTTCGTCTACAACTGCGGCAGATATTATCAAAGGCAATGAGGAAATAAGCGAAGTGATCTCCCGTACCTCCCAATGTTGACTGATTCGACTGTGTGATCGACCCGTACTTCCCGACGTTGCGCTAACTGATCTCCGTGGTATTAATTCTCCCGCCGTCGCGCTGCAGTGGAGAGACTGGGGTGGGGGTAGTGGTGGCGCGGGGTCTCGGTCGGCGCACTTGAAGTACGGGGTGTTCATTATAAAATTTCATCTAGTTGGCTGTGAAATGTCAAAAGAAAAGGATGGAGAAACAATAGTCCATTTATCTTGATTATGTCATCCTTTTCTGTCAAAATTTCATAGCCTTCTAGATGAAGTTTTATAATGAACACTCCGTATGTTGCAGAACTCGCTTCCAGTCTGCATTTAGAAACGTATGTTCCTCCTTCCTATCGAAATTGTTGTCGTGTTTAAATATCTCAATGGCCTCTCTCGTTTGTCTCGGATAGAAACGATGCGATTGATATAAGATATCCATAGTTGTAGATAACTATGGATATAAGATATCCATAGTTGTAGATAACTCCTAAATCTTTGAGGCGGAAAGTTCATTTTTTACTACTTACTTTTGGGTGAAGCCTCATTCACTTTTGGGCCCGATTGAATGAGGCTTCACCCAAAAGTAAGTAGTAAAAAATAAGATATCCATCTCGTTGAAGAGGATGTCGTGACCTTCGGAGAGAGCGTGCTCTGCTACTGTTGACTTTTGTGTTATCCTCGTTTAAATTGCTGCGTTTTGTGGTGCCAATGTATACCGAGCCACAGCAGCATGGAACTCGAAAAACTCCGGATACCGATAGGAGATCTCCGCGGGCTTTGACCGATCTCAAGCTATTTATTCCTTAGCTCTATCCGCGTCTGTTTTGTTTAGGTTTAGTTTTTCAACATGTAGATTTACAGAAATCGTGGCTTGCATATGATTGAAGTTCGAGATCAAATGCCACCGCCAGGTGGTCTGACCCCAGTTTGTTATACTGCCAGACTTGTAGGTCGGTGACTGTTCTAGTTTGGTTTGAGTTTCTACGCACATGCAGCAGTCAATGTCATTAGGTGCAGTATGCAGTAAATCAATTTTTTTTTACCGTTTCAGTCCGTTGATGTTGGCATAAATTCATTTTAACGAGAATTTTCTAGGGTTGCGATTGTTTTTTTTTTAGTCGGTTTTGGGGTTCTGTATGGGAGATTGTGTTCGGTAGAAGCACCTGCAGTTCGGAATCTGCAGAAACAGAAGCGTGACTACTTTACAAAATGCACAGGGCAGGCTGATATTGGACACTTCGGAAAAACTGACGGAATAGTGCGATTGTATCGAGCTCCTATTTCACGATATCCGGCCAGAACTTCAGAAAGAATTCCTTGACCAAGGCCAAGGCTTGGACATAACTAAGGCAGAAATCCAGTATGCACTGTCAATTTCAAAAAACGGGAAAGCTACCGGTCCTGATGATGTCCATATAGAAGTTCTAAAAATACTGCAGAACGAAGAATCACTGAACACACTGGTAACACTATTCAACCCTATTTACCGAAACGGCAGTATTATAACTTCTGATTGGCTTAATTCTACTTTTATCTCGCTCCCGAAAAACGCGAAATCCAAGAACTGTGGTGATTATCGTCTTATTAGCCTGATGACCATGTGCTTAAACTCTTCTTGAAATTAATACACAAAAGAATATATGCAAAGTGCGAGACAAGGATGGGTGACTCTCAATTTGGTTTTCGCAATGGCTTTGGAACAAGGGAGGCAGTATTTAGCATACAGGTCCTTATCTAAAGGTGCCGGGACATGTCGGTACCCGTTTACGCATGTTTCATCGATTACGAAAAAGCCTTCGATAAAGACACTCAAACAACGAGACCTCAGAATAATACCCAACCTTTACTGGAACCAAAGTGCTCACATAAGAATCGATAACACCGCGTTCGACGAGATCACAATACTGAGAGGCGTTCGTCAAGGATGCATTTTATCACCACTGTTATTTAATTTGTATTCCGACAGAATATTTCAAGAGGCTTTGGATGAGTGCGACGAGAGGATATATGTCAATGGGATTAATATAAACAACCTGAGGTACGCGGACGACACGATTCTTGTCGCCGATTTCCTTGAAGGCCTGCAGGAACTGGTAAGCCGCGTGACGGCTGCAAGCTCAGAAACCGGCCTTAGACTAAACGTGATAAAGACAAAGTGGCTAGCAATTAGCAAATCAAACAACGTGGACAGACACCTGACAATTAACGGCCAACAAAATGAACGAGTTGAAACTTTTAAATATCTCGGGTGTCAACTAGGCCCGTGCTTCGTTCCTGAAGATGCGTAAGATACTTTGCAACAGAAATTTAAGGTTGCTTCTGCGCATCCGAATACTGCGCTGTTACGTGTTCAACATACTGTTTTATGGAATGTAAGCTTGGACCTTGACAGATGCGATGTGCAAAAAATTGTAGGCCTTTGAAATGTGGACGTACAGAAGGCTATTGAGAATCTCCTGTGTAGAAAGAGTGCGTAACACCGAGGTACTTCAACGCCTCGATAAGAAAGTGGAGAAGGTTTAAAGCTTATTATAGAAGGCAAGATCGAAGGACGAAGAGGCCCGGGTAGAAGAAGGATATCCTGGCTAAAAAACTTAAGGCAATGGTATGGAGTGAGCACTACCACATTGTTCCGCCGAGCTGTAGATAAGGTTCAGATAGCGTTGATGATTGCCAATGTCCGAAGAGGACAGGTCACCTAAAGAAGAAGAAGCACGAAGGTCTCTTAGGTGTAAATGTTGAAATTATCGATGAATTGTTTTTGCATTTTTTTTAGTATTTCTTCTCTGTTGTTATTGCTTGTTTTGTTCAGTTGATGTTTGTATTTCTTCATTATAATGGTCGTATGTTTTATAGGTAAGTGGATTCTACTTCCCTACGTTATTAATTTTGACACGTCGGTCGAGTTCTTGTCAAGTCATTTGATTTTAACATTGGGACCCTCAAATGGGGCTGTAGATCTGTTGGGGCATTTCCTGCTCCATGCTGCGTGGTCTTCTGATTGTGAATGGTCCTTGGCATTTCGTTGGGCTGTTGCAGTCTTCTGTACTACGATCCAATAGGTTGCGTCAGTCGCATGAAGCCGGTGGCTCACTTTCGACGATTTTAAATATTCTGCCTAAAAAGTTGGTGTTCCTCTTTGTCTTGAAGTGATTTTCTTACAGAATCTAAGTTCAAGGCCCAGTTTTTCCAAGTTTTTTTTAAATCTGTTATTTCTAGGTCGACACCCGTGGCAGAGTAGGACGGTGATATTTGGTGGTCTAAATTTGTCCCGTGTGCTGTTGTAGTGTTGTTAAGGTGCAATTTGAAGGATGTTACTATTTAGTTTTTCGTAAACAGTTACAGCGTTTCGGTGGCTTCGTTCTCGTCCTATGTATAATGATGTCTTGTTAGGTTCTTCCAATCCACTCTTGATGTTGTTTTGGTTGTAAAGATGGTAAATGTGCGGGAAAATGTTGGACGTGAACGTTTTTGTGCTTTGAATGTTATTGTGATGACTATTGCGTCTAGTTGAGGGATGATCTAACGCTGGCTTTTTTGTTTCGCTGGTTGATGTCGTGGGAATTTTTGTTGTAGAATTGGGTCTCCTCTTCCTGGGTTCGAGTTTTTGAATAGCTCCATCTTGGAAGATCTGATCCGATCAGCGGAACAACGAAGCATGTGTAAATTATTCGGTTTTCTTTGCTGTTTGTAGGTTCAAATCGACAAAAAAAATTCTTTAAAATTTCGCTCTAGACGAAGACACGTCTTATCTGCGACGAGATTCGATCGATTCTGAACAATTTTACATTGTTCAGAATGTTTTAGAAATGTTGAAGTTTTTTCAATATTAGTGTTCTTAAATTAATTTAGTACTAGGTGAATAAAATTATTTAGTTACATTAGAATGCAAATATGTCGTAAATTATTAACTTTACACACTTTTAAGAGGTATAGCTTTTTTGTTGCCAGAGGATGGAGCATTAATATGTGGTTAGCAAGTTTTGTACACAAGGTGGAATAAAAATTGAAAAAGTTTTGGTACTGAAATAGTGGTGCACGCAGCGTCCTCTGACTCTAGACCAAAACTGATTAAAGATTTAGTTTTTTTCACTATAAAAAAAAAAACACTGTGCACCAAATTTTATGTTAATATTCATAGAGTGCTCACGCAATAAAAAAAACAAAAACTCTACTTTGACACCCTATATCTCGGAAACTATTAATTTTTTAACTAAGGTACTACATATTTTCTGATATTCAATTCAAGAGTGAAGTAGTGTGGAGTGATTGATGTCACAAGTTTTTCTTATTTTGTTTATAAACAAGATTTTAAATCTGCGTCACAGTCATTTTATTTCGTTTTTTTATTTTTTTTGTGAAGTTTACTGTTCTGCAAAATCATATTAGCAGGTTGTGTTTGGTTTAGCTCTGCAAATTGTTTGGGGTAATCAACGCTTTAAGATAATGGCTGCAGATTGACGGCACTCAGTGCCGCAGCTAGGCTCTCTGGGACACTGCCCCGGCTGCCCCATTGGCCATGACCACTACGCAGTTTTTTGTAGCAGAAAACTATTGAGCTTTAAATTAACTACACATACCTTCATAAACCCAATCGGGCATCCCATTGAATACAAACTCATTTTCGCTACTGGAGGTAACTGCAATGTCGTTTCCTGTCGATTCAGGGTCGGCTTTATAAAAAATATTGTTCTTATATATATAAATTAACCCATGTCCTGAAAATAAAATGTATTTAGTTATTTTCTCTTGTTATTGATGATGCAATATTATTACCGACGGGAGCCCACTCCACAAGGAAGAAGTCTAGACCTGTTACAGTCGAGTCGGCTTGTAGTTCGGTCTTATTTCCGGTGGTTAAGTTGATCACTGTGTACCGAGCCCTGTAACTGTGGCGATATAACTGAAAGCACAGGAATTAAAAAGTTACTTGCTTAAATCTGAAAAACTGTTTATACCTTTTGGTAATCGTGAGCTACCAATAAATACTGACTGTTGGCGGATATCTTAAAGTCGAATGCTGTTGAAGTAATCTGAAATAATCATTAAAAATTAATACATTACGATGCAGCGTGAAAAGGATTGTTTGTAAATGAAAGTTAAAAATCTCGTGTCTCTGTATAAGAATTGCGACACAAAATGTGTTAAAAATGTTAATTAAAATCATAAATATTCAACTCACACTGTCATTGGAAGGAAGAAGAACACTATTTGATCCTGTTGCTAAGTCGTGTAAGATGATATCACCATCGTAGCTTGTGTAGAGGAATTTGCTTCCTGTAAAAAAAAAACATTTTTATAGTAAATATAATAAATCTTTTCGCCCTTGTGTACTCGTATGTAAGACCCCATAATTTCTAACTATTACAGTATAAAGAATAATTCTTTATACTATTATACTATGCTATATATATAGTATTATTCTTTATACTATGCTATTACTCAAATAGTAACATGGTCTCCTGTCACATACATACATACTTCTTCGATAGAGTAAAAATATATATCAAAGCTTTGATTAAGCTGATATTTCAGCTTGATGAAATATATATGCATAATGTATTATGCAAAAGTTCCTTCTATATTGTTAAGTAATTATAGCGACTTTAATTATGCATTTATTGCAGGAATGGGGCGGCAATAAACGAGCCTTCTAATCGACACGTTTCCCGAATAAATTATCTCACCAGCTTTTTTTTTCTCTACAGACTGAATATTATTATTTGTGTAATAATGAGGAGTCAAAATATTATTGTTTTCTAGCTGTAAATGCTTCGGTATTCTTAGAGTTAGAAATAATTCCGCCCCAAGCAGAAAACGATATACTGGGTTGTTCAACGAAAGGAAGCCACCATCAATATCTTTGAAAACTATCTTTTTTTTAAAAATTGCCAATACATGTCAACAAAGGTAGCAAAAGGGACATATTTTCACATAAAATTTGAGTTTCCGTCATCAACCCCTTAGTCGTCACAGCCACCCTCTATAGATTTTCAAATGTTACCACACCATGTGTGACACATCGTTGCAAAGGTTATTTCATAAGCAATGCATTCTACTATTCAATTTGTGTATTCGCATGAAGCTGAGACACAAGAAAATTAAATACTCTAAAAAGTAGTTTATTTTCGTTAAACTGCGGGTAGAGGTACTGACACTTTTATTCCACCTTATGTTTTTACCTCAGTCAGATAAACATCAGATCATGTTGATTTAAAAGTGTCAACATGGTTTTTACTACTGCCGAAAAAAATCAAGATTGTGTGTTTTCAAAAATAACGACTACGCACGAGCTGCGGCTCGTGCTTTCAATTACATTCACCCCGATAAATTCGTCATCAATACGTCTTAAAGTTGATGCAAAAATTCATGTAAACTGGATCAATGGCAAACAAAAAACATCAACCAGAAACTAGTTGCGATAGATAACAACCAGTCTTTAAATCGACCTTCCCAGGGATCTGGGGTCTCAACAAGCACCTTAAGGAGAATTTTAAAAAGCACAAATTTCACCCCTACAAGATAAAACTTGTTCAAGAACTAAATGAACAGGACAATGATCGAAGACTAGAGTTCTGTGAAATTATGTCCAATAATCTATTGAAAAACGTGAACTTGTACAATATTTGTTTCAGTGATGAGTGTACATATTTTTTAAACGTAGAAGTAAACAGGCACAACTGCAGGTATTGGTTTACACAACGACACGACTCCACATTGGTTTAGGGAAACCCATGCCCAATATCCACAGAAACTGAATGTTTGGCCCGCTTTTTATTGAGGGTAAATTAAATGGCGCTACTTACCTTCAGCTTTTAGAAACTAACGATTTTCCACGCATAACAGAATTACTGGAAAATGACGAAAACTTGCTTCAAGATGAAGTAGTTTTCCAGCAAGATGGTGCAACTCCTCACTAGGTAGTTCCCGTTCGAGAATTTTTAAACAATCAGATACCTGGACGAGGGATTGGAAGACGTGGTCCTATCGAATGGCCGCCTAGATCACCCGACCTGTCACTGTTGGATTATTTTTTATGGGGGCATTTGAAATCCAAAGTGTATGCAATACAACCGGCCAACATTGAAGATCTTAGGCAATAAATAATAGAAGAAAGTCGAAAATTGACTCCGCAGGTTTTCACAAATGGTCGTGCTCTCTTTCAAAGTCGACTGAATTATTGTATGGAAGTTAAGGGAAGTCACTTTGAGCAATTACTTTAACGGTAATTGCTAACTTATAACTAGTTGATAACTAAAAGAAGCATTCAGAATTTTTAATTCTTTTATGTCTCAATATGACATCCCTTATAAAATAACTTTTTGCAACGATGTCCCACACATGGTGTGGTGATATTTGAAAACTTATAGGGGGTGGTTGTGGCGGCCAAAGGGTTAATGACAGCCTATCAGATTTTCTATGGAAAAATGACCCACTTGCTATCTTTGTTGATATGTATTGGCAATTTTCAAACAAAATTAAATTTTGAAAAATATTGTGAATGACTACTTTTCGTTGAACAACCCTGTATAAGACGATTAAACAAAGTTGTAACAACTACGATGGTTAATTAGAAGAAAGCGCAAATTTCAATTACGATATACATATATTATCGACTGCTGGACTATATGTATTGTGTATTATATAAATAAACCTGAAGGTGAAAGCAAATTCTTGTAGGTACGTTCGAAGTTTTGCGACAGTGTGCACGACCAAACCCAAAGCAGCTGAAGGACATTCGATGCATATAAATTGCCACTAAATGGGGGACCATTTAGCAAGAATGCGACCAAAAAGTCTGAAATTTTAACGAGATGACACTTTCACACGGCCGCACTATGTCACGGAAAACTGGGCTAGTATACCTCATTCACTTATTTTTTGGCATCTCGTTACCTTTGAAATCTTCATTTTTCTTATACCTCTTTTCGGCACGTGTTGAGAAGATTCGATAAAGATGCCAAAGTCAGATTTCCAACGCCTACTTGACGGCAATAATAAGTGAATGGTTTATATGTACTAGCTTTTTTTAGAAAGAAACATTTTTAAATTTTAGGTATAAAATATTTCAAATAAATAAAAATAAAAAAAAAACATACTAATTTTCTTATTAGATAATAATAATTAATAAGCTCTAGAAATGCTAGAAGATAATCCAAATGACTTTCTTAATTAAACTATTGGAACTTAACGCATACTGAAAATTTGTGGCTTATTTTGAAATTAAATGAGAATGAGGAAGCTGCCTGTTGAATTTTTTTTGCTGCACATCTTCAGAAATTATTTCAAATTATAATTTTGTTTAGGGGTATGTAGTATACAGATGAATATTGTTACACTCGACCGTCGGTCCACAGAGACCGTGACCTCGGGAACCCATCTAGACTAAACGAGAACCGGGAACAGTCGCCTCCGTTCTCGAATGTACGAGAGTGCGAGCTGAGCGAGATGGGATCGAATAGATAGTGCAAATAGCCAAATAAGCGGACAAGCGAACAGTGCGAATTGTTAGTAGAGAGTAATTGTGTTTTAATGGTGTTCTAATAGTTAAAAGTAAATAAAAGTGTGTAGTGAATTGACGATAAATTATTGGAACCGTATCCCGTAACAACTGGTGCCACAAGTGGGATAATTTTCGTCAATCTTGTGACTGTACGGACAAAGGAGTCGTGGCGAGCGTGGAATTTTGCATGGTAAGGACAGTGCAAGAACTTTGGTGATTTCTACATGCCATATACTCGATCTACGACAAAAATCATAGATGAACAACTTGCAGCACTTATGGAAATACTGAACAAGGACAAAGTGGAACACAGGAATTTTCTGGAAGAACAATAAAAACAAAGGCAACTTGAGAAAGGAGCAAAGAAAAAATCAAGCTGCTCTGTTTCAAGCATTAACGGATGGCCGTCGCGAGTTGCAACAACTTGTCTCAATCAAAATGATTGAAGTCAAACCAGACGTGGATCAAGTCAAACATAAAGTAGAGATGAAAATGACGGAGTTATGAGACCGAAAGCGGATCTGGGAAACACGTCGCAGTGGGTCAACTTCAACCGCTGAACGACTGAACATTACTAGGCCTACAGTTTCGACGGCATTACTTCTTGGAGCATTTATAAAGACCAATTTGACGCGGCAGCAGTTAAAAATGGATGGACAGATTCGGACAAGGCTACCGAACTTTTAGTAGTTTTGAGAGGAAAGGCTGCAGACATCACGCCTACATTGTCGACCACTGAAGAGTGTAATGACAACGCAATTGCCGCGGCGTTAGAGCGGAGGTTTGGTAATGCTCATCGCAAAATAATCTACCAGAGAGGACTACGGATGATGCAGCAGAAGCAAGGCGAAAACCTACAGGAATTTGGAGCGGACATTGAGCGATTGACAAGATCAAGTAACCTACGGCTTCCTTTAACTTCCTTGACCAGCTATGAGTCCAGCAGTTTATCGAAGGAGAAAGAAATGCCATTTGAGGTTGACTCGTCCTTCCAGTGCAAATGAGGCATTAATTCGGGCATTGGAGTGTGAGGCGTCGAGAATAAACACGAGCCACCGAGTTAGAATAGTTGACGTTCAGGAAGAGCCGCAGGTAAACTCAATCCTAAAGCAATTGTTGGACGAGCAGCCTGAATTCAGGAAGCAAATGACTTCATATTTCGACCCATCAAGGAGCAGGGCAGAAAGCATTGGTTACAGAAGAAATATGGACCGAAATGCCGACCTATTACAGACCCGGATCTTGTTTCAACTGCGGCAGAATGGGCCATTGTAAAAGGGACTGTCGCGTTCGACGGAAAAGGAGTCAGACTCCGTCACGGCGACAATCTGGCGGACTGACACATCAGCGGGAAAACTAAGACCAGTCAGTGTGAAGGGGCGAACGCTGAGTGGCCCCACGGAAGCCCCCAGAATCATTAGGATTGGACAGGTTGGAAGAAGCCTCACCATCCCTGGCAAAATTGAACATCGTCCAGGCAGATCTCATGGTAACGCAGATGCATTATCACGCAGGCCTTGTAAAGGGGAATGTCGACACTGACAACAAGTAGAAGAACGAGAAAGACCAAACATTCTTAGGCGAACCAGGATTGACGTCTGAACAAATGAAGGTCCAACAAACCACCGATAATGCTGTGGGGTAATACGTCAATGGAAGGTGGAAAATCAAAGACCTGATTGAGAGGACATAGCAGATAAGAGCCCGGAAGTAAAAGCTATGTGGGCTCAATGGGATTCCTTGGCGATTCAGAATGGTTTACTGACGAGGACTTGGGAAAGCCCCGACGGTAAAAAAGCTACGTTCCAGCTTGTCGTACCAGAAAGTAGACGGAAAGATGTGTTGCGAGAAATGCACAATGGAGTGTCTGGAGGCATTTTGAAGTCAATAAGACCCTGGATAGAATTCGGGGAAGGAACTCCTGTGTGAATTGCGGAGATGACGTGGAAAAGTGGTGCAGAAATTGTGATACCTGCTGCTCCGTAAAAGGACCCCAAAGAAAGACTAGGGGGCAAATGAAGCAATAGAATGTTGGCGCCCCTGTGTTTGAGGAATTTGAAAGAATTGCGATCGACGTAGCAGGTTCTTTCCCAGAAACGGACGATGGCAACAAATACATGTTAGTTGCCATGGATTATTTAACCCTTTCAAGACTAGTGCGGCCTAGTAAGCGTTGTGTGGGACCACCAGCCGATTGCCTTTACCCCACCCTAAATTTCAATACGTGCAGTGGCTTGCGACGCGCTCCGCAGTTAGATTGCAACTGCCATTGACGTTATATCAGACTGTGAAGGCTTTCACGGCCGGTCATAATACTATCTAAAGTGTTTTCCGGGCTATAAGGCCGTGGTCCAATGGAATTGCTTCCTGACGTTTCGTCTACTACTGCGGCAGACATTATCAAAGGCGATGAGGCAGTGGGCGAAGTGATCGCCCTTGCTTCCCGACGATGACTGATTCGACTGTAGCATGCTCCGTGGTATTCGTACAGCCGCTGTCGCGATGCAGTGGTGGGGCCGGGGTGGGGGCGGCGGCGCGGGGTTTCGACGCGTTCCACGTGTGTCGCGGAACTCGCTTCCAGTCTGCATTCAGAAACGTAATTTCCTCCTTCCTGTTGAAATTGTTTTCGTGTTTGAAGATCTCAATGGCTTCCCTCGTTAGTCTCGGATAATAGCGCTGTGATTGATGTAGGATATCCACTTCATTAAAAAGGATGTTGTGACCTTCAGAAAGCGTGCTCTGCTACTGCTAACTTTTGCGTTTGTCCCAGCAGTAAAAAAAGTAAGTAAAAGTCATCGTCGGGAAGCAAGGGAGATCACTTCGCCCACTGCCTCATCGCCTTTGATGTCTGCCGCAGTAGTAGACGAAACGTCAGGAAGCAATTCCATTGGACCACGGCCTTATAGCCCGGAAAACACTTTAGATAGTGCCATTGACGTTAGTTCGTGTGTTTTATTAGTGCCCTCGTCAGTGAATAAGTTTTGAAAACAACCATGTCTAGTAAGTATACTTCGTCTTTTTACTCATTAGTTACTTACATACCCAGTTGAATATGAAAAAATAAGATTGTTTCAAAGAATGTTTGTTATTTTCTATAAATATATGTGGTTCCACTAGGGACCACCAGGCCAGTGCGACACCATTGCGACTCAATTACGTCTGGAGCGCCTTCTGAGAATGACATTGAAGAGGTGGCTTTAGATGACGATGTGTTATTCGCCGCCCAACCAACTTGAAACTAATGTTGATAATGGATGGGTTAGCAAGGATGAACTCCCGCTCTCATACTTCCAACAAAAATGGACACAAAGTGCGAACTTTGCAGTTCGTCCACCGACTTTTACTGAAGCTAGTGGTCCAAATGTTCCAGAACAATGCGAGTGTCCATTAGATATATTTTTATGTTTGTTTACGAATGAACTTGTGGATCACATTGCATTTCAAACTAATTTATATTTGACTCAAACGAAGCGCACGTACCTACCAGCGCAAATGACATTCGTTGTTTTTTTGGAATAAATCTTATGACGGGCTTAACGAAAAAACCCAGTTACAGGGACTATTGGTCATCGAAATACCAGTTTAGAGATCAATTTATCTCTTCCATGTCGAGAGACAGGTTATTAGGTAATATTCACCTAAACGACAATGCTCTTCAACCTAAAAAGGGCGAATAAGAGGTGGTTTCCGGCAGTATCTACCGATGAAAGCCATCAAACGGGGCTATATATAAATCTGGGTAAGAGCTGATCAATCTGGATATTTACCTCAATTTCAAATATACACAGGGAAAACAGACCAAACAACAGAGCAAAATTTGGTAGCCAGAGTTGTCAAGGACTTCACAAGATCTTTAGTAGGCAAATACCATCGTGTCTACTTTGACAACTACTTTAGCGGGATACAGTTACAAAGTGATTTAGCAAGAGACAAAATTTATGCCTGCGCTGCACAGCAAGGCGAGGACGCAAATTTGAGCCCAAAGATCTAGTTCCAGACAAAAGTATGAAGAGAGGTGACATTGACTGGCGAATTCGAAGTGATGGATTTCTGTATGTTAAATGGATGGATACGAAGCCGGTGCACTTTATTAGTAACTTCCATAACCAGATCATTCAGCCACTGTCTCCAGAAAACAGAAGGACGCAACATCGAAAGATATTGGTTCATTACAACTTATAAAGGATTACAAGAGTCATATGGGTTACATAGACAAATCATACATGCACATTGCTACCTACAACATGGACATATGTCTGTACATGGAAGTAAAGTTCGTTGTGCTCACTGTAGTACACGTGCCGTCCCACATCGCACGGGATGGCAATGTTCTACATGTAAAGTCGGATTATGTCTTACCGAGAAATCAAATTATTTCTTACAATTCCACCAGAAGTAAACATTTACTTTTTGCTTTTTTGGTAAAAATTCGAAGTAACAGTTTGATTTAGCTTCCTAGTGGTTACTCTTTGGGACCACATCAAAAGTAATTCTTTTTTTGTCAAGAATAAAAAATAAACATTATTTTATTATTACTATAATAGTTTTGTATTAAAGTTTACTTTCAAATTATTTGAAAATAGATTTTCAAAATATGCATATTAATTCAGGCCGCAAAGGGTTAAGTAAATGGCCTGAAGCTTATGCTAGAGTCTGTGGCAAGGTTGACGAATTCTTCAATAGATTCGGAGTGCCATCAGAGCTTCATTCGAAACAGGGACGAAATTTTGAATCGCAACTTTTCTAGAAGATCATGGACCTTCTGGGAATCCGCAAAACAAGGACAACTCCGCTCCATCCACAATCAGATGGCATGGTCGATCGTTTCAATCGAACCATGGAACAATAGCTCTGCAAAATGGTAGCGGACCATCAGAAAGATTGGGACAAATTTCTATCTCTTCTAATGATGGCTTACAGATGTGCAGTGCATAACACCTCTGTAATAAAACACTGATTTAAAGCAGATGACTTGGTGTGACTGTATAATCCACAGGGGAAGAAAGGAAAGTCTCTTAAGTTGTCTCCAAGTTGGGAGGGTCCATATACAGTCATCAAATTGATCAACGACGTGGCAATAAAGTAAAGATGAAAGTGGTTCATCTTGAACGGTTAAAGACTTACAGTCGGGGAGATTTCTCTGATCGGGACGATCAGAACTAAGAGGGGGGCAATGTAATGCCCGACCGTCGGTCCACAGAGATTCGGGACGAAGCGGCAACGCCGAGCGCAGACCGCGACCCCGGGAACCCATCTAGACTAAACGAGAACCGAGAACAATCGCCTCCGTTCTCGAAAGTACGAGAGTGTGTTCATGCCGGGTATATAAACCAGCAAGCCGCGCGACATGGGTTCGAATAGATAGCGCAGTGTAGTAATTAAGCGAAATAAATGGATAAGCGAACAATGCGAATTGTTAATAGAGAGTAATTGTGTTTTAATCGTGTTGTAATAGTTAAAAGTAAATAAAAGTGTGTAGTTAATTGACAATAAAATATTGGAACCCGTTTCCCGTAACAGTACTTAAAATTAAAGCTTACATACCGTCTCTATGAGGTGGAGTAGAAGTTGGGCCAATAGGTTATAGCTGAAGGCAGTAACTTTGGTGGCCTTCGATGGCTCTTTACAATGAGGTGTGTTGCAGTGAATAGACTTGATAGAAAGAGTCCAGATGAAAAAAAATCAGAAACTAAGAGGAAAAAACCATCGCCGAGGGCTTTTTTCTATAAAAAAAAATATCCTAGCTACTGCACCTCAGGAAAGGGTGGTGGCAATGCCGGGTACCGGTGCGAGATATGGCCACGAGGCTTACAACTTGAGTGGTGGGAGAGGGTCACCTGCCGTTCAAATCCTGCCGAAGCAGCTAAACTGTTCCCTTGAACGTAAGGTAAACAACGCAAAGACGGCAGTCGCGTGCGCGAAAGTGTTATTTTGCGCACCTATTAAGAAAATAACTATAATGTCAAACAAACCAATTAAAAGTGGAGAGCATTTACGCAAAAATGAAAGAGTGAGATCACTTTAAGAAACATAGGGAACGCAAAACTTCTGCATCGTTGTCCAACGCTAACGCAAGGGACTAACGCAAGGGTATCGTGTGATTGGGTGACATTTAAAATGAAGGTCGGTTATTACTGTCAATGTCGGCAAATATAGTCATTTTCGTTTCGCACCGATTCTGGTTCTGGTGGCCATAAAAACGACAAACCAGCTTATTTTCAACCAATCATCTTTGCTAAAAATCAGCTAGACTATCATTTTTTTGTCAACCAGAAGCAGAACAGTTGTGAAACGAAAATGACTTATAAAAATAATTAGATAGGTTAAGTTGTTTGTTATTTAGTACAAAATAAAAAAAAATAATGAAATTAACAAGGAAAAAGACGGTTTATCTTCTCTCCGTTATGCAAAAAGGAATCACCAGTCCTGAAAGAACAATAAAATAACCATTCATCAAGAATCTCAAGAACATACTCGGAATTGCAGTGCCACGACATGTGTTGAATTGTAAACAAAGATTACCCAGTAGGTAAAAAAAGGCACCCTTTATTGCATAAAATTAATAGTTTTATACAAATCAGACAGGCCAAGGCAAAACCAGACCTCAACAGCAGCGCAAAACCGAGAGAGTTCCTTCAGTGAATTAACAAAGGCAAAATGAAGCAAAACTCGACAAGTATGTACAAGAGTGAAAGTAAAAGTGAGTGATTCAAATGTGTGAAGTAATAAACTCAATAAAGAGGTACAAGCAAACAATTAAGGCACGTTAATAATTAAAATTAAGAAGTGACACTAATGGTAAAAAGTGACCGTGACAGCCCCCCTTCTCCTTTGGAAGAAGGGAAACTTTCAAAGCAGTTGGCCGACGATATTAACCTTAGCGAAATAAAAAAAGAACAAAAAAAGAAGGTTAATTAAATTGAAGACAAAAGAGATAATATCCCGTTGAGTCACTCGGAGAGTACGAATGAAAGCCCAACACTGACATACAAAGAAAGGGAAAGGCCAAAGCAGAGATGCATTACTTCAACTTTACTAGATCACCGAAGTGCATATCCAAAGTCTAGTGCAAGCTGATAAGCGAAAACTTAATGACAAATAAAACGACAATAAGTCAGAAAGTTAAAGGTAAGGTAGAAGTAGGCTTACATCTGACTTCTAAAAACACAAATATGAAAATTCCACAGAAATTGAACCAAGGTACAAGGTAAGGTAAGATATCAAAGATAAATCCAAAAGTTAAATTTAGGTACAAAGATCAGCAAAGATAAGGATAAATACACCATGGCCCTCGCGATGGCTCCAAATGGCGAGGTTACGGAACACAAGAGGAGCTGCAGGCTGGGACAAACGCAAAGTCAACAGTAGCCGAGCATGCCTTCTCCGAATGTCACGACATCCTTTTCAACGAGGTGGATGTCTTATATAAATCGCAACGGTGAAAGGTAACAAATTTAGAACTGGAAACAAAACTTTCATTTTCTCGATATGCCTACGTTTCGGCTCTATATTGAGCCTTCCTCAGTGCTAATCGAAGTTAGGAAGTCGCGTCAGCGAAGTGAAAAATCCTCATTCACTTCGCTGACGCGACTTTTTCGAAGTTTTATTTCCAGTCCTAAACCTGTTACCTTTCACCAGGACGTGAATGCTGTAGTTATAAATCGCAACGTTTCCATCCGAGACTAACGATAGGGGCCATTGAGATCTTTAAACACTACAACAATTTCAACAGGAAGTAGGAAATAACATTTCTAAATGCAGACTGTAAGCGAGTTCTACGACATACTTCAAATGCGCCGAAACCCCGCGCCACCACTGCCCCCACCCCAGTCCCTGCACTACAGCGCGACGGGGGGGGGGGGGATAAATACCACGGAGTTTACCACAGTCGAATCAGTCAACGTCGGGAAGCACGGGAGATCACTTCGTCCGTTACCTCATCGTCTTTGATAATGCCTGCGGCAGCTGTAGACAAAACGTCAGGAAGAAATTCCATTGGACCACGGCTTCAAAGCCCGAAAAACACTTTAGATTGTATTTTGACCAGTCGTGAAAGCCTTCACACAACATGTATATACAAAAACCAAATAATTAAAAACTGTTTAGGTACTAAAATATAAAACTTTTGTATTCAAATTTTTTTCATAGTATTTACAGTTTTTGTCACAGGTTCTAGACACAAATGCAATAGGCCTCTCATCTCCATTAGCTAACTTATGACTCTACATTGCACTAACTCTATACAAAGAGACATCCACTGTAAACCTCAATTTCAAATCAGGATCAAAGAAAGTCGTCATCATTGTTATTTATATCTTTGGTTCATTAATTTAAGTATGAACAAAGAACACAAGTATTCCCACAAAGAACTTTTTATTATTAATAAAGTATAAACTAAAACATTATTTTATTTATTTCTACTCGTGTGTATTATAACCTCCAAGACCAATTCCCATGTTGCCAACACTTTCTCTTCTGAATAAGCAGGTACTCTAACACTCTTAGAGACTCAAAAGCTCACTACAGTTTTGTCACCTAACATCTCCCCTTTTTTAAAAGAACAAACTTTCTGCTTTACTCATACATAATGAAAACTGTAATGTTAACAACTTATAAATCTAACTTAACAGGAGCCTTGACAATTCGACCTCTTAACGTTACTTTAGAATTAACAAAAACATCTTCCGGATTTTCATCACTAATTACTGAACCCGCACTTTCATTGGCATTTGAATTGCTCACATCTTGTTCACTTTCTTCCCCATCCAAATCTTGTTCACTGTCATTTAAAAATGTCAAACGTTCTTCCTTACTCTTTTTCCTTTCATCACAAGACAGGTTTATCTTACTTGATGAATTACTATGTTCTGGTATACACATATCACTTTGAGGAACAACTTTAATGAAAACTCTATTCCTAACACATTCTGTGCCATTATTTGTTTTTCCCTATAATGCTTATTACCAAGGTTTTGGATTATTACACCAGGAACCCAAATACCCTCAGGCTTTAATTGTACCACGACTTTTGTATTAGTAAAAATTTCTGGCAAATTTCTAACTGCAGGACTATTAAAATTATTTTCTTGGGATTTTTGTGTTCCTTCCAAAAACTTGGCATATTTTTGCCACTGTAGGAATTGTTGTTTTTAATTTTCTAGACATTTATAGCATTGAAGGAGAAATCTTTTCATAAGCTGGCATATTCCTATAAATTAGCAATGCTAAAGATATATCTTTTTTATCCTCTAAAACTTTTTTAAAAATATTTTTAGCAGTTTGGACATTTCTTTCGGCCATTCCATTAGATTTTGCATGTGTTGGTGAACTAAGCACATTATTGAAGTCCCATTCTTTTGAGGACTGTTTAAATTGAACTGATGCAAATTATGGACCACCATCAGAAACCAAAATCTTTGGAATGGCATATCGAGCAAAAACAGACTTCATTATCTCTATCACTTTACAGTTTCCTGAATCTTTACTTAGTTTTTCTATTTCTAGAAATTTGGAATAGTAACCAATTAACAGCAAGAATTTCTGTCCATTTAATTCAAATAAGTCACAACCTATTTTGTTCCAAGGTATTAATGGACTTTCATGACACATCAATGATTCAGACACCTGAGATCGAGAAAACTTCTGACACAATGGACGTGCTTCCACCTTTTGTTTTACGTCACTCCTCATAAAAGGCCAAAAAATTGAACCCCTTGCCAGTTCTGAATATTTCGTCAAACCCAAGTGGTTATAATGGACCCTATTCAACATTTCTTTACGCATGTTTGTGTGAATAACTATACAATTTCCCTTATGCACAAGATTGTCAATAACTGTCAGTTCATTTCGATATTTATAATATGGTCTCAAACATCCTCTAACTCTTTTAATGGAATTAGGCCAACTATTAAAAATAATATTTTTTAGCATTTGTAATTCTATATCTAAATTAGTCATTTCTTTTAACTCTACATATTTTGACTCTGATACATTTACTTCTGACCGTATTAAACAAACGTGAGCATTCAGCTCATCATCAAATTTATCCTCTGACTTGTCTGGTATGTACGC
Organism: Taphrorychus bicolor; assembly: GCA_951812265.1. Lineage (NCBI taxonomy): Eukaryota > Metazoa > Arthropoda > Insecta > Coleoptera > Curculionidae > Taphrorychus > Taphrorychus bicolor. The sequence continues at coordinate 48,996,138 of OX638300.1, read as the reverse complement.
TCTAGACAATGCATCAACTATTACTAGGTTTTTTCCTGGCTTATAAACTACTTCCAAATCATATTTCTGAATGTGTAGCAACATACGTTGTAACCTAGGCGGACATTTATTTAGAGGTTTTTTGAAAATGGAAATCAGTGGCTGATGATCAGTCTCAACTATTACTTTTCTGCCAAAAACATACTCATAAATCCGATCCAACCCAAAACATATGGCTGCCATTTCCTTTTCTATTTGCGCATACCTTTCCTGAGCATCAGTAAGAGCTTTAGAAGCATATGCACAAGGTAAGCCATTTTGCAACAGCACTGCACCAACCCCTGACTTTGAACTGTCTACTGAAATAACAGTTTCCTTCTTGATGTGAAAAAACTGAAGCACTGGGCTACTACACAGACTTAACTTTAACCTTTCAAAAGCCTTTTGCTGTGCCGGCCCCCAAACAAAAATTACATCGTTTTTTAACAACAACTAAAAGGCTCAGTTTGAGTTGAAAAGTCTTTTATAAATTTGCTTACATAGGTAAGCATTCCTAAAGCCCGCTGGACATCTTTTTTACATTTAGAAACACCCAAATTTTTTATGGCTAAAATTTTAGGCTCATCTGGAGATACTCCATTGGCTGAAATCACATGACCCATGTATTTTAAACTTGATTTTCCAAATTTACATTTTTCTATATTTAATTTAACATTATTATGTTTTGCAACCTCTAGAACTTTTTTCAATCTGATATCATGTTCTTCTTTATTTTTACCGTAAATTATCAAATCATCAATGTACATCCAAGCCAACCCCCTCACAATTTTGAAATATATTTCGAAATCGTTGCTGGAAAACTTCTGGAGCTGACTTTATACCGTATGGAAGTCTCAAAAACTAATACCTTCCGAAAGGAGTGCCAAATACACAAAGATTTGAGCTTTCCTCATCTAGAACTACCTGGTAAAACCCAGATGCAGCAGCTAGTGTAGCAAATATTGTTGCTCCCGCCATTTTGGCTATACTTTCCTCAATAGATTCTATTTTAAACATTGCTCCCTTTGTATATTTGCATTAAGATCTTTGGGATCCAAACAGATCCTAAGACTTCCATTAGGCTTACTTGCAATAACCAATGCATTCACCCACTCTGTGGCACCAGTAACTTTTTGAATTATATTCTGCTTTTCTAACAGTTCCAAATCCTGTTTTAGTTTAGGCAACAGAGGAAAGCCACCCGTCGAGTTGGATGAATTACTGGCTTGCTATTTTCTTTTAGCCTTATGTGGTATGGTTCTGAGAGACACCCAATTTCCGAAAAAGCATCCCCATACTGTTTCACCAGCTGCTGATATCCATTATGACCATTTTCAATTGTATCGACTCTCTTCACCAAATTCAACATGCTAGATGAGGACAAACCCAGGATTGGTTGAGAATTATTATCCACTACATAAAAATCTAAATTATATGATTTTCCTTTGTCTTTACAGCTTATTTTACACGTTCTAACTACTCTAAGATTCTCCAGTGTATGATTTTAAACTAACTTTGGTTGGTCTTATAGCTATGTTATTTAAGTTTAGCATTTTAAGATGTTCTAAGGACAACACATTACACATGGCACCAGTGTCAATTTTAACCCTTAATTGGAGATTATTTATAATAAGTTCTGTGAACCAAACTTCATTTCCCTTACACACTTGACTTACTTCTAATGTGCTACTAAATAAGACTGAACTTTCTAGTTCACTAAAAGGACACTGATCCCAGGTCTGTTTGCCTTATGATTTCCTGAACTTGTTTATTAGCTCTACATACAACCGAAAAATGGTTTTTCTTACTACATTTTAAACAAACTTGTCCATAAGCAGGACATTGGACATAAGCAGACATAAGCAGGACTCTGGTGGTTTCCTTTGCTTGTCAAATTGTCCCTTCACTACGCCTCTATTACTCCACTTTCAGTTTTTGAACCGTCCATCTCCTTGCTCTTTCCTTACACCATTTCCAAAATTTTGCTGTTCAATTACCTGTTCTAAAATCAGTGTGTCATCCTGTAAGAGCTTTTACTTCATACTGTATCATTTAGAACACTTTTACGTACTTGATTTTAATCCGGTAAATAGCTTTTTACAGGATTGGATTTCGTAAAGAAATTTTACAGTATTGAGTACCGGCACATCTTCAATAAATCCATTGTATTCATGGTAACCTACCTAAACCTACCGGTACAGTATACTGTAATGAAACTATTTATCAAATTGGCGGATTTGTCTAAAATATATTCGCCGCGCATAAAATGATTTTTTTCCTGCTTTCAATAAGTATGAAGTAAAATGTTGTACATCATACGTCCGGTAACGTGTTACAGTAGTCGTTTCGAAATTCCAGACTCAGCTAACGCCTCGTCCGGAAACATCTTACTCCTACTCTAAAACTATATTTACCGGACTTATAACGTAAATAACTATTCCCGAATACTGTTATTTCGAACCACTGAGATGATCATACACTTGACTAGGTCATTTTCCAACTGTTCCAACTTACACTTTTGTGCCTGATACTTCAGAGTTAGAAGTACTGTTCCAAGGACTGGTTGGGACTTTGTTTCAAATTGAAAAATACATATCTCTCATAAGATATGTTACTCTTTGGCAAGAAGTGAGCTTCAAACTTTAGAAGTAGAACATCTAATTTATCGTTTTCATTTGTAGAAAAAGTGAAGGTTTTATATATCTTAAATCTATCTGATCCAATCAGATGAAGCAACTGTGCACATTGAACATCTTCTGATTTCTTTGTCACTTCCGCTGCTTTTAAGAAATTTTCAAATAATAACTAGTTACGAAAAGTAAAATCTTTCGTAACTGGTGATGAAATAGCTATTTATGTAACCAGTTACGAAAAGTCCGATCATTCAAATTGCGGGAACTCGCTGCGCTCGTCCCGCAAACATTCATTCGTTACTCAAAAAAGGCTTTTCGTCACGTGTTTCATACAAGATTTTTTCTAATTTTGACTATAAATACCTACTTAGAGAGAGAATTATTATTATTAAACTTCAATATTTACTTGTAAACCACTTTGTATCTACTTAACACCGTAAAACTGTAGCAACGATGTGCCACAACCGAAACCTGCAACTGGTGGTGACATGGACTTTTCATCACCAGTTACGAAAGATTTTACTTTTCGTACCTAGTTACGAAAAGTAGGACGTTACGTCACTGTCATCGTTCATCGTTTCATCAAGTTCGTTTCACCACCAGTTGCAGGTTTCGGTTGTGGCACACCGTTGCTACAGTTTTACGGTATTAAGTAGATACAAAGTGGTTTAAAAATAAATATTGAAGTATAATAGTAATAACTCTCTCTCTAAGTACGTATGTGTAGTCAAAATTAGAAAAAATCTTGTACGAAACACGTGACGAAAAGCTTTTTTTGTGTATATCATTCAAATTGCGGAAACTCGCTGCGCTCGTCCCGCAAACATTCATTCGTTACACAATATCGGACTTTTCGTAACTGGTTACATTAATAGCTATTTTATTATTAATAAAGTATAAACTAAAACATTATTTTATTTATTTCTACTCGTGTTTATTATAACCTCCAAGTCCCATTCCCATGTTGCCAACACTTTCTCTTCTGAATAAGCAGGTACTCTAACTACTCTAGACACTTTAAAGCACACTACAGTGTTGTCACCTGACAATCATTAGGTGACAAAAACCGACGCTGTACTCAAATAGAAACAATTGACTAGATGGAAGTATGACAAGCTACCAAACCACTCGAGTTACACTACACTCTTCCTTCAACAATTCGACACAGTCCGTTCGGCAGTAACCAGTCTCTACATTCGTGGTACAATCTTCTAGTGCTAGCTCAAGTTTTTTCTCTGATAAATAAACAACCACAAGGTCAAACAATTGAAAGTCAGAAAAACCTGAAAAAGTATTTAGGAGACCTAAGAGTTTCTCTGTCTAAAGATAAACTGGTAGGAAATCAAGCAGATATAATTAAATATCACCCTACTCATAGTTCTTGGCAAAGCGTCGAAGCAAGGCTCAGGTGATTTACTCTTAATATAAATATCTTTTAAGGAAAGATTAGAAGATCGACCGTCTTTCACTTTAAGTTTGATCAAACAATAACTTGTGGGAGGTACTTGGGGGAGGAAAGGTTTCTCAAATATGAAGAGAAAATTCGAGGTAAATACATAAGTTGATGACTGATGATCATCAGATGACGAAACGCAGGATTTACGAGTAAAGTAAAGCAGTGAAGTAGGTCAAAAAAAATGGTAACTAAGCTGTCTATTTCTCCAACTAAGGCAGAAAACAATTAAAAATCGATGTTGCGAAAGTTCATTTTTATTTGCATCTCGACTATTTGTATTTTTACTCTGTATCTCTTATGACTGCAGGTATCTCCATACATTTTCGCAAATTGGTAGAACCCCGTATATAAAAAAAACTCACTTACAAACAAAAACTAACAATTTCCCGGATCTGATCGAGAACCAAAAAAACCGTTGTGTAAAGTAGGGAGACTGACGCAGCAATCTTGAATTGGAACTTAAGTACGTGTCCATTATACATGTCCATTATACATAAATACGACAAATTTCCATGGGATAGCGTGACAAATATCCTTGGAGAAAATTCACGAGGAGTTAGGGCGAAATATAGGCAGACACTTCGCGTGTCTTTCAAACTAGGTATATAGATATCAGTGGGTTCACGTTGTTGGCGGTAATTTTATTCAAACGAGATACAATCATTAAAACGAATCCTTGTAATTATTCAAGCCTATTAATCATTAAGTCGAGGGTATAATCAAAATCGAAAATAAAAATTAAAAATTCTACCATTTAAGTTTTTTTAGTATACTGCATATTGTTTACGTGTAAACTGCTAACACATTAAGGACATTTTGTATACATGGGTTGTAATGGACGCAAATTAAAAATGCCAATAAGGATACAAAATTGGATAACTCCGGCCTTAATTAATCTAAACTACGAAAGTCCTTAATCTGTTAAGAAATATTATAGACGGCCTACGATGCAAGTATGAACTTGGCCACAAATAATGACCGGATATATTATTAACAAATGCATATAAGAAAGTAGTATTGATATCTCACCTGTTACCCAAGTTCCATTGAAACTTTTTGGATTATATTTGTAATTTAAGAAGTCTTCTAGATTGATCGTTTGAGCTGCTTGCTCTTCAGCGTCCGACGAAGACGATTTAGTTAAAATTACTATGGCAGCTATCACTAGGCCTACCACTATAACTCCCACCACCGAAGCCAAGATCCATATTCGCTTTTTCTTTCTGCTCCTGGTGAGTACCAAGTCCTAAAACAAATGTATGAATATTAAAAAAAAATATATGAAAGTAAAGGCATTATAGGTCAGAATGACAGAGGAAGATTTTGTGGAATGTCCGTGATGGGCAACCCGGCGACACGTGTTTCCGCTTATCGGCTGCGACAGACAAAGTATGAGTGCCCACCGTAATAGATACATAAGTATGATGGTAATGACCGGCTGGTTTGAAGGAAAAGACAGTTCTTAGTTAGTCAGCTGAAGGAGCAGATTACAAAAATATGTAAATTATCATACGTATTGCCCCCATGTATCAAATATTAAGAAACTGTAACAGGAAATCTGCTAATCGAGTGAGGGACTTAATAGTATTTTGTTCAACTAGTGTCAAAAATTGAACATTTCACACGAGTGTGACGGTTTGGACACGAGCCATAGGCGAGTGATACAACGTCACATGAACGTGAAGAGTGATTTTCGTACATGTTGCACCCTATACTTTTTCTACGACTGCGATTTTGCTTCATAAATGATCATTCGTATTATAAAATATACGAAAGGCGTGTGCAAAGCAATCAGAAGCGTGTGCAAAGTTCACACGCTTCTGTGTGAGAATGCGCAATGTGCCCCTTGCGCACGCTGTTTGCGATATGCGTTTTTCAACGGTAGTTAGTGGTGCGCATTTGTTCATTTTCGAGGCAGTCGTAGAAAAAATGATTTCCGAAAAGCAAAAAATTAACGCCCCTTATAATCGAAACGCCTAGAGATAGATATACGAAGTTATATATTTGTGTAATCTGCTATTTCAGTTGTATTATACTGTAAATATACAGATTGTTCCGTGACTGGACCGACAAGCTTACCTGTACCTAAGTATTCTATGAGTTATTCTGATAAAAAAAAGTTCATATCAACTATGGATCAATTCGCTTTTGATCCAAAAATATTAAAGAAAATAGGAACAAATTAGTTATATTTAATAAGTAGATTAATCACATACAGGGTGATTCACGTTACTCGACACGGAAGATTATGGCTAAACTTTTAGATTTTAAAAAAGTTTTGTATATGGAATCGATGGGGGTCTATTGGAAGTACATTTTAAAATTATTGTCATTGTATACAGGTGGTCCCAAAAGTATAAAATTGATTAAAGTTGTATTTTTTTAAATGAGGCACCTAGTATATTAATGTATTTTCTGTACCTACGGACAAAAGTAAAGGTAGTTTTATTAAGGTTTATGGCATCTAAGCCGTACCGTTCTTCAATGATTCGTGATTTTGTGAAAATGCAGCATCAAATTAAATGTTTAAAATCTCAGTACTTGGTTTTTTTTCAACCACCAAAATTGGCTGGTGGGCTAATAGTACATTGGATTTTTTGCGGTGTGTATTAAATATTAACTACTGTGCACCGAATGTCAATAAATGAACACCAAATTATTGCAAACTTCAAACAGTAATAACTCGTTTAATTTAAATTAGACACCCTGTATTTTATAGTATCATTAGATGCAGAATTTAGTTTCCTATCAAAACTATTAAACATTCGTACAGCTTGGTCTTTGCGTTTTCTTGGAAAATTGATTTTTTTCTGAATTTGAGCTGACATAAACGAATTAAGTAATCTACTGTTACGGTAGGCAGCGTCGAAGCGCCGTAGGCGGGGCAACGCGTGTGGTTGGTGGAGCTTCGCGACCTATCTGCGCTGCGTCATGGCTGACACGAGTGATTTATTGCTCTGTTTATCTAGAAGGCAGTTGTTTACAACCTATTTTTTTATGTGAGATTATTCAAGAATTCTTATCAAGAACTTTCTAGGTTTTTCTGTAGTAGTATTTTAGGATTGTGTATAAAAGGCGCATAGAGCGCGCGGTTAAGTAGTAGTCTTATTTTAATCGAGCTATAAGTAAGCTAACGTACGAAACGATAATAGAAGCCTATAAAGTGTTAAGTAGTGAGCTATTTAGTAGTCGAATTGTACCTGTGTGTATTTGTGGAGTAAATAAATAGTGTTTTCATGTTAAATCGTTACACTGGAATTATTGAACCCTGAGTTCCCAACACTACTTTACCTGTTACAATACCTGATTTTGAGAAAGCAAAATTTATGATCATTAGTACTGGGTGTTCACTAAAAAACTTCATTTAGGAGGCTATAAAATTTTGACAGAAAAGGATGGCATAATGAAAGTAAATGGACTTTTGTTTCTCCATTCTTTTCCTTTGACATTTCACAACCAACTAGAAGAAGTTTTCTAATGAACACCCCGTATTTGTCCGATATTAATTTATAAGTTACAAAATTATGATCATAAAGATTATTTAGCAGTCATCTGAATGTTAAAGTGTCTTTATTTAGCATAAAATATCAAATAAAACAATAAAACATTATATTACAAGAGTTCATATAAAATTTGGCATCTCTATTACAAAAAAAATAAGTGCAATAATAGTGGCTATTTGAAATACAATAAATAACAAGTCAACATAAGAGTAAAACAAACAGTTATAAAATTTGTTCAAAATGACGACCGTCTGATTCTAAACACAAACGTATTCTGTTTTTAAATCCTTTACTCACATTGCGTAATATATAGGGAGTTATGTTTCTCTCTATATGTATAGGCCTCTCTGATTCGTTCCTTCATATTTTCTTTTGTGGTTGGTGGCATATTATACACGATTCCCTTCACGTATCCCCATAAAAAGTAATCGGGAGGCGTTATGTCAGGGGACCTTGGTGGCCAATGTTGTGCTCCATTCCTTCCAATCCATCGATTTTGGGAACGAACATTTAAGAACTCACGGACTTCACGATGATAATGAGCAGGTGCCCCATCCATTTGCAGCCACATGGTTGTTCTTATATCGAGAGGAACTTCTTCCAGAAAAATTGGAAGCTGTTTTCTCAAAAAAATTAGAAACGACATTCCGATTAAATATTTGTCAAAAAAATAAGGTCCAATCACATACTGTCCCATTATGCCCCCCCATACATTTACTGACCACCTATGTTGGTTATTAATAACTCTAAATTCATGGGGGTTAAAATCAAATTAATAATGAAAATTGTGTCGATTAAAAGAACCATCGTTGTGATAAGTACACTCATCACTAAATAGAACTGATTCAAAAAAATCTTCTTGTTCTCCAACTTTTTCTAACACCCACATACAAAAGTCCACTCGTTGGCCAAAATCGTTATCGGAGAATTCTTGATGTAGTTGTATCTTATAATCGTGATATTTATGTTTTTGGAGAATCCTTGATACACTTGCTTGGCTAATATTTAAGTTTTGTGCAATTTCTCGTTGACCGACATGGGGATTTTCAACTACAGAGCCAATAACGGCTAATTCAGTTTCTTGGTTTTCTGTAACTGGTCTCGTTTTGGCAGTCCTTTCATACTGAACACTACCAGTTTGCCTAAATTGAACCAACAGTCTTTCAAAAACGGCTCTATTCGGTCAAGTTCGGTTAGGAAACCTTTAAGCATAAACCCTTGATGCTAAAAGACAATTTTGCAAGCATTCTCCTAGAATGAAGATCATGTCGACTCGTTCTTCTGTTGTGTAAACCAGCATTTTGATTAAATAAAAAACTCCCTGTTAACCACCAATTATAACATTAAAAAAATATTTAACTTTAAATTAATATATGAGAACTAACCTAAACAGGTAAATTAGATTACTACATTCGTTTATGTCAGCGCAAATTCAGAAAAAATCAATTTTCCAATCAAATGAACGACCAAGCTATTGGAATGTTTAATAGTTTTTGATACAATAAAATACAGGGTGTTCAATTTAAATTAAACGAGTTATTACTGTTTGAAGTTTGCAATAATTTAGCGTTCATGTTTTTTTTATAATTGGTACACAGTAGTTAATATTTAATACATACCGCAAAAATTCAATGTACTAGTAGCCCACCAGCCAATTTCGGTGGTTGAAAAGAAACCAAGTGCTGAGATTTTAATCATTAAATTTGATGCTGCATTTTCACAAAATCACTAATATCTGAAGAACGGTACGGTTTAAATGCCATAAACCTTAATAAAACTACCTTTGCTTTTGTCCGTAGATACCGAAAATACATTAATACACTAGGTGTTTCATTTAAAAAAATAAAACTTTAATCAATTTTATACTTTTGGGACCACCTGTATACAATGACAATAATTTTAAAATGTACTTCCAATCGACCCTCATGCATTCCATATACAAAACTTTTTTAAAATCTAAAAGTTTAGCCATAAACTTCCGTGTCGAATAACGTGAATCACCCTGTATATATGCCGATATGGTGTTCGTATACGGTTTTTGTGATGGTAATGGACATGCAACAGCGACAGGGTATCACCAGCGATTTCCAGATCGGGTTGTTCCTCACCATTCTACCTTTTTAAGCTTCATGCATTATTTGAGGAATACAGGATCCTTTCCACATCGTCGCACAGAGGTAATTTTAATACTTATAGGAATTAATAAATGATAAAATAATATGTCGCTATATATGTTCCTTATGGTCTTACCTTAAAGGAAATCCTCGGCAAAACGGTGGCTATGAACACCAACTGTTTTATTTTTACTACCGTTGCCATGGGAAATGATAGCAAATAATTGACTCAGTGTGAGCGCTACTCATACTTTAGTGATGTTCAATTACTGTAGGATCTTATCACGGTTCTACGGTAATTTTTAAACTGTGCTTGGGTGATAAGAGAGCTTAAAGTGAGTACCTATTTACGGTTTAATTATATTACTATTTCCGGATGCGTTTATGTATCGAAAAAAGTAAATGTAATATAATGTCTAAATCTAAAAGTTTGGCCACAATCTTCCGTGTCGAGTAACATGAGTAACCCTGTAGAATAGAATTGAAAAAGTAGCAAATACGAGAATCTAACGAGAACAAAAGTGTAAAAGAAAGAAAGGATCAGATAATAAACAAGTTAAGAGAAGAATTGAATTTGTTGGTTGATATTCCAAAGCAAGGATATGGTACAACGAATGATGGAAATACTGCTAGAAAATTTTTCCGAAAATATTCTCTGACTTCATCAATAACAGGTACTTACCCACTTACTTTTTTTAATACTCCTGGGCCGTTAGTAAGTTTATTATTTGATTATTTACATATTAATCTATTGTACAAGGATCAACGAGGATTTTCTCAAACATCTATACATAATTCTCATAACGATGTCTTCTGGATATGAAATAAATACGGAGTCATTTGCCAAGTATTGTAAAGCCACAGCAACAATGTTCATTGAACTTTATCCATGGAACTATATGCCTGCAAGTCTCCATAGGATTCTCATTCACGGACCTGAAATTATAAAAGCAGTACCTCTCCCAATAGACATGTTTTCAGAAGAGGTTCGGCAGAAAATATCGAGAATTTCATTCTAGGAAGTTTTCGCGGGAGAAAACTATGAGCGATGTTTTTTGTAGGCTCTTCATATCTTCTGATCCCTACATATCATCATTATCCGAATGTGTTGGTGCTCACTCGAATAAAGAGCCATTGATGGAAGAAGTCCTAAAATTACTTAAAGAGCCTTGTCTACCAAGGTATGCTTCACGAGGTGATAAAGGCAATGACGTTGATTCAGATAATGGTGATGATGATGATGATGAAGATTTTGATGATAAGTTATTGTTTCTTTTCAAACCGTAGTTACATTTGTTAAATTTATTACCTGGTTGCAATAAAAATAAGCAAAACTAAAACAAGTGAAGTTATTATGTTATTCAACCAGAAAATTTATGCAAGGATGCAACGTTTTGTTAGCGTTACAAACGGAAAAGGTGGCAAGGTTGGTACTCAGCTGGCCAGGGACAATCGGCGCACGGATTATAGGACACTTGTTGCCGGACTAACCCAGGGAGAGTGGTCGTGGGTTTATAGTCAGAAGGTTACCTAAAGAGCGCCACCCACTTTTATCGCCCTTAGTAAATCCGTACGGCGATTGCCTTATAACTCAAAAGCGGGAAAACTTAGCAGCCAGCCGAGCAACTCTAACGTCGCGAACTCGTTGGTCTCCAGTCGGGCGGTCGAAGTTCCGAACGCACCTGCTAATAATGTACGGTCATAAAACCCCGACAGTTGACGTTGACACAAACACGGGAGATGAAATCAACTGTCAGTAGTGGCAATTAGCTGGTCTTTATTACCCTTAAGCACTCCCAAATACTAATTAATAGAAAATAAGAAGTAAACTCTTCACAAAGTCAGAAATAAATGAAATAATCAACAACAACATTTATAGTACCTATGTATACAAACATTAAACTTTTCTGCGATGAAATTAGAGGTGCCAGAGTTAGCCTCTACTACTCCAGCGCAAACTACCAACAAACTCAAACCCGAGGGTACCCGTAGCGAATACGTATTGGCCTTGGTTTACAAATTAAAACAAAATATAAAAGTAGGTAGGTAGACCACTTTAAAAATGAAGTTTCTTATTGAATTTCTCTTCTGCTAGATAAACCTGGTAATTATATATTGTGAAAACAAGTACTGGAGTCAGAAGCCTCTGATGGAGGTTACTGCCACCAAAAAGTAGTCCCTTGGAGGTTATCTATTGAGTGACTAGGAGTTAGTGTAAAAATGGAATGGACCAACCTTATGTGTGGTGTTAACAACAGTTATGGAGTTGGTGCCTGTGTGTTCGAGTTCCTCGTGTGGAGTGTGTCCTGTCGATGGTGTGTGACAGCTAGTGGCTCATCAAGATCACCTTCTCTAGTTAAGGATGAAGGGAAAGGGGCAAACTGGCAGTCATTGAGTGAAGCAAACTCATGCAAGGAAGGCTGCAGGACTTGCAGGGGCAGCAGCAGTAGAAGGATGGATATCAGAATTGCTTAGTGCAACAACAGCAGTAGCAGCAACGGCAGCAGCGGTAACAATAACATCAACAGTAGCAGCAACAGTAACAGCAATGACAATAGCAACAGCAACCGCAACAGCAACGGCAATAGCAACAGCAATAGCAACAGCAATAGCAGGCCTAAGGGAAATTCGATACCAGGGCATAAGTGAAAGATCCAACTTGCGGTACTAAATACTTCACACATCTGGACGGGAGAGCCAAGAAAGGTACTCAAATATTGTTTTACTCATTTGTGGCTTTACATTTTGGTAGGTCAATTATACAGCAAAATGTCCTCACAACGTCATGGAGGTATTAAAATAATTGTGTAACCGAATTACTCTCTTAAACATGACCAGATATGAGCAGCATAATGTATGAAATGTTAAAACCCGGAGGGCAATTATAAAATACACAGAGAGGGCAATGATTCATAAACGTGCTAGTAATATATATGAGGGAAAAATCTTACCTTGGATGTGGGGTGGCCTGAAAGTTAGAAGGAACAAGTCCTCCAATCGTTTTCTTATCTCTTCTCTGCCTCAGAATTCCTTCTCCAATACTAAAGATCCAGCAATACTGCTGCTTGGTTTCACACCAAAAATAAAGTAAATCGAGTAAGGGATTCCAGAACTATATCCACAAAATGTGCGGCACACTACGGTGTCTTTGTTCTTGGCAGGAGGAAACAAAAATGGCAAAAGCCCTTTAAAAATTAAAGAATTTTTCTCCTCATAAAAAATCTAGTTCTCCAATTGCCAAGAGATGGCATCTCTGTGTATTTTTGGTTGCAGCAATACTTGTAAAACTGACACTCTGTCAAATCCAAATGCCAATAAAAATCAACAAACTTCAAGTCATTGTTTACTTTTAAGTTATTGTTTGTTGATTTTCACTTTGAGGTTAAAACAAAGTGCATTTTGGCCCTCATAACTTTCCCTTGCAAAACCCACAGGCATCTTGTAATTTTAAACCCGCAACAAGGACCCGGGTTCATATGAACACTCTGTATAAAATACATCCGGATTATAAATTTAATAAATTTCTCAACTTGAATGTGAACTTTTTTTAAATAGTTTTATGTCTTTATTTTTTTACCTCCTAAATTACGGAAAATGACCTATGTGCATCGTGTAGAAAGAGTTCGAAATAACCATGACTCTGAAGTTATTTTAAATGCAACTCAACGCAGTCCTTCTACAAGTATTTGCAGAATATCGCGCGCACACGGAATTAGTCAAACTCACATATGGAGGATTTTTCACGACGATGGACTTCATCCTTTCCATTTACGAAAGGCGCAACATTTAATGCCCGATGAACTACAAAATCGGCTACGATTTTGTCATTGGTTGCACAATATCTTGGAGCTTATTCCTTACATACATTTTACGGATGAGTCTCAATTTACGCGAGACGGTATTAATAACTCACAAAATGAGCACATTTGGGCCCATGAAAACCAACATGGCATTGTTAGAACGAAACATCAACATCGTTTTTCTGTCAACGTATGGTGCGGTTTGTTGAATAACTCTCTTATCAGACCATTTTTTATCGAAGGGCCTCTTAGGGCCCGTGATTGTCTGACGTTTTTGGAAGAAGAGTTGCCGGGTTACTTAGAAGATATTCCTTTAGAAACTCGGCGAGACATGTGATTCGAACAAGATAAAGCGCCTCCACCTTATGGTAGAGAAGTAACGGCATTTTTAAACAGAAACTATCCCAATAGGTAGATTGGACTAAATGGACTCATACATTGGACAGCTAGGTCGCCAGATTTAACACCCCTGAACTTTTTTTTGTGGGGCCACCTAAAAACTCGTGTGTATAGTCAAGGTAAGCCAGATACGTGAGAAGAGCTAAGAAAGCGCATAATTGAGGCCACAAATTTGTTGCGCGTCGAACTAACCCACATTAATTGGCAACATTCTATAGCCAACAGGGTAGCTGCTTGTATAGAAAACGGCGGATCTCACTTTGAGCAGTTTTTGTGATTTATTTTTTATTTTTCATAAATAGTTTTTTGGTGTCTCATTCGGTCATTATTAAGTATTTTATAATTTTCTTCAATATCTTTGAAACAAAAGCGAATTGACCCATAGTTGATATAAACTTTTTTATCAGAATAACTCATAAAATACTTGGTATAAGTTTGTCGGTCGCAGAACTCCCTGTAAATAAACGTGTTGCCATTAAAAAAAATCAAGATGGCATCGTATCTGTCAAACTAGGCACCCAATAACGTCACTAGCCCAGGATCCAAAGTCGGCCTGAGATGCCATAAGACATAAGACAAACATAAATCTGCTAATCGATTGAGCGACTTAAAATGATACTCAAAATTCAACAACTTTACCCCCCCTGTATAATCGAAACACCTAGAGATAGATACACAAAGTTATATATTTCTGTACTCTGATCCTTCATCTGCATTAGACTGTAGGTATATATAAATGTGTTTTCATTAAAACAAATCAAGATGGCGTCGTATCTGTCAAACCGGGCAGCCAATAACGTCGCTGGCCGTGGATCCGAGGTCGGCCTTAAATCTAATCGAGTGAGCGACTTGAAATGATGTCCCTGTACAGTAGACCATAAACAACAGTACAAATTTGTTACGCTCATATCTTTGTAAGTTATTGTGTGTAAGTAAGTTATTAAAATTTTTAAACTTTTATTATCTCAAAGAAAAGCCAAATTTTAGGCAAAGTACTTTTGGTTTTAAAAAAATATTAGTAACGCAATAGTTCTATGATAGTAAATGAAGGCATGCAAAAAATTCTCGTTTCACCCATACTTTTTTATCAACTATTTATTTCAAAAAGCTATGTGAGGTTCAATACGTCCTCCATCTACGTTAGATACCATTTGTAGTGGTTTTCTACACTGCCTAATTGCAGAAGGTATGATGAAGTTGTCTTTGATGCAAACAAATTCCGCTTTCGTTCTGTTGTGATTAATATCATGAATTCGTCGTTGATCAATTTTTCCAACTGTCTTCGAAAGAAGTAATCCATCAAGTCTGGATTGCAAAGAGGGCAGAGTAGCCATAAATTGTGTACTCGTGCCTGTAGATTTAATAATAATTTAACGAAAAGTTGTGCATTTCTTCTTTTACTAGCATGAAATTCTTGAGCTACTGATATTTGAAATAAAGGGAATGTATTACACATACTATCTCCCTGATCGAATTGGAAAATCCTACGATAGTCATAGGATATCCTTTTTACCTGTGAATTTACCTACTACCTATCGCAATTAACATTATAAACTCTATTGATATTCATCTTCAAAACGTCGCGTCTCTCAAAATGTTTCCTTATTTTATTAAGAGTGTATTTTTTTTCTAATTTTTGATTCGACTAAAATGGTTTACACGTTGCAAGAGAGAATCGAGATTGTGGGTCTTTATTACCAAAACAATAATTCTGCGAGAGCAGCAGCGCAGCAGCTCGAGCATTTCATTTAAATCATCCCCATAAAATTGTTATCAAAGTTCCAAAATCAGATTAAGAAGGCTTTTACGACCGATTAAAATACACTATAGTTATTTTCCTAACTAGTGCGGGAAGTGATACTTTCCCGCACGCTGTCTGCCGATGCCCGAACGACGCGAAGCGGAGTTCGGGCAGCAGACGAGTGCGGGAAAGACACTTTCCACACGAGTTAGGAACAATATTTTTTCTACGAGCCAATTCATTGTAACACAAACAAGGAATAAACATACAATACATAAACTTTATCTTTGTCAACAGTATGACAGCTGAATTAATCAACAATTAATTGGTTCTTATGACAAAAACTTGGTGTGACTGTTGGTGTGACGTAATATTTCAGGCATGAACTAGTGATATTGGAATAAAAAGTACGTATATTATGGGGATATTTTGTATCAGAAATCAATAAAGGCAAGCATAATAGTTCCTTAAAACAGATTAAAATGTTTGACACGGCTGTAAGGCAGGTGCACCTATCTAGATAGACAGACTATAAAGTCTAAATTACATTATAAATCAGTCATTCTTTAAATATTTACTTTCCCGCACGCCAAGTTTACTTTCACGCAGGCCGTGCGGGAAAGTGAAGCGTTCAAAAACAAAATGTGTGCGGGAAAGTGACATAATAAGCACGCTCGTAGAAAAAAGTATTTTCCGGGCTTTGCAGCCGTGGTCCAATGGAATTTCTTCCTAACGTTTCGTCTACAGTTGAAGAAGACATTATCAAAGGCGATGAGGCATTGGCGAAGTGATCTCCCGTGCTTTCCGACATTCGAGTGTGGTGAGCTCCTTGTTATTTATTCATCTGCCGTCGCGCTGCAGTGGCGGGACTGGGGTGGGGGTAGTAATTGCGCGGTGTTTCGGCGCACTTGATGTATGTCGTAGAACTCCCTTCCAATCTGCATTTAGAAACGTAATTTTCTCCTTCCCGTTGAAATTCTTGTGGTGTTTAAAAATCTCAATAGCCTCTCTGGTTAGTCTCGGATAGAAACGCTGCGATTGATATAAGAAATCCACCGCTGCCACTGCTGACTTTTATATTTGTCCCAGCCTGCAACTTCTCTTGTGTTCCGTAATCTTCGTGTTGACACTGCGTTTTGTGGTGTCAATATATACCGAGCCACAGCTGCATGAAACTCGATAAAGAGTGTAGGTGGTCACCAATTTGTCACCAATCAACCCATGCATACTACTTTCGAAGTCTACCCCTCATCAGCACAGCTTTGGCTGGTCGTCAAATTGGGCACCGTGATTTGGCTACTTGAAGCCGGAGACGTACAGAATACCGGTGAGATGTTGTACAGAGCAGAAGCAGGCGACATCCACCAGCGTATTCTAGATCCAATACTGCATGGCAGATGGTTCTCGGTTCGAGAAGCAGCTCATATTGCTCTGTACCGCGCTGGTTATCATCATCGCTGGAACCAGAACGAAGTTAAAAGTGTGTAGGTGGTCGCCAATTTGTCGATCAAATCATCTGCATACTAGTTTCGGGGTCTACCCCTCATCAGCACAGCTCTGGCTGGTCGACAAATTGGGCACCGTGATTTGGCTACTTGAACCGGAGACGAACAGAGTACCGGTGAGATATTGTACAAAACATGACAGATGGCTCTATATACCGGGTGATACAGGAGACATGAGACAGCCTCTATTTTTTTTTACATTTTATGATGAAATTTTGAAAATTTGTTCGGTTACATAACTCGTTATTTCGCTTTCTCTCAACTTTACTGATATTTCATTCTACTTAAGTGACCATTAATTCTTTACTTTTAATGCTACCCTGTATATTTTCCTTGCCTATCTTCCCCGCCTAAATATTATATTTTCAACCATGTATACACATGTTATATTTTGTTTGGAGAGAAAAAATTCAGTTATTTAAAATAAGTATAGTAGGCCATGACTAGAAGACGAAAAATGTTTTGATATTTAGCAGGCGTCGGAAACGAAACCCTAGTTTTATGAAGTTATGAACTTCATGTTTTAATAGCTTCAGTAAAATTAGTAAGTACTGTTAAAAAATCAGGTTTTAAAATTAAAAAAAAAATCAAAAATATTCCAAATTATTGAAAAAACTAAGATAGGAATGCTGTAGTTTAATCAGATTGTGAAGGCTTTCACGGCCGGTCATAAAACTATATAAAATGTTTTTCGGGCTATAAAGCCGTGGTCCTATGGAATTGCTTCCTGACGTTTCGTCTACTACTGCGGCAGACATTATCAAAGGCGCTGAGGCAGTGGGCGAAGCAATCTCCCTTGCTTCCCGACGATGACTGATTCGACTCTAGCACGCTCCGTGGTATTCGTACCGCCGCCGTCGCGTCGCTGTGGTGGGGCCGGAGTGGGGGTGGTGGCGCGGGGTTTCGATGTGCTCGACGTGTGTCTCAGAACTCGCTTCCAATCTGCATTTAGAAACGTAATTTCCTACTTCCTGTTGAAATTGTTTTCGTGTTTAAAGATCTCAATGGCTTCCCTCGTTAGTCTCGGATAGTAGTGCTGTGATTCATGTAGGATATCCACCTCATTAAAAAGGATGTTGTGACCTTCAGAGAGAGCGTGCTCTGCTACTGCTGACTTTGGCGTTTGTCCCAGCCTGCAATTCCTTTTGTGTTCTGTGATCCTCGTGTTGACACTGCGTTTTGTGGTGCCAATGTATACAGAGCCACAGCTGCATGGAACTCTATATACTCCGGGTGCTGACAGGGGATCTCTGCGGTCTTTAGCCGATCTCAAGCTCTGTTGAATTGTACGAGTGGGTTTAAAGACAGTCTTAACCTTGTGCTTTTCCAGTAGCCTGGCGATCCTGTCCGTGACTTTGTGGATATATGGTAAAGTAGCCCAACCGCGCTTTTCTACATCATCTCCCGTTGTTGCTTCCTGTCGCTCTGCATTCCTTGGGCGCACGGCTCTATCGAACTCTGCTTTATCGAACGACTCTATCGAACTGCAAGCTTTCCATTCGGCTTCCTTGCCACCAAAACGTCCAAAAATGGTAGGCGGCCTTCCTTTTCTATCTCCATAGTGAATTGGATTTTTGGGTTAATAGAGTTTAGGGGTAAGAGGAAGTTTTGAAGTTCGCCCTTTCCATGGCTCCAAACAACAAAGGTGTCGTCCACATATCGAAACCAGCACCTTGGCCTCTTCCTTGCTGTAGCCAACGCCCTGGCCTCAAAAATTTCCATAAAATAGTTGGCTATTACTGGACTAAGAGGGCTGCCCATAGCTACACCATCAGTTTGTTCGTAGAATTCTTCCTTCCATTGAAAATATGTAGTGGTTAGGCAATGTTCGAACAGCTTAGCAATATCCTGTGGAAATTCTTGATTAATATGTTCCATGGATTCCTTAATGGGTACCATCCTGAAGAGCGAAACAACGTCGAAGCTAACGAGAATATCCCCTGGAGAAAGAGTCAAAGAATGCAGTTTTTCCACGAAATGAGTGGAGTCTTTTATAAAGCTGTCAGTATTTCCTATTTTTGGCTGCAACCGTTTTGTTAGGTGTTTGGCAATTTCGTAGGGCGGGCTTCCTATGATGCTCACGATGGGTCTCAGTGGCAGATCGGGTTTGTGGATCTTCGGCAAACCGTAAAGCATCGGTGGCAAGGCTTCCGATTTTTTGAGCTTAGTTATTTCATCCAATGCCACGTCCCTGATTGAATTGTTGATAGACTTCAGAATACGGGCGGTTGTATCACGAGTTAGCTTCTTGTAGGTGGTGGGATCTAACAGTGTCCTGATTTTTCCTTCGTAATCCGAAGTTGAGATTACTACTGATGCGTTTCCTTTATCTGCTGGTAGAATAAGAAT
This sequence comes from Taphrorychus bicolor, assembly GCA_951812265.1. Classification (NCBI taxonomy): domain Eukaryota; kingdom Metazoa; phylum Arthropoda; class Insecta; order Coleoptera; family Curculionidae; genus Taphrorychus; species Taphrorychus bicolor. The sequence continues at coordinate 48,976,620 of OX638300.1, read as the reverse complement.
GTCCTTGTCTTCGTTCAAGGCCTTCAGAGCTTTCCTTTCTGCAAAGGTGAGATTACTTTTTGGTGGTTTTGCGCGTAGTAGAATTCGTGATGTCTCCATCCTTATCTGTTCAGCCGTCTGAATTGACTGACCGATACCTCAACAACGAATCAAACCATCATCCAAGACAAAAAAGGGGAGTCATAAAAACTCTGTCTGTGAGAGCCCAAAGTCACGGACAGGATCGGCAGGCTACTGGAAAAGCACAAGGTTAAGACTGTCTTTAAACCCACTCGTACAATTCAACAGAGCTTGAGATCGGCTAAAGACCGCAGAGATCCCCTGTCAGCACCCGGAGTATATAGAGTTCCGTGCAGCTGTGGCTCTGTATACATTGGCACCACAAAACGCAGTGTCAACACGAGGATCACAGAACACAAAAGGAATTGCAGGCTGGGACAAACGCCAAAGTCAGCAGTAGCAGAGCACGCTCTCTCTGAAGGTCACAACATCCTTTTTAATGAGGTGGATATCCTACATGAATCAAAGCGCTACTATCCGAGACTAACGAGGGAAGCCATTGAGATCTTTGCACGAAAACACGAAAACAATTTCAACAGGAAGGAGGAAATTACGTTTCTAAATGCAGACTGGAAGCGAGTTCTGCGACACACGTCGAGCGCATCGAAACCCCGCGCCACCACCACATTTTTCATCTTCTAGTAATGGCCTATACTTATTTTAAAAAACTGAATTTTCTCTGTCAAAACAAAAACAAAATATAACATGTTATACATGGTTGAAAAGATAATTTTTGGGCGGAGAAGACAGACAAGAAAAATATACAGGGTAGGATTAAAAGTAATGACTTAATGGTCACCTCCGGTTAAACCGGAAGTAGGAAAAAATATCAGTAAAGCTGAAAGAAAGCGAAATAACAAGATATATAACCGCAAAAATTTTCAAAATTTTATCGTAAAAGGTAAAAAAATTAGAGGCTGTCTCATGTCTTCTGTGTCACCCGGTATATAACTTTTAAACTGATAACTTTTAAACAGAAATTTGTTTTATAACCCAACTTTTTTAATGTACATTTTATTCCCATGATGAATCTAATAGACACATCTGTTGATATTAAAATGCTATAAATCCACATTTGCTTCGAGACCCTCGTAAACAGCACCCTCAAAAATTAAAGGCCTGTGCTTGGATTTTGGGTGATAAAATTGTTGGGTAATTTTTTATTAAATAGTAATCGGGGGTAATACCATGAGAGCTTTAAAATTGCCGATAATTTTTCACGATTGCATGTTTTCCATAATTGCACGATTCCTTTAGGACGAGTGAAATTTGCAAGGAAAACATGCCAGCGTGAAAAATTTTCTGGTTTATTTTAAAGCCCGAGCAGTATTTAGCGAGATTCTTTCTCGAATCAAATTAATATAGACAACGACATTGATTAAGGTTTAGGTTAGTGTAAGCGATAATACCACGTTGTCTAGACAACGTGTAATTACCGCTGTAATTTTTTGATAAACACACTCTCCTTACGGGAAAATTTATGCATGAGTGAAATAATAGCGATTGGAGGGACAAGGAGAGTGTATTTTTCAAAAAATTACAGCGGGAATTCCACGTTGTCTAGACGAAGTGGTATTATCGCTTACACTAATCTAAACCTTAATCAATGTCGTTGTCTATATTAATTGGATTCGAGATATAATCTCACTAAATACCGCTCGAACTTTAAAACGAATCAGCTAATTTATTTCCTTTCTTTTAAGTTTTCCTTTCAATTTTTTTTATTTTTTATTTCCTTTTAATTTTTTCTTGCAAATTTCACTCGTCCTAAAGGACTCGTGAAATTTTGGGAAACATGCCAGAGTGATCGTGAAATGCAATCGTGAAAAATTATCGGTAATTTTAAAGCTCTCGTGGTATTACCCCCGATTATTTCACTCATCCATATTATTGCGATGCAGTAAAACAGGTAGTAATAAGCGGTAATTCGATAATCATCTAAAAAATTACAGCGGTAATTTCACGTTTTCATGGAATCAACCATAAAACCTTAATCAATGTCGTTGTCTGACTGACTTATTTAAGGTGACGTCCGCATATTCTAACATTACTTATTTATTTCTTAATAGTATTTTTGATTCGAGAAATAATCTCATTAAATACCGCTCGAGCTTTAAAATGAACCAGCTGATTTTTCACTCTGGCATGTTTTCTTTGCAAATTTCACTCGTCCTAAGGACTCGTGAAATTATGGAAAGCATGCAATCGTGAAAAAATATCGGTAATTTTAAAGCTCTTGTGGTACTACCCCCGATAATTTTTCTGTTGTTGAATATTATTATGGTTACAATTGTTCTATAACAATAGAATATTGGGCAAATATTGAATAACAGGTGGAGAATGAAATTCTCAATGGGAACTGAAATGGAGAAAATTATCAACAGCAAGATTTCAAATCTCCAAGTTCCTGAAATATTTGAACGAGAACCCTATATCATAGAAGAATGTGTTTCAACAGGATGGAGGGCCTCCTCCCCACACTGCTCTTTTCTACAATTTTTAAACCAAGAATTTACTACAACATGGATTGATACGAGAGGTCCATCAGTGCATGGGGACATTATGGAGATATTTGAAGACAAACATCTACGCCATGAATCTCAATTCTCTCGACGAGCTACATGTCAGAATCATAAATAAGTGTAGGTGCACAACAATATCACAAACCCAGGCTAATGTTCGACAACGTTTTATGAAATGGTTTTTTAATTTTTAGGCGACCACCCAATAAAAATAAAAGGTAAAAACATGGTCATGTAGGGAATAAAATTACCTTTCAAACAAGGTATGATCGACCCTCATTCCGGTTAAAAGTTCCAAGTTCCATTAAAAAATTATTCAGGGTGGACCCTTCTCCTTGGGACAACCTGTATAATGAAAATGGTAATGGGCCAATTTTGCTTCCCTGTAGTACACCCACTGACGTCTCTAGAATATCTGAGAAAACTTTCATGGCATTTTGATCAATAATTACTTGTTGCCTCCAAGCTTAATACCATCTTAACCAATAGTGTGCTTTAACTCTTATACGCAATTTATTCATCGAAATATCATGATCCAATGTGTCATAGGCTCTTGACAAATTCAAGAATATTCCTATTGATCTACCTCTAAGATGTCCTTATCAGCAGCCTGTCTAGCAGATCTAATGAAATGATTTCGGGATCCACTCTATCCATAGTTGTGAAGTGAACAGTACTCAAGCTCTTAAACAAGTTTTATCGAGGCGTCTAAGATAAATGTTCTGAATTAATCTTATGTTTTTTGTTCATTTGAAGTGCTTTTTTGTTTCACTACCCGCTTCTAATTAATGTCTGTAAGTTCTGCCCATTATTCATGTTCACAATAATCCAGCATGTTTTCGCTTGTTACCTGACCTTCTTTTGTGCGTTTTTTCTCTCCAACATATCTCACCCTACATACGGTATCATGGTGTTTCAAAACATATAAAATGCATTCAGTATCTTTCAACAGCCAGATATGTGATTTTCTGTTAGCGTGTGTGTGATTATTATTATACATACATTTTCGTGGTTTTAACACATGAATGGTTGGATTCATTCATGTGTTGAAGCAACCGGATAAGAATGTAATAATATTGAGTAGGTGCTTGAGCCTACAACCTCCCATACTATTTTTTCTATTCCCGCTATGGTAATAATAGTACAATTGCTTTTTCCTATACGCATGAACTAATGATTTAATTATAATTTGTAGGATGGGCATCGGCCTTTGTTTTAATCTAGCACTTAAAAGTGGGTTTGTTATTTCATATAGTTTTAGCCCTTTTATTAGATTTTAAACCCACCTACCTAACCACATTACCATTAAACCCACTTAACCTGAATGTAATGCTTACAATTAATCAGTGATTTCGATCGAACATTTACGAGATGTGTATGTACGAGGTCAAGGCAACTTCTCGAAGTGAATCTGGCAAATGTTAACTAATACTTAACAAGTAACGATGGATGCATTTCGAACAAAAACTAAATTCTTTCGATTTATTTATCGTTTCAGATTGTTATATAAACTGCTCAACTTAAAGTACGGCACAAACAATTTTTCGCTTCATTTTCAATTAGCTCTAACTTTTTAAGCAATGAATTGTTTTGAATACAAGTTGCACCGTCTGAAACCCCATTTCTTCTAGATTAAGGAAGCGAATAATATTGAAAAAAAACCGACATTATCTTTATTATATAGGGTGTGAAACAAAGTGATGCAAAAATTTCAAAATTTTGATGTTCTGCCATTTCGTAATAAGCTATTTTTTCCTTATCGTTTTCAGGTCAGGAGTAAGCCAACATCCATATCTCGGGACCTTTTCTCCAGATTTTTTATTAAAGCACTTTGAACTTTTATACAGAGCGAAACGTATAATGTGTGAAATTCTTGTTGCTAATATTTTTAAATCGTCGTAGTTCGGAAAAGCGGTAAAGAATCTTACTGTACTTTCCCTCATTTGTTGACATATTGTCTGTGGATTGTTACTCATTAAAAAATGTTTAAAATGATTGCCGTTTTTTCTAGTATACTAGCATTCAAAAAATATAATACCATTATTGTTGATACTCGTGACTTATAATAGAAATATTAAATAAAATAAACTTTCTAGAGGTAAAGGAAAATTGAGTGATACCGTCGCAGATAGCCAACATCAATATCTCTAGACGTTTTGTAACTTTTTTGTTTTTAAGGCATTAGAACGTATACAGAGGGAATCAAAATATTCTTATAAATTTCGTTAGTATTGCTTTTTAAATCGTCGTAATTCGCGGACAAGTTGACGGATTATTATTCTTATTCTTTGGATCGACAGCACTATCTACAAGTTGTTTCTCAACAAGGGAATTTCCAAAAGTGATTACTGAATTACAGGTACGGACTTGACAAAATTAGTATACGGGGTGAATGATAATGGGTGGTCGAAAATGAAATCTCATAATCTTTGGTCGATTTTAAGGGTGTTCTCTCATACAATTGTAGTACCTATCGAGCTTCGTTAAAAAGTTACAGGGCGTTGAAATTATAATTTCAAAATTCCTATGTATTGATTATTCCGAAAACGTAAGAGATATTTTGCAGTTTGCAACATAATTCAAGCCATAAATAATCGAATATTTTAGATTTTTCATCAAAATGAAATTATTCGCGGCTTACTTACTTACATTACAATGGTTTTTATTTATTTACTCGAAAACGATGCGTCGTATTGAAAAAACCGAAGAGGGCTCTTTTCTTTAAAGTAGAATGGGTATTAAAAAACTAAGTTTTATTTTGCAAAAAATCAGTGACGTGCTATTTTTTTTTTGAAATAATGTAAAGCGAACTAGAGGAAATAAAAATAATGGTGTTGGCTAATATTGATGTTGGTTATCTGCGACTGCATCACTCAATTTCCCTTTACCTCTAGAAAGGTTATTTTATTTAATATTGCTATTATAAGTCACGAGTATCAACAATAGTAGTATCATATTTTTTGAATGCTAGTGTACTAGAAAAAAAGGCACATATTTTTAAATTTTTTGAATGACTAATAATCCGCAGACAATATGTCAACAAATGAGGGAAACACCATAAGATTCTTTACCGCTTTTCCGAATTACGACGATTGAAAAATATCAGCAACAAGAATTTCACACATTTTACGTTTCACTCTGTATAAAAATTCAGAGTGCTTTAATGAACAATCTGGCGAAAAGGTCCCGAGATATGGATGTTGGCTTACTCCTGACCTGAAAACGATAAGGAAAAAATAGCTTATTGCGAAATGGCAGAACATCAACATTTTGAAATTTTTGCATCACTTTGTTTCACACCCTATATAATAAAGATAGTGTCGGTTTTTTTTTCAAAGTTATACGATTCCTTAATCTAGAGAAAATGAGGTTTCAGACCGTGCAAACTGTATTTAAAACAATTCATTGCTTAAAAAGTTACAGCTGATTGAAAATGACACGAAAAATTGTTTGTGCCGAACTTTAAGTTGAGCAGTTTATTTTTGATACAGTGTGGGTTTTTGTCGATGATTAGTGAAGAGATCTCAAGACCTAGGAGAGGTACGCAGTAGGTTAAATGGGGAAAGAATTGCACCTTTAGCAGATCAATTCAAACCATTTTCACATTTTTTTAAAATTTTATGACTGATGATATGATACTTTCAAAAACCGAAATATGATGTTTTCTTTAAATAATTTCTAAGTAATTCTAGCAAAATGATGGAAATATAAAAGTTGTAAACAATTTTACCCTGAAGAAGCTAGTGTTATCAAAACAGCATTAAACAGCTGTCACTTTTGAATGACGATATAAAGCTTTTTTTCTAAGTTTGTTTGCAAAGTTTGATATTGCATACTAATTTCCGTGCGCAAAATTGAATTTTGCGCACACTTTCATATACGGGTAATAAAAACACCAGTTATTGACATCGTAGTTACGACTTGTTGCTATAAAAGTTTGAAAATGTCAAATGATTAAAATTACGCGCCTCATTTGACTCGCAGTTTTCAAAAACAAGTTTGCAAGTCAAAAAACATACTTAGGGAAACATACGTAGAAAAAATATTGTTCCTTACTTTTGCGCAACGAATCTTGTCGACACTAAACTTAAAATAGTAGATGATGTCACTAGGAGTAAAAGTGGGTCTTTTCGTGCTGAGCCCAGAGATTGACGGCCGATGCGAAGCTGAGGCCTGCAACTGGCACAAAAAGACCTTTTACTCCGAGTAACATATACTATTTTTTTCAGGCATGCAGGAAATAAGAAGTCTATTTCAGAGTGATTCAGATTTGCAATTTTCTCTCATCCTCTTTAAGCGAGTCTAGATACTTACGTATTTAGTGGTGTATATTATTTGTAAAATAAATAGAATGTATTAGAACGGTGGTTTTGAATGTTCAAATGTCTTAATGGTATTAAATCATAACCAGAACTAATAATTTGTAGCATTATTATCAATACTAAATTAATAAAAGTCACATTGACAGATAAATATGATGATGCGCATGACATATAACAGACGAACTCAAAATTCGAGAACCTATGCGATTTCGACTAATAACGATTTCGGGTGGTGCTTTCGAGCGGTCTGAGAGTATTCCTATCCTTTGTTTTTTCAATAAGAAGGTAAAGATGGCAATACACTCTATCTGGTGTCACCTAGTGTTCAAATAATTTTGGTGAATACAAATAGTTTATACAGTGCGAGTTTCTAAAATGGAACAAATTCTGTAAAAAAAAAATGTTTACTTTTTAAGATTGCCTTCTTTTTTGTAAAATAAACCATTATACAGGTTGTCCCAATTTGGCGATATGACGTCATCAATTGTTTTTTAAATGACAACTGCTATTTTTTTTCAGCTATTTTCATAGTGTACATCAAGTTATACATAGTAGCCAATTTTCAAATTTTTATAAAGTGCCAGTCGTTAGAAAATTAACAAAGTTTATTTTATTTCAATCAATTCTTATTAGTCATTTATCTATTGAATTTACCCCAATAGTACCTTTCATAGATTACCTTTGACTTTCTGGTAACGATAATTTCTACCAGCATTAGGTACGTTTCATTAATGTCAATATCAAATGTACAATTGACAGCGTTTTACTGTTCTTAAATATCTTTGCTTAAATACTTGATAATAATAACTTATTAACTCGTTCAACGTAATGTCTTACTTAACTGAAAGTCACAAGATTGAAATTTTAATGATTATTGTATGCGGAGATAGAACAAGAACACAAAATGAAGTAGTTCAATTATTCAGAGACAAGCATCTTGATTTGCCACTCTTACCTCGAAGTACTGTAAGTAAGATAGAAAAACGGTTTCGGGAAAATTGGACATGTAAGGAAAACCTTAATTCATCGAAAGAGTGCACTAAGGGAGGATGTCAAAGTTAATGTACTATTATCTGTTCAACAAAACCCTAATATTTCCACCAGGAAGCTAGCTAATGAACAGGAAATTAGCCAAACTTCAGCAGAAAAAATTCTCAAAGCCCAAAAGTTGCATCCCTACAAACTAAAAATTCTCCAAGAATTGACCGAAGATGATCCTGATAGAAGACTTCAGTTTTGCGAGCAAATGATGGATCTCCTGAACAGAAACGTTGTGAACACAAACAACATTGTGTTCTCTGACGAATCAACGTTTACGCTAAATGGTGCGGTAAACCGACTAAATGTTCGTTATTGGGCAGACGATAATCCCCACTGGATGAGAGAAGCTCACAGTCAACGCCCAGAAAAAGTCAATGTTTGGGCAGGAATTGTCGATAATCGAGTTCAAATGGAGGACCAATCTTTTTTGAAGAAAATCTCAACGGAGCGAGATATTTAGAATTTTTGGAAGAGGAACTAATTCCAAATTTGGTTAATCTATTTCCTTGTCCTACAGAAGAAGAGGTCCTCAACAGAAATATGTGGTTTCAACAAGATGGTGATCCTACCCATTTTGCCAGACCTGTTTACCAATATCTGGATTAAGTATTTCCGGACCGATGAATTGGTAGAAGAGGCCCCGTTGAATGGCCACCCAGGTCACCAGACCTGACTCCATTGGATTTTTTTTGTGAGGTTACTTAAAAAGCAAAGTTTACCAAACGAAACCTGAAAATGTTCAGGAGTTGAAAGCACGAATAAGGCATGAGTGCAGACTAATTTCCCCCGAAGTAATTGTAAACGTGCAAAACGAGTTTCAGTTACGTTTAGTTATGATGAGTTATTTAGATGTTTGAAATGAAATAAATTTTGTTAATTATCTTGCGACTGGCAGTTTATAAAAATTTGACAATTGGCAGCTATGTATAACTTAATGTACACTATGAAAATAGCTAACCCAAAACTGCAGTTGTCATTTAAAACACAATCGATGACGTCATATCTTGAATTTGGGACAACCTGTATAATAGTTTATTTTACAAAAAAGACGGCAATCTAAAATATAAATCGACCGGTCCGAGCGTTTTTCCAAAAAATAAACGTTTTTTTTTACAGAATTTGATCCATTTTAGAAACTCACACTGTATATGCGCCACCATGATGAAGTAGCGGTGACTTTTTTGTTGACAATTTTTTAGTCTCAGGATTAGAAAGCCCACTTTAGTTGTGCGTATGGTGAAAACAAATGACGTACTTTTAGTCCGCTTGAAAAAAAAGGCCATTTTGTTGCGTTAAGTTGAACCAATACGTGGACGGTTGCTTTTCCAAATGACGATCATACCTTTTTTCACTCCAGGTTATATCATAATTAAAAAATTACTTTGAACCTCACTTAGATTTTTTGTTTTTCTTCAAATATTTTGAAACGCATTTAGGAATGCGTACTGTTTTTCTTTAAGTACAGAGTGACCCAATAAGACTGTTCCTCGGCCATATCTCCGCAACCCTTCGTGGTATGAATTTGGAGTAAAAAAATTTATGGGATATGCCATGAAGAATTGCTGGAAAATATTTTAAAGTTCTAAAAATGACCACCAGAGGGCGTAACTGGCATCTTAAATTTTTAAATTGAATTTTCTCTAAATTTTGCATAATGCACTAATTTTTTTTACATTATTAAAGAGAAGCATCTATCATTTTAGTAAAAAAAAATCAGTTATTTCAACGATTATTTGGCTACTTTTCCATAAAGAAAAAGTCATATCATTCCTTTTTTTTTTTTTTTGGAATGTCGGTCATGGTGTATAAACTAACCTCCTGGCGGAGAAGGATTCCACTAAATTAACAATATGTTGGTTAATTGTTATTGCACAAAGAATGCTCTTTTCAGCGATAAATCTTTTAAAATCGGTCAAACCGTTAAGAAGTTAAAGCAGGTTATTGCAAAAGAAACCCCCACCATCTTCGTTATTGAAATTTTTACAAAAATAATAGAAACTGGTTCTCTTTAAAAATATAAAAAAAAGTGGATCCCAGTTTGGCCTTAGATGCCTTACAACCCCTATGTATCAATTTTTTTTTTAAGCGTAACAGGAAATCTGCTAATCGAATGAGCGACTTAAAATGATTAGCCATTTAGTTTCCAAGATATGGCCGGTGGCCACCCTTAATGAAACACCCTGTACAGGGATATCATTTTAAGTCGCTCATTCGATTAGCAGCTTTTCTGTTACACTTTTTAAAAATTTGATACATGGGGGTTGTATAGCATCTAAGGCCGACCTCGGATCCGAGGATAGAGAAATATATAACTTCGTATATCTACCTCCAAGCATTTCGATTATACAGGGTGGTAAAGTTGTTGAATTTCGAAAATCATTTTAAGTCGCTCACTCGATTAGCAGTTTTCCTGTTGCACTTATCAAAAATTTGATACATGGAGGTCATGTGGCATCTAAGGCCGACCTCGGATCCAGGGCTAGCGAATCTAGTGGCTGTTCGGTTTGACAGGTACAACGCTATGTTGATTTTTCTTAAATGGAACCCCGCATATATTTATCCACAGTCTAATAGAGCTGAAGGAGCAGATTCCAGAAATATATAAATTCGTATATCTATCTCCAAGCATTTCGATTATACAGAGTGGTAAAGTTATTGAATTTCGAATATCATTTTAAGTCGCTCACTCGATTAGCAGTTTTCCTGTTGCACTGCTTAAAAATTTGATACATGGGGGTCATGTGGCATCTAAGGCCGACCTCGGATCCAGAACTAGCGAATTTATTGGCTGCTCGTTTTGACAGGTACCACGCCATCTTCATTTTTCTTAAATGGAAACACACATATATTTACCCACAGTCTAATAGAGCTGAAGGAGCAGATTCCAGAAATATATAACTTCGTATATCTATCTCCAAGCATTTCGATTATACAGGGTGGTAAAGTTGTTGAATTTCGAAAATCATTTTAAGTCGCTCACTCGAATAGCAGTTTTCCTGTTGCACTTATTAAAAATTTGATACATGGAGGCCATGTGGCATCTAAGGCCGACCTCGAATCCAGGGCTAGCGAATTTATTCGCTGCTCGGTTTGATAGGTATGATGCCATATTGATTTTTCTTAAATGGAAATACACATATATTTACCCACAGTCTAATAGAGCTGAAGGGGCAGATTACAGAAATATATAACTTTGTATATCTATATCTAAGCATTTCGCTTATACAAGGTGGTAAATTTGTTGAATTTCGAAAATCATTTAAAGTCAAATTTAGTAATCTCAAATGACAAAGTCTTTTCATTTAAAATATTATTGTATAAAAAATAAGATAAATGTATAAAGAAACTCATTATATTTTATTTTTCTCTTTTATTACTTACCATATCCGGACGCAATAAATTCACTTAAGTCTCGTCAATATGTTAAGTTAAGCAGGTAGGACTCCACAGGGTTTCCTAAAAGTACTTAAAAACAGCAAACAAGAATACCATTCAATACTTTTTGTACAACACGCATTAAAAATGATTTTTTCTATTAAAATAGAAATATCTAGTTATCACTTTTAACCCCGGTTAAAAGAAATTTACTTTTAGCTTTGTGCCTTAAAACCCTAAATTTAATATTTCGTTGGTAATTCAAAAGTTGAATTTTCAATGCGATTGTAGAAAGAACGATTTTCGAAATCCAACAAATTTACCACCTTGTTTAATCGAAACACTTAGAGATGAACATTTAATGCTATATATTTCTGTAATATGCTGCTTCAGCTCTATTAGACTGTGGGTAAATATATGTGTGTTTTTATTTAAGAAAAATCAAGATGGCGTCGTACCTGTCAAACTGAGCAGCCAATAAATTCGCTAGCCCTGGATCCGAGATCGCCCGTAGATGCCACATGACCCCCATGTATCAAATTTTTAATAAGTGCAACAGGAAAACTGCTAATGGAGTGAGCGACTAAAAATGATTTTCGAAATTCAACAAATTTACCACCCTGTATAATCGAAATGCTTGGAGATAGATATGCGAAGTTATATATTTCTGGAATCTGCTCCTTCAGCTCTATTAGACTGTGCATAAATATATGTGGGTTTCCATTTAAGAAAAATCAAGATGTCGTGCCTGTCAAACCGAGCAGCCAATAAATTCGCTAGCCCTGGATCGGAGATCGCCCTTAGATGCCACATGACCCCCATGTATCAAATTTTTTATAAGTGCAACAGGAAAACTGCTAATCGAGTGAGCGACTTAAAATGATTTTCGAAATTCAACAATTTTACCACAATGTATAATCGAAATGCTTGGAGACAGATATACGAAGTTATATATTTCTGGAATCTGCTCATTCAGCTCTATTAGACTGTGGGTAAATATATGTGGGTTTCCATTTAAGAAAAATCAAGATGGCGTCATACTTGTCAAACCGAGCAGCCAGTAAATTCGCTAGCCCTGGATCCGAGGTCGGCCTTAGATGCCACATGACCTCCATGTATCAAATTTTTAATAAGTGCAACAGGAAAACTGCTAATCGAGTGAGCGAGTTAAAATGATTTTTGAAATTCAACAACTTTACCATCCTGTATAATCGAAATGCTTGGAGAAAGATATACGAAGTTATATATTTCTAGAATCTGCTCTTTCAGCTCTTTTAGACTGTGCATAAATATATGTGGGTTTCCATTTAGGAAAAATCAAGATGTCGTCGTGCCTGTCAAACCGAGCAGCCAGTAAATTGGCTAGCCCTGGATCCGAGATCGGCCTTAGATGCCACATGACCCCCATGTATCAAATTTTTAATAAGTGCAACAGGAAAACTGCTAATCGAGTGAGCGAGTTAAAATGATTTTCGAGATTCAACAACTTTACCACAATGTATAATCGAAATGCTTGGAGACAGATATACGAAGTTATATATTTCTGGAATCTGCTCCTTCAGCTCTATTAGACTGTGGGTAAATATATGTGGGTTTCCATTTAAGAAAAATCAAGATGGCGTCATACTTGTCAAACCGAGCAGCCAGTAAATTCGCTAGCCCTGGATCCGAGGTCGGCCTTAGATGCCACATGACCTCCATGTATCAAATTTTTAATAAGTGCAACAGGAAAACTGCTAATCGAGTGAGCGAGTTAAAATGATTTTTGAAATTCAACAACTTTACCATCCTGTATAATCGAAATGCTTGGAGAAAGATATACGAAGTTATATATTTCTAGAATCTGCTCTTTCAGCTCTTTTAGACTGTGCATAAATATATGTGGGTTTCCATTTAGGAAAAATCAAGATGTCGTCGTGCCTGTCACACCGAGCAGCCAGTAAATTGGCTAGCCCTGGAGCCGAGGTCGGCCTTAGATGCCACATGACCTCCATGTATCAAATTTTTAATAAGTGCAACAGGAAAACTGCTAATCGAGTGAGCGAGTTAAAATGATTTTTGAAATTCAACAACTTTACCATCCTGTATAATCGAAATGCTTGGAGAAAGATATACGAAGTTATATATTTCTAGAATCTGCTCTTTCAGCTCTTTTAGACTGTGCATAAATATATGTGGGTTTCCATTTAAGAAAAATCAAGATGTCGTCGTACCTGTCAAACCGAGCAGCTAGTAAATTGGCTAGCCCTGGATCCGAGACCGGCCTTAGATGCCACATGACCCCCATGTATCCAATTTTTAATAAGTGCAACAGGAAAACTGCTAATGGAGTGAGCGACTTAAAATTATTTTCGAAATTCAACAACTTTACCACCCTGTATAATCGAAATGCTTGGAGACAGATATACGAAGTTATATATTTCAGGAATCTGCTCCTTCAGCTCTATTAGACTGTGCATAAATATATGTGGGTTTCCATTTAAGAAATATCAAGATGGCGTCGTGTCGGTCAAACCGAGCAGCCAATAAATTCGCTAGCCCTTGATCCGAGGTCGGCCTTAGATGCCACATGACCTCCATGTATCAAATTTTTAATAAGTGCAACAGGAAAACTGCTAATCGAGTGAGCGACTTAAAGTGATTTTCAAAATTCAACAACTTTACCACAATGTATAATCGAAATGCTTGGAGACAGATATACGAAGTTATATATTTCTGGAATCTGCTCCTTCAGCTCTATTAGACTGTGGGAAAAAATATGTGGGTTTCCATTTAAGAAAAATCAAGATGGCGTCGTACTTGTCAAACCGAGCAGCCAATAAATTCGCTAGCCCTGGATCCGGGGTCGGCCTTAGATGCCACATGACCCACATGTATCAAATTTTTAAGCAGTGTAACAGAAAATCTGCTAATCGAGTGAGCGACTTAAAATGATATCCCTGTACATTAACTCATCTAAATCTATTTAAAACCAGCATTTTCGAATTGCTGCCGAATATTGAGCCTTTCAAAACACACTTCTTGAATATATAATCGTCATAGACCATCACATTAATTCAGTAAATTAAGCGAACTCATATTAGTTTACTTGTTTTTTTTTCTTTTTTGTATTGACGTTATTTGATTTTGTGATTATGGGCATAATTTTTGAAATTAAGATAATTTTTACTATTTATAGGTATCATTGCGGAAAGATGGAGAATTGCCAAGTTAGTTTAAAATAAAAATCAAACCAGTTACTCCGTAACTGAACAATACAGGACTTATACTCTACTAGCAATTCTTTGTTAATAAAAGGTTAAACACGTTGGTTATACTCCGGTAATAAAATTTAAAAACCTGTTCTTATAGCAATTTCGTTGCAAGTTTTATCGCAAATTATGGGGGTTTTTATAATGGCTGAAAAGGGCGATACTATCTAACTACAGACTGTGAAAAGGCTTTGTAAGTTTCACCAATGCATGCGTGGCCTACATTACAATTATTTTTGAAGCGTGTGCTAAGACGGAATTTACTAATTTGCAGTGAAGTATATTTAATCTTTATGTTACTGATAAAACTTAGTTGGTTCAGACCGTATTTTAAAAGTTAGAGATATGTATCCTCTAATGTTTTATTTACAAACCATTTTGACTTAGCCAAATAATTAATAATCACATACTAAAAGGAACTTGAGAATGCTTGCTCTATTTGGATATCGCCGCAGAATATATTTTATGGTGCTTCACACGTGCAAAATTGATTATCGATATTCTACTTGGTTTTGCATTTCAAATTCAAAGTTATGCATCAATTTGATATGGTAGCAGATCCGCGGCGGGAAATAATTTGCAATATCAGTGGCCTCCGATGTAGTATTGCATCATTAATGCGTTTTGAAATAGAACAATTTGCATCTACTCATCAGGAAATACACAATGAGTAATCAACATGAAGCTAAGGAACCTAAGAAATACGCACACAAATGGTATGTGCAAAAAGTCTAACAACATCGAATTATCTAAGAAAAAAATATACTTATACACATTATAGAATCTGTAGGCATTAAAAGTCAGTGAAGACTTTTAGTCGGACGGTTAAAATTCGAGAACGAAAATTGAAATTACTTTGTAAAAATCATGAATATTAGTAAAAATTATTAAATTTCTAAAAAACCTTAATGTAGTTTCGAGTAATCATGGAAATAATCCAAAGTTTTTGAAGTTCTACTGCTTTTGAAGGGACAAGAGAGAAAAAAGATATACCCGTTTTCCAACTAGCGTCTAAGTATTCCAAGGGCAATATATCAAAACCAAAAAATGTACTAAAGAAAAAAGAATATGTAACATCATTGGCAAAGAAAAATTAGTGATATTTTAAACAGACACCAATAATAGTTCCTTTTTAAATCATGTAAAAGCTTTCTCTATTAACTAACCTCCATTACCTAATAAAGCACCTGTTAAATACAAAGTACATACCAATTGTTTTTTTTTCAATTGACAAAAAAAATTAACATTCTATTATTATTTATTGATTCTTGGTCAAGGTAGTTTGGTGACATTAAAACAGTTTAAATATAGGATAGCAACAAGTTTTTTAATAGCCAAATCATTTTACATTAATGAACTTTTCTCATATACAAATAAATCGAAAACTTACATAATACTCATGTTAAGTTTAAAAACAGGATGCAAAAATGTGGAGGATTAATAAGCCCCCTAGGCTTTATTATTAAATCATTATTGATATATTAATATTATATTGCATGTAAAAAGTTTTAATTACATGTAAATTCACCATGATCTACAATAAATATACCGCGAGTTCATCAGATATCAAACCTTCCTAGATCGTTATAGCATCTTTACTTTGTATTGTTGACGTCATTTTTCTAAACTTGTTTACATCTATTGA
Source organism: Taphrorychus bicolor (assembly GCA_951812265.1). Taxonomy (NCBI): domain Eukaryota; kingdom Metazoa; phylum Arthropoda; class Insecta; order Coleoptera; family Curculionidae; genus Taphrorychus; species Taphrorychus bicolor. The sequence continues at coordinate 48,960,404 of OX638300.1, read as the reverse complement.
ATAGTTTATGCCTAAACATCTAGTTTAATAAAGTTGTTGATTTCTTGTTTCACAAATAAAAATATTTTTCAATTACAAATATCGTTGTGAATCCAATTAGGCTCTTGCAACATATAAACTGGAACGCAATTGGTTCTTTGTATACCTATAATGTGAGGGTATTAAGAAACTCAGATTAAAATAGCCTTCAGGATATTTACAGAGTAAAAGTCTCAACAATATTCTTCGTCACTTTCTTGCCCTGATGAATGCTATATTATGTGAATAGTAAAGTAATATTTATTTTAAAAGTTAATTTGATTTAATGCATATTCTGTTCCCTCCCAGTGATAACATAATGCATCGTTATTGTGGCAATCAAGGGTTCTTCTTATACAGGATACCCCAAAAATAAGCTGCTATAGGATAATCATGGACATGATATTAAAAATAACCATGGTTTGTTATTAAACTCTACTCTGATAAAACTGCTTCGTATGTAAATCCGCAATACGAGTGATAAAATTTAATTTAAAAAATATAAAACTAATATTTCTTCTAAACCGTTCGAGACATTTTTATGAAAATAGCATTTTAGTTTAAAAGAGGTATAAAGACTAAATTCATAAATAAAGTAGAAACATGGAGTCTTTACTCATAGAGCAAGTCAATTTTGAACCATACGTAAAGTTTAAACTCCAGATTTGACGTATTGTTTATCTGTCAAAATCTTTCGTTTACCTTGAAACTAAAGTTTAATCTGAACTTGTAAAAGTCGCTCTTAGGGCCGGGTTATAAAACTATTTATTCTTATTCCGAATCGCATTCTGAATTTTCAACGATTACAGCCCATCTACAGTGTGTCCAAGATAAGGATGCACTGCATGGAAATCTCTGCAATGGTAAGAGATACGAAGGCGGTTAAATTAGAAGAAAGTTGCACAATGGGGAGACCTTTTACATGATGTTTGCAAAAATGAATTGTTTATCTTAGTTTTTTAGATATCTCAAAAACAGTAATTTTATGGATTTTTGTTTTTATTTATTTTTAAAGTTATTTCAAACAGTATCCAAAAACAAACAACACTTTCTCATTGCACCTTTTTAATCTCTACAAGTTGATGTTTACTAATAGTTGTTACAACGTTTTGTTGCCGAGAGACCATCATCAACTTAACTTTTTCATATGGAATTAGAAAAAACTACATACTACATTAGATATTGGTTTTTATACTCAATTCAACGATGTGTTACATGACATGATTTATATCAGTTCTTGTGTCAAAAAAGCAATTTTTCTTAAATTATCTACATTTTTCAATAGCAGGCGATGAACAACATTATAATTGTCAGTTGTAACATCTGCCAATAAATGTTTCATTAGAAGTAGCGAAAATGATTTCAGTTATCCATTAAAATTATGCCGGGGAATAGTTTCACAGGGGTAGAAAAATTTTATATGTTGTCATGTTACATTTTATCCCAAAACAATTGTGTGGCTGCTGAAAGTATGTACATCGACAAATATTCTGAAAGAAGACAGCCCAATAGATCAATCATCAGACGTGTAGCTTTCAACCTGAAGGGATATGGGTCATTTAAGCAACTTATTAAAACCAGGAGAAAAACTTCTAATGAAGAAAAAGAGTATCAAGTTATTCAAGCAGTCATTGAAAAACCTGATGTATCAACAAGGGAAATTTGATGTCAAACAGGAGTAGCCAGATCTACAGTATAATTTATTTGAAAGAAAAATAACTTTCACCCCTATAAATTTAGAATTTGCCAAGGACTGCGAGATGAAAGAGATGAAATTAGAAGGAGGACGTTCAGTGAATGGTATACTAGGCAGTGTCACATTGATAATGATTTTCCATTCAAAGTTATTTGGTCGGACGAAAGCAAGATAACAAACAACGGATTTTTAATAGACGCAATACCCATTATTGGGCACAAAGCCACCCCCGGGTGAAAAAATCATCCAAGCAACAACACCGATTTGGCTTCAACATGTGATGTGGAATTCTGGGCACTAGAATATTGGGACCTTTTATTTACCACAACTCCTTAACCTCAGAACGCTACCTTTCTTTATTGAGAAATGAATTGGAAGAAAGTCTAGATAATCTGCCGCTATAGAATGTACAAGACTGTTGGTTTCAACAAGACGGTGCACCTGCACACAATGCTAGACTAGTTCGAAGATGTTTCCTGGAACAGTTTCCAGGAAAAACAATCGGTACTTATGGTGAAGTTTCCTGGCCAGTGCGAACACCAGACTTAATCCCACTAGACTTTTTTCTTTGGGGTAACATAAAAAACCAAGTATACGTTCACCATCTTGATACAAAAAAATCAACTTTTGAGAGCAGTTACGGCACTCCAGAATTATTATCCCGAGTCTTAGAATCAACGGTAAGAAGATCTTACTTATGTTTTGAAAATAATGGTTATGTATTTGAACATTTGTTGTAAATTTTGCGTTCTTTTTGTTTTTTTCTATTTGTTGTTATGCATTTTTATTAATTTCCTGTAAAAAGGCATTCGACACAGTAAAACATAACAAGCTTATTGACTAGCTAATATTGGGCTGCAGACAGGGATGTGTATTGTCGCCTCTGCTGTTCAACGTATATTCAGGGAGAATTTTAAAGGAGTCTCCGGAAGATATGATGCCGGAATCAAAGTAAATGGAGAATATATCAATAACATAAGATACGCAGACGATACGGTGGTTTTTGCAGACAGTTTAAAGGAACTTCGGGAAATATTGGTCAGAGTTACCGAAACCAGTCAGAGATATGGGACACTGAACACTAAGAAAACAAAATACATGATAATTTCCAAGATCCAAACGGAACGACTGATTGTAAACAATCAACGAATAGAGAGAGTAAAGACATACCTATCTTGGAACAACTGTTAATGAAAACTGGGACCACACGCTGGAGATTAGATGCGGGATAGAGAAAGCAAGATCTGCATTTCAGAGAATGGCTAGAGTCTTCAAAGGTCATGATTTGTCTAGGCCTCTCTATGCCCCATGGGGAAGGATAAAGAACTACTATTGAAGATAAAATCATCCAAAATTGAATACTTTAGACACACAATGAGGAATAGCCAGAAATATGGAATGTAACGGTTGATTATACAGGGAAACGGTAAACGGAGTCCTGGAAGACGAAGAATTTCGTGGCTAAGAAATCTACGCACATGGTTCAACACAACAACTGTGGGTCTGTTCAGAGCAGCTGCGGACAAGGTACAGATTGCCATGATGGCCGCCAACAGTCGCCCAAAAGAAAAAGCACTAGGAAGAAGACAGCCCCATGTATACAGGGTGTCCCACCACCAACGTCGTCTTTCTGTATACGAGAAATTTGTCGAACTTATAGATTTTAAACAAGTCGTTATGCCCAATTTAGCTAAAATATTTACCAAGCTCTAGTACTTCTAAACAAATAAGTAATCGATGACTTTATTTTTCATTTGGAACCATCAAATTTTTATTGCGATATACGATTCTACTGTCAGTTCTGTCATTTTTTCTCAAAAACACCATGCTCAATTTTTGACAAAATGTAGCCCAAAAATCGCATTTTGTATCTTTAAGAAAGGTATAAAACCACCTAAACTTTCCGCGTTGCAATAATGACTAAAAACTGCAAGACAAGTGTGTGTGTCGAGTCGCAAGTAAAGTCGACCAGTAGAATAACCTGCCGACTCCATTACCTGATTATTTATCTAGACCACACGATCCACCCTCGCAACACTCCTCCGCCTCTGTCTAAAATTCTAAAACAAAGCCGTGATTTTAAGTAAACAGTTCGCTGCGTTTAGTCCAGCGCCACCAGAGATCGCGGTATTGAGAGTTTTAGCATCGGTTGTTCGTCGGTATCGAATCTTCCGCGATATTCTAGTTTACGGTGAGTTTAACTTATAAACAATAATAATTTAAGTAGTGCGTGTAAGAGATTCTGTTTTTGTGTATTGCTGACAATAATTAACTATGTACTTGAAAGTGGTATTCAACTTGATTAGCGTGAAGATATTTTTTACATATTCACATGAAAAAAAGGTAGAATTAAAAAGAAGATATCAACTGTTTTCAGATATTTTTATTGAAAAATCTGGTTTAAGTAGATGGAAAAGTTATACACGTAAATTCAGTAAACAGTTATTTAAAAGATGTCTGAATTTGTGGATGTAACAAAAGAAAGCTTAATACTGTTTTCCTTGCCTACTTTCTGGTGACAAAAAAGACACGAAAACTCTAAAATCCATCTCCATAATTGTATGGAATTGGCCTTACTAGTGTCAACTAATAATGTGGCTCAATTAGATTCTGCCTATTGGATAAATGTACAAAGACATAATGAAAATATGCCAAAGAATAGGTATTGTTACGCCCGACCGTCGGTCCACAGAGATTCGGGCCGAAGTGGCAACGCCGAGCGCCGACCGCGACCCCGTGAACCTATCTATCTAGAATAAACGAGAACCGGGAACAGTCGGCTCCGTTCTCGAAAATAGGAGAGTGTGCTCAGGCCGGGTATATAAACCAACGGGCCGCGCGGATCAAATAGATAGTGCAGTTTAGTAAATAAGCGACAAGCGAACAGGGCGAATTGTTAGTAGAGAGTAATTGTGTTTTAATCGTATTGTAATAGTTAAAAGTAAATAAAAGTGTGTAGTTAATTGACGATAAATTATTGGAGCCCGTATCCCGTAACAGTATGTTCTATCAAAAATTATTGGTGGCATTAAATTTGCGGGGTTTTTGAATTAGCTCTTCAGAGGAATGATGAGAGCGATAATTCCGACAATCCCGGGATATTTCGTGGAGTGATAATGTTTTCGGCTGAACTAGATTCAACTCTAAATGAACAATACATTAACGAAACATTTTAAACGTACCTTTCGTCATACTGACAATTCTTATCAAATGACATTTTCATGTCGTCCGGTCAAGGTCGATTCGTCCGAGCCCTTTCTAGGGTAAATTATTTTTCCCACGACCTCTTACGAAAGCAAACATAACATTCGGAGCAAACATAACATCGTGCATTCCATAACGCACGATCTGCGTTAGGAAAAACAAATGAAGAACATCGACACTGGGTAGGGAAATTCTCTGTCTGAGCTAAAAATATAGTACAAACCTAGTCTGTATTACTCAGCAAGTCAAAATATATTCTTGGCCGTAACTGGGCATTTCTTATTTGGCTATAAAAGGTGAAAAAAGCAGCAAAAACAAGTTATTTAATTCCGACGATGACATTTAGCAAATTGTGGCAATCACTCAATTTCATATAATGAAAATAACCGACATTAGTCTTTTGATTCATGCGGCAGATCGTAGCCTAGGGGCAACATTTTGCAACTTCAATCACGAAGTCTGGGGTTCAATTCCCAATCCGGCAAAGTTTTTTTTTATTTAATTTTTTTTTATAGTTTTATAAATACTTAGGCCCATCAAACATTAAGGTCAAAAATTAAATTAAAGTAAAAAAAAATATCAGAAGGATATAAAATAGTAAATCGTTTTACAAAAAATAGACTTTGCATTTGCCGATTCTGGAACATATTTAAATAAATCATTAAAATAAATCGAAGTGTGCCATGACAGAGATGACGCCTGGAAAATTTCATTGATTGGTTGGTGCTTTCTTTTGTTTCATGTTTGTACTTGTCAAATATTGAGTTTTTTGATTTAATGTGATTTAAATTATTGTATCGTGTTGTATAGTAGATAATGGATAATTTTAGGGATAAATATAACATGGCAAGAATAGCTTAGGTATTAAAGCTGCATCCAAAAATTGCATTAGGGCCAGGGGTAAAAGTTGTCCATCCAAATTTCGATAACGACCTACTTTCGGGTAGAACTGACAACGCTGGATCAAAAAATATTTTTAAAGCGTTTTTCTTGGTCAACTTCCTTAATTAGATTTTTGTGTTAAGCAGCTACGATTTATAGTTTTTGAAGTACAGCCGTGCAACATTTCACGCTGTTTGTTAAGGGTTACTTTCTTAGCTTGTTAACAACTTGTAAATAACTAATTCACAGTAATTTTACTGTGAGTAGTGCGAAATTATTTTTCCAAAAACGAACGAATCGGGCAAAAAAACACAAAAAAGTGGATGAGGCTTCACCCAAAAGTAAGAAGTAAAAAATGAACTTTCCGCCTCAAAGATTTAGGAGTTATCTATAAATGTTCTTATTGAGAGTATTGATGAAATAGAAGAAAAATTCACCAACAACACAGTCTGTAGTGTCTGTAGTGGAGCCGCCTCTATTGGCCGTGGAGCGTGGATGATGGATATGTTTGTGAGAGGGTGCTACAGACGAATCAGTCATCGTCGGGAAGCAAGGGAGATCACTTCGCCCACTGCCTCATCGCCTTTGATAATGTCTGCCGCAGTAGTAGACAAAACGTCAGGAAGCAATTCCATTGGACCACGGCTTCATAGCCCAGAAAACACTTTAGATAGTATTATGACCGGCCGTGAAAGCCTTCACAATCTGATAAAACGCCTCTACGGGGAGGATACGTCAAGACTGATTCGACAACTGGAGAGCCTCCGCAAGAAGAAAACACAGCTCCTGAGTTCACTGGCATTTCTACTACGATGCCACGACACCAAGAACATCCCAAAGTTTCTGAGGATAAAAAGAACCTTCAGATCCGGACAAGCGAGCAGAATTTACAACAGGACCGAACAATCGCTCCTCCGTGAAAGGATCCATGAGACCCGTAGAGATCTTGCATCTAATGACAAAAAACTTCTTTTTGTTAATTAATTTAGAACTACGAACAAACCGATGGTGTAGCTATGGGCAGCCCTCTTAGTCCAGTGATAGCCAACTATTTTATGGAAATTTTCGAGGCCAGGGCGTTGGCTACAGCAAGGAGGAGGCCAAGGTGCTGGTTTCGATATGTGGACGGCACCTTTGTTATTTGGAGCCATGGAAAGGGTGAGCTTCAAAACTTCCTCTTACACCTAAACTCTATTAACCCGAAGATCCAATTCACTATGGAGATAGAAAAGGAAGGATGCCTACCGTTTTTGGATGTTTTGGTGACAAGGAGGCCAAATGGAAAGCTTGCACATACCGTGTATCTGCCAACACACACTGACCGATACCTCAACAACGGATCAAACCATCATCGAAGACAAAAAAGGGGAGTCATAAAAACTCTGTCTGCGAGAGCCAAGAGAATTTGTGAGCCAGCTGAATTGGAACGGGAAATGAAGCATCTGGAGAGAGCCTTTGGTTGGAATAGATACAGCAAGCAGGAGTTCGATAGAGCCGTGCGGCCAAGGAATGTAGAGCGACAGGAAGCAACAACGGGAGATGATGTAGAAAAGCGCGGTTGGGCTACTCTACATACATCCACAAAGTCACGGACAGGATCGGCAGGCTACTGGAAAAGCACAAGGTTAAGACTGTCTTTAAACCCACTCGTACAGTTCAACAGAGCTTGAGATCGGCTAAAGACCGCAGAGATCCCCTATCAGCACCCGGAGTGTATAAAGTTCCATGCAGCTGTGGCTCTGTATACATTGGCACCACAAAACGCAGTGTCAACTCGAGGATCACAGAATACAAAAGGAGTTGCAGGCTGGGACAAACGCAAAAGTCAGCAGTAGCAGAGCTCTCTCTGAAGGTCACAACATCCTTTTTAATGAGGTGGATATCCTACATCAAGCACATCGCTACTATCCGAGACTAACGAGGGAAGCCATTGAGATTTTTAAACACGAAAATAATTTCAACAGGAAGGAGGAAATTACGCTTCTAAATGCAGACTGGAAGCGAGTTCTGCGACACACGTAGAGCGCGTCGAAACCCTGCCCCACCACCCCCACCCCGGCCCCACCACTACGACGCGACGGCGGCGGTACGAATACCACGGAGCGTGCTACAATCGAATCAGTCATCGTCTTTGATAATGTCTGCCGCAGTAGTAGACGAAACGTCAGGAAGCAATTCCATTGGACCACGGCTTCATAGCCCGGAAAACACTGTAGATAACACAATAACAATTTGTAATGATTATTAAAATCGCTTAATTTTTCAAATTTGAATTGATCTATCAACCACATTTTCTATGTGTACCTATCCAAAATCTTATTAACTGAAATTGAAAGAAGACATAATATAAACCTCAAAAAAATATCCAAAAGTACAAAATTTTCTGTTTTTTGATAGCACACCACAAGTAAATATAATGATTGAAAGTCGTGCGTGCTTTCCTAGACAGAATAACGTCTATGAGTTGAATTTATCGTTACAGTAACATCTTAACTATAAAAAAGAAAACTTTTTTAAATACAAAAGAAACTATCCTAAAGTAACTTACAAATCAAAATTTCTTTATCAACACACAAGTTAAATTTAAAAGAGCATCTTAATCTGCTAGTAAGCTTTTAGCATCTTCTGAGAGAGCTACATGATTTTTAACGTTTTTGACCCGTTTTAGATAAGAATGGGTCAGAAGTAATTAAAAGTCTCTTTAAAATGTCTTCGTTGGTTGCAGTTCGACTACATTTTTGAACATACCGAAGTCGATAATTTCAGTAGTCCTTATTCCTGGCTTCCTGAGCCTCTTCCGACAAGTGGCCAACAGGAAGAAAACAAGCATTGAAAATTTGTTCCCCATGGATTAACATTTTTTGAAGTGTCATTGGCATGTAGTACTAGTTGTAAGCTAACCCTATATTTATCTAAGTCTACACTTTCATCGCACGTGATTACTTCTAGTAATGTAGCTAATCTCAAAATTAATTGTAAAGTCTACTCCGTTTATTTCTGACACTGCTTCAGGATTTTGAAAAAAACTTTCTGGATATATTTCCTGTAATTGTGGTTCCAAACTCTTGTTGAACATAATCAACTCTAATGCCCAATCTGTCACAGAGTTCTCTTTGAATTTTTATCTTATTCGCTTGGTTTTGGGGCTTGATTTCTGTATTAGTAGGCCATCTCTGAAATATCAGGTTGTATCCAATATGAAGAACAAATTCCATAACTTTCCTGGCGTGTAAAGGAGAAATGCCCATTTTAATAGCTTCTGGGCTATATGGCTTTTTTACAATGACTTCCAAGTTATTCATCTCTTTAGGCTTTGCGTTATAAATATTGCAAAATGATGAACTCTTGCATCATGTAACTGCTTGAGCTACCTTCGAATCCATCATTGTAAATAAAAGATTGTGACAAATCTGGAGAACTGTGTTCCTCACTATTACAAAAGTAGGCAGCCAACTATTTATGGATACCTTTATTCTTTCCACGATCTCTTTGGTTTTATCCGGACGCTCCTTTGTGGACTGAAACTCAATTCAGCGCGCAAAACTTCGTTAATGAAGATCGGTCATTTTTGCATACCCTTTTGTGATCGGTAGTTTCCAGAAGTAAAGGTCCCATGGATGGTTTGAAGAACCATCACATCCTCATTTTGAAGTTAAAGTGAGCACTTCAGGAACATCTTCTTTTAATAAATCATCGATAGATAATATTCTCGTTGCTATATGATCGACCAAGCTTTGCAATTCTACTTTGGCAGAGGTTGATGTGATAGTCATGCTGTCTGGATAACATTTTAATTTTTCTTTTTTAATTTTATAAATGGAAGTAAAAATATCACAGCCGAACCCTTTTAAAACAGTTCGTATGACTTTGTATTGATGATTTGATAACTGAGCATCCATTAGCACAGCCAGAGCCACTTCGGTATCAATGCATCTTCTTTTTGTTGTGTTTGTTGAGCTATTCAAAGCAATATTTTTCACGAAGTTGTTGTACAGGAATATCATTTTAAGTCGCTCACTCGACTAACAGCTTTTCTGTTACACTTCTGACAAATTTGATACATGGGGGCCGTATGGCAACTAAAGCCAACCTCGGATCCAGGGCTAGCGCATTTATTGGCTGCTAGGTTTGACAGATACGACGTTATCTCGATTTATTTTAATGGAAACATACACATATTTACCTACAGTCTAATAGAGCTAAAAAAGCAGATTACAGAAATATATAACTTCATATATCTATCTCTAAGCATTTAGATTATTATACCGGTTGATAAATTTGTTGAATTTCGAAAATCATTTAAAGCGGCTCACTCGATTAGCAGTATATAATATATAATACAAGAATTATAACACAGGATTTGGAAAAGTATTGAAGACAAACAGTTTTTTCCGAAAAGCATCCATTTTTACCCACTGTGCGCCGTCGCGCTGCAGTGAAGCAACTGGGGTGGGTTAGTAGCGACGCGGGGTTTCGGCGCACTTGAAGTATGTCGTAGAACTCGCTTCCAGTCTGCATTTGCATCATCACTGCATCTGCAAATGTAATTTCCTCCTTTCTGTTGAAATTGTTCTAGTGTTGAAGCCCGCTCTCTTCGAAGGTCAAGTCATCCTTTTCACCGAGGTGGATATCTTATATCAATGGCAGTGTTTCTATCCGAGACTGACGAGAGGGGCCATTGAAATCTTTAAACACGACAACCATTTCCATAGAAAGAAGGAAATTATTAAAGTTTCTAAAGGCAGACTGGAAGCGCGTTCTACGACATACTTGAGGTGCGCCGAAACCCAGGCCCACCACTACCCCCACCTTAGTTCCTCTACTGCAGGGCGACGGCAGGGGAATAATTACTGCGGAGCTCAACACAGACGAATCAGTAAACGTCGGGAAGCAGGGGAGATTACAACAACGCCTTCCTCGCACGGCTTCAAAGCCAGGAAAACACTTTAGATTGTATAGAACAGGTATGGGTGGAAGACACAAAAACAAGTAACTTTCATATATTTTTTATTCAAGCGTACGATGTCTGCTCCCAGAAAATGTCTTAAAAAAAACATCGAAAAATGTTTTGCATTTCAACAATGCCGTAATATAGAATAGAGCTTCACGAAACCGACACCGAGATCGAGACTGCGTAATCTCGGTCTTGATCTCATAGTAGGAACGTGAGTTTCGGAGATATATCTCGTAAATTACAACGGGTAATAAACCTACTGATTTATCATTTCAACTTCAATCAATATTAGAGAATTTAAAAAGTTATAAACCATAAGGGTATTATAATATTAGATAGCGATTTACACAACGCGAAATAACGTTAATAATTAATTATTAGTTAGTCATTAATCATTAGAAACTAAGCAGTGAATTTAAGTGTATGTTAAGTAAAACCCATTATCCTTATTAAATGTAAGTTTTTGCGTTTGACAAATTATTTACGACGTCAATGTGTAATCTTAGTGTAATTTTGCTGCGAGATTTCTAGCTGGGGTAACTTTTGGTGTCTAGCAAGTATAGGTCACACTTTATAGTCAAAGTATGGCAACAAAAATTTGTCATGTTGTTTATTGGCAGGCTTGTCAGACTCAAGAATACATAATAGTAGATTATTTCACTAGGCGTAAAAGTGAGTCTTTTCGTGCTGAGCCCAGAGATTGACGGCCGAAGCGAAACTGAGGCCTGCAACTGAGCGAAGCACAAAAAGACCTTTTACTCCGAGTAACATTTACTATTTTTCTTTCAAGCATGCCGGAAATAAGAAGTCTATTTCAGAGTGATTCAGTTTTGCAATTTTCTCTCATCCTCTTTAAACGGATCTAGATACTTACCCAATTAGATAGTGATGTATATTATTTGTAAAATAAATAGAATGTGTTAGAACGGTGGTTTTCAATGTTCAATGTTTTTCATGGTATTAAATCATAACCAATGGTTTACGTGGTTTAAGTAAATTATGGGTAAATTTGTAACATTATTATCAATACTAAATTAATAAAAATCACACTGACAGACAAATATTATGACGCGCATGACATTTCACAGACGAGCTCAGAATTCGAGAACCTATGCGATTTCGACTAATAGACGATTCCAGAACAGCTGTTTTTGATTAGGTCCGCCATACTTTATTGTGGGTCAAACAAACCATATAGCCAAGCATACGAAACTTTCCGTGTTTATACGGAAATGATCCACAAGGATCATGACAATTCACATGTTGTTGGTACTTTTGGGGTGAGAAATCTTTTATTGAAAGAATATTTTTCTGTTGTTATTTACATTTTTTCACATTATTTTTCCTCTTATCGATTTTAAAACAACATAAATAAATTTAAGTATAAAAAAAATAGTGAGAATGGCAACCCCGCCGCCGGTTTATTAATTTGGATGTGTAAACGTTTGAATAACATCGATTTTGTTGGTTTGAACATTGAAACTTATTGAAAAAGTCGTTTATTTCTAATTTTTGTGCCGAAAATGTTTAGAAGTGAATATTACTTCAAGCTTACTGGTAATGTCAAGTATCCTTATGACCAGAAAGTGGAAATTATAAACAATATTGATCCTTACTCCCTTTCGCTACAAGATTTGAGTTTCCCAATTTGTGATTTGCCAAATTTGACCTTACTGGATCTTGCAGACTATTTTATTTTAAAGCACAGTTATTATACGTAGGTACTAAGCAGCAGTTGAAAGCATATAAAAGTCTACAAGCTTTTAAACTGTATGAATCTGGTGCAGTTCTTTCGATCCATGCAAAACAAGTCACCAAGGATGCTTATGTAATTTCAAGTAAGGTAAGATCAATTTAAACAAGCTACTGCTTTAGCCAAAGTTATAGCTTATGCGGTTTTTTTATAGTTTTTCCTATAGTATTAACTTCAAGACTAGCATATTCATCAAATGGTGTGAATAGCTATATGTTTCTGAATTTTCATATATCAATTTAGGGCCTGCTGTCTTTTTGTCACAAAATGACCAAATTGAGTTTAACCATACAGGCAGAAATTCAACCAATTGTCAGCTGTGTTTTCTCCTTATATTTTATACATACTTAGGGCAGGACAACTTGACTTTATAAAACTGGGCATTACCATAACCACATAACTTTTCAATTCCATCAGAAATCTCATTAAAGTAAAGTTCTTATTAAAGATACTTATCAAGACTATGTTAGGTTTAGAATCACTGGGTGTACACATGTTGCAGATTTAGTTGTATGTATTCAGAAGAATTTACGGTGACATAAATTAAATTTTTTAATAGATTTCCTCAAAATTCACCCCAGAGGGTCATTTACCCCAGAGGTACAATTACTGGTGAGTTTTATTGTGGGCACATAGAATATTTAGTGAAATTTAATTGAATTTAGTAATATTTAGTGAAATTCAAGGAAATTTTACTTAACACTTAGTGGAATGAATTTGAACATAATTTATGAATTGATTTACCTCTCGTTTTAGGTGCTGTGTGCACATGTGATAAGACAAGATATCAATTTACTTACACAATAAGCCTCATTTGCAAGGTTGTGGTTTAACAGAGTCAAGTGGGCTGTGAATCAAGGAATCTCTCACCAAGTTAAAAAATGTACATATGTTGGTCAAGTGCAGACATTTTGTTGCAAAGGAGGCAAAAAATGTCATAAAATTAACATGACTGCCATAAAAGTACATAGGTAACTCCAGATATAAGAAAATGCATGAATGCAAAATGCAAATTATTTTCACTTGTATTTTAATGTGAGAGATCTCTTTCTTTGAGTTGTTGAAAGAAAATAGTGGGGTGACAACTCGAGTGAAATTCATTTTATCTAAATGCTTTTATTACTCCAACTTTTTGGGTCAAAAATTCATATACCCAACTTGAGAACTTCTTCCTGAACTTTTCTGTTGAACTCCTACTGTAACATGTAAGTCATTCACTTGTTATTGACATCAAGTAAGCATTGGAAATTAGACTTTGACATTTTTATTGTATTTTCTCAACATGTGCTGAAAGGAGATATTTAGGTTTTTAAAAAAATGAGAATTTCAAAGATAATGAGATGACAAAAATAAGTAAATGACTTGTATTTACCTATTATACTCTACCTGTTTATTGTATTTAATATTATTAGTGTAAATTTGCAGTATTGTTAGGGTTGTATTAATTGTTACTTAATATCACTTTTATTGACATGCTCAAAACTGCATATAAAACCATGTTGTGTATCATATAATTTTACAGTGAAAATAATAGACTTAATGTTAATATACCTACCTGCCTAATATCCAAAAACAATTTGTGTGCTTTTTACAACTTTGACACCCTGTCCTAACTTCAGAGAGAATCGGATCGGAAGCTCCAAAATGGCATTATAAAACCCCACTTAGTAGTGTTTATAATTTAACCAGCACCAAGCCACACTTAGCTAGCTACAACCTTTGACAACAACAATTGAAAGAATTTTTTGGTCTCAGGATTAGAAAGCCCACTTTAGTAGTGCGGATGAAGAAAATAAATGACGTACTTTTAGTCCGCTTGAAAAAAGTACATTATTATGACCCGAACGTCAAGTTCCCGAAGTTAAGTAGTTCACCACCGCGGTGCATATACGATTTTTTCCACTATTAGACTCGATAAATCTACAACAGAAAATTGCCTAAATTAGTGAGATAGCGCTCCGCATATTTTATTACTAAGAGCAGGGGCGTCATCAATCCATATGGAGGCTTCGTTACCGTGGCAACCGATAAACAAAATCGCCGTATGATGATATCACGGTGCCTAATGCGCCTTGCAACTGACAGCTTTATCTCCCTAGGGAGATAATCGGCCATAACGTTGTCATTATAGACCGCTTATGTTGAATTGTTTTATAAGCAAAACGAGAAAACCTACTGTACAGTCGTTCTGCTGGCCTTTAACGGTCCGTATTAAAGCTAGTAGTGGAAATAGTTATTTATGTATTAAGAGCGAAAGGTATAACTTTTTTGCTCGGAGAGTGAAGTTTGCCGCTCGACGCGAAGCGGAGAGCGACAATCACTCGAGAGCAAAAAAGTTACTTTTTGCTCGTAATGCATACAACGTTTTTTCTGCAAACGATCAATTTCAAATAATGTGAATCACAACTGAGCATAACTGAAGAAACATTCTGAAAATTTAAATCAAGCTGACAATGACGTTTAAATATTTGGTCGAGTCGTGGTAGTTGCTATTGACAGCAAGCGAAAAAATCCTTTCTTTTTCCAGGCGGACTAAAAGTACGTCATTTGTTTTTTTCCATACGCACACCTAAAGTGGGCTTTCTAATCCTGAGACCAAAAAAGTAGCAAAAAAGTCCTAGGCAGTAAAAGTAAAGTCAAAAGTCACCGCTACTGTCATGGTAGCGCATATATAAACGATTTTCATTCACCAAAATTATTTGAACACTAGATGACACCAGATAGACCGATCTGAGCGTATTGCCTTCTTTACATTCTTATTGCAAAAAGAAAGGATAGAATTACTCTCAGAGCGCTCGAGAGCACCACCCGAAACCGTTATTAGAATCGAATGGCATGGATTCGTTTGTTAAATGTCATGCGCGTCATCATATTTGACATCATCGACATCATATCATCATCATATCAAATAATTTTTCGAGAAACTTTCTGAGATGAAATTACGTCGTGGATACCTTAAAAGTGGAGGACTTTTAAGGCCTAAAAACAGGACCATTTTAGGGAAATATCGGCATTTGCTGGCTGTGTCCATATCTCATAGGATATTGATGTACTTTGATTATGTCATCCTTTTCGGTTAAAGTTTTACAGCTTTCTAGATAATGTTTTCTAATGATCACGGGGTATGGTTTGTGGAATGTCAGGTTGTCCACTCATGTGTGTCTACTCAAGTAAATGGTTTTATGTTGCGATAATAATAGGGCTGATGTAAAAAAATCTGAATATATTTTACTTGACGGCGTGAGCGGAAGGAAAAGACTTTACCTGCCGGCGATAGGCGGCAGTAAAAGACTGCCCCGGGATTAGAATAGAATAAGGTTATGAATTGTTTTAGCTCATCAATTATGTTAAATAAAATGATATTTGTAGAAAAAAAAATATTAGCTACCTATCGTAAAGTGTAAAAACAAAAATATTTTTACTTATTTTTTAATGTAGAATCGAACCAGAAAGGTCGGCATTGTATTTCCGAACAACGGAATAACTTCATAATATTGTGCATCAAACATTATGAAGAGGTCAATTTGTCCAATACTCTTTGCTATCAAGCACAGCAAAACATATTGATTGATGGATTATGGGATAGGCCTATACGTATAACATTTAGATAATTACTTTGCTTCCGTGCATGCGGCTAGGCAAAAAATCGAAAACAGGAGCATCACGTTGTTTTGTTTTAAAATATTTTTTAACGTAACGTTGTTTCTACTGAGTTAATTAATGCCGTTTATTCAGACAAATAAAGTGATTTTTTGAAATAGTATATTACAGTAGGAGATGGGAGCTGGTTCATTACTGTTCAGATATTAAGTTATTTATCGAGACGCGTAGCGTCGAGATACATTATACAATCTCGACACAGTAATGAAACTTCCTATCGAGTATAAGTATACTATTTTATTTCATCCATTAAGTACTTTCTGAATAACATTAAAAAAGTCTCTTAAGTATTATTTTTGATGTAATGTATTCCATTCTGACTGAAATCTTCACTCAGTATGCGTAATTTTGATGGTTGCTATGGTTTAGAGTAGCATCAATAATGGAACTGTAGATAGCGGGTGTAGTACTAATAAGAAGCTACTTTACAGTTGCGAATACGCGAACGTTTCGATCTTTATTTAGATCTTCTTCAGGGCTAAAAAATATGCTCAATGAAAAACTCTACACCACATTCAATGCATAAACACATCAATAAAGACACAACTATAATCACCGATATAAAATTGCATAAAAATACGTTTCTACAGTTAAAAGTAGATTTAGTAATTAAATACATGTATTGTATCTATGTATTTGTTAATTAATTTAAGTAGTTCAATTTTTATGAGTGGTTTTCACAGATTTGTCTCTCGCAGAGGTCTACCTCGACTAGTATATAGATGATAATGCAACAAATTTTGTAGGTGCTAGTAATAATTTGCTTAAATTTTACCAAGATTTATCTGTCATTCCGATTAGCAAAGAATATAAAAATTTCTTTTTAGAAAATCGTGTTGAATGGCATTTTATTCCCGCTCGTTCTCCGCACCATGAAGGTATTTGCGAATCTGCTATAAAGGCATTCAAAAGTCATTTTAAAAGAGTAGTTGGAAACACAACATTAAACCTCGAACAATTTTCAACAATTACTATCCAAATTGAGGTCATCCTCAACTCCCGACCACTTTTGCCGTTTTGCCGACGTACAAGTGCTCACGCCAGGTCACTTTCTAATTGGAACTGACTTAGTTTCGCCCCCTGTAGATGATGTTTCCGGCAAATCATTTAATAGATTGGAAAAATATCTTCAAACACAGCAGCTCGTGCAACGTTTTTGGAAGCTATGGAGTGACTCATATCTTCATACTTTGCAACAAATGGGAAAATGGAGAACGAAGACACGAAATCTTCAACCTAATGATTTAGTGTTATTGATGGAAGACCGTAAGCCTTCATTAAATTGGCCTATGGGTCGTGTAATAGCTGTATACCCTGGAAGCGATGGTCTCGTCCGTGTTGTGCCTATCATATAAATAATAATTGACATATAATTACGTAACATTGACATATAATTACGAAACAACAAAAGTTCAGCCTGAAAAAGTCCGGCTCAGTGGCAACAAAAGCGCATGCGCGGCTGGCAAGCTCCGCCCCTTAATTTTGAAAAATCGACGATGCCAAGCTTTATGTTTTATTAAGTTTTCGCCGAAATATAAAATATTTAATAATGTATTATATCAATATAAAAAACACTAAGAATTATTTTTAGTTTCTACAATGTTTGAGTTGTTAGCTAACTTGGCAAATTAGCATGGTGTGGTGTAAGAAAAAACTAATAACTCATAATTTATTTAAAATAAGTTTCTGTTCTATTCCTGAATATAATTTACACATGACAATGCCGTAATGCTTTCAACGTCATTTGCTGTTAACCTAACTTTTTAGGTTTTTTTTTTGCGGATACGCGCGTAACATTTACACATTAGTCAGTGTGATATTGATAATAAAACCATAATAATGTAATTTCATTTAATTAATTATAATCATAAAACCTTAAAAAGACCCAATACTCACCATTTTCATGTTCAGAAAAAGTCTAACCATACTATAAAATATTAGCGCCTTTCCTAGTCTTGGCTTACGAGTGAGGTATCAAGAAATCAATACACAATACACTTGATAGTCTTTTGTCGCCCTTCCTTGCCTTGGCTTACGAGTCAGGTATCAAGAAATCAATACACAATACACTTGATAGTCTTGGTGTTATTGTAGGACAAAGTTTTTGAACCTAAGCGATCTTTGACGGGAACGGTCCAGTTTCACTACCACCACGCGATGTTGCAAGCCGCCCGATGAGTATTTCTTACTTATTACACTAATTTGTTTTAAATAAAATACGAGCCTATAATCAAAAAAACAAATCTTCAATCTTTCGTTATTACAAATTATCTTTTCATGTCAAAAAGTACTCAGAGTTGACCTAACCTCAAACTTTTGTTCTTCTAGAGTTTTCGGTAGACTGCTCTGTGCGCTGCGACATTACTACCATCCATATCATTTTTAGTGGGCGTGTCCTCCGCATATGTCATGCGCAGAAGAATGTGCGCATTAGCAAGCAGTAAGCCTAATCTTGGTTTCCATAGGTCACCAGAAGCTGCACTTTTAATCCGTGGGGAAAGATTGACGTTCATAGTATATTAACTAGTACGAATATGGTGCCTGTACGGACAAAAAATGGTGTGAGAAAACGGTCCGTTTAGAAACTTTGCCCATTGCCAGTCGACTAAGAAGAAGAACTCTTCACTTCGGATCAGTTTCCTGACAGTTTCGAAATGCTGTGACATTTCAAGGCCGGCTGCATAGATAATTTTATATACCTACGGAAGGTGCTTTTTTGAATTAACCAGTTAACTTTTCTGTAAGTTATAGTTTTCTTGTCAAAGAGACCACAAAACATCCTCATATAGAACGGAAAGTGAAATGTTACACCTGGGCGATATCTTTCAGCGCCATCTGTTAATAGGAAGACATAGTTTTAGAAATCCTGGCGCATTCACCATTTTTAATTACGTTTTTTGGAAGGCACCATTATACAGGGCGTTTCAGAAGAAGATGCATGTGATTCAATATGTTATTCTACATTTCATTCTAAGCAAAATGTTCCTTTATACACTTATATCGGCAGAGGCTTGATGTAGGATATACTCTAGTTATATCCCAAGTTTATAGGAACATTTTTGCGTAAGAAAATATATAGAACAAGATATTGAAGCACATATCTTCTTCCTGAAACAACCTGCTGGTCTCTCTAATAGATTATGGTATTGTATTTAAAGAGAGACGTTTTTTTTGTTTGTGTGTCTAAGAAGTGTCCAACATATTATAAACTTATGTGGTCGAAACTTAAGGATAGTAACTGAATATTCTATGTAGATTAAAAAAAAACTATTGGAAATTAAAACGTACTGCAAAAATAAATAAATAAAGAAGAAGCACTATGCATCCCTGTTTAAACTTTAAAAATCAAAAGTTTAAACAAAAGTTTTTTTATTTTGTTTGTTTGACTGATGTTGATTTGATTTTTTTTACTGGTTTTAGCTGGTAGAAATCATGTACCAGTCTCCTCCATTTTCGGTTATAAGCTTAGTTCAAGTTATACTTTTTAAACGAGAAGCATAAAGATAAAAACATAGAAAAGTACTATTAGTAAAACCTCCAAAAATCACTCAGAAAGAAGAGAAAATATACTTATTTTTTGTTAATTATTTTTCGTTCATTTATCATTCATATCATAATAGCACCAATGTTTCTTAACACCTAAAGTTAATAGATTATAAGATTATAATTTTATGTTTTTAGAGGCCTTTTGTCAAACAGTGTTTGATTGTGAAATCAATAATTCTGCACAGTTTAAAATCTATGAAATAAAATAAAACATAAAAGTGCTGTGGCATTAACTAAAATTAACTAAAATATAGGTATTTCTTACAATTTAGGTATACTTACGTCCAAGTGCACGATTAAAAATATTGTGTAATATACAAAAACTACAAAATTTTATTATCTAAATACTAAATAAAAATTCGACTACCTATTTTTCTGTGCTGCAATTCCAAATATATTATATACCCCGTGTTGATTATAAAACGTCATCTAAAATGAATTTTTATGGTTATGAATTTTTACAGAAAGGGATGGCATAATCGATCTAGATGGACTTTTATTCTTTCATCGTTTTGTTTTGATATTTTCCAGCCAACTAAATGTCGTTTTCAAATGAACACTTCCTATTATGGACTTACTTAATACTACTATTTTATAAGTGACGTTTGTGGCCTCAGCGGACAGGAGCCACTGAATCATTTATAAATTCCTACAGATGCAATTATACAATCTATCACTACTATTTAAATTACTATGCAGGATGTCTTGCAAGTCGTTATTTTACCACAAGATTAGAAAGGCAGTACTTCAATATTATCTTTCTAAACTTGTGTTTAGAGACACAAGTTTAGTGTGTTTAGAAACACAAGTTTAGTGTATACAAGACAGTATTTCAAAACAAAGAAACAGATAAATTCAAATGTGTGTTTTTTTTTCACAAATATTGTTACACTTAGTTGGTAGTATTTGATTAAATAGACAGAATATTATCTAGTCTGTCATCTCCTAAAATTATTGTAACAACTGGCAAGACTTACTACGTGATATGTTACTATAATTATTAGTACCCTAGTAAATTATAATCATTAAATTTCTCATATTTGAATAAGTATTGTGTAATAATACATAATAACTCATTTATGAAGAATTATACCTGTTAATGTTTGAGTATCTGGAATGAATCTTGTTTGATGGATTGTATTGCCAGAGAAAGAAGGCGAGTTAAGTTGGCTGTGTGCTTTGGGTTCTTCAGATGCATTTCCATGATTTTCTAGAATCTCTTTGTTTGATGATGCATATATCCATATTTTTCCATGTACACAACACTGCCAAGTTGCGAAAGATGTGAATTTTGAGTGTCCCGTCATTGTCACCTTCAACTTAACCCAGTTTTTTGGAATTTTTTGAAGAACTGTAACCTTTGAAAATGGAGTACTAGTGGCGCTCTCACACAATAGGAAGGCAAACTTAAAACAGTTAACCGAGCCTTCCATTTGATCTTTCCTTTCTATACGGGGATGTTTTGTGAAATTGACAGAATTAGATATATTATTGGAAACTTGTCAATGTTTTAATTTCTCCGACGAAACCGTATATTTTACAGAAAATAATACAGTCCACAAAAACCAATGTATTTAATCAATAACTTTTTCAATTTGCCTAAAAGGCGCTTATATACGTGGAAATCACTAGCAGACGCAGAGGGTAATATCGTACGTAACCAGATAGATTTCGTAATAGCAAAACATCGATTCATAAATATTATAACATCAGCCAAAACCTACCCAGGAGCAGATGTACCATCGGAACACAATTTATTGCTTGCCAAGTTATGTGTAAGACTAAAAAAGATATCTCGAAACAAGTCAAAACCGAAGCCAAATCTAGAAGCACTTGCAGATCAAACGATGAGAGATAAATTTGTAGCGGATTTGGAAAAGGAAATGCAGGAAATAATAGTATTCGCCAGAAGATCAAGTCGAAAAGAAATGGACAAATATAAAAGGGGCTATTAAGAATAATATTCAAGCTAAGCTAGAGCCGGTTAAAATTAAACCACGACAAAAATGGATGACATCTGAAATTCTTGATATGATGGAACATACAAGAGTACATAGAAATCGCAATGAAAACGAATATAAAAGATTGAAAGCCGAATTAAGAAGAAAAATAAGAAATGCTAAATTACAATGGTTCTTTCAAGAATGCAGCTAAATAGAAAATTACGAAAGGAAATATGATACATTTAATATGCACAATAAAGTAAAAGAACTAACAACATTACGAAAAAGAAACAGTCATGCGATATGAGACCAAAATGGCGATCTACTATTTGAAACACAACAGAAATTGCACAGATGGAAACAGTATATTGAGGAACTCTTTTATGATCACCGAGCTACAATACGTAACATAGCACAGGCTTCCCGCTACCGAGATAATAGTGAAGTGAAACCAATCGAGTTTGCCTGCCAAGTCTCGCATGCCCGAGTGGAAGCATCTGCCGTCGTCCGATGGCGCCACTTGCATACATACACAGTGCCTTGAGCAAGAGAGGAGACCAAGTATTTCTGTCAGGTTTCAGGCATACCAGCATTGAGTTCTGTGCGGGCATCGGTGGCGAACGGTCGAGTTGGCAAGTCGGTCAGTCGGTAGTTGGTGTCGTGCGAAATCGTGTGCGTTCGGAAGTGTCCGGGTGTGTCAGGCTGAAGTGATTGCGCTGAAGCTTGAGAAGTGCGTGTCGGGATCGTCGGGTCAGTTCGGCAGTGGCGAGGCGGAGTGCATTAGCGCGAAGCCTCTCGAAACGTAGTGATGGAGGCATCAATACCGATGAAGGTTTTTCTTAAAACCGTGGCGGAGAAGGATGCGTTAATACGCACCCTGACCGACACGGTAGAGAAACTCCGTGGGGAATTGGCCGCCTTCCGGGCGGAAGTGCGTGGCAGCCGCGAGCTGGACACAAATGCCGCGAAAAACGCGGACATAAGTGCGGTAGCGAGCGGCAAAAAGCGCGAGTGCGTGCCGAAGATAGTGGGTGCGGATAAACCAGGTAAGTCTGGGAATAAGACAGGTGGCGGTTTGAAGGGTGATGGCAACATCAGTGCGAAACCCGCAGGCTACCCTGCGGCAGTTAAGAAAGCTGCTGCAGGGAAGCCCGCGGAGGCTAAAGTAGCGGCAGGTGTCAAGAGAAAGGCCGCCGAACTGCCCGCGGAGGCTGAGTCAAGCAGCGAGAAGCCCAAGAGGCGGACCGTGCTTGACTCGGCCACCGGGATGGATGTCGACGAGCCTGAGGAAATACGAGAGGGCAAGCCTAGGACCTTTGCGGATGCGGCAAAGGCCCAAAGGATACCTCCCGTAATCGTGGAAGGCCGGCACAAGTGGGCTGAGCTGTCGGCTCAGCTCAAAAGTGCTGGCGTCAAAATTAAGAGGGCCACCCTCACGAAAGAGGGCTTCAGGTTGGCGCCTGAGACAGCGGAGGACTGCCGCAAGGCAGTCCGAGTGCTGGCCTCCGTGGGTTCCATACCTACACTCTGCCGGAGGACAAATGCACGTACGCGGTCATCAGAGGTCTGCCTGATGACGTGGATCTCAAGGCCGTAGAGGCCGAACTATTAGGGCTCAACGTCGCAGCCGACCTGTCGCGGATGCACAACAGGAAGACCAAGGTCCAACTGGCCCTCGTTTTGGCCAAGAGCGCAGACACCACTATTTTTAAGGTGGATAAACTACTTGGTCTTTCTGTCAAGATTGAGCAACAGAAAAAGAAAGCATTGCCCACCCAATGCTACCGCTGTCAGCGATATGGCCATGGGCAATCTAAATGCCATCACCAGGAGCGATGCGTCAAGTGCGCGGGAAACCACGCGGGACGCGAGTGTACACTCGCGAAACCTGCGGATGGGACCCGCAACGCAAAGTGCGTCCTTTGTGGGGCAGAAGGCCACCCAGCCAATAGGCTGGGTTGCCCCAAGGCCCCAAAAGGCGCGCAAGCGCGCCCCAACACGCCAAAGCAATCAAGAAAGCCGCAGGGGGATGCTCCGGCCAAAAAGCCGGGTGCAAACCCTAAAAGCTTAAAGGGCAAGAGCCCCAAGCAGCAGGACGATGGCCTCATCGAGGCCATTGAAGCCAAGCTGAAAAATTGCTTGGGCGGCTGGATACGCGAGGCACTTCGCTCCAGTGATGGCTGCTAGACGCCCAGAGTCGCTCACCATTATGTCCTGGAACGTTAACGGGCTGCGGCCCAGGAAGTACGAGGTGGAGCTCCTCTTGGCGGAAAGGGAGCCAGAAATTCTGGCTCTACAAGAAACCAAGATCGGTAGCCGCCATCGTGCAAACTTCCGAGGGTACCGCACGTACCGTTACGACAAAAGAAACCCCAATAATGGCGGGGTGGCCATTCTGGTGAGAGACGACATCGTACATCATTGCCTGGGGGTCCAGGACACGGAGATTGATGCAATCTCCGTCGTCGTGGACACCAGCCTTGGTCAGATGAGGGTCACGTCGGTGTACAAGCCTCCGCAGGACGAACTGCAGCAGGAAGATCTCGACATTCTCCTGGGTGGCCAACAAGCACTAGTGCTGGTTGGCGACCTCATTTGCAAGCACCGCTCGTGGAACTCTGCAATTGATAACAGGCAAGGTGTCAGGTTATTGGAAATGACGACCGCTGCCGGGGCAGTGGTAATGGGGCCCGAGGAACCGACATGCCTACCCAACGGAGGCGGGAGACCGGATGTACTCGACATCGCGGTGTTGAGGAACGTCCGTTTCTGGCCAGAGTTGGCGACGGTGAATGAAGGTACCTCGGATCACAATCCAATAAGACTGACTCTTGAAGCGAATGCCGAGGTCAAAACGACACGCTCTAGGCACACTAATTGGACACGGTTTCAAGAGCATTTTAACGCACTTGCGACCGTCCCAATTATTGCTGATGTGGCCCAACTGGAGGGTGCCGTGCAAACGTTCGAGGAGGACGTGCTGCAGGCTCTAAGGTTTTCCACAAATGAGCGCGAGGTGCAAAAGCCTCGCGGTCAATATGGAGAAACCCCCGAACATATACGGGTGCTCGTTCAGGAACAGAGACGGCTGCGTAGATTGTACCGCTACGGCCCCTCAGAGGACAATCGCAGGCTGCTTAACGAAAGCAGCCAGCGATTGAAAACAGCCCTGCGGCAGCACCGCGGCCGATGCTGGGAAGATAAACTGAGCGAGCTGGAGCCGGGCTCGTCCGGCTTCTGGCGGTTGCAGAAAAGCCTCAGACGAGAGACAAACGCCATACCACCGCTACACAGCGTAAACGGTATGGTGTACAGCGACGAGGACAAGGCAGAAGCATTTGGCCAAATACTCGAAAGAGAGTGTAGGCTAAATGATCACCCTGACGATGATGATCGTCACATCCTGGCTGTTGAGAGGACCGTCCGTCACCTGAGGGGCGAGGACCCCGGGGGTCAGCAGGACCCGATGGACCCGGTTAACCCCGGCGAAATCAGGGATGTCCTGAGGACCCTCGTGGAACGAAAGGCTCCGGGGCGGGACGGCATCTCTAACAAGGTGCTGAAAAACCTGCCTAGGAAGGGTGCAGCCTGTCTTTGCGCCGTGGCGAACGCGTCGCTGAGGTTACGGCACTTTCCAACGAGGTGGAAACAGGGAGTGGTGATAATGCTGAACAAGCGGGGCAAGGATAAGACATTTCCGCAGAACTACCGGCCCATCACACTGCTGTGCGGGCCTGGTAAAGTCGTGGAACGTGTCATCCTGAGGAGACTCCAAGACGAGTGTAAACGCCTAAACGTCGCGCCCGTCGAGCAATACGGTTTTCGGGGACTGCATTCGGCAGAACTGCAGGTCCTGAAGACCGTAGAGAGCATCGCGGAAGGCAGGAACTCCAGACTAACCTCTGGGCTGGTCCTGCTGGATGTGGAGCGAGCGTTCGACAGGGTCTGGCGAGAGGGCTTGATCTACAAGCTGAGTAACTTAGGTTTGTCGGCAAACATTTGCCAACTTATCGACAGTTACCTCACAGATCGGACAGTCGTTGTAAGGGTCGGAACCTCCCTGTCGGCGCCAAGAGCGCTAGAGGCAGGTGTCCCCCAAGGGTCGGTATTGTCACCACACCTGTACACGCTGTACACGAGCGATATTCCTAGAACACCAAGGACTACGCTCGCGCTCTACGCCGACGACACGGCTCTTTTATCCAAACACCGGAGGAAAGATGTCGTGCGGCGGAATCTGCAGTTAGCTTTAGACGACCTCAGGAGTGGCTGGTACGTTGGAGGATTAAAATCAATCCAACCAAGTGCCAGGCAATCCTGATGGGTAGGCGTCGCGATGCCATCCCAGATCAACTTGTGATCGATGGAATCGAAGTGCCGTGGCAAGACTCAGCCGTTTATCTGGGGGTAACTTTGGATAAAGGGCTGACTTGGGGCCCCCATGTCAGGGTCGCCGCTGCTAAGGCTAGGGGGGCTATGGCCTCACTATACCCCCTGCTCAACCGAAGAAGCCATCTGCCCGTGGGAGGGAAACTCCTGCTGCTGAAAGCCATCATGCGGCCGATCCTCACATATGGATCGGCCTCATGGGGGAGCGCGGCGGAGGCCCACCTCTCAAGGATAGAAGCTGTGGAAAACATTCACCTCCGTATGGCGGTGAATGCCCCATTGTACATTGGCAACGAAGAAATTCGTGCTAATCTGCAATGGCAAACAGTGCGCGACTTCATGAGAATCAAAGCTGAGAAGACATTCCGGCGAGCCGAAGCACATCCAGACGACCTGCTGCGGGCCTTGGTTCACTACGAGCCGGATCCCGCATCAGGGCAACCCTGGAAGCGGCCACATCACTCTGCAAAATGCAGAGTAGAGCCACAGCAGAGACGCAAAAACCGCCCGAGAGGAAGGGCCACATCTCCCGCAAGATATGTCATGCCAAACCAGCCAAGCTGGGGAAGCCATGAGATATGAAAATAGGAAAGAGCGTAAACCAGAGAAGTCTGCCGGCAGCAGATCGGGGATTTATAGGCAATCGGCCCGGAATCCCCAAGCGCAAAAAACATGGGGTTTTTTAGTGGGTAAGAATCCCACACTACCGGACAACGACGCGCGGTAGTTGTACGGTGTCTTGAGAAGATTTTTTAATGCCCCGGGGTCGCTCCCCCCGAAAAAAAAAAAAAAAAAAAAAAAAAAAAAAAGGCATACCATACTGATGAGCTCTAATAAGAGCGAAACCGGCGTATGGTCCCATGACAATATAGGTACGAATCTCGACCATCTGTCTGTGGGAAGCGGCAACTTCAGCAGAGAATTGGGTTGGTTTCACTTCACTATTCAATGTTCTCGCGTGCTCTAGTGGAAGCACCTGCCGTCTTCCGATGGTGCCACTTGCAGCGTGAATAATGTTCATTAATTATGTTACATCTTTTGTTTTTGCATTATATATTTAGATAGTTTATTACATAACATATTTAGATAGCGAATACCGAATAAAGACATCGAATATTGGGACACCCTATACACACAATTAAAAATCATATAACGTTACAATTTTATAACCTATTATTCGTCCACGTGAGAAAAATAAATAAAATAGTATATTAAGATACAAGTTTTATAACACAGCGCATTGGCGTACGAATCCAAGTAAAGAGTGCGACAATGGTGTTATGGAACGTGTATCTTATACTATTTTATGTAATAAGA
Source organism: Taphrorychus bicolor (assembly GCA_951812265.1). Classification (NCBI taxonomy): domain Eukaryota; kingdom Metazoa; phylum Arthropoda; class Insecta; order Coleoptera; family Curculionidae; genus Taphrorychus; species Taphrorychus bicolor. The sequence goes on along the minus strand of OX638300.1, from coordinate 48,933,042 downwards.
TAGATTAAAAAGAATAATAATTAAAAATAGGTCATTATTTCAAACGTCTAGTAATATTTGTTCTTTAAAATTAAGTTTGCCGCGTGACATTGACGTTAATTTTGACTGAATATTATTTGAAATTTCCATAGACCGCGGCTACTTAACGTCAAATTTTACCATTACCACCTAAACAGAGCTAAAATAACTATAACGCTGCTTTAATAAGGCTGTAAACGCATCGTTGTCAGTGTTTTAATAACGAGCTAAACGAACCAAATTACATAAACCAATTGTATTTGCTTCTATACTTTAAATCGAGTTTCATTAAATGATAGCTCAAAAAGCTCTAAAATAAAGCCGATGCTGGCAAAAAGCGTCAACTCCTAACAGCTTATAGCCCTATGTCGTGACCGAGACTATCTAGTGGTTCACATTTTTCGCATCTCCACTAAAAATTGTCTGGACGCGAATCGCGGAAAATTGTATGGGCACCCGTGAAATTACCGAAACGCAGAAAACAATTATTATTTATTAATCGACTCTTGGACTCTCCTAATTTAGTGACTTCTTAGTTAGATTATTGAATAATATGTTATTGATTGGTACACGTCATAATAAGTAGATAATGACATGGATGATTAGAATGCTTCCGCTTACTTACCACACCATTGTCGAGTTAACAATGCTTCTAATCAAAAATCTACATCTCTATCACTATGAACGTTAAATGTGACTATTCCTAAGTAATTACTTAATTTTGTCATAAACTGCTGATAAGAAAAGTCCGTGTAGGCGCCTATTTGCATAAGAAATACAATTTGGTCCGCATGTTGGACTACTTGTTATTTAATCTTGAACAATGCAGAGAGGTAAAGAGAAACATTTATAAACGTTTGATTTGCATTTTTATTATTATGTGGGTACACCTACCCTATTACTGTGTTTTTTTTATGTGTGTTCTGATGTAAGTGATATAAGTAGGTATTATGAGCAGGGGCGATCCTACCTGCAGGCAAAGAAGTGCAAGAAACACTGGCGCGCAAATTTAGGGGCCGCCAAAAATTTTAATTTTACGTCCACATACCAGAAATTTTACATAAAAAAGTGTGTCACTCAAAGATTACAAATATCTTACAAATTTTGCCAATCTCATAAGACATTAGAAAGTTAAGTCAGCGTAATCCTTCATCATCATTTTATACATTATAATAATCCCTTTACGTACTCAGTGTATTCGACAAAAGCTGCATAAGTTACTAAAGGGCGCAAGAGAGAGTAAAGGCTAGAACGCAGTATACATAGCAACGAAAGACAAATCACACGTCATCACGCTAAAAATATTCTATTGTTGCACATAAATGCACAGGGTTTGTTGTCACACCTCGTCGAAATCGGCAATCTGTTGCAGGATGCTAAGCCAGAATTTGCTTGTGTTAGTGAGACGCATGGAACTGAGGATATACAAAATTGTGAGTTGCAAATTGAGGGATATACGGCTGTGGTTTGCTGCTCAAATAGTAGACATACTGGAGGAACCGTTATTTACGTTAGAAAAAGTGTTAAATTCTCCGTTATTAAAAATGAGAGTGTGGACTATGGTTATTGGTCTACGAGGTCTACGTGTGACCAATAAATAAAAGCCGCGTGGAAAAAGTTTGGACTAGAGAGTTTGGTGGTAGGAGCCATTTATAGGTCGGCTAACGGGAGTTGCAGAGATTTTCTTCAGTTTTTAGAAGAAAATCTTAGTGATGATAATGTGCATGAACAAAAAAACTCTCATTTAGGTGATCTAAATATTGATCTTGTAACGACTTATTCCAATTTCTTGCGAAATGGGAACGCGCTCCTAAAGTTACAAAAGTCAAGTTCAATTAGTTAAGGTTAACCGAAAGGTTAACCAAACTTACGGCATGTTTGCCAGCTTTTAAATTTGTGTATTTCCTTCAAATTCAGGTGAGCGACGGGTAATCTTTAAGTGAAAGCAGTCCTTGGATATTTTGTTTTCATTGTTGTTTTCATATAAAAGAGCTGAGGAGCAAAATTTAGTACCGTATTAGTTAAATCATAGCGATTATTGGGCCCCATTTACACACACACCCAAGGTCACAGCGTTTGTTGGGCCCCATTTACACACACACCCAGGCCGGAGCGTTTGTTGTGCCCCACACCTATACATTTCACCGTCAACTTACCGTATTAGTTAAATTCCCGTACCCGTTCCCATCCAAGAAAAGCCGTATTCAGAACCGTATATTTTCCTTTAAATCACCGACCGTTAGAGTGCCTCTCGCTATAATCCATAGAAGGCCTAAACTGATAAACTTTTGTAACCTTATTGACATTGCATCTTGACAATAGAGTTTTACCGTATTGATTCTACTGCGTATATGTCTCTTAAATCGCAACTAAAGACAGAACGCCTGGACAACTTTCTCCACTGTTTAAAAGCTTCCCGATAGGCATCCTGTGGACCCTCTACCACGTAAAACCCGTAGGGGGTGGCGCCCGAAATAATTTAATACCAGCTTGGACGTCAAACGGCCAAGACCAACAGGCCCTTCCCCACGCACAAAAAATGAAGTTTTACAATCTACTGAAGGCTGACAGTAATTCTGTTAGTTTGAAAAGCATTATTCAGACAGCTGGTTTTAAGCAGATAGTCGATAAACCTACGAGGCTAACCAACGTTACTTCTAGCACAGTATAAAGAATAATACACTATATCAGTAACGTCAGTCGCCCGAAAAATTGAAACTCCCCTCATTGCATCGCATGTGTTTGTCCCCTCATAACTAGAGAGAGAAAATTGGTGCGAGCGGCACGCTTTAGTTTTGGAAATATCAAAAGTGCCGACACGAACTGACGATACTGATATAATGTATTGTTACGATTCACAGCGACGCCGCATGGGAGGCGGGGCAACGCGTGTGTGGTTGGTGGAGCTTTGCGACCTATCCGCGCTGCGTCATGGCTGACACGAGTGATTTATTGCTCGGTTTAATCTAGAAGACAGTTGTTTACAACCTTTTTTTTATGTGAGATTATTAAAGAATTCTTATCAAGAACATTCTAGGTTTTTCTGTAATATTAGGATTGTGTATAAAAGGAGAACGCGAGCGCGCAATAGTAGTAGTCTTATTTTAAGCGAGCTATAAGTAAGTTAAAGTACGAAGCGATAATAAAAGGCTATAAAGTGTTAAGTAGTGAGCTATTTACTAGTCGAATTGTATCTGTGTGTATTTGTGAAATAAATATATAGTGTTTTCGTGTTATACACTGGAATTGAGTGCTTCATTGCCGGACATTAAGTGTTTATGCCAGTGACCAGAAGCCAGCATCAAGCGATGGAGGATCAACTTGCCGCCCTGCTGTCCCTTATGCAAGAACAGAAGGAAGAGCTGAAAAAACATTATCTAGAACAGGAGAAACGTTATAATGAACAAAAAGAGGAACAAGAAAAACGTGATCAAGTACAGGAGCGACGTCATCAACAATTCAAAGAAGAATTAATGAACCATCTCGCAGCTAGGGAGCAACAATTGGAAGAAAGAATAATGCAATCCGTTAACGAATCCGTTAACGGCGTTCACGAATCCATTAACGGCGTTAACGAAGGACTCGAAGCTGTCATCCAGAGGGTCCTCGAGCTAGAAAAGAAATTCCGTGAACAACTTGAGGACGACAACTTGTCTACAGAGAGTTTTAGCACAGCCAATGCTAAAATTAAGCCTCCCGACTATGATGGTACTACGGCCTGGGAAATTTATAAAACGCAATTTGAGGCAGCTGCAAAAGCTAATGGTGGTCCGAGCCCCAGAAAGCTACATCATTAGTGGCAGCACTTCGTAGAAAAGCGGCTGAATTACTCCAATCCCTGTCGGCAGCTGATCAAAATAATTATGCAGTTTTACTACACTCTCTGCAACTACGATTTGGAAATGAGCACAAAGAAACTGTGTTCCAGGCCCAGCTGAGGATGAGACAGCAGAAGTCAGGTGAATCCTTACAAGAATTTGAGGCGGACATAGACAGACTAATTCACCTGGCATATCCATCGGCCCCTGAATCTTTTCAAACGCAATTTGCCGCCAAAAGGTTCATTGAGGGAGTTCGCGATAGTGACATGAGATACCACTTACGTCTATTAAGGCCGAAAAATATCAGCGAAGCACTAGTTCGGGCCCTGGAATTCGAGGCGTCGCGAGTGTCATCTAGTTCATCTCCACGCACACGTACAATGGGTATGCAATTGTGTCGAAGCAGAGACATCCAAAATTAAATCTTCTAACCAAGCTTGCCCAGAACTTATTGATGCTTTCAAACGACATTGGGGCCATCTGTCAAGCGAACAACTTCAATCTGCTATAAAATTTGCTATGAATGAATCTGATATGTTTAACTTCAAGAGCAACGACAGTCAAACTGATTTAGTTGTCCATAAGATCAACACAGGAGATGCCCAGCTAATACGACAACACCCACGAAGGGTCTCTCTGGCTAAACAACAGGAAGTTAACAGTTTGCTGAATGAAATGTTAAAGGAGGGCGTCATAGAAGAATCATCTAGTCCATGGTCGTCGCCTGTGGTTCTTGTTAAGAAGAAAGATGGTTCAAGTTAGTTCAGGTTAGTGCTTCTGTGTTGACTACAGGAAACTTAATGATGTGACCAAGAAAGGCAGCTACCCATTGCCACGTATAGACGACACCTTAGCAACTTTATCGGGATCAAAGAGGTTTTCCACTCTAGATTTAAAAAGTGGGTACTGGCAAGTAAAGATTGCTCCCGAAGACAAAGAGAAGACTGCATTTTCTACTGGTTCTGGGCTATACCAGTTTACTGTTATACCTTTTGGATGGTGCGATGCTCCATCAACTTTCGAGCGACTAATGGAACTTGTCTTGAGGGGGCTGACTTGGAAAACTTGCCTGGTATACTTAGATGGCATAATTGTCATGGGACCTGATTTCGACGAGCATTTGAAGAATTTAAGAGAAATCTTCAACAAGTTACGGAATGCTCACCTGAAGTTTAAACTACAAGAAATGCAGCCTATTCCAAAAGCAATTTGATTACTTGGGGCATACTATTTCAGAACAAGGCATTAAAACTAGCCAAAGTAAAATATCTGCCATTAAAGATTGGCCAGCTCCCCGAGACAAACACGAAGTATGGAGCTTTTTGGGACTATGTACTTACTACAGGAGATTTGTGGAGGGATTTGCCAACATCGCAAAACCGCTGCACAAATTAACAGAAAAGAAAACAACGTTCTTGTGGAACCACGATTGCAGTCAGGCGTTTGTAAGGCTTAAAGCTGCCCTCTGTTCTAGTCCAATCTTGGCTTACCCTATAAAAGACGGACTCTTTATTTTGGACACGGATGCAAGTAACTGTGGTCTAGGTGCAGTACTCTCTCAAAGACAAAACGGGCAAGAGAAGGTCATTGAGTACTACAGTAAGACTTTAAGTAAGTTACAAAGAAACTATTTCGTCACTAGAAAAGAGCTATTGGCCATCGTTAAAGCAGTCGAACATTACCATCGCTACTTATATGGAAAAAGATTCCTGATTAGAACTGACCATGGAGCCTTGAAATGGTTATTACAGATGAAAAACTCTGAAGGCCAAATAGCCAGATGGATAGAGCGCCTGCAGCAGTACGATTTCCAAATTGAACATCGACCAGGAAGGTCTCACGGAAATGCCGATGCATTGTCTAGACGGCCTTGTAAAGAAGATTGTCGGCATTGTCAAAGAACTGAGCAGCGTGGGGGACTTCCTTCTGTAAGGAGAACGTCGGTAGAAATAAACGATGGCTGGACCACACAGACGCTTCGAGAAGAACAAATGAACGATCCAGATATTGGACCCATCCTCTCTGGAAAGACTGACGACAAGAGACCAGAATGGCAAGAAATCGCTGGTAAAAGTCCAAACCTGAAGGCGCTATGGGCCCAGTCGCACTCTCTTAAAATAGAAAATGGACTACTGAAGAGAGTCCGGATGGCAAGACCGTAGTCAGTCAGTTGGTTGTTCCTGATAGCAGAAAATCAGAAGTACTACAGGAAATGCACAACGGAACAAGTGGAGGTCATTTTCGGGTCAATAAAACCTTGGCCAAAATTAAAGAGCGGTTCTACTGGGTGAATTATCATGAAGACGTCGAATCTTGGTGCCGCAAGTGCGAAGTTTGTTGTGCCACAAAAGGACCTCGAACAAGATCACGCAGCCGAATGGTGCAGTACACTGTAGGTGCTCCATTCGAGAGGGTAGCAATTGATGTCGCGGGACCATTTCCTCAGACTGAGTCGGGCAACAAATACATCCTGGTCGCCATGGATTATTTTACTAAATGGCCTGAAGCGTATGCCCTGCCTAATCAAGAACCAACCACTGTGGCAACGATACTAGTAAATGAAATGTTCTGCAGATTTGGGGTCCCTCTCGAACCTCGTTCTGATCAGGGCTGAAATTTTGAATCGGCTGTTTTCCAGAAGGTCATGGAACTTCTCGGAATTTGCAAGACCAGGACAACTCCTTTGCATCCACAGTCGGATGGGATGGTAGAGAGGTTTAATCGGACCATGGAACATTACCTGTCTAAAATAGTGGCAGATCATCAGCGTGATTGAGACCAACATCTACCTCTCATGTTGATGGCATATCGAAGCTCTACGCATGAAGCCACTGGTTATACACCGGCGAAAGTGATGTTCGGAAGGGAAATGAGACTTCCTGCGGATTTGATGTATGGAACACCAGAAATAGAGTCGCTCAACTCTGAGAATTTTGTGGAGGAGCTTAGGGAGAGGCTTAACAATGTTCATGAACAAGTCAGGAATAAACTGCGGATCTCCAGTGATCGAGCCAAAGCAAGATATGACTTACTAGCTAACTCCCGCGGCTTCCAGGATGGTGGTTTGGTGTGGCTGTACAATCCGCGGCGAAAGGTGGGGAAGTCGCCCAAACTTAGCCAAAATTGGGAAGGACCTTATACAATTATAAAGAAGATTAATGATGTGGTGTATAGAATCCAGCGGACCCCCAGGTCAAAGATGAAGGTTGTTCATTTGGATCGATTTGCACGATACCATGGAACAGTATCTGTTCGGGACGAACAGCCTTAGGAGGAGGGCAATGTTACGATTCGCAGCGACGCCGCATGGGAGGCGGGGCAACGCGTGTGTGGTTGGTGGAGCTTCGCGACCTATCCGCGCTGCGTTATGGCTGACACGAGTGATTTATTGCTCGGTTCAATCTAGAAGGCCGTTGTTTATAACCTTTTTTTTTATGTGAAATTATTCAAGAATTCTTATCAAGAACATTCTAGGTTTTTCTGTAATCTTAGGATTGTGTAAAAAAGGAGAACGCGAGGGCGCACTAGTAGGAGTCTTATTTTAAGCGAGCTATAAGTAAGCTAAAGTACGAAGCGATAATAAAAGGCTATAAAGTGTTAAGTAGTGAGGTATTTACTAGTCGAATTGTACCTGTGTGTATTTGTGGAATAAATAAATAGTGTTTTCGTGTTAAATCGTTACACTGGAATTATTGAACCCCGAGTTCGCAACAGTATTATTCTTTATACTGTGCTTCTAGTATGATAAATCATATAATCACAAATGAATTTGGATGCACTGAGACTCAACGAATATATCCGGCAGTTTCTGATCACGAAATTATTGACACTACAGTATCACTGAGCAAATTGGTCACCAAAGGGGACATTATACAGGGTGTCCCAGATGAAATGATATACATGGGGATTTCGTAAACGGTAAGAGATACAGTTTCAGTTTTTCTAGCAGAATGTCCCAGTCAACAGTTTCGAAGGCACGTTGGAGGTCCACGAAAACGCTAACTATTACATTGTCCTGGGAAATTTCCTTTCTCCAGTCAGCACACACATACTGCAATGCCGATTCGCAGGAATGATTAGATCTAAAACCCGATTGTCCCAAAAACAACAAATTATTTGAATCAAAATACTGCTTTAACTGACGACACACAACTGTCTCAATAACTTTATCGACTACAGGTAGTAAATTAATTGGGCTGAAATCCATTGGATGCACTGTCTTGGTAATTTTAGGCACTGGTACCATCATACTAACCTTTAGCTCAAGCGGAACCCGCCCTGTACTCAGTGACACATTTACAAGGTACAACAGAGCATATCCAACAACACAAAATAAGTCTTTTAGCATCACAACATCAAAGAACTCATCTCTGTTGCTTTTCTTCTTTAGCTCCATTATAATTTATTTTAGATCGGTTAAACTTATCTTTGCGAAAGCAGAGAATTTGTATTGTGGTGGTTCAAAGTTGTAATCCCAATCTTTATTTTCTATAGTGCTTGAAATTTCACGAATAGTGTAAAAGGCATTAAATTTTTCTTCGGGCGGTTCAGCATGAAGGTCAAACTGCAAGTCAGAAATATCTATATTCTGTTGTTTGTTCCCCAATAACTCTTTCAAGGTCCTCCACAATTTTTTGCTATCACCTTTGCACTTATCAAATCAATGCTTCTATCATAGTATTTCTTCTTTTCGGCTCTTATCGTGCTGGTAACTTTGTTACGTAGTTTTTTGTACATTTCCCAATCATTGTTGCTTCTGGTGATTTGAATTTTTTTGTAGGCTCTATCACGATCATTTTGTGCCCGACAGACAATGTCCGTAATCCATGTATACTTTCTAGCCAGAATTGCTTGTTGAGGTGCTATTTTGTTAACTGCCGTTTGAATAATGTTCATAAAGTCCTTATATATGACATCAACGGCAGTGGAAGCATAATTCCAGTTTGCGTCAACTAACTGCTGTATTAACATTGAGATTGTATCCTCACTGAGATTTCGCCTGTATACAGGGTTTCCTAGATAAAATGATATACATGGAGATTTCGTAAACGGTAAGAGATACAGTTTCAGTTAAATGGGGATAAAGTTGTGCTGTTCCAAGCCCAATCAGATGCGATATTAACATCCACAATATCTACAGGGATTTTCAAAATATCGGTTAAATCTAAAAATTGGGTTTTTAGAAAACCTGCAATAATCTCGCCATCTTGAATCCGATTTTAATAAAATTTGGTAGTTTTAGTTTATCTACTATGACCAATCGATTGACGACGATATTTTTCTAGACATTTTAGATTTTTTGCAACCATAGTCAACTTTGTTATTTCTTTTGGACGCCATATTGGATTTATACGTCATTAAATAGCATGTAAAAAGACCTTTTCAAACATGTATAACAAGCCTATCTTGATATGGCGGAAAATTAACATTATTAATAAAAAAAAATTTTCACTTAGTTGGCTGTGAAAACAAAGGCTACTAATCAACTATTTTGTTTTGCTTTTGTTCAAACAAGAAAGTCATTTATTAAAATAGAGTTATAAATTAATTAGGTAGCATATGTATAAAATTTTTGTTATTATGAAAATTAAATTGAATAAAATAGCAACAAAAATTATTTCTAACTTACAACGATAAATGAAATTAAACAAATAACAATCAACAACTAACCGAAATAAAATTAGTTAATAAAGTGTTCAAAAAGACCTCCATTTTTGTTAATACACAATGTACACCTCTCAATCATAGCCAAACAAGCATTTTCGACAATTTGTCGTGGCATTTCTTGAATTGCTTGTCGAACGGCTGCTTCAAGTTCTTCCACTGTATTATGATTAGTGTAATACACTTTATCTTTTAGGTATCCCCATACGCAGAAATCAACGGGCGTCAAGTCAGGTGACCGGGAAGGCGACGCAACAGGACCTTGATTTCCTATCCAATTATCTCCATATTCTTCATTTAGGTGATTAGAAATAATTGCAGAATTGTGTGCAGAGGTGCCATCTTGTTGGAACCACATGTTGGCTATGTCATGAAGAGGCAACTCTTCTAAACTGGTTTCTACGTCCTAGGCCCTTAGGTTGTCATTAAAAATGTTAAATAAAACATGTCCATTGAAAATATCTATCCACCACACATCTTGTTTGATGGTGAACTTCGCGGTTTCTAAATGGATTTTCATCGGCCCAATAAATATTATTATGTCTATTAAAGACACCACAATTAGTAAACTTGCTTTCGTCCGACCACAACACTTAAAGGAAATCTAGGATATTCCTGGTATTTTCTGAGGAACCAGTTGTAAAATACTGACCGTCTGTCTAAGTGTCCTTCTCGAAGACCCTGACTAATATGCTCACGATATGAGCGGTATTTAAACTTTTTGAGAAATTGTTGGGCGGTAGTTTTAAACACTTCCACATTAGCTTCGATTTGCCGAAGCGATGTGCGCGGATTTTCCAGGACACTTTGCAGTACTAAATTTTCTAAATTTTCGTCGCTATTTCTGTTTCTGTTGGGCTTGTTAAGTGAACCATACTTCAATAAATTATCTCAAAATCTACTGAAAGTCACTAAACCTGGTTGTCGTTTTTCTAAAAAGTGCTCATTGTACATTTCCCTCGCTCGTTCAGCATTTCTGCGGCACAATATGAAGCAGTCCTATAAATCTACCTTTTCTCTATTTGTAAATCTCCATCTCAAACTTATTGTTGAGTAAAGAGAGTTTATCACAAAAACGAAATGGTTTATTTTAAAACACTTGATTAACATAAATCTTAATAAAATAAACCAAAAAATAATTATTCAAAATGTCAAACCTATAACAATGATCAATAACTTTAAAAATACAATAATTATTTTAAAAGTGTTGATAGAGCGATGGCATCGCCATGACAACAATCCCGACATTTGTTTTCACCGGCAACTACGTGAAAATCTGTTTTTTTTTTAATAAATTTAATTTTTTGCCATATCAAGATAGGGTTGTTATACATGGTTGAAAAGGTCTTTTTACGTGCTATTCAATGACGTATAAATCGAATATGACGTCCATAAGAAATAACAAAGTTGACTATGGTTGCAAAAAATCTAAAATGTCTAGAAAAATATCGTCAACGTCAATCGATTGGTCATAGTAGATAAACCAAAACTACCAAATTTTATTAAAATCGGATTCAAGATGGCGAGATTATTGCAGCTTTAGTCCCTGTAGATATCGTGGATGTTAATATCGCATCTGATTGGGCTTGGAACAGCACAACTTTTTCCCCATTTAACTGAAACTGTATCTCTTACCGTTTACGAAATCTCCATGTATATCATTTTATCTAGGAAACCCTGTATACAGACGAAATCTCAATGAGGATACAATCTCAATGTTAATACAGGAGTTAGTTGACACAAACTGGAATTATGCTTCCACTGCCGTTGATGTCATATATAAGGACTTTATGAACATTATTCAAACGACAGTTAACAAAATAGCACCTCAACAAGCAATTCTGGCTAGAAAGTATACATGGATTACGGACATTGTCCGTCGGGCACAAAATGATCGTGATAGAGACTACAAAAAATGTCAAATCACCAGAAGCAACAATGATTGGGAAAGGTACAAAAAACTACGTAACAAAGTTACCAGCACGATAAGAGCCGAAAAGAAGAAATACTATGATAGAAGCATTGATAAGTGCAAAGGTGATAGCAAAAAAATGTGGAGGACCTTGAAAGAGTTATTGGGGAACAAGCAACAGAATATAGATATTTTTGACTTGCAGTTTGACCGTCATGCTGAACCGCCCGAAGAAAAATTTAATGACTTTTACAAAGACAGTATTCGTGAAATTTCAAGCACTATAGAAAATAAAGATTGGGATTACAACTTTGAACCACCACAATACAAATTCTCTGCTTTCGCAAAGATAAGTTTAACCGATCTAAAACAAATTATAATGGAGCTAAAGAAGAAAAGCAACAGAGATGAGTTCTTTGATGTTGTGATGTTAAAAGACTTATTTTGTGTTGTTGGATATGCTCTGTTGTACCTTGTAAATGTGTCACTGAGTACAGGGCGGGTTCCGCTTGAGCTAAAGGTTAGTATGATTGTACCAGTGCCTAAAATTACCAAGACAGTGCATCCAATGGATTTCAGCCCAATTAATTTACTACCTGTAGTCGATAAAGTTATTGAGACAGTTGTGTGTCGTCAGTTAAAGCAGTATTTTGAGTCAAATAATTTGTTGTTTTTGGGACAATCGGGTTTTAGATCTAATCATTCCTGCGAATCGGCATTGCAGTATGTGTGTGCTGAGTGAAGAAAGGAAATTTCCCAGGACAATTTAATAGTTAGCGTTTTTGTGGACCTCCAACGTGCCTTCGAAACTGTTGACGGGGGCATTCTGCTAGAAAAACTTTATCATTATGGCATAACGAATTCTGCCTTTGCGTGGATTAAGGATTATTTACAAAACAGGTACCATAAAACCAAAGGGCAAAACAAGGTATCAAGAAAAACGAGAAGTGAACATGGTGTTCCACAAGGCAGCGTCTTAGGGACCTCGTTTATTATTTATGTAAACGATTTGCATTTTGTTTTGAGAAAATCATTTGTTAATTTGTTCGCAGATGATACTCTTATTTGCATGGCAGGAAAACAAGTCAAAGATTTGGTAGATAACTTAAATGGGGAACTTAATGTATTATATGGTTGGTTATGTAAGAACAGATTAAAATTAAATGTAGGAAAAACTAAATGTATGATACTTGCGTCGAGAGGTAACTATCAGAAATACACTAATTTAGGTGTAAATTTGTTAATAAATGGTTCTCCAATACACATGGTGTCGGAAATGAAATATTTGGGCGTGACATTTGGGTGTGACATTGGCTCCACAATTGAATATTTTTATCCAAGTGGATTACTTATGTAAAAAGTTAGGGAAGAAAATAGGTTTTTTTCGGCGGCTATCACAACATCTATCACCACGGGCAAAAATGCTGGTATTTAATACAATAATTTTCCCACACTTTAACTATTGTTGTTCACTTTTAATATCATGCACCCAAGAGGACATTGGAAGGCTTCAAATTCTTCAAAATAAGGTAATGCGAGTTATCTTAATTTGTGATAGGTACCAACCCATTAATAATATATTACAAACTTTACAATAGTTAAACGTTAGGCAGCTGGTCGCTAAGGCAAACATTAATATTATTTATAAGATTGAGCATCACTGTTATCCGAGCTATTTGAACAGTTATTTGGAACGAAGAACTGATTTAATTGACTACAATATTCGATCGAAGCTTAACTTTCATATTCCATTGGTTAGGACCAGTGCTTTACAAAAGTCGTTGCTTTATGATGATATTCGTTTATATAATTTGTTACCAGATGATATAAAGCTGATTAATAGTTTAAAACTTTTTCAAAATAGGATTAAAAAATGTATGTTAAAAGAAAGTGCCTTTCAAAATTTGCTATAAATTTTTGTATGTAGTAAAATAGAATCAGTAGCTAACATTTTAAGTTGTATGATGTAATGTATACCGGGTGTTGCATCGTCGTTCGGGACATAGGAAATCCCATGTAAATTTTAAAAAGGTCTATTACTGGCTTCCCTAATTATTTTAGAAAAAAAATTGATTTATATTTTTTGAATGGACAACTTCAGACATTTTTGATTAACCCGTTTATGAGTTATTTCCAATAACTTTTTAAGTATTTTGTCCTTTTTATCGCGCTGTATTTACGGACACCAGTATGACTTGGCTATCAAACACTAAAAATTCATGAATTCGTAAACGGGTTGATCAAAAATGCTTGGAGTTATCCAATTGGTTGCGAATTTTAGCGCTCTTTAAAAAAACTAAATACATTTTTTCACCAAAATAATTAGGAAAGCCAATAATGACTTTGCGCACGCTGTTTGAAATATGCGATTTATTTTCACGGTAGTTAGTAGTGCGCAATTGTTCATTTTCGAGGCAGTCGTAAAAGAAAGTGCATTTTATCATGCAATGGCATTGTATACATTAACTTTATTAATAACTTATAATGATGCAAACAACAAAACTAAATTTTGATTCAACTATAATTATCTCAATGTGATATTATATTGGGCATTGTAAATATAGCGGAATCTGATAAATTTATTTATAACCCTTTATCAAGATTTAATCCCACATTTAATTCGAAATAATTGTTTTATTCAATATCCATAAAGCAAAAATCGTCATTGATGTCATGATAGATATTATCTAAAATCCGAAGATTTAAGACTATTGTAAAAAAATAATAAAAAATATCCTTTCTGTCAATGATTTTTTGATCCAATTTGTGCAGATGTAGTTTTGATTTTTGGATTTTGGTATCGTAGGTGCTATAGTAAATTTGTGAACGGTTTGTAATATATCTTCGGCTTAGTAAAAGATGTTATAAATTTTGTTTTTCTACAAACGTCAAATAATGACGCATTTTACGCTTTCATTAGACAAACGAAAACCTAACCTTTCTTGAGGATCAGAATGTGAGTTCACTTTTACGCGCGTTGCCCAGGGCAGCAAGCGAAAAAGATTTTATCGCTTGCTGTCAATAGCAACTACCTCCATTCAACCAAATATTTAAAACGTCATTGTCACTTTGATTTAAATTTTCAGATTGTGTCTTCATTCAAATTTCAGATTATTTGGAATTGATTGTTTGTAGAAAAAACGTTGTATGCATTACGAGCACAAAGTAACTTTTTTGCTCTCGAGTGATTGCCGCTCTCCGCTTCGCGTCGAGTGGCAAACTTCACTATCCGAGCAAAAAAGTTGTACTTTTCGCTCTTAATACATAAATAACTATTTTACAGTACCTATAAATAGAACTTTTTTTTTCTGTTTCTCTCGAGATCATTTCGCTAATCAACCCCTTTCTCTAAATAGGTTGGGTGTCAAAGATTATTAAGTCCAGTATTAATCTTACGTTCTATCAAAGCTGTGACGTTAGTGTTTGCGTGGAAATTTTCACCCAGAGAAGAAAAATTAATTCAGTTTCATTCTAACTTTAATGTATCTGCCAGTCTGTTCCACGTATACCCTTACTGCAAATTGAGCATGTGTACATGGCATTAGACTTTGTAGTCTAAAGTTTGAAGTAGAAGTGATTTTTAATAATATCTTCACTTTTAATTGATGGAAAAATATGTTAATTATTCTGTGTGGAGGATTTATCAAAAACTCTTTTGTTTTTCACAAAAACCTTATAGGCTACCTTGAAGTACGGGATGTTCGTTATAAAACTTCATCGAGCAGGCTATGAAGTTTTGACAGAAGAGGATGACATAATCAAAATAAATAGACTCCATCCTTTTCTTTCGACATTTCACAACCATCTAAATGAAGTTTTATAATGACCACCCCGTAAATATACGGGATGTCGGGCGTAAAAATAGTTACGCCCGACCGTCGGTCCACAGAGATGGCCGAAGCGGCAAAGCCGAACGCCGACCGCGATCCCGGAAACCCATCTAGAATAAACGAGAACCGGGAACAGTCGCTTCCGTTCTCGAAAGTACGAGAGTGTATTCAGGTCAGGTATATAAACCAGCAAGCCGCGCGAAATAGGATCGAATAGATAGTGCAGTAAATAAGCGAAATAAGCGGACAAGCGAACAGTGCAAATTGTTAGTAAAGAGTAATTGTGTATTACTCCAGTTGTAATAGTTAAAAGTAAATAAAAGTGTGTAGTTAATTGACGATAAATTATTGGAATCCGTATCCCGTAACAACTGGTGTCAGAAGTGGGATAATTTTCGTCAAATTTGTGACTGTACGAACAAAGGCGTCGTGGCCCGCGTGGAATTTTGCGTGGTAAGGACTTTGCAAGAACTTTGGTGTATTCTACATGCCATATACTCGATCTACGACAAAAATTATGGATGAACAACTGGCAGCACTTATGGAAATGCTGAAGAAGGACAAAGGGGAACAAAGGAGCAGAACAAGAACACACAACTTTTGGAAGAACAAGAAAAGCAAAGGCAACTTGAGAGAAATAAAGAAAAATAAAGCAGCTCGACAAAAAAGGACAAAGAAAAAATCAAGCTGCTCTGTTTCAAACATTAACGGATGGTCGTCGCGAGTTGCACGAACTTGTCTCAACCAAAATGAGTGAAGTCAAACAAGACGTGAATCAAGTCAAACATGAAGTAGAGATGAAAATGACGGAGTTAGAAGATAGGTGGCGGATCTGGGAAACTCGTCGCAGTGGGCCAACTTCAACCGCTGAGCGACTAAACATTACTAGGCCTACAGATTTCGACGGCACTACTTCTTGGAGCATTTATAATCACCAATTTGAGGCGGCAGCAGTTAAAGATGGATGGACCGATTCGGATAAGGCTACCGAACTTTTAGTAGCTTTAAGAGAAAAGGCTGCAGCTAACCTACTGTTGTAAGGGTTCCCGGCAGTTTTAGCATTCTTTTTTTCTGACATGACGGTTCTTATATTCAATGGTTTTTATAAGGTTCCAGCACTATCAGCAGCTGTGCCGTTATGGGAGCGTCTGGTTCCAATGAACCAATGAATTTTACAGTGACTTCAAATTCGAATAAATCGTTAGCGTTTTCATTTAATTTCAATAACAATGTGAATTCTGCTTGTAATAGTAATAAATAAATAGAATACTACTTTAAATATGAACGTAAGTTATGATCCACAACTCACTAGTGAGTTATGGATTATAACTCACTAGTGTGTAATTTGATAGTTTACTTGTCTAAAATGACAGTCATAACTGTCATGTGTTGAATAAATAATATTACTTATACTATAAGCTACGATATTACCATCGCCTGCTAATAAAAACTATGACTTTTTTTAAAATGTTATTAAAATGCTTTTTTGGTACAAGAACTGCTACAAATCATGTCTTATAACATATCGTTGAATTTCGTATAGAAAGGAGTAGGTACCACTACTTTTTTTTGACGAACGATGTAAAAAGGTAAAGTTGATGATGATATCTCGGTAATTAAACGTCTTCGTCATTAACATATACAATGTGCTGCCGTATGCCACAAGACAGCCTCGCAATATTTTAGATTTTAAAAAGCACATAGGGATAAGGGGTGGTCATTAGAAAACGTCATTTGGAAAGCTATGAACTGTTGACAGAAAAACACGACATAATCAAAGCAAGTGGACTTTTGTTCCTCCATCCTTGTCTTTTGACATTTTACAGCCAACTAGATGACGTTTTCAAAAAAAAAAACGCCTATTCCTCAAGATATAAGATTAGATCAGAATCTCCTTCAGAAAGAGATTTTTTTTAATTTAAGACGTTGATGGCATATACTTATTTATTTATATTTTATTTGATAGGGAAAAAAGATAGGGGATGTATGAAATAATTTACAAAAAATATTTAAAACTAACCCCACAGAACGTAAACATGTAAAAACTCAGTAAAAATTACGTAAAATATATCTTTCATTCTTTTCTTGCGTAAATAATAAAAAATATATAATATACTTCATAAATAAAAAAATATCCTGGAACTTTCTTCTTTACCTTATTGGCCTAAATCTAACAATAAATAACATTTTGGACTTTGACGCACTGGTTGGAAGACCCTATATTTCGGTATACAAAGTACTGATCATAATATTGATATAAGCTGATCAGACTAGTAGGTATAGTGGTATACCTATAAAGTCGCTATAAAGTAACTCACAGTTATTCTTTATACAATAAACACGACTGCAAACCGGTTTGTTGACTTGCTGGAATTGCTACTAACGACACAGAAATTACACAAATACGATAATTTTCTATCTAGGTTCCAAAAAATATAAAGATATAAAAAAACGTACCTGATTACTCTGAGCCATTTCCATTGTGGACGATCCGTTGGTAACTAAAGTAGTGCCGTTGGTTTCAGTCATGTTAAAACAAAAATTATAAAATCACAAAGCTAAACCGAAAACATAATCCCGAAACTTAATATCGCCAACTTCACGGGTTAACTGCGATATCGCAGCACGAAACGGACCCTACACACTGCAACAAACAAACCGAACTAAAAAGTAAAAAGCAACGCGAGTGGGATTGCTGCGAATCAGGAGCCAGCAGCCGCGTGTCTGCTTGTAACGTGCTCTTCAGGTGGGAAGGTCGAGGAGGAAAGTACTAAATCCAAGTAACAGGTGAGATGTAAATAGTCATACAGCCTTCCAAGGTAAATTATTAATGGATTGTCGTAATTCATGATAATAATTATTGGTGATTTAGATAAAAAAAAATAACTGTATCATTTTATTAGACGCTTACTAAATTATAATGTAATCTCAGATTGCCAGCGACACGCTCATCAGTTCGACATAATTAATTCTATGTAACACCTAATAAAATCCGCTTTAAATTTCAAACAATAAAATTAATAAATAATATTTAACGGATAAAATATCTTTCAAAGCTTGGGTATAAAAATATTTGTGCATAGACCGTTGGTATTTTTATTCAATGGCAATAAGTGATGTAAGACAGTTTATGGAGTTTAAACAATATTTGACAGAGAGAAAAATGTAGATAGAATTTGGAGCGTCTCCATATGGGAGATTAATATGTTGCCTTTTCCATTGTCATTGTTTAAAAGATATGTGGATGATACAGGGTGTTCCGAAATTAGGTGGCCAAACTTAAACAGGAGATCCCTGAAGCCAAAATAATACGGATATGTCAAATAAACATGTATCGAGAAATGCCCCCTAACGGAGCTTTGCCTCCCTAAAGATAGGAGCAGAACTATAGTTTTTTTAAATTTATTCTCATACTGTTGATACCTATTAGAATTACAGTTGTTTCTCTAATGTAATAATGTTTGCATGGGGAATCTAATCCGAGAAACAAAGTTGTGAAAATTTAATCATACAGGGTGGGCCATTTTGGTGATACATGTATGGAAATATCGGTAGCCGTTCAAGATACAGTGTCGGTTAAATGGGGAAAGTTTTAGAGAATTTTAAAGAAACTCACATCTGATTCTCAAATTCAATTATCATTTGCCGTTTTCTAGGAAAATGAAAATATGTTAAACTTTCCACTTTTAACTTTGCTCTGTAGTGTCCAAACCAAGTCAATGAGAGTTTTCAAAATAAAACCTTATTAGAGCACATTTTGACGCAGAATACGATGACATATAAAACAAAATTCTATCGTCATTAGAATCCGAGCTATGTGTGGCAACTTTGTTATTTCTTATAGACGCCATCTTGGATTTTTGTATTTTTGAAAAGCGCTCAAAAAACCCTTTTCAGTGATGTACATGTCGATATTATTTACACATACATTATTTACACATACCAAAAATCGAATTTCGATTCGAAAATCGACTTACGTTTTACACACGAGGAAAAGGCCGTTATGTTAGAATGTTATATTAAAAGTAATAGAAATTCCACGATAGCCTCAAATAGTTACTTTGCTACTTATCCTGAGAGGCGACAACCCTACTGCCGATATTTCGCGAAACTTACAAGAAATGTAAGTATTTTTGGGAGTTTTAAACAACCTCGTAGTAAGAAATGCAATAAGAACAATAACAACCGGAGTAATGAAATAGTGACATATTTCAATGAAAATCCGTCAACGTCTACAAGAACAGCGAACCGAGAGTTACACATTCCTCGAACCACCATTAGAAGGGTTTTAAGTCGCAACAAATTTCACCGGTATATACGAAGGCGTAGAAGGGCCAACAAGATTTGTTTTCTTAAATTCCGAGTTCAAAGTCGGAATTTAGTTAAATTCCGAGTTTAAAATCGGAATTTAGTTAAATTCCTAGTTTAAAGTCGGAATTTAGTTAAATTCTGAGTTTAAAGTCGGAATTTTGTTAAATTCCGAGTTCAAAGTCGGAATTTAGTTAAATTCCGAGTTTAAGGTCGGAATTTAGTTAAATTCCGAGTTTAAAGTCGGAATTTAGTTAAATTCCGAGTTCAAAGTCGGAATTTAGTTAAATTCCGAGTTTAAAGTCGGAATTTAGCTAAATTCCGAGTTTAAAGTCGGAATTTAGTTAAATTCCGAGTTCAAAGTCGGAATTTAGTTAAATTCCGAGTTTAAAGTCGGAATTTAGTCAAATTCTGAGTATATGATTGACAAATCAGTGGCGTAGACGCAAGGTTAATAAAACATTTCTATTTCATGTTGTACACGAACGACAAAATATTCTTTGTGAAATGGATCAAAATTTTGTTAACTACGACGTCCTCTTTAAGACTCCTATTGTGATTACTTTTAAGAGCTATGATCGATATCTCGGAACGTTTTTTGCGGGAATACCCGCGCCAATAAAACACATAGACTTTAAAAGTTAATTGATTTTAAAATCATTGGCGTATATTGATAGTTAATAATGAAAAAAAAATAAAATTGTAGAGATAATAAAATAAAAAAGAAAACTGCTAACATAAAAGTCGATACGACATAATTTTTCGTAATTTTGAAAGCGTTTTATCTCAGAAACCACTTTTGATAAATTCATAGTTTAAAAGAGCTCTGAAGGAACGTTTCTTCTAGAACTAACTACCTTGGGCAATCTTTAATTAAACCAGTTTTATCGATGTAATACGGTATAAAGCTTTAAAGTTGAACTCACTCCATTTGATTGGCGTTGGGTAGAAGAACATTTGCACTGGGGAATGGCAGAGTGGAACAATAATTGCATTTTTACAAATGAATGTAGATTTTTGTTGTATGCATCAAATGGACGTATTTTAGTGTTGAGAGGCCAGAATGAACGAAACCTGCAAGAAGATATAGAACCCAGAGTGCCATTTGGGGGTGAAAGTGTCAGCGTATGGGGAGGCGTAATGGGAAATGGAAAGACTGACTTAGTGGTTTTGATTGGTTTTAATTTTAACCTGAACTAACCTGAACGCAGTTAGATATCGATATTTGTGTATGAATGAAATTGTTATTCCCTTCGCTCAGAACTTTGGAGATGGTTTTATCTTAGTTGACGATAATGCATGGTCACACCGGGCTTAAATTGTTAATGAAGTTCTGAGAGAGAATAGCATCGAGGGCATGAATTGGCCTGCTAGGTCGCCCGATATGAATGTTATAAAGTGATGAGCAGAATGAAACTAAAACTGAAAGAAAGAGAGCAAGAATTTCAAAACTTGGATGAATTCGTAGTGGTACTTAGGGAGGAATGGGAAGCCATTCCCCAGGAGTTTATCAGAAATTTGGTGGAGACCATGCCAAGAAGGGCGGCTGAGGTAATGCGAGTGTTCGTTGGGCCCACACATTATTAAGTACATAAATTCCTAGATTTAGTTTACCTCATTAAATTTTTGAATTGCACTCGTATTTTATTCGAAACCACAAAACAAACATCCCCAAAACCGTTCCGATATTTAGCAAACCTATTAAATAACACTTCACTTAAGTTAATAGTACATTTTTGAAGTTACAGCAAAGGAGCTGGGAAATCATTAACAGTGATGATATCACAGAAGTAATATTAAAGTTTTGCGAAAACATCCGAAGCAATCTTTATGAACTAGAGTTCTACGTCACTAATTTTGTACTTAATGAGCTTTTAAACTTAGTTTATATCATTAAAATCGGATGACCTACACTGCTATACCGAGCAAAAAAATACTTCAAACTTTTTGAAAATACCCTGTAACTTTATCTCGAGCATAAAAAGAAAAACCGCCGAACATGTCCCGAGATATCTACCAAGCCTATAAAATGACATGACAAAGTTGAAAAGTTAAGATTTACCGTAAATATCAAATAATGCAATCAGTTCAAATTTTACATTTTTGCGCCGTATCACAATGATAAAACTGGTTTAGTTAAAGATTGGTTCAGATAGTTAGTTCTAGAAGAAAAGTTCTTTCAGAGCCTTTTTAAACTATAAATTTATCATAAATGATTTCTCAGATAAAACGCCTTGAAAATTTCCAAAAATTAGGTCGTATCGATCTTTTTTGTTAGCAGTTTACTTTTTTATTTTATTATCTCTACACTTTTATTTGTTTGTCATTATTAACTGTCAATATTCGCCAATGATTTTCAAATCAATGAACTTTTAAAGTCTATTAATTTTATTGGCGCGGGTATTCTCGCAAAACACTGTAATTTATAGAACGGTGCAAAACTTTTTGTAAACGTCCCGTAACTCTTTTTGTCGACAAAAAAAAAACAAAAAACCGCAAAAAACTTCCCAAGATATCGATCACAGCTCTTAAATGTAATCACTAAAGGAGTCTTGTTAAAAGTTAGGACACCCACCATGAAGTCGTAGTTAACAAAATATTGATCCGTCTTTTAAACATTTTTCTGCCGTTCTTGTACAACATTGTTCTTGCGTCTACGCCACTGATTTGTGAATCATATGTAACTAAATTCCGACTTTAAACTCGGAATTTAACTAAATTCCGACTTTGAACTCGGAATTTAACTAAATTCCGACTTTGAACTCGGAATTTAACTAAATTCCGACTTTAAACTCGGAATTTAACTAAATTCCGACTTTAAACTCGGAATTTAACTAAATTCCTACTTTGAACTCGGAATTTAAGAAAAAAAATCGTGTTGGCCCTTCTACGCCTTCGTAGGTATAGGCCGTCCATCGTGCAAGGACTTCTGGAAGGAGATTCTGTGCGCAGATTGCAATTTTGTCACTGGTTTGTAAGGAAATGTGAAGAAACCCCCAATTTTAGAAGGAATGTAGTATGGACTGATGAAAGTCACATAAGCAACTTTGGTATTTTCAATAAACACAATCACCATCATGGGGCTACAGAGAATCCTCACTTAAGAGCCCCACGTAGATAACAAACCCGGTTTGGTACCAATGTTTGGTGCGGTATTTATGGTAAATACTTATTAAGACTCTGGATAATTAGTTACTCTGTTTGGTCAAGTTAATAATGATGTACTATTTTTTAGTAGAAAGGTTGTTTATTTATTGTTTAATTTATCTTTTAACCAGTTGATAGGACCATTTTTTTATCAAGTCACCTTGAATGCAGAGCGATATTTTACAATGTTGCAAAATCAGATAATCCCGGCTATCTTAGAAGTGGTTCCACAAAACCTATTGCCTAATGTGTTCTTCCAACAGGATGGTTGTCCTGCTCATAACTCAGGACGTGTCAAAAACTTACCGAGGGAAACATTTGCTGAAAACATAATTTCTCATCTATCCCTTGGCCTGCTAGGTCTCCAGATATCACCCCCCTAGATTTTTACCTGTGGGGATATGTCAAAAACGAGATTTATCAGTTTGATCCCCCACAGAATTTGCCAGTACTTGAGGCGAGAGCTCGAGAAGTATTTACTCGCATTAGTCGGTACACGCTTCGACGAGTCACCAGTAGTGTTTTGGAACGGTGCAATGCATGCATAGCAAACAATGGAGGACACTTTGAATAGGAGGATCCAAGTTTTTGTCATTTTTAGCTTAATTTCATTTTCCTTAATGTTGAAATTTAATACGTTACTGGTTTGTAATAAAAATATTCTAACATTAGTACTTTTATTGGTCTGTAAAATAAAAAAGCCGTTTTTGAAATCAACAGATAACTTAAAATACACAAAATATATCTGTTTAATCAATCTTGACATTTGAGCATTGATAATGTTTTGACGAACAAGATGGCGGCCAAGTGTCAAAGCCTACTATGGAAAAAAATCGATATTTTGTAACTTAGAATTATAATAATAATATCGACATGTACATCACTGAAAGGGGTTTTTTGAGTGTTTTTCAAAAATACAAAAATCCAAGATGGCGTCTATAAGAAATAACAAAGTTGCAACACATATCCCGGAATCTAATGAAGATAGAATTTTGTTTTATATGTCATCGTATTATTCGTCAAAAAGTGCCCTAATAAGGTTTTATTTCAAAAACTCGCATTGACTTGGTTTGGATACTACATAGCAAAGTTAAAAGTGCAAAGTTTAACATTTTTTCATTTTCCCAGAAAACGGCAAATGATAATTGAATTAGGAAATCAGATGTAAGTTTCTTATAAAATTCTCTAAAACTTTCCCCATTTAACCAACCCTGTATCTTGAACGGCTACCGATATATCCATACATGTATCACCAAAATAGCCCACCCTGTATATAGGCGTAACCTTTGGGTAAGAACTAGTACACAATTTGCCGTAACTTTTTTTGGGTTAGCATTTTACCTTTTTTCTTAATGAATTTTGAAATTATGGACGATTCTTTTAAGAAAAGGTACTCTTTGATTATGTCGCTCAGACGAACCATTTTTCCAGAAAATATTTTTAAAGGTATTACTTCATTATATAGGTACTGTTACGGGATACGGGTTCCAAATAGAACTGTAGATAGCGGGTGTAGGATAAATAAGAAGCTACTTCACGATTTCGATCTTTATTTAGATCTTCTTCAAGGCTTAATTCAGTTTGAGAAGTATCTCACCTAAGCTATATGTATTTCTCCTACCGGACATAAGGCAAAAATAAAACAATCAATCCACCAAACAGACAACGACCACATGAGTTAAAGACGAACAAAACACCATCCGCCAGGAATAAAATAAGCGATGATTTTTGTCGTTCACCCGCTATCTACACTTCCACTACACACTTTTATTTATTAAGAAAAACTTGGGCATCCGAAAAACGACTAACTTTTATTATTACTTTAAAAGCATTACAGTGCTCAGCTCACAGCAGAAATCACATGACCTACCACGCTGTACACACATAATCATAGATGCCGCAATAGTCTATATTTAAACAGAAATTATTTCAAACTATTTCAAACACCCCCACTAGTTTGAAAACATTTTCGTACAAATGTACAAATACAAAAATAACAACTTATTATCACCAATCAAATGTAGCACACCCAAAAGTTCCATGAACCTATAATGCTTAACAGATCCCAGCGACTTTGTTAATACATCTGTCGGCATTCTATCAGTTTGCAAATAAACTGCTCAACTTAAAGTTCGGCAAATGCAATTTTTCGTGTCATTATCAGCTGTAACTTTTTAAGCAATGAATTGTTATATATACAATTTGCATAGTCTGAAACATCATTTCCTCTAGATTAAAGAAGCGGAAAATTAAAAAAAAACGACATTACCTTTATTATACAGGGTGTGAAACAAAGTGGTGTACAAATTGCAAAATTTAGATGCTCTGCCATTTCGCAATATTTTTTTTTCTTTATCGTTTTCAGGTAAGGAGTAATAATAATAATAATAATAATAATAATAATAATAATAATGGTCTTTATTTCAAAATCTATGTTACAATAACATGAGTTGAAATACCGTCACAAAACATAAAAAAAAATTACACTGAAAAATAGTTATCCAAGCAGTAAGGCTCTAGCTCTATTAAATTTTTTTTTACAAGGTTTTTAAATTTATTGAGACTTTCAGTTCTTTTTATATAGACAGGCAGTTTATTGTACAATCTCAAGCACATGTAATGCGGACCATTTTCACTTAATGTTAAACGATGTACTGGGTATATTACATTGATTGACCTGGTATTATAATAATTACTCACATTATTCTGGAATAAAGTCCTATTTTTCACGAAAAACATCAGGCATTCTAGAATGTACACATTATACACTGTCAAGATCTTATTTCTTTTAAAGACTGTTCTGCATGACTCAATGTAACCCATGCCCAGAATGGTTCTTATTGCACGCTTCTGAATGACAAATATTTCATTTACCCGGTTTTGGGAGCCTCAAAAGATGATTCCGTAATAAATGGCAGATTGAAAAACAGCAAAGTATACAATTTTTAGTGTATGCTCATTCAAGTACCTATACTGATAACTCTAATGCTGTAACAGATAGAATTTATTTTTTTGAGATAGAGTCGATATGTGCATTCCAATCTAAAAATCGGTCAATATGAATGCCCAAGAATTTTACCTGTTCTGAGAACACTATATCCGTATCAAAATTCAATAGTTGCTCAACCTTTGATAACTTAGTTTTAAAGAGAATAGCTTTTGTTTTTAAATCATTTAGTATGAACCAATTCTGTTTGAACCAGAGATTTACCCTTCCCAAATACGCCTCGCCACTCTGGAGGATTCCATCAATCCTTGGACCTCCAACCACCAATGTGGTGTCATCAGCATACTGAACAATGCTCTCAGACAGTTCGCCAGTAGCTTTATCCTTAAGGTCATTTATAAAATCTACAAATAATATGGGTCCTAAAACACTGCCTTGGGCAATACTAGTTTGAGTTTCTAACATTTTAGAAATAATTTCCCTTCCTTTAGAAACAATTTTGACAGCTTGTCGCCTTTCACTCAAATATGACTTTAATAATTTCAACGCATTACCCTGTATACCATACCGATATAGTTTGCTCAGCGGACTTTCCCCATCCACACAGTCATATGCCCTTGAGAGGTCAAGGGGCATTCCAACTGCCATACTGCCCTCCTCCAAGTTTTTAAGTATGATGTCAATAAATTGAAATATTGCAGTTTGCTTTGACTTTCCTCTCCAGTATCCATGCTAGCTATTATGGAGAACACCACTTAGTTCAAGGAAATTTATGAACCTATCACGTACTAGGAGTTCAAAAAGCTTGGAAAAACTGGACAATATGCTAATTGGTCTGTAGTTGCTTAGGTTTTCGGGTTCTCCCTGTTTATAAATAGGTTTTACGAGGGCAACCTTCAATTCTTGTGGGAATACCCCGTACTTAAAAGAGTTATTAATAATGTAGCAAATAATCTCGCTACAAGCATTCACTGACATTTTCACAATGCTGGCTGGAATTTCATCTATGCCTGAACTATTTTTGTTTTTTATATTTTTTGCTATTTCATTTATCTCAGCTGGACTTGTTGGTCTTAAGTACATAGATTTATCATTCTCTTGAAAGGTGCACTCGCCAGGACTCTGATCACTTACAGACGCCAAATCGGGCAGATCTCTCGCAGTGGTTTGCAGGAATGAACCGTACTTATTTGCAATATCTTCAGAGGTACCACCAGGAATCCTGATGTCCAATTCATATCTAGCACTTTTGCCGACAATTTCGTTACAAATATGCCACATAGACTTCACTTTATTGTCTGACTTCTTTATTTTATTTTCATAATAACTGCCTCTCGATTGCCGAAGCAGATTGTCATACTCCTTTTTTGTTTCAGAGTAAGCAGCTTTAAAACGATCGTCATGTCTTACTAGAATAAGCAAAATATATAACCTATTTTTACATTCAATAACTTGGGGATTATTATACATAGCTTTTTTATTTCTTTTATTTTTAATTTTCAGATTTTTTACTGGAAAGTTATTATTGAATGCCAATTTGTACAGCTTCATAAATGCAGACCACTGCGTGTTCACATCCTCTTTATTGAGATTATAGACCAATGACCAGTCTTGCTGCTTGAGGAAATGAATAAACTTTACCTTGTTATCAACAGAGAAAACTCTTACCGACTTAAGAGGAACAGTTAGTTTGATATCCTGAACCTTAATCAACACTTTTTGGGCTTTGTGACCCGACACACAGCTATCAAGAACATACCCCTCTGCATCCTTACTATTAGATAACATATTATCAATACAACTCTGTGAGTTATTAGTAACTCTGGTATTGCAGTGTATGATTGGAAACATACCATATGAGCTCAGTAAGGATAACAGATCTGTCCTGTTCTTATTAACTTTCACAAATTCTATATTGAAGTTTCCGCACAAGAATATTAATCTATTACATTTAAAAATCGAAATTAATAATTCTTCAAGTTTGTCGAAGAAGATGCAGATATCTCCTGATGAATGTTACTGTCAATTACTGCACATTCAAATGATCCACATACAGACAAGTTATTTAGTTTTCTCCTTACATTATACTTGATATCATGATGAACATAGATTGCAGTCCCCCATGACGCCCTTCATCTCTGCAGAATGTAGATGCAATCTTAAAGTTTAGAATCCCCAACTGCTTCACCTGATCCTCAGTCTTCCATTGTTCTGAAAGGCACAAGATACATCATTCGCTGTGAGACTGCATCAGAAAATTCATCGGGTTGAAATAATGTTATTTTTCACTTTGGGATTCTATGAAAAATGTTCAGTGTAATTTGTTTAATTTCTGTATCTCTCTAATCGTCTTCTGTATATGGGACACCTTGTGTCCCTGGCAGAGTGGTGGTTATCTGCTTCGTTGTACTGCATCTTTGTGCAGTTTGGCCACTTTAAAATATCTGAGGCAGATTCGCTGCTTAAATGATCTTTGCCACATTTGTGACAGCACTGTTTACAATTACAGTATTTAGCAACGTGACCAAATCCACAGCATTGAAAACACATAGCTAGGTTTATGTGTTCTTTAACATTCACTCTTAGAAAGTCAAAGTTTATTATACCCTTTTTTAGAAACCATTTGGTTATCATTGGTGGGGCTTGTAGAATCCAGTTTTCTTTCATAGCGTCTCTGCATGTTTTTTTAGCTATGACACTGATTTTTCCTTTTACGTCGCATTGCAATCCAGATTCAATTTCGTTGTTGAAGACGACTAGATGCGAAATAAACTTCTCATTTGAAAAACCTTTTTCAACCCCTGTGATCGCAAACATCGGGTCATGGCTCTGGATCTCCTTTGATTGTACATTTGTTTTGTGTTTGAGAGCTTGTTGCAATTTTGTTTGTTGGTCAGTGTCATGGCTTTCTATTATTATGGCACCACTCTTCAGATGTTTAATATTCTTGAATCCACCATTTGTTTCGTTCATGTTGATTTGTTTCTTTAGTTCTTGGGCGACGAGTTTTGCGTCATTGACGTTCTCAATTGTAATTAGGGTATTATGTTTCTCTTTGGAGTTACCCATTGTTGTTCTGCTTTCTGATTGGTAGTGTCTTCTTGTTTACTCGTTTCTTCGGCTACCACTTTTGCATAGGTTCTTTTCTGTTGCACATTTTTAATAGCTTCTTGCTTGCCTAGATTCTCTGTAACCCTGGGAATATGTGGATTGTGCTCTAGAATGGCATTTTCTTTTTCTAATACTCCTAGTCGAAATACTAGTAGTATTATACATTTTTGTATCGATAATGAGGATTTTCTTAAATAATCAATAACACATTGTGGAATTATAGACTCTTTGCTTGTTTGTGTTGCCGAGTCATCTATATTTCCTAGTGAGTTAAAGACGTCCATAATGATGCTTTCTGTGTTAAGCGAATTCCTAGGTGTTGTAGCAATTTCTGCCCGAATAGTAAGCCAACATCCATATCTCGGGACCTTTTCGCCAGATTTTTTATTAAAGCACTCTGAATTTTTATACAGAGCGAAACGTAAAATGTGTGAAATTCTTATTGCTGATATTTTTAAATTGTCGTAGTTCGGAAAAGCGGTAAAGAATCTTACTGCGTTTTCCCTCATTTATTGACATTTTGTCTGCCGATTGTTACCCATTCAAAAAAATTAAAAATAAGTGACGTTTTTTCTTGTATACTAGCATTCAAAAAATATGATACCATTATTGTTAATGCTCGTGACTTATGATAGCAATATTAAATAAAATAACCTTTCTAGAGCTAAAGGGAAATCGAAAAATACCGTCGCAGATAGCCAACATCAATATCTCTAGACGTTTTTGTAATTTTTTGTTTCTAAGGCATTAGAACTTATACAGAAGGAATCAAAATATTTTTGAAAATTTCGTTAGCAGTTATTTCTAATCATCGTAATTCGCGGATAAGTTGACGGATTATTTTTATTATTATGTTTTTATATATTTATTTATGTTTATACCAGGTGTCCAGCAGAACCCTGGACATAGGAGATTAACATGGGAAATCGGTTTTTATTTTTTTGCGCCTGTACGGTTGAATTGATTGAAAAACTTTTAAGAGTAAAGTTGTAGAGCTTATGGTTAGCTATCATCCTGTAATTTTTTCAATACCTCAGTTTTGGCTGTTTTTTGGAAAGACGCCCCGAAAATTGCAAGAATTTGAATTTGGCGCGTCACCCCCACCATGCATGTGCAGTGTCGCCAACATAATAATTTCATATGTCAGAGTCAGAGCCGATTTTTCTTTCTTATTTATTTTGAGGGACTATCGTGTAGGAATTAAAGTTATTATGCAGTGAAAATTAACCGAAAACCTGACGATAATGTAATGTTAAATCATACGGTAAGTAAAAGTTACGTTTATAATTATCATAATTGGTAAAAGAAAAATCATTCCAATTTGTGTATGGGTGGTTGTCTAATTCGTTTTAGTTTAGGAATACAACCACAGTGACATGACAATTTGTCTCTTGTCACCAATTATGGGTGTTCGTTGTTGTTGTTGTTATTATTGAGGTGAATTCATCTATCTCCAAATGTTTTACTTCAAAAGTGTCTAATTTGCATCCTGCATGTAAAAAACCCTTGCTAAGTGCTGGATTCTTCTATGACAGACAAAATCTCATTGGAAAACCAAATACAGTGCGCCCCAAAATGCCAATCCACACATTAACAACTTCTCGACGTTGGTCTCGGTTGTCCTGCACTGTATGTGGATTTTAGAGAGTCCAAACTCATTTATTTTGTTGATTTGAGGGACCATTTCTCCAAATTAACATTCATTGGTGGAACAAATGTTTATAGCAAACAAGCAAGACCAGTAAGCAGATAGCGATGGATGTTTCATCTGCTAAAACCAGTTTCTTTCATGTTTTCTCTATGTATCTGGAGATTATAGTGCCAATAGCACCAAGAACAATCAATCTTAATAAAGGTGATAGTGTTTTTATAGGAATAGTTGTTGTTATCTGTGTTATTACCTAAATTTATATTACATTTCTTTTTCATGTCCACTTGTTAATTTCTTCTGTTAAGAAATTTATGTATAGAAATTTATTTATGGTTAGATTATGTATAGATTGATTATGGAAATATACTTATTTTGGTACTTGTTGCATCCACTTTTTCACACACAATTTCCCCGAAATAAAAATGTAATGTATACAGAAAGCTTGTATTTATTGATATTAAAGGTTTGATTTTCATTTGTTCACTTTGACAGCAAAAAAAATTGAACATCGAAATTAGGAACCATTTTGTTGATACAGTGTCAAATTTAATTTTTCTTATTTCTTATTTAAATGTTTTATTAGTTAATTTTGAGGAGAGAAAACTTGTTTTAAAACAATACTGGGCTGGTAATTCCTTTGTTCAAATTCGAGACAACATTGTTGCATTGTTTCCTGAACGACCAATACCAGCACTCAGTTCACTTCAGGCGGTGGTTGCTCGTTTTGAGGAAACTGGGAGTATTAACCCGATATGTTCCTGTGAGCGCAAGCGACGACTTCAAGCTGGTGCAGCTCCAGAGGATGAAAATGTAGCAAAACTTGTTGTTCTTGCTACAGTAAACGATGATCTTTCCAAGAGTATTCGACAGATTGGCCAAGAAACTGGACTTAGCAGATCGACCATCCATAATTATCTGCAAAAAGAAGGTTTTAAAAGCTACAAAAAGGAGCACCATCAAAAACTCTTACCCACCGACCTTTTCCCCCGAATGGAGTTTTGTGAAATCCTGACTGAAAAAATTATTGCAGCCCCAAGATTTGTTAGAAACATTTGTTTCACGGATGAATGCTAATTTGGATTGATTGGCTCTTCAAATCAACAAAATGATCGGATTTGGGCACTCCAAAACCCACATATAGTGCATGACAATCGGGACCAACGTCGAGCAACTGTAACGTGTGGATCGGCATTTTGGGGCGCCATGTTATAGGTCCATTTTTCATTGATTGCAGTTTGAACGCCAACAAATATGGCAATATGCTTCGCAATGACATTTTGCCTGCTGTAGAAGCCATCCAGGCATTAGAACGGGTTTTTTACATGCAAGATGGGGCGTCGTGTCACACTGCACTGCAAAATAGACGTTTTTTAAACGAAACATTTGGTGATAGGTGGATCGGAAAGTTTGGAGCAATTAATTGGCCACCTCGCTCTCCGGATTTGAATCCCTGTGAATTTTTTGTTTGGGGATTCATCAAGATCGTCTCTAGCAGAGAACTAAACAATATGCAAATGTTCAAGAGTTGAAACTTGCCATTCAAGAAATTTGTAGCCAAGTTACGGTGGTGATGTTGGACAATACATGTCGCAATTTTGAAAAGAGGCTTGCATATTGTACCTCTGCAGAAGATGATCATTTTGAACAATTTCTCTGACGTGTCACATGTAGTCCTGTATTTTATTTATTTGTTTATTGTTCTTGTTTACCTCTGTGTTTGATGTTAAACACATGGGTGGTTATTCACTTTCTTTGTAGTATGTAATTAAATGGTTCTTTTAAGAGCTGCTAATCCGTATTTTCTTTTCGCCAATTCCACGATAACTCATTTGTAGAGTACAATCACATTTCAAGCTTGGTTCTTGGTTTGCCCAACAAATGTATCCACCCAACTCGCCGTCCTTAATAATTCTTAACATTAACCTAGCATTTTAAGCTTTTAGCTTTACCAATGACAAAGACAAGAGACATATCGTCGATCCGTTGTCTGTTGCTAATCTAAAATGAATTAGACAACCAGCCATACACAAATTGGAATGATTTTCCTTTTACTAATTATGATAATAATAAACGTAACTTTTACTTACAGTATGATTTAAGAACATTATCGTCAGGTTTTCGGTTAATTTTCACTGCATAATCACGTTAATTACTACATGATAGTCCCTCAAAATAAATAAGAAAGGAAAATCGGTTCTGACTCTGACATAAGAAATTATTATGTTGGCGACACTGCACATGGTGGGGGTGACGCGCCAAATTCAAATTTTTGCACTTTTCGAGGCGTTTTTCCAAGAAATAGCCAAAACTGTGGTATTGAAAAAATTACAGGATGATAGCTGACCATAAGCTCTACAACTTTACTCTTAAAAGTTTTTCAATCAAAACAACCGTACAGGCGCAAAAAAATAAAAACCGATTTCCCATGTTAATCTCCTATGTCCAGGGTTCTGCTGGACACCCATAACGAGTTTTGTTTTGCTTGTTGTGATGTGGCAAGGGCATTAGTATTGAGTATTTGTATTGAATGTCTTACGGCTATTTTGACTTGTAATTTTATTTATTTTTACTTTGACGTATTTCAAACCTGTTTTGTACTTAATATTGTTTTGAAATAAATGCTGATTGATTGATGTTGAAACCGGTTTTTCGGAGCTTCTGTGAGGTTTCAATTACCTGGTTTACATAACTTTCCATGCTTTCACAGCTATCCAACCTTAATAAAATTAGGGTCCTCAAGAGTCCTATCTTCCTGGTAAAGTACAAGGTCTTCATAAAGATGTTTTATTCTGTCCCACACTTCTTTACAGGTTTTCGCAGTTTACAGTTCTTTCACATGCACATAGAGAGACTGATCTAAAGTTAAGATAAGTTTTGCCTTAGCTTTTTCCACTAAAATCGTGTCGGTTTCAGTACCGTCCACACATTTTGTTAAGCCTTCGAGGACAAAAATATTCTCCATTGCAAAAGACCATTCTTCATAGTTTTCTCGACCTAGCAGCTAAGAGTTTACAGACATTTTTCAACCGAAAACGGAGCAACTTTTAAAAGAAACACAACAAACTGAAAAAACTCGCGGTTACAACCGATAAAACGCGTTTCCTTGATACGTTACACGTGTCTGGGTTCTTAGGTGCCTGTCTGGGCCCATAAGCTGTTAAAAAAAAATACACGTTTGCTCTTCGGCATCAGAAAAGCGACTAACTTTTATTAATACTTTAAAAGCCTTACAGTGCCCAGCTCACAGCAGAAATCACATGACCTATCACGCTGTACACACATAATCATAGATAGCTCAACAGTCTATGTTTAAACAGATATGATTTCAACCTATTTCCAACGTCCCTGGTCCGAATGAAGCACTAATGGTACGCTGAATCTACTGAAGAATTCGTCAACCAAGATCCTTTCCACAGTATTAGTTTCCTGATTTGGTAGTGCATAAGCTTCAGGCCATTTACTGAAATATTCCATGGCAACTAATATGTATTTGTTACCATCGTCCGTTTCTGGAAAGGAAACTGCC
The DNA here is from genome assembly GCA_951812265.1 of Taphrorychus bicolor. Classification (NCBI taxonomy): domain Eukaryota; kingdom Metazoa; phylum Arthropoda; class Insecta; order Coleoptera; family Curculionidae; genus Taphrorychus; species Taphrorychus bicolor. The sequence goes on along the minus strand of OX638300.1, from coordinate 48,899,107 downwards.
ACGTCGATCGCAATTCCTTCAAATGGGGCGCCAACATTGTATTGCTTTATTTGCCCCCTAGTCTTTCTTTCGGGTCCTTTTACGGAGCAGCAGGTATCACAGTTTTTGAATCTCGGGAATTCACCCGTAGTACCTTTCCTAAATTCCATCCAGGGTCTTATTCACTCCAAAATGGCCCTCAGACACTCTTTTGTGCATTTCTCACAGGACATTTATCCGTCTACTTTCTGGTACGACAAGCTGGAGTGTGGCACTTTTCTCGTCTGAATAGACTTTCCCCACTCCTATTCAGTAAACCATTCAGAATCGCCAAGGAATCCCATTGAGCTTACATAGCTTTTACTTCCGGGCTCTTATCTGCTATGTCCTTCTAATCAGGTCTTTGATTTTCCATATTTCATTGACGTATTAACCCCAAAGCATTATCGCTTGTTTGTTCGACCTTCATTTGTTCAGTGGTCCAATGTTCGTCGATGTCAATCCTGGTTCTCCTAAGAATGCTTGGTCCTTCTCGTTGTTCTACTCGTTGGCAGTGTCGACATTCCTCTTTACAAGGCCTGCGTGATAATGCATCTGCATTACCCTGAGATCTGCCTGGACGATGTTCAATCCTATGAATGATCCTGGAGGCTTCCGTGGGGCCGCCGATGTCAGCGTTCGCCCCTTCACACTGACTGGTTTTAGTTTTCCGGTTGATGTGCCAGTCCGCCAGATTGTCGACCCGGTAGAGTCTAACTCCTTTCCCGTCGAACGCGACAGTCCCTTTTAGAATGACCCATTCTGCCGCAGTTGAAACAAGATCCGGGTTTCTGTAGGTCGGCATGTCAGTCTATGTTTCTTCTGTAAGCAATGTCTTGTGCTGCTCCTTGATTGGTCGAAATATGAAGTCATTTGCTTCCTGAATTCACGCTGCTCGTCCAACAATTGCTTTAAGATTGAGTTTGCCTGCGGCTCTTCCTGTACGTCAACTATTCTAACTCAGCGGCCCGTGTTTATTCTCGACGCCTCATACTCCAATGCCCGAATTAATGCCTCATTTGCACTGGAAGGACGAGTCAACCTCAAATGGCATTTCAATTCACTATCGCGAACTCCTTCGATAAACTGCTGGACTGATAGCTGGTCAAGGAAATTAGAGGGAACCACAGGATACGCTAATCTTGTCAAACGCTCAATGTCCGCTTCAAATTCCTGTAGGTTTTCGCCTGGCTTCTGCTGCCTCATCCGTAGTTCTGTCTGGTAGACTATTTCGCGATGAGCATCACCAATGCGTTAGAGTTTTTTTTCAACTTTGATTCTCGAGTTAGATTCACCATGCAAACATTATTATATTAGGGAAATAACTGTAAAAACTATTTCAGCAGTATGTGAATAAATTAAAGAAAACTTTAGTTCTGCTTCTCCCTTTAGGGAGGCAAAGCTCCGTGAGGGGGTATTTCTTGGATATATGTTTATTTGACAAATCAATATTATTTTGGCCTAAAGAATGTCCTGTTTAAGTTTGACCACTCAATATCGGGGCACCGAGTATAATCACTTGTGTGCCGGAAAACCATATAGACACGATGTTTGAAGTATTCAATAGTTTCCACCCTAAACTATAGTTTACTTTAAAAAAAGAATCATCACAATGCATTCCGTTGCTGGATGTTCTCTTGATAAGAACCTCAGGTAACAAAATTAAAACTGACTAGTACCACAAGCCAATCTTTTCGGAACGATTTCTTAACTGCAATTCAAAACTTACTTATACACAAATTATGTTTTTTTTCAAGCGGAATAAAAGTACGTCATTTGTTTTCTCCATACGCACACCTAAAGTCGGCATTCTAATCCTGAGACCAAAAAAGTTGCAAAAAAGTCCTAGGCAGTAAAAGTAAAGTCAAAAGTCACCGCTACTGTGATGGTGGCGCATAGATAAGCGATTTTCATTCGCCAAAATTATTTTAACACTAGATAGACCGATCTGAGTGTATTGCCATCTTTACATTCTTATTGAAAAAACAAAGGATAGGAATACTCTCAGAGCGCTCGAGAGCACCACCCGAAACGTATGGACTGTATTAATTTGGGTTTTTAAATACATTTATTTCTTATTAAAACGGACAATCGACACAAAGCAGTTCAATGTTAACAGCCATTGTTCGCCCTTCTTTTTCTCTCTTTTGCCGCGTTGCCGCTTATTCTAATTTCTCAAATAGGCTCCAACATCCCGGCCGCCTTGGAGTACTTAGTACTTCAACTTAAAATTAATAATAAAAAAAAAAACTTAAATATAATATATTAGGAAACCTAAAATTTCTTCATCTAACGCCATAAATCATGGTATCCCGAAACAAGAGTTAGTCCAATTCAGCAACTGTTCATATCGCCTGATACATTTGGCAACACACAAAGACGGTTTATAGCTCGAGTTACTTCAGTGTTTCGTATCTTCACTCTTGCCACTCTAACGATACCGTCTGCTCCAGGAATTAACTCAGTGACTCGTCCTAGTGGCCAGTTGCAGCACAACATATTGTCTTCCTTTAACAGAACCAACGCTCCAACCTGCAACAACTCAGGATACCGTTGCCTCCACTTAACTCTAGTTTGGAGTTCAGCTAGGTACTCCTTGTGCCACCTTGTCCAGTAGTGTTGGATTCTAGATTGAATTGTTTGCCATCTCTTCAATCTATTTTCGGGAACATTTGTTAAATCTCTCTCCGGCAGAGCAGTCAGCGATCTTCCGATCAGGAAATGAGCTGGCGTTAGGGTAGACAGATCTTCTGGGTCCGATGTCAAAGGGCACATAGGGCCGTAAACGGTCGAAGGGAATATCCCTTCGACCTGTGTCAAAACCGTACTGAATTCCTCAAAAGTTAACGTTCTAGTTCCAATTACGCGTTTGAGATGACTCTTGGTGCTTTTTATGCCAGCTTCCCAAATACCTCCGAAATTTGGCGATTTTGTTGGAATGAAATGCCAGCGAATACGTTCGATTCCGAGCTGATTAGCAATGGCTTCAGAATGCTGTTCTAAGAATTCATAAACCTTACCAATTTCGTTGTTGGCGCCAACATAATTGGTACCATTATCTGAGTAAATGTTTGCTGGTCTACCTCGGCGGCCAACAAATCGCTTAAAAGCTGCTAAGAACGCTTCAGTAGAGAGTTCCGTCACCAACTCTAAATGCACTGCCTTGGTTGACATGCATATAAACAAACAAATATAAGCCTTAGTAATTTTTGCTCCACGAGTCTTTCGATCCCTAATAAAGAATGGACCCCCATAGTCTGTTCCCACGTTACAAAACGGAAATGTACTACTTACTCGCGTAGCAGGCAAATCACCCATTAAATATTGTAATGGTCTTGGATTAGATCGAAAACACACAACACAACTCCTAACTACTTTCTTACATAAGTTGCGACCTGATCTTGGCCAGTATCTTTCCCTAACTGAACAAAGAAGTAACTTAAAATTCGCGACGTTAGTTCATGATTAGAGGGCAAAATAATCGGGAATTTTTTGTCAAAAGGTTGAGTTGCATTTCTCAAACGACCACCCACACGAATTAACCCCTTATAGAAAAAAGGATTTAACGATAATAAGCTACTACTTCGGTGAACTGGTTTTTCCCTTTTCAGTGCGGAATATTCTTGAGGAAAGCTTTGCATTTGAGCGTCAACAATAAGTACAATTAAAGCATCCTCAATTTCACTAGGTACCAATAACCCGCTTTGTTTTTTCTTGCTTCTTGCATTATAAATGAATCGTCGTTCATAAGCTAAAACTCTTAAGACCCTTGTTAACGATGAGATCTTACTCAATAACTCGTGCACGAATGTAGGTTCTTTCGTTGCAATGTGCGAGACAGTCACTCGTTCTTCAGGAATTGGTTCCACGATGGCGTCACTTGAGAAATCCCAATTGCTATTATTCACATGAAACCAACTTGGGCCGATCCACCACAAACTAGTCTGAATCAAATTCTCTGCCAGTGCACCTCTCGACACCAAGTCTGCCAGGTTTTCTGATGATCTTACATAACCCCAATCTTTTGTATCAGTCAATGATTGTATTTCGCTAACTCTATTCGCTATGAAAGTTTTCCATCTAATTGGTGAACTCTTTATCCAACAAAGCACTATCGTGGAGTCGGTCCAAAAGTACTTCCCATCAAACCGCAAACCTAAGGACTCCATTGTTTTATTCATTAACTGACTTAACAAAACTGCACCACATAATTCCAGGCGGGGTAAACTTATTTGCTTTAAAGGAGCAACTCTGGACTTAGCACAAAACAAATGAGATGCAAAAAGTCCAGATGACAAGTTACAACGAATATACACGCACGCACCGTAGGCCTTGGTTGATGCGACTAAATCCATGAATCTCAATCTTTATATAATTGGAAACAATACCTTGTCTTGGTACCTTAATATTGTTGACGTTCTTCAAATCGGACTGAAACTCTTCCCATATCCTAAGAATTTCACTTGAAAAGGGTTCATCCCAACCGCACTTATGCTTCCACAACTCTTGCATAATCAGCTTTGCGGCAGTCAGTAACGGGCCTAACAATCCCAATGGGCCATATATCTGACAGATCACTGACAATATAGATCGTTTTGTAGGACACTTCAAAGGCAACCTCTCCGTATTAATCTTGTAACATATTGTATCCTGATTCGAATCCCAGAATATACCAAGGGTCTTACTATGTTCTCCCTCCTTTATGTGCACTACACTGACTTCCAGGTTCTCATTCAATTCAAATTTCCGGAATATGTTGCTGTCATTACATAACCACTTACGCAAAGGAAACCCAGCTGCATTAAGGCTTGTGTCTGTTTTTGCATTTTCAAAAGCTCCTTTTCGTCCTTTGCTCCAGTAAGAAGATCATCCATGTAAAAATCACGTTTTATTATTTTACTGACATCAGGATTCTTGTCTTCAACTTCAGCAGCAACCTGGAACAAACATTTTACTGCCAAATATGGTGACGAGGCATTTCCGTACGTAACGGTATTCAGAGAAAACACCTTCAGGTTTGAACTTTGCGTTGAACGCCAAAATATTTTCTGGTACTTGATCAGGATCAACAAGAATCTGTCTGTACATTTTAGATATGTCTGCGGTCATGACATATCTGTAAGTTCGAAACCTAAGCAGTATTGCAAAAATATCCTCTTGCAAGGTAGGTCCTACGTATTGCACGTCATTCAGCGACAAGCCTGTATCAGTCTTACACGATGAGTCAAAAACCACTCGACAATTTGTGGTCAAGCTATTTGTCTTAACAACGGCATGATGCGGTAAAAAGTAACCTTCTGAGGATTCTGCATCAACTTCTGACATATGATTAAGCGTTTCATATTTGGTCATAAATTTGACATAATCAAAAGTGGAATCTCCTTTGAGCAATCTCCTTAGAATTTCCCAAATCTTTAATATTTGGTTTAAAAGAAATTTTAACAATAAACCTACCCTATAATTTCTAATATATTTCTTTTCACTGTTTTCTCAAAGAGATTTTCACAAACCCTTTCTTCTTGAGACAAAGCTTCATTCTTGCTGACTTCTTCTATTTCCCAGAATTTCTGCAACAGGTCATCAGCTGATCTATTTGTATTTTCGACTAAATGACAATTTATCGAGTTTTTTGCATTGCACTTGGATAACTCGGTATTCCCTGCTACAACCCAACCAAACAAGGTATTTTTTAATATCGGTAGGTTTGATCCCAATGCTTCATAGCCCGGAGTCATGACTTTCCAAAAAATATCCGATCCGAGCAACAAATCAACATCGTTAGCTTCATTAAAAGAAGGATCCGTTAAATTAATCCAAGGTGGTATTTTCAATATTTTTTTTATTAAAACTTACACTAGGCAACTTACAAATAACATTTGGCATAACTAAACAGCGTACTTCAATGTTAAACTCACCATTACACGATTGAATCCTCACAGATACCTGTTGATTCACGTTTGATAAAGTTTGTCCTATTCCTCTAACCACATGCTTTACTGGACTTCGCCTCAAATCAAGCTCCCTGCATAATTTTTCTGACATAAAGTTCGACTGAGAGCCGCTATCCAACAAAGCACGTGCCCTCAAAGTTTTCCCTTGGCTTTCCAACAAAACCACTGCAGTCGACAATAAAACCTGCGAATTATCGCTCAATCGCGCAACGTCGCAATGCAATCCATGCGCCGCATCCTTTTCTAAGTCGCTGCTGTCGCCGTCGTCCCTTATCGGCGTGGTAATGGCTGCTGCGGCGTTCCCATTCGTTTCCGGGTTAACTGAATTTTCACCATCGTTTGACGAATTAAAATCTTTTTTGTCCAACTTCGATTCCAAATGAAGAACAGCTTATGGGACTTTTGGCACCTTGGACACTTTCGCGCTTTACATTTCCAAAACGGATGGGTGTCCCGAAGACAAATTGTACACAGTTTCAACTGCCGTACCGCGAAAATCCGATCAGAAATGGACAAATTTAAAAACCCTTTACACTGAAATATGCTATGCTCTTCCTTGCAATAATAACACCTAATCCTACACACGTCTTTATTTTCCGTGGACGAGAATCCGTAACTACGAGCTTTCCTGGTTTTAAAATCACTTTTCGATTCTTCTGATTTGCAATTTTCAAGCTTTTCAAGAACCTCGCATTTTTTCTTAAGAAATCCATTCATATCAGTTAATGCAGGTAAGTCTCCCGCAATTTTAAAACTTTCCCAATCGCGCCTGGTAACGGAATCAAACTTATTACATTATATATAAATAATTAAACGATCCCATGCATCTGTATTCTCACCTAATGCATTTAAGGAACGCAAATGTTTGTTAAATGAATCAAACAAATTTCTCAACTCGACATGAGATTCTTTTTGCAGTTTTGGATATTCAAATAAATCACGAATATGATTATGAACTATCATATTTTTATTCTCAAACCTCTCGGTCAGCATCTGCCATGCAACATTGTAATTGTCTGCTGATACATGCAATGAACTTATCATTTTAGCAGCCTCATTGACCAGAGATGTTCGAAGATAATAAAATCTTTGAATATTAGTGAAAGACTGATTTTCATGCACTAATGCCATAAAAATATCTTTAAATTCTAACCAATGACCATATTGGCCTTCAAATTTTGGTAGCGCTATGGGGGGTAACTTTACCAAGGATCGAACTGACTCATCCAATGACAAACCTGGTTTTGTGGCTGACTGTTCCTATTTAAGCAAAACCCGGCTTTGTGACACAGCCAAGTTAAGAGCGCTGGTCGAAAATAGGGTTCTAAATAGAATTCTGAGGTCCAGTTTGCTCCAAAATATGGACAAAGGCTCAATCCACCCCCACCCTCGAAAACATATAATTCCCTATTTAAGCAAAACCCGGCTTTGTGACACATCCAAATTAAGACCGTTGGTAGAAAATAGGGTTCTAAATAGAATTCTGAGGTCCAGTTTGCTCAAAAATATACACGAAGGCTCAATCCACCCCACCTTCGAAAACATAAATCTCCCTATTTAAGCAAAATCCGGCTATGTGACACAGTAGGTTATCTCCCTATATTGGTAAGCCCTGGTCAATGCCAAATTTGCATCGATGTTATAATAAAGACGGAATTATTAGGTATGTTCTAAAGCACAAGGAAATAACCGTTCCAGAACATATCCAGAATCCCCTTGCTTCTAAGTAAAGTACTTCAATTTGGGAGAATTGTTCCGGAATGATTAACCTTGGCGGATTAGAACAACTCTATTAGTGACAGAGCTGTATTTACAGTCTGTTAGTGTATTTACATACAGCGACAGACTGTAAATGCTTTCACTGCCAGTCTAATTTAGGTTTTAAATTGTTTTCCGGGCGTTGAAGCCGTTTTTGAGCCGTTTGAAGCCGTTTTTGAACAAACTGGACCTCAGAATTCTATTTAGAACCCTATTTTCTACCAACGGTCTTAATTTGGATGTGTCACAAAGCCGGGTTTTGCTTAAATAGGGAATTATATATTTCGGAGGGTGGGGATGGATTGAGCCGGATTGAGCCTTCGTCTATATTTCTGAGTAAACTGGACATCAGAATTCTATTTAGAACCCTATTATCTACCAACTCTCTTAACTTGGATGTGTCACAAAGCCGGGTTTTGCTTAAATAGGAAGATATATATTTTGGGGGATGGGGGTGGATTGAGCCTTCGTCTATATTTTTAAGCAAACTGGACCTCAGAATTCTATTTAGGACCCTATTATCTACCAACGCTCTTAATTTGGATGTGTCACAAAGCCGGGTTTAGCTTAAATAGGAAATTATATATTTCGGAGGGTGGGGGTGGATTGAGCCTTCGTCTACATTTTTTAGCAAACTGGACCTCAGAATTCTATTTAGAACCCTATTTTCTACCAACGGTCTTAACTTGGATGTGTCACAAAGCCGGGTTTTGCTTAAATAGGGAATTATATATTTCGGAGGGTGGAGGTGGATTGAGCCTTCGTCTATATTTTTGAGCAAACTGGACATCAGAATTCTATTTAGAACCCTATTATCTACCAACTCTCTTAACTTGGATGTGTCACAAAGCCGGGTTTTGCTTAAATAGGAAATTATATATTTCGGAGGGTGGGGGTGGATTGAGCCTTCGTCTATATTTTTGAACAAACTGGACCTCAGAATTCTATTTAGAACCCTATTTTCTACCAACGATCTTAACTTGGATGTGTCACAAAGCCGGGTTTTGCTTAAATAGGGAATTATATATTTCGGAGGGTGGAGGTGGATTGAGCCTTCGTCTATATTTTTGAGCAAACTGGACATCAGAATTCTATTTAGAACCCTATTATCTACCAACTCTCTTAACTTGGATGTGTCACAAAGCCGGGTTTTGCTTAAATAGGAAATTATATATTTCGGAGGGTGGGGGTGGATTGAGCCTTCGTCTATATTTTTGAACAAACTGGACCTCAGAATTCTATTTAGAACCCTATTTTCTACCAACGGTCTTAATTTGGATGTGTCACAAAGCCGGGTTTTGCTTAAATAGGAAATTATATATTTCGGAGGGTGGGGGTGGATTGAGCCTTCGTCTATATTTTTGAGCAAACTGGACATCAGAATTCTATTTAGAACCCTATTATCTACCAACTCTCTTAACTTGGATGTGTCACAAAGCCGGGTTTTGCTTAAATAGGAAGATATATATTTTGGGGGATGGGGGTGGATTGAGCCTTCGTCTATATTTTGGAGCAAACTGGACCTCAGAATTCTATTTAGAACTTTATTATCTACCAACGCTCTTAATTTGGATGTGTCACAAAGCCAGATTTTGCTTAAATAGGGAATTATATATTTCGGAGGGTGGGGGTGGATTGAGCCTTCGTCTATATTTTTGAGCAAACTGGACATCAGAATTCTATTTAGAACCCTATGTTCTACCAACATTCTTAATTTGGATGTGTCACAAAGCCAGGTTTTGCTTAAATAGGGAATTATATATTTCGGAGGGTGGGGGTGGATTGAGCCTTCGTCTATATTTTTGAGCAAACTGGACCTCAGAATTCTATTTAGAACCCTATTATCTACCAACGCTCTTAATTTGGATGTGTCACAAAACAGGGTTTTGCTTAAATAGGGAATTATATGTTTTCGAGGGTGGGGGTGGATTGAGCCTTCGTCTATATTTTTGAGCAAACTGGACCTCAGAATTCTATTTAGAACCCTATTATCTACCAAGGCTCTTAATTTGGATGTGTCACAAAGCCGGGTTTTGCTTAAATAGGGAGTTATATATTTTCGAGGGTGGGGAAACTTGCCCGTAAGATGCTATTTTGAATAGTACGTACGGGGTGTTCATTATAAAACTTCATCTAGCAGGCTATGAAATTATGACAAAAAAGGATGATATAATCAAAATAAATGGACTTTTGTTTCTCCATCTTTTTCTTTTGACATTTCACAGCTAACTAGATGAAGTTTTATAATGAACACCCGGTGTATGTGCTGGATGAACCCTTGAACCTTAGACGAGTCACAATATACATATTTTTTAAATTTGACCATAGGCCACTTATACTAATAAAAGTTAACAACTTGGCAACAATGCAGGTATTTTTATGGGGCCGACGCTGAGGAGCGCTGGCGCGGGGGACGCTAGATTCACGTTAGTCATTTTGTTTGTTACGTTCATAGGTGAATCCAATCTTTTCAATCCGATCAAAAACTACAAAAAGAATAACATTATTTTTTGGAAATTTTTAAAAGGGAGGTATTTTCTCTTTTTTCTCAATTTCCATCTTTGAACCCCTGTAACTTTAAACGAGTGAACCGATTTAGGTGAATCCAACGGTTTTTAGTTCTTTTTGATGTCCACTTTCACCTTCTACCAAAGAAAGTCCTGTATGTTCAATAGTTTAGGAGATAGACCTCTTCCCCGGTCGATTTTAGTTATTTTTAGAATGTGCTTTGGAGGCATTTAGAAAAAATGTGCACTTATTGGCCTACTTTCTAACTATAGAAAAGTTTATAGAAAATTGATTGCCACAGCCAAGCAAACTTATTACGATAGTAGAATAGAAAAATCCAGAAACAAGCAGAGGGAGATATGGAAAATGATGAACCAGTTTCGGGGGTACCCGGCTTGCGTTGGCACCGTTGGCTTGCGCGCCTGTGCAGACTAGTCTTACGTGTGATGCAACTTTCAACAATCCCGCATCAGGGCTTATCCTACAGAGATTATTTTGGTAACATGGGAAACGTGTCTGAGAGACTTTTTTTCTCTACCCAGTGGACATTGCTGAGCTTAAAGGAACCATCGCTTCAAAAGGTGAAATCATCCGGATATGACGGTCTAGCGGCTCAAATATGTGGTGTGCTCCATCCAAGCCAACCTCTCCTTTTCATCAGGTCAATTACCTACCATCCTCAAAATGGCTTCTGTGAAGCCACTCTATAAAGGGGGGAAAGGGACCTTCCATCGAACTTCTGACCAATTGCTTTGCTGCCGACCTTATCAAAAATAATAGAACGACTAGTAAAGGGCCGCATGCTGAGCTTTCTGGAAAGGCACAATATTTTAAGCAGCACACAATTTGGGATTTTGCCATCAAAGAACGCAAATGATGCAATGTTCTCGTTTTTGGAATCGTTGTTTCTTACACTCAATAATAGTGAGTCTCCATCGGCCGTATTTTGTGACCTACCTAAGGCCTTTGATTGCGTCAGTCACGAGATTCTGCTCTACAAATTGGAGGGTTACGGATTTAGAGGTAAGGCTCTCACTTGGTTTGCATCCTATCTGCAAGGCCGAACTGAAAGAGTTTGCTATGGCTCCGAGGTATCTGGCGTACTGCCGAATGCATGGGGAGTTCCGCAGGGATCGCTGCTGGGACCAATTTTGTTTTTAATATTTATAAATGATCTGTGTTCATTAAATATTGGGGGTAAGTTAACCCTTTTCGCTGATGTTGCTACCATTCTCTGGAGTGACTCAAACCCAGTGAATCTTGCACAAATTGTGGAAAGGGACCTCAGTCTTTTGAGCGGGTGGTGTGCCTCGAATGGGCTTCGACTAAACCTTAATAAGACAGGTGTAATGACCTTCAAATATTCTTTCAAGGTGACGATATCCGACCAAATCATTACACATTTAACAGAGAATAGATTTCTTGGCATCTACATTGACAAAGGTCTCAAGTTTGATCGCCAGATTGCCAATTTAAGCAGGAGGCTCTCATCAGGCTGCTATGCCTTCCGAACTGATGATGCCGACGATGAGAGAACTAAACAATAAAACTATAAGTAGAAACGCCTACTTTGGTCTGGTCGAGTCGCATTTGCGATACGGCATCTGCTTTTGGGGTAACTGCTCTGCACAGCTTTTCAGAACAGTGTTTGTACTGCAGAAGAGGGCAGTCAGATATATCTGAGGGGCGGGTCCGAGAGAACCGTGTAAAGACCTACTCATAAAGAGCAAACTGCTTACTCTCGCGGGCATATTTATTCCTGAGACTGCATGCTTAATCCATCAGAAGTTTCGTCAGGATATCTGTCGGGCCCCAACCAGAATGACAAATACTGTCGCCTTGCCAATCCCCAAGACTACCCAAATAAAAAAAATCAATAATTTAAGATAGCAAGGCAATTTTCAATAAGCTGTCCAGAGGATTGAGAGCTATTACAAGTGAGCGCCTATTTAGGGGAAAACTAAAGAGTCTGCTTTTAGCTCACCCTTTTTACAGTCTGGAAGAATTTTTCCAAGCAAATGCTATGACCAATAACACTGTATGAGGTTGCATGCCTCGTGTTATAGTATTTGTTTTTATGTGGTTTTTATTTCTTTTTAGACTATGTTTTTGTTTTCTTTGTTTTTATGATGCTAGTTTAAGGATTATATTGCTTTATTTTGTAAGTAGGTTTAACTATTAGCTTTGTCAATAAGAACTTGTTTCTTCAGACAATAAAGCACCATTTGATTGATGGTAACGCAATAATTTTTCTCTGGCTTGCTCAACACCTTACTGAAGCACTCAATTATTTTTTTCCTGGCCGTCTTTTACTTGCGACAATACTGCTTCAATTCCATGGTTTCTTGCATCGGTGTCCAAAATAAACTGTCCCTCGGGTCGCAGTTAGGCTAATATGAGGCTGGCACATAATGCTGCCTTGAGTCTTCGAAAAGCGTCTTGGCATTCATGGTTCCAGTAGAATGAAACCTTTTTCACCGTTAACCGATGCAGCGGCTTGGCGATGTTGGCAAATCCCTCGACAAAACGTCGAAAATAGGTGCATAGTCTCAGAAAGTCCGTCAAACGGACACAATCCATGGCACTCGATCCCGTTACAGCAAACTCTTCATTTCCAAATTTCAACAGCTGCTGCCGATTGTCATAGGAAAATCCGTATTTCCCAATTATGACCATACCTAGAATGAACTCGTCCTTGATGTCCGCTACCAATACATCGTGATGAATCCTTAACATTTCCCCATCTTCCAAATTTATCGTTGTTTCTCCTTTAATAGGGCAAGGATCCTGGGTCACAGTGCATAGGGCCACTTTTTCAAGGGCGATATGCACGAATGCAATTTGGGATGAAAAAAGCAAGAGTGCACGCAGTGCACGAGTGCTTTTTTCTGATCAAAATTGCATGAATTACATATCGGTCTAAAACTACCTATAATTATCAATGCGCGAGTTGTATTCGAAAGAGAATTTCGTGAACAAAATAATTAAAAACCCTTGCGACATTTGCGACACCCCTGTAGGGGTGCTAGCTATGTTGATTCGAATCAATGTCAGAAAACTTATTGCGGTCCCAGCTGGTATGGCTATGGATTGAATATAAAATAAGTTAATTTGCATGGTTTATGCCATGATATTGAGCCAGTTACTTTTCAATTGACTTTGAAAGAAAAATTATCGGGGATAATACCACGAGAGCTTTAAAATTACCGATAATTTTTCACGATTGCATGTTTGCCATAATGTCACGAGTCCTTTAGGACGAGTGAAATTTGCAAAGAAAACATGCCAGAGTGAAAAATTTTCTGGTTCATTTTAAAGCTCGAGCGACATTTAGTGGGATTACTTCGCGAATCAAATTAATATAGACAACGACATTGATTAAGGTTTAGGTTATGTAAGAGATAATATCACGTCGTCTAGACAACGTGGAATTACCGGTGTAATTTTTTGATAAATACACGCTCCTTATGGGAAAATTTATGCATGAGTGAAATAATCGGAGCTAATACCACGAGAGCTTTAAAATTACCAATAATTTTTCACGATTGCATGTTTTCCGTAATTCCACAAGTCCTTTAGGATGAGTGAAATTTGCAAGGAAAACATGCCAGAGTGAAAAATTTTCTGATTGATTTTAAAGCTGAAGCAGTATTTAGTGAGATTATTTCTCGAATCAAATTAATATAGGCAACGACATTGATTAAGGTTTAGGTTAGTGTAAGCGATAATACCACATCGTCTAGACAACGTCGAATTACCTCTGTAATTTTTTGATAAACACACTTTCCTTATGGGAAAATTTTTGCATGAGTGAAATAATCGGGGGTAATACCACGAGAGGTTTAAAATTACCGATTATTTCACTCATCCATATTATTGCTATGGAGCAAAACAGGTATTAATAAGCGGTAATTCGATAATTTTCTAAAAAATTACAGCGGTAATTTCACGTTGTCATGCAATCAACCATAAAACCTTAATCAATGTCGTTGTCTGACTGACTTATTTAAAGTGACGTCGGAATATTCTAACACTACTTATTTATTTCTTAATAGTATTTTTGATTCGAGAAATAATCTCACTAAATACCGCTTGAGCTTTAAAATGAACCAGATAATTTTTCACTCTGGCATGTTTTCCTTGCAAATTGAAAAACATGCAATCGTGAAAAATTATCGGTAATTTTAAAGCTCTCGTAGTATTACCCCCGATAATTTCTGACGATTGTATGTTTTCCTTAATTTTACGAGTCCTTTAGGACGAGTGAAAATTTTCAAGGAAAACATTTTTAAACTCGAGCGGTATTTAGTGAGATTATTTCTCGAATCGAAATAGAAAATACTATTCAGAAATAAATAAGTAGTGTTAGGATATCCGGATGTCACACATTAAATAAGTCAATCAGACAATGACATTGATTAGGGTTTTATGGTTGACATGCAATTGTGAAATTACTGACAACGTGACAACGTGCCATGACAACGTGAAATTACCACTGTAATTTTTTAGAAAATTATCGAATTACCGCTTATTTAATACCTGTTTTGCTCCCTAGCAATATATGGATGTGTGAAATAATCGCGATTATTTCTAACGGTAATTCCACGTTGTCTAGACGACGTGGTATTATGGCTTACACTAACCTAAACCTTAATCAGTTTGTCAATACCTAGTCAGTAGAAAAATGTACGCGTGCTATTTGCAATTGGAGGAAAGCAGATTTCATTTGAATGTGGCCTAGAGACTTACAAATTGTTATTAGAAGAGAAATTGAGAGGAGAAAGCTGAAAATTATAGAGCGGTTTGGGTTCTGACAAGCTTCTCTTACTGAGAATGTTGTAAGGGCTTCTATTTTACTTTGTTACCCATAGAAAGCTGACGCTGCCTAAGTACATCCTAGAGGGACTCCCGTTCCCGGACGTACCTTAAGAGGACTGAGGAATAGATCAAGTGTGTGATCTAGTATCTAGTGCCTGCTTATCTGTTATTTCATGGGTGTCACAATGGCCCTAGTTGTTTGGTGATAGATTTTTAGAACTTACTGCTCTCGATTATCAAACATTGCAACTTAAGAAAATATAAATTTGAGCTAAAAAAACATATAGCTTCATAAACAACATAAATGACATAATACTCAACAGCATTTATTTCTACTTTATTATTCATACTGAGCAGTACGTGAAGGTACGTAATGTTGGAGTGATCAAGATTAGGGTTTTCCTTTCACGTCTTACCAAGTAGGTTTTCCTTCCCGGTAGCCAAACAGAAGAGAATAATGTATGGTAGTTCTTCAAATTAGTAGGATTTATATAGAAACACGCGGATTCGAAAAGAGCAAAAAATTAGACAACCACCAATTTTTAAAAACTGATTGCTGGTGGCCCATTTGACATTAATATTAAGCTAATTTCATAGGTAAA
Source organism: Taphrorychus bicolor (assembly GCA_951812265.1). Classification (NCBI taxonomy): domain Eukaryota; kingdom Metazoa; phylum Arthropoda; class Insecta; order Coleoptera; family Curculionidae; genus Taphrorychus; species Taphrorychus bicolor. Next base: position 48,883,452 of record OX638300.1, on the reverse strand, counting down.
CAGATTCCCCTTGAAGACGATTGGTTGAATTTTCTCGAAATTTAATTTTATTGGAAGATTTTTCTTTCGCATATCGTTATAAACAAGGTTAAGGACTCGGCTTAAAGAAGTAGGCTGGTAAACAAGAGCTGAATATTCAGGAGTGCCTATCTAACGGAAAAATATCATGGCCACCTGCGCAAGTAAATACAATTTTTTTAACAATTTAAAAAAAAATTATTGGAGCGTAATACCCCGTATAATAATACATGTATATACATACTGTAATAACATAATACTGTTTTGCTGCAAAATTAATAGGGGAGCCAATATTTGAAGGTATCAAAACTTACATGGAAATTGCTTGGTATATCTGCCCGGTATATCTTGTATCCGTATCCACGGTTTGATCATAAAAGTTAAGAGGTGTATTTTTCTTTTACCAACTAATCATTATTAAGTAGCTGTATTTTTAAAGAGACAAATGCTTTCAGATCACTTACCCTGACGTTATTAAAGACCAACATATTTTGTCCGTAATTACACTTATCTTGTCCAGATATATCACAAAATCTGACACTGGTCAACTTTGAATACTTGTAACCGCCGTAATTTCTGTCGTGGCTCATATTACTTTAACCCGCGACTTCCTTTTACTTTTTGCATTTACGAACTAACAATAATTTCTCAACCAAAACCATTCGAATGCAGTTAGCCGGCATTACATCTTAGCTAAGCAGGTATACCTATTTTGTAACTTTCTCTAGTGAAGCCTCGTTGCAGATTTTACAATTTTAGCTTTATTGCTGGCAGGATCTATTTGTTTAGCTTTAATAGTAGGTGTATACGGGCTGCACTTTAATGATTAGCGACTATTTAGCTAATGTGCTTCTACATGGTAAATTAATATTATGGTCAGCTTTACTTTAATAAAAAGTATCATGCATTAATCAATAAAACTGACAACTAAAACGTATCACACAACTGATTCCTAGATATGTAGATGCTAATATTTCCTTTAAAGTTATATCGTAATATGACCCCAAGTTTCTCTGTTTCAAAAAAATAATAATAATAATAACGAAAATTATATAATAAGAAAAAATATATAATAACAATAAAAATTAATAATAATAACGTTATTGGTGATGGAAGCTGCTTATTTAGAGCTGTAAGCCTCTATCTTCACCGTAAGCATCACTCTGCGCTACGCTTAGAAACACTAGAACATATTCGCCAGAATTGGTCTGAATTGCACCACAGACACTACTTACATTACAGTACTTTGAAGATTACTACGCTGAAATGAGGAAAATAGCATCCCACGGAACATGTCTCGAAAAGTTACCTCTATCAGAAATAAACTAAGAAACAATTGAAATGATACACCCCAAATGTTGAATAAACTTAAAAACACTCTATCGCTAAAGCCACTCAACCGATTTTTGCTAGCGATGCCACATTGGTAAGATCCAGATATACTGCTTTAAGTGATTATGTACTGGGTTATGTGATGCAGGTTTCCTAATACAAGGTTCAACAAAACCGGATGCATTTTTGTAAAAACTTTTTGTGCACATAATTTTGCGGAAAAAAAATTCAGAACATTTCTCTGTACACTGAAAAAAGGATTTAGTGACTTTAAATACCTCTTTATAACTGTCACTAAATCCCTTATTGAAATATGGCCTATTAAATATTTGTTGACACTAAATCACGGATTGCTTAACACATGAGTAGTAGATGTCTATTATATATAACAAAAACCTTTATTTCAAAAAAACTACTCTCAGGGTACATGTGAATGTTTGTGTAGTAACAACGCAAATTCGTTTGGTATTATTAAATAAATATTTTCTAACTGGAAATTTCGTTTATTAATTATTAATATAAATATATTCCAATGTAGCAAATATATTGTTCACTATAGACCTTCTTCTAGTAGGTGGTTATTATTCAACTGATGGTCCCGGCATGGCGTTATTGGTTAGGTTCCATTTATGCTCAACATCGGCCCATGAGGTTCAAATAATATCAGTCTCACAATTAGGTTCCGAAGAAGCACCAAAAAATGTACTTACACTTACAACTAACTTCAAATTTATCTGCGTACTTAACACTTACATAACCTCTGCCTCCATCAGTAGTGTCAATAGCGTCATCGTCACTCTCGCCATCAGAATTTGAGAATCAGAACTTTGGCCTTTTTCCAAAAACTTACTAAACCATGATCTATACACATATAAATGTACTCAAATAATTATATTGTTGTTATATGTAAAATTTATATACATTACCTTCGAGAATATCCACAGTTCATGCTCGAATTCACTCACATTTGATTTCAGTCAAACGTCTAGAGAAATGGCGACCCAAAAAAGACGAACTTAGCGACAAACGAAGCAATTTGAGGAAATGTGGTGGGGGTGGGTGGAGACTTTAATTTTAAAGAATCTTGGGTTTGTTAAAAGTTAATTAATATAGTTTCATCGATACCTCATTGCAGAGTGGAAATAATAAAGTACTTTATTTCTGAACAATCAATAAATGTTTGGACCGTAAATAAATGAAAGGTTGTTGATACCATATAAATGTTAACTATTAATAAATAACATTTACTAATAAGATGTATTGTTAAGGTTTTTAAAACCTATAATAACCAAATCATTTATTGCTAATTAACCAATTTGGTTTTAGTAACAAAATCTAACTCAAATAAATCATAGATTTATTATGAACTAACCGAATTTAGTAGTATCGTGTTAGTCAATCACTTATATTTGAATTTAATTGGCAATATTAACGTTTGATATGATATTGTATTTATAAGCAAATTTCAAAATAGCAAGCAGTTATTTAGTATTACCTACAACTTTTTTTTCAGTGTACGGGAGTATGTGGAGACGCGTGATAACTTGGGACATATTGGGTGTTATTTGGATGTTTTGCCTGCTTCCATAGATATTTAGTTTTTTCTATAAAAAGGTGCCTTTTAACACTGGGGCTCCAATTTGCCCCGTAATACAAATATTGATAAAAATTTCATATGGAATGTAAAGACTACGCATAAGGCAAGCTATATAGACGTAATGGCTATAAAGTTAGACACAACTAGAAACAGAGAGAATTAATCGATAGTCGCAATTTTTAACTTGAATATGTTCAAGAAGAACGGCTAATCTGAAGAATTGCCGTATGAATAACAACAAGGTGTCACACGTAAAGATGAATAACATGAAGATCTTGAAAAGACTAAAAGATTTTAAGTTGAATAACTAGGAAAAGCTTAGAACAATCTAATGCTTAACAAAACTGTTTTTAAGAACTCAAAAACTTTCAATTGCGTTCGAGAATCTTTCAATAATTTCAAATCCTTTGAAAACAATTCATCAAGGCTGACAATCAAAGCAATGCCCATTCAATTAGAGGTATAGTTGTAATATCATAAAAAGTCACTAATAAAATGTTAATCAAATCTTATTAAGTACCTTCCCCTAAATGTGCCAGTTAGCCAAGGTAAAATTTGAACACCAGTCTATTTATTAGTAACATTGTTTTTATATCCATGGTCTATCAATGATTGGTTAGTAAATATGCCCATTACTACACCTTTTTGACATGTGGTTTAGAAAGCATCATTTGTATTTTACAAAACGTAACTTGGATTTCAGATATATATCACTTGTATTTAAGAAATCATCACTTGAATGTCAGAATAGTCAGTTGAATTTTAGAAAGTATTATTTGAAATTTAGAAGCGTCACATGTATTTCAAAAACTATCAGTTGGAATTTAGATTTCTCATTTGTATATTATACTTCAAAAAAATGATACCATCTTATCGGATCCCATGCAAATTGCGGAAGCTCTCAGTTCTCAGTTTGACTTATCGTCCTCAATGGCAGTTACTAAACCTTTTAGTGCCCCAATGCAATTCCCTACTATTTTCATTCGACCTGTTCACCATACGGAAATTTACAATATAATCATGAACCTGCCCAATAAATATTCTTCGGGGCTTGACGATGTCCCTATAGCTGTTGTAAAGAGTGTTGCTCAATATATATCCTGGCCTTTAACGGATATTGTGAACCACTGTTTAGAATCGGGTGTTTTTCCACACAAATTAAAAGTAGCCAAAATAATTCCAGTCTATAAAAAAGGGTCATCGCATGAAGTTTCTCATTACAGACCTGTATCATTATTGCAATCTTTCTCTAAGATATTTGAAAAAGCTATTGCAAATAGAATTTTCCACTTTCTGTGTGCCAACAAAATATTGAACGACGTTCAATATGGATTTATCCCGAGAAAATCTACCGACTTAGCAATATACAACACTACTAAATTAATTTACGAACTGCTTGAACAAAGAGAGTCAGTCTGTGGACTTTTCTTCGACCTATCCAAAGCGTTCGACACAATAAACCATGAACTACTGCTTCAGAAACTGGAACCTTATGGCTTCCGAGGGGTATCTTACTCCCTAATAAAGTCCCATTTAAGTGGAAGGCAACAAACAATATGTATTAATCACGATGAAAGGGCATATTTTTCCAAATTACAACCAATCAACAAGGGTGTACCTCAGGGCTCTATACTGGGTCCACTCTTGTTTATTTTATACTCAAATGATTTGCCAAAAACTTTCGAAAATGGCCTTGTATGTCAGTATGCTGATGACACGACAATAACTTTACACAGTAAATCAATGAATGACTTATCAATTATTGCTTCAAGAGTTGTTTCACAGATGTGTGAGTGGTGTGAAATAAATTATTTAAGCATTAACGCAGATAAAACGGGTTTAATTCAATTCACACAATCTTCAAAAAATGAATCTCTGTATGTAAAAATCACATCAAATTCAATACCCCTTTCTGACTCGGTGAGATTTCTGGGAATCCACATAGATCCTCACCTAAACTGGGAAGGACATATTACAAAGATAATATCGAGGTTAAACAGCTATTGTGTTTTGATCCGTAGATTACGTGAAGTACTCTCTATAAATATCATCAGAACGTTCTATATAGCATGTATTCAGCCAATAATTAGCTATGGTATTATATTTTGGGGTGCTGGAATGAGAGCCTCCGATGTCTTTATAGCTCAGAAAAGAATCATTAGATCAATCTACAATTTGCATCCGAAAACTAGCTGCCGACAGTACTTCACCCTGCTGAGAGTTTTGACTGTTCCTTCATTGTATATTTCAAGCCTTGCTCTATTTGTTAAAAGAAACATTCATCTATTTAAAAGAAATCATGAAAATTATCTTAACTCTATGTTTATGTCAACGAGAGGTTCAGCTAATATAGCCATTCCAAAACACAGATCCAGTTTTTATGAAAAGGGTTGCCATTATAGAGCCATAAAAGCTTTTCACTGGCTTCCACCTGAAATAAGGGAAACTGACAATATAGGGCTTTTTAAAAGAAAATTGGATATGTACCTAATCAATCAATGTATATATGAATTTAAGGTAATAGTATAGTTTCCTTAATCACTAGAGGGTCAACTTTTCTCAGTACTAAATACAGTAAATATTAAAATTTATTAGATCATATTGGTCATATTTGTATTTTTCTACTCTGTTTAAGGATATGTTGATTTGTGGGTTATAATGTAATGTTCAAAAATTAAAGTTAGTATATTAAATTTGTACCTTAGGTTAAGGCCTTGAGTTCCACACAAATTCTGACGTTGCTTTGTGATTCTGTATCATTTTGTCGGCAATAAATCATTTACTTACTTACTTACTGTATTTCAAAAAAGTTCAGATGTATTTCAGAATTCGTCATTTAAAATTCAGAAAGTGAATGAATTACATACTATCTTCAGAATCGGATTGAAAAAGCATGCGATGCAGCTACAACAGAGTTTCCTTTTTTTATATTGTATAAATTATACTTGATATACACATAAAATTTAACAATGACAACAATTTACTATTGGCAAATATAAAATTTTGTCCAACTGGTATGTCTTCCATTACTAAGACGGCAACATTAAGAGAAATGCTAAGCTGTGCGAATAAAGTCCAATTTTTTTATAAACCATTCATTTATTATTGCCGTCAAGTAGGCGTTGGAAATCTGACTTTGACACTTTTATCGTATCTTCTCAACATGTGCCGAAAAGACATAGGTATATAAAAAAAGAAAGTTTCAATGGTAACGAGATGCCAAAAATAAGTGAATGAGGTATATGTATGTACATAGAAAATATATTGTGTTGAAGTGGTCTTTGAGTTCTTCGCTTTTGCACTGTACTTACCTTCTTGAAGAACTCCACACAAATGCAAATAACAAACTTTGTTTCTACATAAAACAATTTTCTGAAATTCACGTGATATCTTCTAAACTACAAGTGACGCCCTCTGAAATACAAGTGATATATTCTAAATTCTAAATGATTGTTCTGATATTCAAGTGTAATTTTCTGAAGTACAAGTGACTAGTCTGAAATATAACTGACGATTTCTAAAATCAAAATCACTATTCTGAAATCAAGTGACTGTTCTAAAATACAAATGATACTTTCTAAACTACATGTGAAAATGGTGTAAATGGCGAGTATGCCCATGTGTGCTGACCAATCACTGCCGATGACGTAAGAGTTCCGGCGTATTCCCGTTTTTTTTTTTCAGTGGAGGGATGGCACTGGGTTACGTTGAAGATAATGATGAAGTAATAATATAATCTCCGGTGAATAGAGAGATAATCACTGAAACGACGTGTGGTAAGAAACTAAGGTATATAAGGGGTTATTGTGATGTGAATGGACTTTCCTTATCACGGAGATCTTTTATTTTCTTGTGATGATGACAAAGACAACAAATCGACAATACCTCTGCCCTCTGGTCATATACGCATCCCATTCCTAACCGTAAATGTGGAAAATATTGTTGCGAACTCAGGGTTCAATAATTCCAGTTGTACGATTTAACACGAAAACACTATTTATTTATTCCACAAATACACTCGACTACTAAATAACTCAGTACTTAACACTTTATAGCCTTCTATTATCGCTTCGTAACTTTAGCTTACTTATAGCTCGATTAAAATACGACTACCACTACTCGGGCGCTCTATGCGCCTTTTATATACAATCCTAAAATTACAGAAAAACCTAGAAAGTTCTTTATAAGAATTCTTGAATAATCTCATATAAAAAAAAACGGTTGTAAACAACTGCCTTCTAGATTAAGCCAGACGAGCAATAAATCACTCGTGTCAGCCATGACGCAGCGCGGATAGGTCGCGAAGCTCCACCAACCAACACGCTCCCATGCGTTGCCCCGCCTCCCATGCGGCGTTGCTGCGATCGTAACATTGCCCTCCTCCTAAGTCTGTTCGTCCCGAACAGATAGAGTTCCATGATATCGTGCTAATGATCCTTCATCTTTGACCTAGGGGCCGCTGGATCCTATACACCACATCATTAATCTTCTTTATAATTGTATAAGGTCCTTCCCAATTTTGGCTAAGTTTGGGCGACTTCCCCACCCTTCGCCTCGGATTGTATAGCCACACCAAATCACCATCCTGGAAGCCGCGGGAGTTAGCTAGTAAGTCATATCTTGCTTTGGCTCGATCACTGGATATCCGCAGTTTATTCCTGACTTGCTCATGAACATTGTTCAGCCTCTCCTTAAGCTCCTCCACAAAATTCTCAGAGCTGAGCGACTCTTTTTCTGGTGTTCCATACATCAAATCCGCAGGAAGCCTCATTTCCCTTCCGAACATCACTTTCGCCGGAGTATAACCAGTGGCTTCATGCGTAGAGCCTCGATATGCCATCAACATGAGAGGTAGATGTTGGTCCCAATCACGCTGATGATCTGCCACCATTTTAGACAGGTAATGTTCCATGGTCCGATTAAATCTCTCTACCATCCCATCCGACTGTGGATGCAAAGGAGTTGTCCTGGTCTTGCGAATTCCGAGAAGTTCCATGACCTTCTGGAAAACAGCCGATTCAAAATTTCGGCCCTGATCAGAATGAAGTTCGAGAGGGACTCCAAATCTGCAGAACATTTCATTTACTAGCACCGTTGCCACAGTCGTTGCTTCTTGATTAGGCAGGGCGTATGCTTCAGGCCATTTAGTGAAGTAATCCATGGCGACCAAGATGTATTTATTGCCCGACTCAGTCTGAGGAAACGGTCCCGCGACATCAATTGCTACCCTCTCGAATGGAGCACCTACAGTGTACTGCACCATTCGGCCGCGTGATCTTGTTCGAGGTCCTTTTGTGGCACAACAAACTTCGCACTTGCGGCACCAAGATTCGACGTCTTCATGATAATTCACCCAGTAGAACCGCTCTTTAATTTTGGCCAAGGTTTTATTGACCCCAAAATGATTTCCACTGGTTCCGTCGTGCATTTCCTGTAGTACGTCCGATTTTCTGCTTCCAGGAACAACCAACTGACTGACTACGGTCTTGCCATCCGGACTCTCCCACGCTCTCTTCAGTAATCCATTTTCTATTTTAAGAGAGTGCCACTGGGCCCATAGCGCCTTCAGGTTTGGACTTTTACCAGCAATTTCTTGCCATTCTGGTCTCTTGTCGTCAGTCTTTGCAGAGAGGATGAGTCCAATATCTGGATCATTCATTTGTTCTTCTCGAAGGGTCTGTGTGGTCCAGCCATCGTTTATTTCTACCGACCTTCTCCTTACCAAAGGAAGTCCCTCACGCTGCTCAGTTCTTTGACAATGCCGACAATCTTCTTTACAAGGCCGTCTAGACAATGCATCGGCATTTCCGTGAGACCTTCCTGGTCGATGTTCAATTTGGAAATCGTACTGCTGCAGGCGCTCTATCCATCTGGCTATTTGACCTTCAGAGTTCTTCATCTGTAATAACCATTTCAAGGCTCCATGGTCAGTCCTAATCAGGAACCTTTTTCCATATAAGTAGCGATGGTAATGTTCGACTGCTTTAACGATGGCCAACAGTTCCTTTCTAGTGACGCAATAGTTTCTTTCTGGCTTATTTAAAGTCTTACTGTAGTATTCAATGACCTTCTCTTGCCCGTTCTGTCTTTGAGAGAGTTCTGCACCTAGACCACAGTTACTTGCATCCGTGTCCAAAATAAAGAGTCCGTCCTTTATAGGGTAAGCCAAGATCGGACTAGAACAGAGGGCAGCTTTAAGCCTTGCAAACGCCTGACTGCATTCGTGGTTCCACAAGAATGGTGTTTTCTTTTCCGTTAATTTGTGCAGCGGTTTTGCGATGTCGGCAAATCCCTCTACAAATCTCCTGTAGAAAGTACATAGTCCCAAAAAGCTCCTTACTTCGTGTTTGTCTCGGTGAACTGGCCAATCTTTAATGGCAGATATTTTACTTTGGCTAGTTTTAATGCCTTGTTCTGAGATAGTATGCCCCAAGTACTCGACTTGCTTCTGGAACAGGCTGCATTTCTTGTAGTTTAACTTCAGGTGAGCATTCCGTAACTTGTTGAAGATTTCTCTTAAATTCTTCAAGTGCTCGTCGAAATCACGTCCCATGACAATTATGTCATCTAAGTATACCAGGCAAGTTTTCCAAGTCAGCCCCCTCAAGACAAGTTCCATTAGTCGCTCGAAAGTTGATGGAGCATTGCACAATCCAAAAGGGATAACAGTGAATTGGTATAGTCCAGAACCAGTAGAAAATGCAGTCTTTTCTTTGTCTTCGGGAGCAATCTTTACTTGCCAGTACCCACTTTTTAAATCTAGAGTGGAAAACCACTTTGATCCCGATAAAGTTGCTAAGGTGTCGTCTATACGTGGCAATGGGTAGCTGTCTTTCTTGGTTACATCATTAAGTTTCCTGTAGTCAACACAGAACCGCGTTGAACCATCTTTCTTCTTAACAAGAACCACAGGCGACGACCATGGACTAGATGATTCTTCTATGACGCCCTCCTTTAACATTTCATTCAGCAAACTGTTAACTTCCTGTTGTTTAGCCAGAGGGACCCTTCGTGGATGTTGTCGTATTGGCTGGGCATCTCCTGTGTTGATCTTATGGACAACTAAATCGGTTTGACTGTCGTTGCTCTTGAAGTTAAACATATCAGATTCATCCATGGCAAATTTTATAGCAGACTGAAGTTGTTCCTTTGACAGGTGACTCCACTGTCGCTTAAAAGCATCAATAACTTCTGGGGAAGTTTGGTTAGAAGATATAATTTTGGATGTCTCTGCTTCGACACAATTGCATACCCAAATTATTGACTTTAAAGATCCTGGGGGTCTTAGCGGCCCCGGTCAATTGCCCCCTTGCATTGACCGGAATTAGTTTTCCTGGGACCTAGGGCGGTCTTGGTCGCCGCTTGGTCTTCTAAACGACGGCGACGGACTTCTTGCCCTATTACGGCAGTTACTCTTGATGTGACCCAGTCTGCCGCAGTTAAAACATTTTATGCTCCGATTGTCTGTTGATCGAGGAGTTCTTTCTAACAGGGCTTGCATACTGACTGCCATATCTTTCATCGCTTTATGTAAACTGGCCATGGATTCAGCCATAGACGTATTCTCCTCTTCACCGCAAGTTGCCATTCGTACGCGTGGCGATGAATTAGATGACACTCGTGACGCCTCGAATTCCAAGGCCCGAACTAGTGCCTCGCTGATATTCTTGGGCCTTACAAGACGTAAGTGGTATCTCATGTCACTATCGCGAACTCCCTCAATGAACCTTTCGGCGGCAAATTGCATTTGAAAAGATTCAGGGGCCGATGGATATGCCAGGTGAATGAGTCTGTCTATGTCCGCCTCAAATTCTTGTAAGGATTCACCTGACTTTTGCTGTCTCATCTTCAGCTGGGCCTGGAACACGGTTTCTTTGTGCTCATTTCCAAATCGTAGTTGCAGAGTGTGTACTAAAGCCGCATAATTACTTTGATCCGCTGCCTACAGAGATTGGAGTAACTCAGCCGCTTTCCCACGAAGTGCTACCACTAATGATGTAGCTTTCTGGGGCTCGGACCAACCATTAGCTTTTGCAGCTGCCTCAAACTGAGTTTTATAAATTTCCCATGCAGTAGTACCGTCGTAATCGGGAGGCTTAATTTTAGCGTTGGCTGTGCTAAAACTATCTGTAGACACGTTGTCGTCCTCAAGTTGTTCCCGGAATTTCTTTTCTAGCTCGAGAACCTTCTGGTTGACAGCTTCGAGTCCTTCGTTAACGGATTCATTAACGGATTGCATTATTCTTTCTTCCAACTGTTGCTCCCTGACTGCGAGATGGCTCATTAATTCTTCTTTGAGTTGTTGATGACGTCGCTCTTGCACTTGATCACGTTTTTCCTGCTCTTCTTTTTGTTCTTTATAACGGCGCTCCTGAATTTGATCACGTTTTTCCAGCTCTTCCTTCTGCTCTTTATAACGTTTTTCCTGCTCTTCTTTTTGTTCTTTATAACGGCGCTCCTGAATTTGATCACGTTTTTCCAGCTCTTCCTTCTGCTCTAGATAACGTCGCTCCTGTACTTGATCACGTTTTTCCTGTTCTTCCCTCTGTTGTTGCATAAGGGACAGCAGGGCGGCAAGTTGATCCTCCATTGCTTGATGCTGGCTTCTGGTCACTGGCATAAACACGTAATGTCCGGCAATGAAGCACTCACTTACAGTTCAGCAATATTAGTCCTCAAATTCCCACTGGAATCGCACTTCTGACACCAATTGTTGCGAACTCAGGGTTCAATAATTCCAGTTGTACGATTTAACACGAAAACACTATTTATTTATTCCACAAATACACTCGACTACTAAATAACTCAGTACTTAACACTTTATAGCCTTCTATTATCGCTTCGTAACTTTAGCTTACTTATAGCTCGATTAAAATACGACTACCACTACTCGGGCGCTCTATGCGCCTTTTATATACAATCCTAAAATTACAGAAAAACCTAGAAAGTTCTTTATAAGAATTCTTGAATAATCTCATATAAAAAAAAACGGTTGTAAACAACTGCCTTCTAGATTAAGCCAGACGAGCAATAAATCACTCGTGTCAGCCATGACGCAGCGCGGATAGGTCGCGAAGCTCCACCAACCAACACGCTCCCATGCGTTGCCCCGCCTCCCATGCGGCGTTGCTGCGATCGTAACAATATTGTGTTATGTCACTTTGACATTTTTAGATTTGATAGTCTGCTCCACAAAACATACCCATATAGAAAGGAAAGATCAAATGGAAGGCTCGGTTAACTGTTTTAAGTTTGCCTTCCTATTGTGTGAGAGCGCCACTAGTACTCCATTTTCAAATATGACAGTTTTCTTCAAAAAATACCGAAAAACTGGGTTAAGTTGAAGGTGACAATGACGGGACACTTAAAATTCGCGTCTTTCTCAACTTGGCAGTACTCAAATTTGGGCACAAATTTCGTTTAATTTCAATGATTTCGACTTGCTACTTATTGAGCGTATCATTTAGTTCAAAAGAGTTAATTATTGAAATGTATGGTTACTTGAGGATGGTAGAAATCTTACTCCAGGCGCTTTTCCTGTTTATGTATACCCCAAGGTAAGATTTGTCAAATTTATAAGGAATACGTTTGTAAAATATACTTTATGGGATTTTCTCGTTTTGAATGTGTTTGGGCATACAGTATTTCATAAAAAAATGGAAAATAAAGTGATTTTTGCGAAAATTTGCATATTCAGCCCATCATCAGTCTAGTTTATATACTGTCTAAAATTATCTTATTAATATGGCATTCAAAAAAAGAAAAGTTATATATGAGTCAGATTACCATATTGAACATGATATGGAAAGCATAAAATATTTGGGTAAAAAGTAAATTTTATTAAAAAATATTAGAAATTGATATTTTATACTTTCTATTATACAAATGCACATGTATGATAGAAAGTATTGTTTCCTAATGTTCACATGTTATTTCAGCAAAAAAATACATATTTACATCAACAACATTTGCAGAGATTATCATATGTAATATAACAAGTGCATTGAAAATTATCGGTAATTTTTGGACGATATGCCCGAATGCAATTTGGGATAAAAAAAGCACGAGTGCACGCGGTGCACGAGCACATATCGGTCTAAAATTACCTATAATTTTCAATGCACGAGTTATATTCGAAGGAGAATTTCATGAACAAAATAATTAAAAACCCTTGCGATATTTGCGACACCCCTGCAGGTATAGCTATTTTGACTCGAATCAATGTCAGAAAACTTATTGCGGGGCCAGATAGTGTGTTTTATGCTAACAGTTTATGCTATGAAATTGAGCCAGTTACTTTTCATTTGACTTTAACAGAAAAATTATCGCGATATTTTTTTTTCTGGTTGAATATTACTATGGTTACAATTGTTCTATAACAATAGATTATTGGAAAAATATTGAATAACAGGGGGTGATTGAAATTCTTGCGATCATTTTTCTGTTGTTAAATATTACTATGGTTACAATTGTTCTATAACAATAGAATATTGGACAAATATTGAATAACAGGTGGTGAATGAAATTCTCAAAGAAATTAAAACTCTGAAGATCATTGATGGTACATTTGAAAAACATGGATTTATACATCAAATAAAGAGATTCTACAAAATCATGGAAATGCATCTGAAGAACCCTAAGCACACAGTCAACTTAACTCGCCTTTTTTCTCTGGCAATGCAATCCATCAAAGAAGATTTATTCCGGATACTCAAACATTAACAGGTATAATACTCCATAAATGAGTTACTATGCATTATTGCACAATATTTAAACATGAGAAATTTAATGATTATAATTTACTAGTGTACTAATAATAATTATAGTAAGATATTTCGAAGTCTTGTTAGTTGTTACAGTAATTTTGGGAGGTGACAGATTAGATGATTTTCTGTCCATTTAATCAAATACTACCTACTAAGGGCCGGTATTTTGCATGCCGATCACGAACTTGATTAAGTAATCATCGGTCAAATATTACAGTCCTAATAATATAAGTTATAGATAATCAGTGTTCAAATATAGTAATCGAAATTCAAACTATCGGCCCTAAGGATAAGAATATTTGTGAAAAAACCCAAATTTGAATTTATCTCTTTTCTTTGTTTTGAAATGCTGTCTTGTATACACTAAACTTGTGTCTCTAAACACAAGTTTAGAAAAATAGTATTGATATACGACCTTTCTAAACTTGTGGTAAAAGAACAACTTGCAAGACATACTGTATGGATACATACCTGTATATATTTAGATACCTAAATTGTAAGAATTTTCTATATTTTAGTTAATTTTAGTTAATGCCACAGCACTTTTATGTTTTTTTTTCTAATTTCATAAAATTTAAACTGTGCAGGACTATTGATTTCAAAATCAAACACTGTTTGACAGAAGGCCTTTAAAAACACATAAAACTATAATCTAATAACCTATTAACTTTAGGTGTTCAGAAACCTTGGTCCCATTATGATATGAATCATAAATAAACGAAAAATAATTAACAAAAAATAAGAGTATTTTCTCTTCTTTCTGACTGATTTTTTTTTTACTAATAGTACTTTTCTATGTTTTTATCTTTATGCTTCTCGCTTAAAAAATATAACTTGAAATAAGCTTATAACCGAAAATGGGAACTGGTACATGATTTCTACCAGCTAAAACCAGTAAAAAAAAAAACTTATATTTGCTTTATTCGTGACAGCAAGTTTAAAAATATATGGAAACATTTTTGATTTTTTAAGTTTAAACAGGGATGCATAGTGCTTTTTCATTATTTATTTTGCAGTCGTACGCTTTAATTTCCAATAGTTTTTTTAATCTACATAGAATATTCAGTTACTACCGACCTTCGACCACATAAGTTTATAATATGTTAGACACTTTGTAGTTTTTGTAAAAAATAGAATACCACATAATTTTGTTATGTGGTATAATTAAGTATGTTTTATAAAATAAAATTTAATTACCAAATACTGAAATATTAATAGCGAGTTTATTTAAATCACTACTTATTTGTATCCCAATTTAAGTTAACTGGATTCAGGTTATAGTATTTATTTGCTTAATATGGTAGAGACTCGAACTCAGAGCAGATTAAAGAATATCTGTGTCACTTTTATCTTAATCCTGCTAACTTCAATCACAATATATAAGTACTAAATAGGCCGTAAACTATTAATACTATTGACAGTACGTAGGCTGTTAAACATAAATTGTTTAAGATTATTCACATCAAAACGTCTCCCTATAAAAACAATACCATAATCTATTAGATAGAGCAGCGGGTTGTCTCAGGAAGAAGACGTGTGCTTCAATATCTTATTCTATATATTTTTTAAGCAAAACTGTTCCTATAAACTTGGGATATAATTAGAGTATATCCTACATAAAGCCTCTCCGATATAAGTGTATAAAGGAACATTTTTGCTTAGAATGAAATGTAGAATAACATACTGCATCACATGCATTTTCTTCTGAAACACCCTCTATAATGTGGTGCCTTCCAAGAAGCGGAATTAAAAATGGTGAACGCGCCAGGATTCCTAAAACTATGCCTTCCTATTAACAGATGGCGCTGAAAGATATCGCCAAGGTGTAACATTTCACTTTCCGTTCTATATGGGTATGTTTTGAGGTCTGCTCCGGCTTGAAGTAGCTGCAACAGTGCAAACTTTAAAGGATTTAGTGCTCCCAGAATACATTATCGAGATCAAAATTTGAGTAGGAAACTGGCTCCATGCAGTGTGTTTATTAGTGTCTTCAGTGTGTGACCAAATAATTTGAAGTTCTATAAAAATTACGTAAGTCCTGAAAAAGAAGCCAAAAACAGCTGACGATCGACATGCCCATTTACTCGACGGAAATGAACTGGGCATGCGCAAGATTTGAAAATTATTTGAAAGTTCTACGTTGCCAACTTGTCGACGAATCTGACGTCACGCGATTAGATAAATTAGTAAAATCTTACTAAAAGCACCGATAATTACCATTTTAGCATTTTTAAGTTTATGCAGGATACATATTTATATTATAACAGAACATATGATATTATAAAACCGATAAAATTCACAATAAATTGAATTTTGTAACACTCACAAACGGTAATAGAAACTACATCTGTCAACCTTGCATTTAACCCTACTTTTTGGGGACGCTTTCAAGTTTTCATCTTGTTGATCGTGTTCGTTTTTTGCTAAATTTAAACTTTCAGTTTAGTGTTTGTTTATTTTAATTTACTCAAATCATTAATCGGTCTGCATAACTACCGTTTGGTTTAATCTAATTCAACTTTGCTTGGCTGGGTATTCCGGTGCGGCGTCTTTTGTGCTGTGTTTACTGCTGCAGATTCAGGATTGTTCCTATTTCTGACTGAGATTTGTTTAGTATACCTAGGTATGTAGGTTTGTTTTGCAATTAAACAGATGTTCAGGGGTTTTGCCTGTATCCAGGCCCTCCTCTAATGAGCTCCTATAGGACTTCCATATTATTTTACCCATACCAAGACCTATACCTACCGGGCCACAACTACCAGAAGTTTCTTTCGGTAAGTACTTATACTTTATTTGCTTTAACTAATCTTTGTGTGTTTAATTCCATATGGCTTTACTTATCTTATTAAATATTCCATGTCCTTTGAAAACAAAATAAAGATGTAGTACATATAACTAGGTATGTAGGTCCATGAAAGACACTTAAATTCTCAGTGGGATCTTTACAACAACCCTAAAGCTTTTTACTTCTCTTTGTGGAAACTGAAAGTGGAATAGTTCTCTAAAACAGAATCTGTCGTTCCTTCAATTGTAGCCTTCAATGTAGCCCTTACTTAGTTATTATGTAGATACCTATCTTTCTTTTAAGTTTTAATGGCTTTATATAGTCCTTTGAACACATGAAATATTGCTCCCTGCAATAAAACAAAGCTCGTTGTCGTCAATCGTGCCGGAATCAAGAAATAACTTCTGTAGCTATATACATTGAAGTGAAGTGAATAATTTTTTTTACGCTTTCTTTGTTCCAAAGACTAAACATCTGAAACATCTTGCAACTAGCCTTTGAATCAGTGCAATGGAAAATTTGGCATAACCTAAAAATTTGTAGACGTCAGATTCAAAACGTCACTCATCTTTCAACTAGCACGTGGTGCGCAGTAAATATGCGCATTAAAATCTCGTCGACCAACTGCGAGATTTTCATAGCCAACTGAGGAGCTTCATTTTCGATTTACTGTGATGGATTGACGTTCGCCGTATATTTAAATAATAGGTATATGTGTGTGACTTACAGTGTATGTAAAAGTATCTGCTGTTTTCCGAGTTTTCTCCTATCTTGTTTGTTAACTGCTAAAGACTAGACTTTAAACTTCATATTATATTAATTCAATACATCTATTTTGAAAAAGGTAAGTGAAGTTCGTCATGGCCATACATATTCGTACTAGTTAATATACTACGAACGTCAATCTTTCCCCACGGATTAAAAGTGCAGCTTCTAGTGACCTATGGAAACCAAGATTAGGCTCACTGCTTGCTAATGCGCACTTTCTTCTGCGCAAGACATATGCGGAAGACACGCCCACTAAACAAATAGTGTTTTCGGCCGGACGCCCTAGTGCGGTCTCGGAGTATTCTCATCCTTCTATTCGCAATGAGAAAACAAAGGATGCCGCAGCGCACAGAGCAGTCTACCGAAAACTCTAGAAGAACAAAAGTTTGAGGTTAGGTCAACTCATATAAATAATAATTGACATATAATTATAACGTAACATTAAAAAGTTCAGCCCGAAAAAGTCCGGCTCAGTGACAACAAAAGAGCATGCGCGGCTGGCAAGCTCCGCCCCTTAATTTTGAAAAATCGACGATGCCAAGTTCTATGTTTTGTTAAGTTTTCACCGAAATATAAAATATCTAATAATGTATTATATCAATATAAAAAATACTAAGAATTATTTTTAGTTTCTAAAATGTTTGAGCTGTTAGTTAACTTGGCAAATTAGCATGTTGTGGTGTAAGAAAAAACTAAAAACTCATAATTTATTTAAAATAAGCTTCTGTCTATTCCTGAATATAATTTACACATGACAATGCCGTAATGCTTTCAATGTCATTTGCTGTTAACCTAACTTTTTAGGTTTTTTTTTGGCGGGTACGCGCGTAACATTTACACATTAGTCAGTTGATATTGATAATAAAACCATAATAATAACTATAATAATGTAATTTAATTAAATTAATTATAATCATGAAACCTCAAAAAGACCCAATACTCACCATTTTCATGGTCAGAAAAAGTCTAACCATCCTACAAAATATTGGCACCTTTCCTTGTCTTGGCTTACAAGTCAGGTATCAAGAAATCAATACACAATACACTTGATGGTCATTTGTCGCCCTCCCTTGCCTTGGCTTACGAGTCAGGTATCAAGAAATCAATACACAATACACTTGATAGTCTTGGTGTTATTGTAGGACAAAGTATTTGAACCTACGCGATCTTTGACCGGAACGGTCCATTTTCACTACCACCAAGCGATGTTGCAAGCCGCCCGATGAGTTTATTACTTATTACACTAATTTGTTTTAAAATAAATACGAGCCTATAATCAAAAAAACAAATCTTCGATCTTTCGTTATTACGAATTTTCTTTTCATGTCAAAAAGTACTCAAAGTTGACCTAACCCCAAACTTTTGTTCTTCTGGAGTTTTCGGTAGACTGCTCTGTGCGCTGCGACATTACTACCATCCTTTGTTTTCACATTGTGAATAGAAGGATAAGAATACTCCGAGAGCGCACTAGGGCCTCCGGCCGAAAACGTTATTTTTGTGGTGGGCGTGTCCTCCGCATATGTCTTGCGCAGAAGAATGTGCGCGTTAGCAAGCAGTGAGCCTAATCTTGGTTTCCATAGGTCACTAGAAGCTGCACTTTTAGTCCTTGGGGAAAGATTGACGTTCATAGTATATTAACTAGTACGAATATGGGTCAACTCTGAGTACTTTTTGACATAAAAACAAATATTGTAATAACGAAAGATCGAAGATTTGTTTTTTTGATTATAAGCTCGTATTTATTTGAAAACAAAATAGTGTAATAAGTAATAAATAATTACCGGGGGGCTTGCAACATTGCTTGGTGGTAGTGAGAGTGTACTCTCCCGTCAAAGATCGCGTAGGTTCAAATACTTTGTCCTACAATAACACCAAGACTATCAAGTGTATTGTGTATTGATTTTTTGATACCTGACCCGTTAGCCAAGGCAAGGAAGGGCGATAAAAGACTATCAAGTGTATTGTGTATTGATTTTTTGATACCTGACTTGTAAGCCAAGACAAGGAAAGGCGCCAATATTTTATAGGATGGTTAGACCTTTTCTGATCATGAAAATGGTGAGTATTGGGTCTTTTTGAGGTTTTATGATTATAATTAATTACATTAAATTACATTATTATAATTATTATTATGGTTTTATTATCAATATCAACTGACTAATGTGTAAATGTTACGCGCGTACCCGCCCAAAAAAAAACCTAAAAAGTTAGGTTAACAGAAACCGACGTAGAAAGAATTACGGCATTGTCATGTGTAAATTATATTCCGGAATAGAACAGAAGCTTATTTTAAATAAATTATCAGTTTTTAGTTTTTTCTTACACCACACCATGCTAATTTGCCAAGTTAACTAACAGCTCAAACATTTTTGAAACTAAACATAATTCTTAGTATTTTTTATATTGATATAATACATTATTAGATATTTTATATTTCGACAAAAACATAATAAAACGTAAAGCTTGGCATCGTCGATTTTTCAAAATTCATGGGCGGAGCTTGCCAGCCGCGCATGCGCTTTTGTTGCCGCTGAGCCGGACTTTTTCGGGCTGAACTTTTTAATGTTATTGTTACGATCGCAGCAACGCCGCATGGGAGGCGGGGCAACGCATGGGAGCGTGTTGGTTGGTGGAGCTTCGCGACCTATCCGCGCTGCGTCATGGCTGACACGAGTGATTTATTGCTCGTCTGGCTTAATCTAGAAGGCAGTTGTTTACAACCTTTTTTTTTTTATATGAGATTATTCAAGAATTCTTATAAAGAACTTTCTAGGTTTTTCTGTAATTTTAGGATTGTATATAAAAGGCGCATAGAGCGCCCGAATAGAATAGTCGTATTTTAATCGAGCTATAAGTAAGCTAAAGTTACGAAGCGATAATAGAAGGCTATAAAGTGTTAAGTACTGAGTTATTTAGTAGTCGAGTGTATTTGTGGAATAAATAAATAGTGTTTTCGTGTTAAATCGTTACACTGGAATTATTGAACCCCGAGTTCGCAACAATTGGTGTCAGAAGTGCGATTCCAGTGGGAATTTGAGAACTAATATTGCTGAACTCTAAGTGAGTGCTTCATTGCCGGACATTACGTGTTTATGCCAGTGACCAGAAGCCAGCATCAAGCGATGGAGGATCAACTTGCCGCCCTGCTGTCCCTTATGCAACACCAGAAGGAAGAGCAGGAGCGCCGTTATCTAGAACAAAAAGAAGAGCAGGAAAAACGTTATAAGGAACAAAAAGAGGAACAAGAAAGGCGTGATCAAGTACAGGAGCAACGTTATCAAGACCAGAAGGAAGAGCAGGAAAGACGTTATCTAGAACAGAAGGAAGAGCTGGAAAAACGTGATCAATTACAGGAGCGACGTTATAACGAACAAAAAGAAGAACAAGAAAGACGTGATCAAGTACAGGAACGACGTTATCTAGAACAGAAAGAAGAGCAGGAAAAACGTTATTTAGAACAAAAAGAAGAACAGAAACGGTTTAAAGAAGAATTAGTGAGCCATTTCGCAGCTAGGGAGCAACAATTGGAAGAAAGAATAATGCAATCCGTTAACGAAGGACTCGAAGCTGTCAACCAGAAGGTTCTCGAGCTAGAAAAGAAATTCCGGGAACAACTTGAGGACGACAACGTGTCTACAGAGAGTTTTAGCGCAGCCAACGCTAAAATTAAGCCTCCCGATTACGACGGTACTACTGCATGGGAAATTTATAAAACTCAGTTTGAGGCAGCTGCAAAAGCTAATGGTTGGTCCGAGCCCCAGAAAGCTACATCATTAGTGGTAGCACTTCGTGGAAAAGCGGCTGAGTTACTCCATTATCTCTGTCGGCAGCGGATCAAAGTAATTATGCGGCTTTAGTACACACTCTGCAACTACGATTTGGGAATGAGCACAAAGAGACCGTGTTCCAGGCCCAGCTGAGGATGAGACAGCAAAAGTCAGGTGAATCCTTACAAGAATTTGAGGCGGACATAGACAGACTCATTCACCTGGCATACCCATCAGCCCCGGAATGTTTTCAAACGCAATTTGCCGCCGAAAGGTTCATTGAGGGAGTTCGCGATAGTGACATGAGATACCACTTACGTCTAGTAAGGCCCAAGAATATCAGCGAGGCACTAGTTCGGGCCCTGGAATTCGAGGCGTCACGAGTGTCATCTAGTTCTTCTGCAAGTGTAAGAGTGGCAACTTGCGGTGACAAGAAGAATACGTCTATGGCTGAATCGATGGCCAGTTTACATAAAGCGATGAAGGATATGGCAGTCAATATGCAAGCCCTGTTAGAAAGAACTCCCCGATCAATAGGCAATCGGGGCATAAAATGTTTTAACTGCGGTAAACTGGGTCACGTCAGGAGTAACTGCCGTAATAGGGCAAGAAGTCCTTCGCCGTTGTTTAGAAGACCGAGCGGCAACCAAGACCGCCCTAGAATTCAGGAAAGTCCAATTCCTGTCAATGTAATGGGGCAATTGACCGAAGACGTTAAGACCCCCAGGATCAGTCAAGTCAATCAATCAAGTCATGCCAATAATTTGGGTGGCAAAAGTGTTACAGAGACCGGACGCATTAAAGGACAGAAGGTCCAAACTGAACATCGACCAGGAAGGTCTCACGAAAATGCCGATGCATTGTCTAGACGGCCATGTAAAGAAGATAGTCAGCATTGTCGAAGAACTCAGCAGCGTGAGGGACTTCCTTCTGTACGGAGAACGTCGGTGGAAATAAACGATGGCTGGACCACACAGACCCTTCGAGAAGAACAAATGAATGATCCAGATATTGGACCCATCCTCTCTGCAAAGACTGACGACAAGAGACCAGAATGGCAAGAAATTGCTGATAAAAGTCCAAACCTGAAGGCGCTATGGGCCCAGTGGCACTCTCTTAAAATCGAAAATGGACTACTGAAGAGAGCGTGGGAGAGTCCGGATGGCAAGACCGTAGTCAGTCAGTTGGTTGTTCCTGGAAGCAGAAAATCGGACGTACTACAGGAAATGCACGACGGAACCAGTGGAGGGCATTTTGGAGTCAATAAAACCTTGGCCAAAATTAAAGAGCGGTTCTACTGGGTGAATTATCATGAAGACGTCGAATCTTGGTGCCGCAAGTGCGAAGTTTGTTGTGCCACAAAAGGACCTCGAACAAGATCACGGGGTCGAATGGTGCAGTACACTGTAGGTGCTCCATTCGAGAGGGTAGCAATTGATGTCGCGGGACCGTTTCCTCAGACTGAGTCGGGCAATAAATACATCTTGGTCGCCATGGATTACTTCACTAAATGGCCTGAAGCATACGCCCTGCCTAATCAAGAAGCAACGACTGTGGCAACGGTGCTAGTAAATGAAATGTTCTGCAGATTTGGAGTCCCTCTCGAACTTCATTCTGATCAGGGCCGAAATTTTGAATCGGCTGTTTTTCAGAAGGTCATGGAACTTCTCGGAATTCGCAAGACCAGGACAACTCCTTTGCATCCACAGTCGGATGGGATGGTAGAGAGATTTAATCGGACTATGGAACATTACCTGTCTAAAATGGTGGCAGATCATCAGCGTGATTGGGACCAACATCTACCTCTCATGTTGATGGCATATCGAGGCTCTACGCATGAAGCCACTGGTTATACTCCGGCGAAAGTGATGTTCGGGAGGGAAATGAGGCTTCCTGCGGATTTGATGTATGGAACACCAGAAAAAGAGTCGCTCAGCTCTGAGAATTTTGTGGAGGAGCTTAAGGAGAGGCTGAACAATGTTCATGAGCAAGTCAGGAATAAACTGCGGATATCCAGTGATCGAGCCAAAGCAAGATATGACTTACTAGCTAACTCCCGCGGCTTCCAGGATGGTGATTTGGTGTGGCTATACAATCCGAGGCGAAAGGTGGGAAAGTCGCCCAAACTTAGCCAAAATTGGGAAGGACCTTATACAATTATAAAGAAGATTAATGATGTGGTGTATAGGATCCAGCGGACCCCTAGGTCAAAGATGAAGGTCGTTCATTTGGATCGATTAGCACGATACCATGGAACTCTATCTGTTCGGGACGAACAGACTTAGGAGGAGGGCAATGTTACGATCGCAGCAACGCCGCATGGGAGGCGGGGCAACGCATGGGAGCGTGTTGGTTGGTGGAGCTTCGCGACCTATCCGCGCTGCGTCATGGCTGACACGAGTGATTTATTGCTCGTCTGGCTTAATCTAGAAGGCAGTTGTTTACAACCGTTTTTTTTATATGAGATTATTCAAGAATTCTTATAAAGAACTTTCTAGGTTTTTCTGTAATTTTAGGATTGTATATAAAAGGCGCATAGAGCGCCCGAATAGAATAGTCGTATTTTAATCGAGCTATAAGTAAGCTAAAGTTACGAAGCGATAATAGAAGGCTATAAAGTGTTAAGTACTGAGTTATTTAGTAGTCGAGTGTATTTGTGGAATAAATAAATAGTGTTTTCGTGTTAAATCGTTACACTGGAATTATTGAACCCCGAGTTCGTAACATTATGTTATAATTATATGGCAATTATTATTTATATGTGGCCATAATGCGATTTTCATAACACAAATTTTTCACGCTCATGCACTTTTTGCTGTTTGATCTGTACAAGTAAACTGTAGCGTAGAACCCAAGCTTGAGAGTGTTTATACACTTTCAAAAGCGAGAAGGTTTGGGGTCAGAACTTTCTGGCTCAGTGCTGGCTTCTCCAATGCTTCCTGGTCTGAAGCCTAGAGAAAATGCGAATTGTATGAGGGTGAAAATTAACTCATCATTTACACAATAGCATTGTTTTTATAGTGAGAATAAAATTTAGTTAACCATGTACTTTTGGCGTACATTTTTTTCTTTTTAATATATCTATTGCTATTGCAGACATGGCTACATCCAAGCAAAAGTGTTTATACTTTGCATGTTTAAAATCTCAGCGGAACGCTCCTCAACTGCGCAAATTAAATTTCCGGTTAGAAATCCTGAACGCCTTGAAAAATGGATTCTGTATTCAGGTAACGAAATATTTTCTTTATTATTATATTATGGAATTGTTTCTCAGAAGGCTTCTTTATTAGTAATACAAAAGGACAAAACAGAGCAAAATAGCAAGGGTTTATTTCACCAGTACACTGTCAAATAATTTAATAATAAAAACAATAATTTAAGAAAAAGTAAAATCTTACTTTAGAAGAAATTTTACGTTACTAAAAATAAAATTCTAATAATTATGTAATATAAAATATGTAACTAATGGAATCCATTTCACTTTATTTTCAGGTAGAACAGATATGTTAGATATTCCACATAAAAAAAAACTTGCTCGGATGTTCATATGTGAAGACCATTTTGAGAAAAAGTTCTTCCTCTCAATGAACTTGTCGCAAGTTGCCGTACCAACGCGTTATGAACCTAGCCAAGCTTCTCCATCGCGTCAAATACGCACAACAGGTTATATCCAAGAGCTCAACATAACGGTCCCGAAGAAAACTTAAAATCAGACTTGTATTGTTAATAATATATTCATAAATCTGTAGATAACTGATAATTATTGTAATCTAGAATCCTAATACTGATACACTGGAATTATTTAGAATAAGTACTCTTCTACCAGTTCAGTCTTTCAAATACTACGAAATATTGGCCTTCGCCATTCTATCAACAAATCGAACCCGACCAAATTAGGTAGACTGGAGAAAACATCCAGTTTCCCTTTTCTCGTTTCAATACTGATTGTGGCCACATCTATAGGTTTCTCCTGGAAGCTCATTGAACAACTATATCTTATCTAAAAACAATGTTAGTAACAAGTTTTTGACAATAATTGACATTTTCATTGCAACTATTTTATAACATAAAACAAATTTTCAACATTAAGTTCGGCCACCTAATACGTAAAATACCGCGCTTATCGTTCGTTGAAATGGGAAATATACAAAGGTAACGTTTCTTTATCATATAAATAATAAATATATTTGCACAATTCTTCATTGGGCAGCATACAAAGAGTATTAATGCGCTATAGAGAGACAGTAAGCGTTGCTCGTCGATATGGAGGCGGCCGACAGAGGGCTACAAGTTTACATGAAGATTGGCGCATTGGGCTAAAGATTAACCGTCGTAGAACCGCCACCCCTTCATGAAAGGGACCTTAGAGCTAGAAGACACGGCTAAATCGTGACCATAAAGCAGAAAGAAGTGATTGGGCAACTACGCAGTCAAACTGGGGAGTGGCAGAGAAGAGTAGGTGTTTGTTTGTGGATGAGTCAAAGTTCAATCTGTATCGTTGGGGAGGAGGGCGTATTATGGTGTGGAGAGAAACGGGTGAAAAGTACCGAGAAGAGCACAAGGAAAGAAGACAAGCAGGCATTATTGTATGGGGTGGTATAAATAGAAATGGAAAGATCGATTTGGTTGTTCTTATAGGCGAGAGTATGAATGGTGAAACACATTGCAATTTGTGTGTAAGGGATGTTATTGTTCCCTTTGCTAGAGATTTTGGGGATGATTTTATTTTAGTTGATGATAATGCTAGACCTCATAGAGCTAGGAATGCCATTCAACTACTAAGGGAACATAATATTGAGAGAATGTTATGGCCGCCTATGTCACCTGACTTGAACCCTATAGACCATGTCTAGAGTAAATTAAAGTTAGATTTGAGTAGGCAAAAGATTGATTTTCGAAGTTGATTCGAGGATGATTTGGTGCAAGCGATATTGAATGCTTGGAGAGTCAGTCCCCAAGATTTTATTAGAAATCTGATAGATAGTATACGCCAAGGCGAGTAGATGCAGTGCTGCAAATTCATGGTGCCGCACAAATACATCAGATCATCATTCATCCAAAATTACCATTTAACAAAAAAAAATTTTTATATTATTGTTTCCATATTTTTAATAAGCTGCTAATTTTGTTGTTTTGTTATTTTTAATATAATTCTGTTAATATTTTACCTTGGCTATCTGGCACATTTAAGAGTAAGATACTTAATAAGGTCCGAATAAAATTTCATGAGTGCTTTTTATGATATTACAACTATACCTCTAAAAGAGTTTGACTTTGACTGTCAGTCTAGCTGAAAGTTTTTAAGTTCTTAAAAACAATTTTGTTAAGATTTAGGTTGTTCTAAACTTTCCTATTTATTCAACTTGGTATCTTTTGGTGTTTTCACAGCCTTTATGTTATTCATCTTTACGTGTAACATCTTATTGTTGTACGCCATTCTTCAGATTAGCCGTACTTCCTGAATATATTAAAATTAAAAATGGCGACTATCGGTTAATTCTCTCTGTTCCTATTAATACAAACAATTTTCGAAGTTCAGTTTCATTCAGTCAGAATTCAGAATGTAAAGATTAAAAAAATGAGGATTAATGTCAGTTTTGTTGTTCACCCTGTACATCTAAGCAATTAGGCATAGGTCTGGTTTGCAGATGACTATGTCCAATTCCAAATTGTTGTAATGCTCATTGAATAGGAGATTTGTTTTTCTTATGGTGTTGAAATGTTACACTTTTAGAAAAACCTACTCTTTTTTAAACTAATGAAGATATAAAGATTGACAGAAAAAGGTCCCGAGGTATCATTAGTAGCTGTAATAATCAGGCAGCGGAATTCAAAATTCGTCCATACATTTTGTTCCACATAACTTAATTGTAGACATTCGATTATCACTTCGATATTTGAAAAAAAAAACTTTCTGTTCGCCACTGTAGATGTGCCTAACTTTATAGTCATTACGCCTATACGTCTAGCTTGGCCTATGCATAGTCTTCATATTCTATATGAAAGTTTTATCAATATTTGTATTATGGGAGAAATTGGAGTCCCAGTGTTAAATAATAGCTCTTTTATGGAAAAAACTAAATATCTATGGTATCAGGAAAAATATCCAAAAAAACACCAAATATGTCCCGTGGTATAACGCGTCTCCACATACTCCCGTAGCAAAAAATATTCAGAATTTTTTTCCTCAAAATTATCTGCTCAAAAGGTTTTTACAAAAATGCATCAAGCTTTGTTGGACCCTGTATTAGGAAACCTGCAAAACATATAACTGAGTACATAACCACTTAAAGCAGTCTATACATAGACCTTACCAAAATGGCATCTCCAACGAAAATCGGTTGAGTGGCTTTAGAGATAGGCAGTTTTAAAGTTCATTCAAAATTTGGGGTGTATCGTTTCAATTGATGCTTAGTTTTTATCTGCTTCTCCTAGGTGACCCAGAAGCAGGACATTTCAAACTATTAAAAGCAATGCAGGAGAAACCTCTCATTAGATCCTCCACTATTACCAAATATCAACAGAACGAAGAATTCCAGCCAATTAATGACTGAGGAAGTGCCAAACAAGCGAAAACCTGCCCAAACTGTTTTGCTGGATCATCCAGCAACCACCAATGCAGGATTGAATAGACAACGCATCGCATCGGCAAAAGACAAAAGGTCTGCAGTGATGCTTTGTTATTTCAGAGCTACAAAACTAGAAAGGATCTCAACCGGTTACAGACATGAATTACACCAACAAATTCTTAATGTATAATCCATTCAGTTATTTCTGTCGTCAAGTAGGCGATGGAAATCTGACATATTTCACCCGGTATAACATAACTGACAATGACAGTGATTAATAATTAGTGTGAGGTTAAGGCTATTGTTTACTGTTTTGCTCACAAAGTTGCCAGATGACTTCATTAGTTCAAACTTTTAATAATAATGATTACTAACTTAGAATTTAGTAAAAAATGGGCCGGGGCTCAACGCTACCAAGAATATTATATTTTATAAACGTATTTTAAAAATGAATCTTTCACAACCATAATAGTTGAGGCTAATAAGTTTATAGTGTGAATGTGATATCAGCAATATATGCACCCTACAAAAATGCAAGTGATGATATGTATAAGAAGTTTGCTTTTTGGACGAAAAGAAAGGTGGAATACAGTTACGAAGGACAAGACCAATTATGTGTCTGTCAGCGGCAATTCAAAGCACGAAAATGGGACAATGGGCTGTAAGCTTAGGTACCTATCTACTTAGGTATTAATAATTCTATAATTGCATTGTTTTCGGGTGTCGTATCTGATATCAAACATTATTAGTATGGAATCATTCGAATCCTAAGAATTATTTCCAGTCCTCAAACATCCAATAACTGAAAAATGTAGGTATAGAGCAGAGCAGAGTTAATGCTTACCCCAAAAACATTGGAGACTTATGCAAGGTCATAGAGGGCAATTCTGGGGGAGGTTTCTTCTGAATTGGAGGCACTTTTATGGTTACTGATAAGTGTTAATTACTTTTGGCATTTCTTGTTAGGAAAAAAACAGTTTTTTTAATTACAAAATACAAAATGTACGTGTAATATGTAAAAAAATCGGCAACCGCGAAATTTTAATGGCACATCTTCACAAGTTTGTTTTGACGGCAAGTAAACAAACAATCGCAATCGATATTATACTGGAGAAATTCCATGGCATGGGTTGATGCCAAAAATAACTGAACGGATTATATATCCCGAACTAGTATCACGGAAAGCCAAGTAGTTTCTACTCAAAGGCTAAGAGACCAGAAAATGGTGATTTTGAAAAACAAACCATTAACCGAATGAAACTACAAGACCAAAATTAACGAAACTAAAACACTCAAGTATGTTTCCTGACAATGCAAATCAAGTAGACAAATGCACCATTACATCAACACTCAATCAATCAATCAATCAATATTTATTGCCAGCAAAATAGTAAACATACTACAAGGCAACGTCACAAAAAAGGGTTTTTCAATACATTTTTCATTTTTGTAATACATAATAATATCTTACACTTACTTAATAGGCACATTTGATTCTTGTAATGATTACTTAATATATTATATTCTTTTAATCAGTATTAAATGTATACAAGCACTTATCCTTCAAATATGATACTACTTTTTTTCTGAATTGGACCGGGTTATTAATATTTGTTATTGACCTTGGCAGCCACTGATAAGCTTTGACTGCACGATAGTAGGGACCCTTCTGGAAGAAATTTGACTTGTGTTGAGGAGTTGCCAGATCTCTCCCACTTCTGGTATTTATTAACATGTCTGGTGCATGGTTCTCATAACTTTTGCTGAACACCACAGAATTCTTCTTAACAAACATCACCAAACTAAGAACATACAGGGAGGGCACAGTTAAAACATTTAGCTTTCGAAAATATTGCTTACAACTACTTCTAGGATGAAGACCAAATATCGATCGTACCAGCCTTTTTTGTGCAATGAAAACATCTGTAGCCCCGCTGGAGGAGCCCCAGAATAAAATTCCATAATTTATTAATGACTGGATACATGCAAGATAGAAAGTTCTAATGGATTCCATAGACAAAACATCACGGAGTCTTCTCAAGAGAGCGCAGTAGCTATTGACTCTTGAAACAAGTTTGGACGTTTGCTTACACCAATTTAATTGGGGATCAATAATGACGCCCAAGAATTTTACTGATTCGCTGTGAGGAACCGATTTTCCTTGCATATTTACATATAAAGAATCAGGCTGCGTTTTTTTTTTGAAAAACAAAGCAATCCAGTTTTTTTGCTGTTTAGCTTCAAAAAATTTCTCTCACACCACTGACACATTTCAGATGCGGCCAATGATGAGATGCCTGAGAGACATATGTTGTTTTATGATTCAAAATGACTGAAGAGTCGTCAGCATATTGGCACACTAAATTATTGCTAAAATTATCTGACAAGTCATTGACATAAAGTATGAAAAGAAGAGGACCCAAGATTGATCCCTGGAGGATACCCTGTCTGAATTCCTGCATTTTTGAAAAATATGAACTCCTATTATAGTTTACACAAATGGACTGTGATCTATTTCTCAAGTAAGAGACAATCAAAGAAGCGCATACTCCCCGCAAGCCAAATGTTTCCAACTTATGGACTAGAAGATCATGATTTATGGTATCAAAAGCTTTAGATAAGGTGAAAAAAAGCCCGCACACCCTGTCATTTTGATCAATATGTTCGACTATAAATTTAAGAGTATTGAAAATTATCATTTCAGTGGACCTTTGGGGAATAAAACCAAATTGATGATCTGCTAACAACTTCGTTTGCTTGTAAAAATTTCAGAATTCTGCTGTAGATAGCTTTTTCAAAAACTTTGGAAAATGATGGCAGCAAAGATATTGGCCTATAGTTGGAAATGTCCAACGGATTGCCTTTTTTGTGGACTGGGACCACTTTTGCCACTTTCAAGGCATCAGGAAAGACTCCAGAAGTGAAGCAGTCGTTTATCAAATCAGATAATGGTCTACATACATATTGGGCAACAAATTTGACAATTGAGATTGGCATTTCATCAATACCTGCGGAATATTTGTTGGGTAGGCTATTTATTATTGTCAAGACTTCGTGTTGATCTGTGGAGTTGAGAAATATTGTTCTGTCATGGGTGTCCTTTTGAAAAGGTTTGTTGACATTACTATAAGAAATTAGTAGATTAAATTGTTTACTAAAGACTTCAGTTAAGGTAATGGGATCATCAATTGTTATATCATTAATTTTTAAATTAATATTGTTCTGCGGTTTGCTTTTATTTGTAAGTTTGCTAAATATAGTCCAGGCAGTTTTTGATTTGTTCGTGGAGTTGATTATTTTATTGTCATTAATGGCCTTGTTTAGCCCTTTGGCGTAATCTGTATATTGTTTTCTAACTTTCTTGTATTGTAAGTAAACCTGTTAACTTTTTGTCACTTGATACCAAACATAGATATCTTTGACATACCTTGAAAATTCCTCAATTTCTCTATTTATCCAAGTGTCAGAGGGTTGACCGTCAACTTTGACACGGGTTTGTGGAAAACTCTGATCAAACCAGTAAGAAAAATTTTTGAAAGAATAATGTACTTGTCGTTTAAATCTCCAGTTTCATACATCTCTTGCCAAGACTCAGCGAAAAGAAAGCTCATAAATCGTTGGATATTCAAGGAGTTGTAAATTCTTTTCATCAGGAAACTAGACTTACAATTTGTTATCTCTCAGTTGGCGATATAAAGAAGAATTCCGTAGTGATCAGAAAAAAACAGTTTTGTAGATTTGACAGCTTACCTTTTCCGGAACAATATTTGTAAAAATATTGTCAATTTGCATCGACGAAGTGGCAGTGACTCTGGTAAAACCGCTCACTTTGAGGATTTAAGCCATAAGTGTCCGTCAGCAATCGTAGCAGCGCTGTGCAGTTGCCGTTTTTAGTGGATTAAAATATACATACCGCATATTACAATGTATCCAGCTAATGAGAAGACCTCATGCAATAGTTCGTCCAATTCAGATATAAAGCAGTTTAGATTACCTTTAGGAGACCTATATGTATACAAATAATAGTAATTTTTTGCTTATTTGTAGAGATGCACAATTCACATTCGTTGAATATCAAATACCTGGGCAGTTCATATTTTTTGATGTTTTGATTCTTGGAAAAAATAGCAGTACCACCGCCCCTCTGTTCCGCCCTTGATGAGTAGCTCTCGAGTTTCCAGTCAGTGAGATGAAACTTTTCAATGTCCGAGCCCCTGAGCCAATGCTCGGTTATGAGAAGGATGCCTGGAGATAATTTAGCCAAAAGCACTTCTAATTCACAAGTTTTGTTATTGATACTTTGTGCGTTTAAATATACGAGTTTCAAACAGCTTTTATTTTCAACATCAGATGCAGTATATTTACTTGTCCAATTTCCCTTTAGGGCATTGGTTTTTACTTGTTTCTTAGTGAATCCGCATTGCGCGTGTTGAAATTTTCACCCATCTGGGAACCGACTGGGGCTTGAAGAATGTTTTAATAAACTCCTGGTGTCGTTTAAAATCAAGATGCCCAACAACGACATGCTTTGGCCAGAAACTTGATTGGTAGAGAATGTCCTTACTTTCCAGAGGGGCAACAACTACAAAAGACTTCAGTCTATCCTCTTCAGTGAGGAGCTCTCGTACTAGGGTACTTGCATCCTCAAATCCAGCCTTTTTTATAATGTAATTTTTAACCACCTCCTCAGTTGCGCTTCTTTTTATTCTATTTATGTAAATCCAAGCCCTACGGTCACCTCCCTCGAAACCTAATTCGGCTGCCCCAGTACCTAAATTTTTCTTTTTTCGCTGGAACTGTCTATTTTGAGCCACTTGGGAAGTCTTATGTCGGGGTTCAAATGGCTGATATACATTATTTCCCATAGGCACTCTTTCTTGGCAAAGGCTTTCTCCCTTGCTTCTAGGTTTTTCAGCATTTTCGAGATCAGCAATAGATTCGCAGTCCGAAACACTGCTATCTCCTTTTCTCGAGCCTCGTTGACGTGGTTTGCGTTGTGGGCATTGGAACCCGAGCGGTTATTATTATTATTGTTATTTGATACTAACAAATTCTTGCCAGTCCCTGGTAAAAACGGTAGTCTCGTATCGTGACCGTTCCTTTCAAGAGGTTCAGTATTTAACACTCCACTGTAGGTCTGTTTATATTGCCCCGTGTTTACATTTGCAAGATTGTCAATTTTCTCAGTGAGCAAATTAACATTCTGCTTAAGAATATTGTTTCTATCCATTACCTCTTCAAGCATTTTCTTCAGGTAAGTTATTTCCAGATTCATCTGAGACTTAGTTGCTTCGCAGAGCTCAATATTATGATTGTTATTAATTTTGACGCCATTTTCTGACACCACACAGCAAACGAGTTTTGTTTTATCAATTCTCCTAAAACTGGTGCCTTGCCGATTTGCACAACTATCATGATAGATCGCGAAGCAATTGATGCATACACTAACACCACAATTTTTCTTAACACAGCACTTAAAACCGTACTTTTTATCGTCTTTTGTACTAGCCTCCGAATCGACATAGATCCGGCGCCCATGTTGCTGAGCATCCACCATAGATTACCCAAATAGATGTAAGTGTCAAAGTCAATCAACTGAAGTGACGATTATGACAGGCCAAATTTTCCTCCCAAACCAAAGCTGCCACAGCTGACAAGTGACACAGCTCATTCCCATTGCATTTCCATTAGCGATCAACTTAATCATTTACCCACCCGAATCGTAACAATTGTCCATACATAGGTTTTTTATCCACAGGTAATGTCTACTATATCAAATAAATATTCATCTAGTAGACTGTGTGAATATTACATAATTTTCCAGCCAGCTAGATAAATATCAATTTGAACTGGCCTTAATTTCAAAAACCTCTTATACTTACCTGCTCTATTAAAAGAATAAACTGTTATGTACGACAACCCTTTATTAAAACATTAAAATACGAAAAAAGATCTATTTAAATTGTATTATCAGCAAATAAACACATAAACATCTAAAAATAACACCTTCTAAAATTATTATCTGTGCCCGACTGAATTATCAGGAACAAAGTGTTTTCTTTTTGGGCTTTTCTAAAAAAAGAAACATACACATTAAGAAGCAATAAATATAAAATGTTGTGATTTTGTGATACTAATAGTTTTACGCCCCTAACACTTGACTTGGTTGGTCCATATTGCAAAAAATAAAATGAGTAGATGTTGTTTGACTTTTAGTTCAAATGTATGTACTGGAACGGGCAAAGTCAAGAAGTGTTTATCAATTTTCTGTAATGAAAGTTCATCCATTTATTGGAGAATATTGGGGAGTGCTTTGCTTTCCCCCAAGATGCTGAGGACATATCGAAAAATCTATTGAGTGCGTCAGATTCAAATTTTGAGGAATGATTTTTATTATCAAAATGCTTAAACTTCACAGTAAAATGTTCCATTTAGGGCCATTTGCACACCTTCCCCAAAATGTTGATCTAAGGTGGAACTTAAAATTTCCATATAAAATGCATTGATGTCACTCGATCTGTCACTTACCAATTTTTTTAAGAAAAGGTGTGCAAATGGCCCTTACCTATGTTTATACCAAGCAAATTTAGGTTAACCTAAAGTTAAGGACACCTAAACCATAGTTATAAGCATGAGTAACCATGGTAGGGACTTCTTAAGGGGGCCAATAAAGAAGCCTTAAGTATAAAGCGTTCCATAAAGTTTTTCCAAAGGCTATTATTTGAATGACCCCTATATAATTTTTAAACTATGTCAATGTTAATGGTTATGTTATAAAAACCATAAAGGAGAGATTCCGCCAAAAACGCGACATACTAGTTATCCATAAACTGATTTGCCAAAAATGTAATTGACAAGATTTTAACCAGTAAATTAAAAGCAGGTGAAGGTAAATGCCAATAACAACTTCTCTACAAGTTGTTATGATGGTTTAATGTAGTTTTACTTTAATATCTGACATCAGTTTGAATTTGAGTAAATCAAATTAATTTCCTCGACGTTACTCGCATTATATTAAAAAAAGTTTTTATCAGTTTATAAATTTTCTCAAAATCACTCAGTGGCTAGCACATTCAAGAAGAACGGTTTTAGTTTTTCTGCCAAACTACCCCTAGGAAAGAATCCTAGTGTTCTGAGGCAGAGCGTTGCACCTACCATATCCAAAGTGCAGATAAACAGTGTTTCTGGTCAAATTTTTGACGGCGGTATGAATGCATTTTATGTGCACCTTGTTTCATAGCATGAGTATGTCCCTCCCTTTTTGTTTTCTACGGTGAAGAAATGTTAACGTTTTGTAAAAGAGCTCATATGCAGTGAGTAGATAACTGCAAAGATACTTTTAATAGAAATATTTTATGGTTCCAGGAATAGGAGTTCCAGGAATAGTCCATTTACGTAAGACCTTTTAGTGTTCAGTTTATCGTAAGACCAGTTATGTTGCACAGGGTGAGCAAAACTCCCCCAACCAAATGTCCCAGCTGTAGTATAAGAAAATTTGTTGTCTTAAGAATTACTTCTGCCAAGTATTTGACCTGAAAAACGTAGTATCAGTGTAGTACATCGATTTATTTTTTTCGCTTGCAACTATTATTTTTGTTAAGTTCTGGCAACAATATTTTTTGTAATGGCAGCATTTTATAACCTTTAACCCATTTAAAATACATGTAAATTAATGACATCTTGGCATTTAATTACATTTTTTTCAATTATCTTAAATCGAATGAAACTTAAACTTTGCTGGAGGCCTTCTAGAATCATCATTCTTGACAGTGGAGCAAAAAAGAATTACCTTTCTGCCGAAATAAGTGGTAAGGAGAGCAATATTTTGTGGACTAGATATACCACCAAGTACCACCAACCTTTTTATGCTTCAAAACTACTTCAAATTCAGACAAAGGAGCATGGAAATAGAAGTTTGGCGTTCCCAGTAGATTATATTGCCATAAAAACTAGAGAGGAATGGATTGTTAAAAGGTATAATGATTAGTTGGCTAGAAGCTGGAATAAGATATTTAAACATTTGTAGGTGTGAATTCTAAGTCATATACGCCCTGGACTTGAAAATCGTGCACCAAATCCAAATAAGTGAGCACTTTTGTGTCTACAAGGAAATAATTATAAAAAAATTTTATGGGTGTGGTCAGAAATAGATAACACGAACTATAACATTTTGAAATACTCGAAACCTTTTTATGCCTCAAAACTACTTCAAATTTAGACAAAGGAGCACGGAAATAGAGGTTTGGTGTTCCCAATTGTTTTTGGTGCCATAAAAACTAGAAAGGAGTGGATTGTGAAAAGGTATAATGTGATTACTTGGCTGGAAGATGAAATAAGATTTTTAGACGCTCGTCTATAAATAATAAAGATAATTAGAAGGTTAGTTAATATATTTAAATATGAAATAAGAATTATAGGTGCAATTTTTTGTCAGGTGAATAATAATATATTAGAGTTTCAAGAGGTTCCTCTTGCTACTTCAGGAAATCAGAAATGAAGAGGGGCAGCCCCTATTTTTATTAAAAGAGAAATTCTTATTAGGGCAGAAGAAATGTTGTTAAGTTCATAATTGAAAGACTTAAATACGGAAAAAAGGATAATTGAGAATAATAGTAAAAATGAAGCTATAGCTTGAATTATAAAGTATTTAGAGATTCTTTCTGAAGAAAATTTATTTTTTGGGGTTTTTATAGTAACAATAAATCTTAATAGATTAATTTCTAGACCTATTCAGCACGGGATTCAGGATAGGGATGAAATTGAAATTGCAGTTCCTAGAGTTAGGGTCGATAAAAAAATAAGTTTAAAAAAATTAGTGATTAAAAAGAAAAGGATTTTGCCTTTATAAATGAGGTATGAGCCCATTAGCTTGATTTTAGCTTATCTTTTTCACGTAATGAGGTATTTTTGATTTTTTCATATGAATAAAATTACATAGTCATATATTTTAGTATAGGATGTATAAAAGTTTTTGATACTTTTGGTGATAGTTTGAATCTATCAGATATAGGTACTAAAACATTTTATCTATGAGGAAAAGGGTAAGTGTTAAAGCTTAACAGAGGTGAAATTCACATGATTTATTCTATCAAAATAACCCTTTTTTCAGGCACTCTGTTTTTTAGATTTTTGTAGTTTTGGTCCAGCATGACATGGAAAATCGTAAAAAATCATCAAAAATCGTCAAAAATCGTGATTTTTTTGTCAAAATTTTGCGATTTTTTGAAAAAAAAAAAAAGTCGAAAAAAGTGGCTGAAATTTTACCAGTGATTTTTTGAAAAAAAAAATTTTTCAATTTTTTTCTTTATTAAAAATTAATGGCATGTTGAATTGGCGGACTTGAATGAGAACAGTAGATCATGCAGATTAATAGGGTAAAAAAAAAAAAAAAAAAATATATTATTGAATTATTAGTAAATAAGATTTTTAATTTAATTAAAAATAATATTATATATCTATATATATATTAAATTTTAATATATATATAAATATATAATACTATTTATTAATTAATAAATAATAATAAAATATAAATTTTTTATTTATATAGAAATAAAAAATAATAACATTCCATTTAATATAACAAAATAGCTTAATTATAATTAAATAAATATTATATATAAAAAAAAAAAAACTACCTTTATTTACTAAGTAATAATCATTTATATAATTAAATATATTTATTATATAAATATTTATTTAATTATGTATAAATAGACAATATCATTATAAAACTAATATATAAGGGGGGGCACTTTGTTAAGGTATGTTATTTCGATTTTAAGATAGAAAAAAAGTTTTTTGGCTTTTGGTTTTTATATTGGTTTTAATTAAATGTAAATTTTAGTACAATTAAAAAAGTTTTTAAATAAAATTGAATATAATAATATTTTAGCAGTAATAAGTTTTATTTATTTAGTAAATTAAGAAATAGAAATACCGGGGGAAGTACAAACTAATTTTGTGCCAGCAGTTGCGGTTATACAAATTGTGCAATAAAAATTTGTTGGGAAAAGTTAATTTAAAAAGAAGGGAAAATAAGAATAATTTTATTAGGTGAAATTTTAAGATTTTAGATTTTTACTATTATTAGAGATAAGGCTTAGAAATTTTATAATAGACTAGGATTAGATACCCTATTATAAAAATGTAAATTAAATTTCTTGAATTATTAGTAGTTAGGTTCTTGAAAATTAAGAAAGATGGCGGTATTTTAGTCTATTCAGAGGAATCTGCCCTGTAATTGATAATCCACGAGTTTAAGGACTTGGAGTTTTAGTTTATATATCGCTGTAGGTTGAATATTTCTATTGAATAAAAATGTTCAAGATTTAGGGAGAAAATATATCAGGTCAAGATGTAGCTTATATCTAAGAAGAGGTGGATTACAATAAATTTATTTTTGGATATTAAGTGTAATATTAGTAGCAAAGTGGATTTGAAAGTAATTGTTTAATAAAATTTAAATAATGATTTTAGCTCTAAAATGTGTACATATCGCCCGTCGCTTTCATTTTAAGATGAAATAAGTCGTAACATAGTAGATGTACTGGAAAGTGTATCTAGAAATCAGACTACAGCTTTTGAAAGCATTTTATTTACACTAAAAAGATTATTTTAATTAATATAGTTTGAAGATAATAGATTTCCTTTTGATTAAAAGAGTTTAAGAATTTTATATAAAAATATTTATTTTAGTAATAAATAAAGAAAAAATATATTTAGGGAAAGATTATTAGTATTGTAAAAGAATATTTGTTGTTGGAAAAAAGAAAAATTTAGTTTTTGTACCTTGTGTATCAGGGTTTATTAATTATTTATTAAGTTTTTAGTAGTCCCGAATTTAAAAGAGCTATTTAAATAGAATTTTTTTTGTTGAATAAAAATTTAAAATATTTAAATAGTAGTGAAACGCTATTCGATTTTAAATATATCTGGTTTTTTAAGAAATAAATTTAATTTATTTACTATAAAGTAATTATTTTAATAGTTAATTGATTATTAATAGGAGAAGATAATTTCGGGGATGAGCTTGGAATTAGATATGTAAAATTATTAAGAGGAATTTTTATTTGTAGGATTAGAAGTTTTTATCTTTTAGTGAATTATTTCTGTTTAATGAATTAATAATATTTATATAAAATTTACGTTTTTTATTAAAATATAAGTTTAATTAAAAAAGATTTAGTAATAATGATAGAATTAGTATAAATTTAGGGATATTTATTTAAGTAAATTAAAGGTTTAATAAAGGAATTCGGCAAATAAATTTCTCACCTGTTTATTAAAAACATGTCTTTTAGATAATAATTAAAGGTCTAACCTGCCCAATGAAAATTTAAATGGCCGCGGTATTTTGACCGTGCAAAGGTAGCATAATCAATAGTTTTTTAATTGAAAGCTTGTATGAAAGGTTGGATGAGGAAAAAACTGTCTCTATTGAAATTTTTTAAAATTTTATTATTTAGTAAAAAGGCTGAAATGAATATAAAAGACGAGAAGACCCTATAGAGTTTTATAATTTTTATTTAGAGAATAATTAGAATAAATATTTTTATATACAAAAATTATTTGGTTGGGGTGATTTAAAAATTTGTTAAACTTTTTATGTTAAAATCATTGATAAATGTATATGTGATCCTTTTTTAAAGATTAAAAGATTAAATTACCTTAGGGATAACAGCGTTATTTTTTTTAAGAGTTCAAATCGAAAAAAGAGTTTGCGACCTCGATGTTGGATTAAAGTTTAAGTTTGGTGTAGAAGCTAAATAGTTTAGGTCTGTTCGACCTTTAAAACTTTACATGATCTGAGTTTAAACCGGCGTGAGCCAGGTTGGTTTCTATCTTTATAATAATAAAATTTTTTAGTACGAAAGGACCAAAAATTTATTAAATTAATTTAAATAAGAAAATTATTAATGAAATGTATTGTTTTGGCAGATTAGTGCAATAGATTTAGGATCTATATATGTAAGGTGTCTTACAAATAATATTGATAGGTTTGGATTTATTATTAATTTTTTTAGCAAGTTTAATTCAAGTAGTTTGTGTTTTGGTTAGAGTTGCTTTTTTAACTTTATTAGAACGAAAGATTTTAGGGTATATTCATATACGAAAAGGGCCTAATAAATTAGGCTTAATAGGTTTATTACAGCCTTTTAGAGATGCAATTAAGTTATTTTCTAAAGAACAACTTTTACCAATTTATTCAAATTTAAGAATTTTTTATTTTTCTCCTATTGTAAATTTATTTTTAGCAGTTTTGCTATGGATAAGGATGCCATTTTTTACTTTTCATTTAGGGTTTAATTTATCTTTTTTATTTATTTTGAGTGTCTCTAGACTAGGAGTCTATACAATTATATTATCAGGCTGATCATCTAATTCTAATTATTCTTTATTAGGGGCTCTTCGTTCTATTGCACAGATTATTTCTTATGAAGTAAGATTAATTTTAATTTTATTATCTTTTTTGTTTTTTATTTTTAGTTTTAAACTAAAGGATTTAATACTTTATCAAGAGAATCTGTGATTTTTATTTTCTTTTTTTCCTTTGAGAATTATACTATTGGTTTCTTTATTGGCTGAAACTAATCGATCACCTTTTGATTTTGCTGAAGGTGAATCTGAGCTAGTTTCTGGGTTTAATGTTGAGTATAGAAGAGGGGGATTTGCTATAATTTTTTTAGCCGAATATGCTAGAATTTTGTTTATAAGTATATTTTGTGTAATAATTTTTATGGGAGGAAATATTATAAGTTTATTTTTTTTTATTAAGTTATCTTTAATTAGATTTTTTTGAATTTGAGTTCGAGGAAGACTCCCTCGGTATCGTTATGATAAATTAATATATTTAGTATGAAAATGCTATCTTCCGATTTCTTTAATATTATTGTTTTTTTTCTTACCTTTAGGTGTAATAATTTTTATTTTTTAACTAATTTTTTTTAGTACAAGTTAATAGAAAATTAATTATTTCTTTTTTATATTTTCAAAATATATACTTATACAAGTTCATTAACTTACTTAAAAATTAAGGAGTCTCAAAATTTGGCGATGATTGGGTTAATTAAGTAGAATGAAAAGTATAGGATTGTAAGAGTTTGTCCAGTAATAATATATGGGTCTTCAACTGGCCGTGCTCCAATTCAAGTTAACAAAATGACAATTCTAAATAATGATCAAAATAAAGTTTTGTTAATTGGATAGAATTGAGTTCCTAAGAACTTTTTTTTATTAGTGAAGGGTAGAATATATAAAATAGCAATTGATAAAACTAGGGCTAAAACACCCCCTAATTTATTAGGAATTGACCGTAGAATTGCATATGCAAATAGAAAATATCATTCGGGTTGAATATGAATTGGGGTAACTAGGGGGTTTGCTGGAGTAAAGTTATCAGGATCTCCTAATAAATAAGGGGCTTGAAGAGTTAGAATTGTTAATCTTATTATTAAGATTAATGCTCCCACTAAGTCTTTTAAAGTAAAATAAGGATGAAATGGGACTTTATCAATATTTCTTGAGCATCCAATTGGGTTATTAGAACCTGTTTGGTGAAGAAATATAAGGTGAACAATAATTAGAGCTGTTACAATAAAGGGAAGAATAAAATGAAAGGCAAAAAATCGGGTTAGGGTAGCATTATCAACAGCAAATCCCCCTCAGATTCATTGAACAATGGTATTTCCAAGATATGGAATGGCTGAAACTAAATTAGTAATAACTGTAGCTCCTCAAAACGATATTTGTCCTCATGGAAGGACATATCCTAAAAAGGCTGTTGCTATTACTAGAAAAAAGATAGTTACTCCTGATATTCAGGTTTGTATAAATATATAAGATCCATAATAGATTCCTCGCCCGATATGGGAGTATAAACAAATAAAAAAAAATGATGCTCCATTTGCATGGAATGTTCGAATTAGTCAACCATAGTTTACATTACGACAAATATGAGCTACTCTATTGAATGCTAGTTCTACGTTAGGACAATAATGTATTGCTAAAAATAATCCTGTAATAATTTGGATTATTAGGCAAAGTCCTAGTAATCTTCCAAAATTTCATATTGAAGAAATATTAATTGGTGTAGGTAAATTAGTTAAGGAATTATCTAGGATTTTATAGATAGGTGAGGCTTTTAGATGTTTTATCATTATTTTTGTCGTAGGGGCCCTTGATTTATTTCTGTTATTTTTACTACTATAATTAGTGTTAGTAATAAATAACTTATTAAAGCGATAGGAAGCTGGATATGGGGTCTATTAAAAATTTTGGTTTGTCTATTTAATAGATAGATAAAGTCTTGTCTGAATAAGGTTAGTTCAGAAGAATTAGAAAGTGAGAAGAAAGAGTCTAGAATAATAATAGTTAATAGTCTTGGTAGAAATCTTGAATAAAGGATGATTCAGATTAATTTAGGTATTTTAAATTTTTCATTAGAAGCAATTCTGGTTATATAGATAAATATAACTAGTATTCCTCCAACTATAATTAGGAATAAAATATAGCTGAATCAGAAATTTGTGTATATGAATCCTGATATTAATGATGTATTAATTGTTAATGCTAGGAGGATTCCCCCCAAAGCTAATGGGTGGTTGAGAGTTATAAATATAAAAGAAAGGAATAGATTTACTAGAAATAATATTATAATATCAGGAAATAGTTTAGAATAAAATTTTAATTTTGGAGATTAATGATAGAAAGAAATTTTCTTTTCCTGATGTTTTAAAAAGAAATACTTTATTTCTGATTTACAAGATCAGTATTTTTATTAAATTATTAAAACCAATCTAATAATGATAATATTTTTTTATTCTTATTCTTTTGTT
Source organism: Taphrorychus bicolor (assembly GCA_951812265.1). NCBI lineage: Eukaryota > Metazoa > Arthropoda > Insecta > Coleoptera > Curculionidae > Taphrorychus > Taphrorychus bicolor. The sequence continues at coordinate 48,841,013 of OX638300.1, read as the reverse complement.
ATATTATTTTTAGCTAGGATATTTGTTTTTGTTTCTAAGTATAAACATTTTTTAATGATGCTTCTAAGGCTAGAAGCTATAGTTTTATCAGTCTATGCAATGCTATTTTTTTATTTTATTCAGTTTTCTTCTGAAAGATTTTTAAGAATAATTTATTTGGCATTAAGGGTTTGTGAGGGGGTATTAGGACTTTCTTTATTAGTAATTTTAATCCGGACTCACGGAAGTGATATAGTTTTAATATTTGATAATTTATGATAGGATGGATTTAATTTTTTATTTAGTATTTTTGATGTTTTTATCATTTTTTGCAGGGTTTTGGTTAATGGCATGATGCGGAATAGTTTTATCATTTTTAATTTTAATTAAAATAAGTTTTAGAGAGGAGGTTTTAAATTTATCTTGTGGGTTTGGAATAGATTTACTTTCTTATATATTAATTTGTTTAAGAGTTTGGATTTGTTGTTTAATAATTTTAGCTAGAGGGGAGGTTAATTTGTTTAAAATTTATAATAAGTTGTTTATTTTTGTGGTTTATTTTTTATTATTAAGATTGTTTTGTACATTTTTTTCTTTAAATTTATTTATATTTTATTTATTTTTTGAGATTAGTTTAATTCCAACTTTAATTTTAATTATTGGTTGAGGAAATCAGCCAGAGCGGATTTTAGCTGGGTGTTATTTATTGTTTTATACATTATTAGTTTCTTTACCTATAATATTAGGATTGTTTTACTTGAATAAGGAAGGCTTTAGAATAGATTTTTATTTTTTTAATTTTTTAGATAGAATTTTTTTATATTTTTGTATAAGATTAGTTTTTTTTGTAAAAATTCCTATATTTATAGTTCATTTATGACTTCCCAAGGCTCATGTAGAAGCCCCTGTTTCTGGATCTATAATTTTAGCTGGTATTATACTTAAATTAGGGGGGTATGGGCTTTTACGTGTAAGAAAGATTTTAGGACAGGCCGGGATAAATTTAAATTTTAATATCATTATTATTTCTTTAATTGGGGCAGTTTTAATTTCAATGGTGTGTTTACGTCAAAGTGATATAAAGATATTAATTGCTTATTCATCAGTTTCTCATATAGGAATGGTATTAGCCGGAATTTTAACATATAATTTATGGGGGGCTTGAGGAGCCCTGGGGCTAATAATAGCCCATGGTTTAAGGTCTTCTGGTCTTTTTTGTATTGCTAACTTATTATATGAGCGTACTCATAGTCGTAGTTTATATTTAAATAAGGGATTTTTAAATATTATTCCTAGATTGTCTTTATGATGATTTTTATTATGTTCTTCTAATATATCTGCTCCCCCCTCTTTAAATTTATTGGGAGAAATTTTATTAATTAATTCTATTTTTTTATATAGAAAATTGTTTATGTTTTTTATTTTTTTTTTAGTTTTTTATAGAGCTGTTTATTCATTATTTTTATTTTCTTTTACTCAACATGGGAAATTTTATTCTGGGATTTTTTCCTTTAGTCAGATTAATATTCGGGAATATTTATTATTATTTTTACATTGGGTTCCTTTAAATTTATTAATTTTAAAGGCTGAATTTTTAGTTCTTTGAGTATGCTTAAATAGTTTAATAAAAAATTTTAATTTGTGGAATTAAAGATATAGATTTTTATTTTAGGCAATTTTTTATGCTAGTATTTTTAGTTGGGTTTTGTTAATATTTTCTTTTTTAAGGTTAATTTTGGGAATATTATTTATTATAAATGATTATATAATTTTTATTGAATTTAATTTAGTTTTTTTATCTTATAGAAGATTGGAGGGGGTTTTCTTTTTAGATTGAAAATCTTTTCTTTTTATAGGGTTTGTTATATATATTTCTAGTTTAATTTTTAGGTATTCAAAAGAGTATATATTAGGGGATATATATTTAAAACGTTTTATTTTTTTAATAATTATGTTTGTATTTTCAATAATGATAATAATTATGAGAATAAACTTAGTTTCTATTTTAGTAGGCTGAGATGGTTTAGGGTTAGTTTCTTATGCTTTGGTGGTTTATTATCAAAATGTTAAATCTTTTAATGCTGGGATATTAACTGCTTTATCTAATCGGGTTGGTGATGCAGCAATTTTAATAAGAATTGCCTGAATAATAGCAAGAGTTGGAAGATGAAATTTTTTATTTTATTTTTTAGAAATAAAGGGTATATTGATTGTATCTTTTTTTTTAGTTTTAGCCGCTATTACCAAAAGTGCACAGATTCCCTTTTCTTCGTGGCTTCCTGCGGCTATAGCTGCTCCTACTCCCGTTTCTTCATTGGTTCATTCTTCAACTTTGGTTACAGCTGGAGTTTATTTATTGATTCGATCAAGAGAGATTTTGAGTCCTTTAGTAATAAATATTCTTCTTTTTTTGTCTTTGTTTACTATATTTATAGCTGGATTGGCTGCTAATTTTGAGTGAGATTTGAAAAAAATTATTGCTTTATCAACTTTATCTCAATTAGGATTAATAATTTCAATTTTATGTTTGGGGGGCTCTGAATTAGCTTTTTTTCATCTTTTAACTCATGCTTTATTTAAGGCTTTATTATTTATGTGTGCTGGGGCAATTATTCATAATTTAGGAGATAATCAAGATATTCGTTTGATAGGGAGACAGGTTAGGGTATTTCCAATTACTTGTGTTTGTATAAGGATAGCTAATTTTGCTTTATGTGGTTTACCCTTTATAGCAGGGTTTTATTCAAAGGATTTAATTGCTGAGGTTTATTCAATAAGATTTTTAGGGTGATTTACATATATAATTTTTTTTATTTCGATTGGTTTAACTATAGCTTATTCGGTTCGGTTAACTTACTTTGTTTTTTTAAATACTTATAATGTTTCTGTTTTAAGAAGGCCGAGAGAAAAAAATAATAAAATTATGAATAAAAGGATATTAGGTTTAATTTTTTTTGTTGTATTTATAGGAAGAACTTATTCTTGAATATTTATAGTTGAGCCATATTTTATTTATTTACCATTTTATATAAAGTTAATAACTTTATTTCTAGTATTAGTAGGGGCATTTATTGGATGAGAACTTATTCAAATAAAGCCTTATTATGAAGATAGGCTTTATTGAATTATATGAATTATATAACAAATAAAATAAATCTGAGTCATAGGGGTAGTCTTAATGAGAGAGTGAAAGTTATGTGCCTTGATCTAGTAAAAACATAGGGGAATAGACCTAGAAAGTTATTTAGTATAATAAAAGAGAATAATCTTGCAAAAAAGAGAGTTCTTCCTTTAAATCTAGGGGTTTTAATTAAAATTTTAAATTCACTGTGTATAATTGTAATTAGTTTTATTCAAATTATTCTTCAGCGGGAAGGAATTAATCAGAAGGTTGATGGAATAATAATAAGTATAATAGATCTAATTCAATTTATTGAAAAGGATGGGAAAGTTGAAGGGTCAAAAGATGAGAATAAATTTGCTATCATTTTCAGTTAATTCTTAGGGTTTTACTAAATTTTATTTTATATTTTGGTGAATAGATAAATGAGTAAAAATTTAAAATGATTGAAAGGATGAGTAGTCTTGAAAAGAAAATTAATAAGATGGTTCATCTAAGAGGTGCTATTTGAGGAATTAAGGATTATTATATTAATAATAATTTTAGCTTGACAAGCTAACGTTATAGTTTAACTAAATTCTTCATTAGAAGTAGGTGCTACTCTACTATAGAAAGGTTTAAGAGACCATTACTTGCTTTCAGCCATCTAATGAGTTTTGAGATTGAATTCAGTTTAGAAAAGATTTTGGACTAATTCTTTCAATAACAATGGGTATAAATCTATGGTTTGCTCCACAAATTTCTGAACATTGGCCATATAAGATTCTTGATCGATTAATAAAGAAGTTAGATTGATTTAAGCGTCCTGGAGTTCTATCAATTTTAACTCCTAGGGATGGTATAGCTCAGGAATGAATTACATCAGTTGAGGTAGTTAGAATTCGAATTTGAGTATTGAAGGGTACAACTAATCGATTATCAACATCAAGAAGGCGAAAATTAAATGGGTTTAAATTATTAGAGGGGATTATATAAGAGTCAAATTCAATATTTTTATAGTCTGAGTATTCATATGATCAGTATCATTGATGTCCAATTCTTTTAATAGAAATTATAGGATTTAAATTTTCATCTAAAATATAAAGCAGACGAAGGGAAGGTAGTGCAATAATGATTAGAATTAAAGCGGGCAGAATAGTTCAGATTATTTCAATTAGTTGACCCTCAAGAAGAAATCGATGAGTAAATTTATTAAATAATATGGAAAATAATATTTGTCCAACTAAGATAGTAATAATAATTAAAATTAGAAGAGTATGATCATGAAAGAAGGTTAATTGTTCTATTAATGGAGAAGCTCTATCTTGAAGTAAAAGAGTTTTTCATGTTGCAATTTCTAAAAAAAGATTTAATCTTTATGGTTGGAGTTTAAACCCAAAGCACTATTCTGCCATATTAGAAGTTTGTTAGTGCTGGAAGTTCATTATATCTATGTTCTGCTGGGGGTAATTTTTGTAATCATTCAATTGAGGAGGCTAAATTAAGTGGGGTTAATGAGTGTCGTTTAACAACAAATCTTTCTCATAAAATAAAAACAAAGTAAAATACTCTAACTAGAGAAATTAATCTACCAATTGATGAAATAATGTTTCATAGAATATAGGCATCAGGATAATCAGAGTATCGTCGGGGTATACCTCTTAATCCTAGGAAATGTTGGGGGAAAAAGGTTAAGTTTACTCCTAAAAATATTGATAAAAACTGAATTTTTAAATACTTATTATTTAGGGTAAGACCAGTAAATAGGGGAAATCATTGTACTAGTCCAGCTATAATAGCAAAAACAGCCCCTATTGATAAAACGTAGTGAAAATGGGCTACTACATAGTAAGTGTCATGGAGGATGATATCAATTGAAGAATTGGCTAAAACTACTCCTGTAAGTCCTCCTATAGTAAATAGGAATAAGAATCCTAAGGATCAAAGAGATCTAGGTCTAAAAGAAATTTGTGCTCCATGATAGGTTGCTATTCATCTAAAAATTTTAATACCTGTTGGTACAGCAATAATTATAGTAGCTGAAGTGAAATATGCTCGGGTATTAACATCTATGCCAACAGTAAATATATGGTGGGCTCATACTACAAAGCCTAGAAGACCAATTGCTATTATGGCATAAATTATTCCTAAAACTCCAAAAGCTTCTTTTTTACCTCTTTCTTGGCTAATGATATGGGAGATTATTCCAAATCCAGGAAGAATTAAAATATAAACTTCTGGGTGTCCAAAGAATCAAAATAAATGTTGATAAAGAATTGGATCACCCCCACCTGCAGGATCAAAAAATGAGGTATTAATATTTCGATCTGTTAATAATATGGTGATTCCTCCAGCTAAAACTGGAAGTGATAAAAGAAGAAGAATTGCAGTAATTTTAACTGCTCATGTAAATAGGGATAATTGTTCAGGTTTTATTCCTATCGGATGTATATTAATAATGGTAGAAATAAAATTAATGGCACCTAAAATAGAGGATACCCCTGCTATATGAAGACTGAAGATGGCAAGATCAACAGAAGCACCTTCATGGGCAATATTTCTTGCTAAAGGGGGATACACCGTTCATCCAGTTCCTGCTCCTTTATCAATAATTCTTCTTATTAAAAGGAAAGTTAGGGAGGGTGGTAGCAATCAAAATCTTATATTATTAAGGCGAGGGAAAGCTATATCTGGTGCACCTAATATAAGAGGAACAAGTCAGTTTCCAAATCCCCCAATTAAAATAGGTATAACTATGAAGAAAATTATAATAAAAGCATGAGCTGTAACAATAGTATTAAAAATTTGATCATCACCAATTAATCTTCCTGGTGTTCCTAGCTCTGTTCGAATTAAAACTCTTAAAGAGGTTCCTACTATGCCTGATCAGGCACCAAAAATAAAATATAATGTTCCAATATCTTTATGATTAGTGGAGTAAAATCACTTGTTCGGTAGAATGGCTGAGTAAAAGGCAGTAAATTGTAAATTTACTAACAGAATTGAATTCTTTTTACCATTTGGATTATATAGTCAAAAAATGATTTTAAATTGCAAATTTAAAGGTGAGTTATGCTTCTATAATCTTGTAAGAATTAGATATTTATCTATTTTTGACTTTGAAGGTTAATAGTTTTTTTAACTTAAATTCTTAAAGAATAAAATTTATAAATAGAATTATAGTGGGAATTCTTGAGGTGGAAATAATATTTATTATTGAATTATAAAAGTTTATTTTTGAAAAATTAGTTGAAGATAAATTAGAGTGTAAGGTAATTCTTGAAAAAGAGATACGAAGATAAAAATAAAGGGCTACTAAAGTAAATAAAATTAGAATGGCTGTTAAAAAAAAGAATGAGGAATTACTTAGTTGGTTAATAGTAATTCATTTAGGAAGGAAACCAAGAAATGGAGGTAATCCTCCCAGTGAGAATAGATTTATAGATCATAAGATTTTTATTGGTTTATTATAAAATTTATTAATTTGAGAAATATAAAAAATTTTATAGGGCCTTATTGTTATAATTAGGATAATATTAATAATTGAATAGATTGAGAAGTATAATAATCAGGTGTTTAAAGAACATAGTAAGGAGGAGAGTATTCATCTAATATGATTAATTGATGAGTAAGCAAGGATTTTACGTAAACAAATTTGATTTAAACCTAAAATTCTTCCAATGATAGCTGAGGAAATAATAAAGATAATTAGAAGGTTAGTTAATATATTTAAATATGAAATAAGAATTATAGGTGCAATTTTTTGTCAGGTGAATAATAATATATTAGAGTTTCAAGAGGTTCCTCTTGCTACTTCAGGAAATCAGAAATGAAGAGGGGCAGCCCCTATTTTTATTAAAAGAGAAATTCTTATTAGGGCAGAAGAAATGTTGTTAAGTTCATAATTGAAAGACTTAAATACGGAAAAAAGGATAATTGAGAATAATAGTAAAAATGAAGCTATAGCTTGAATTATAAAGTATTTAGAGATTCTTTCTGAAGAAAATTTATTTTTTGGGGTTTTTATAGTAACAATAAATCTTAATAGATTAATTTCTAGACCTATTCAGCACGGGATTCAGGATAGGGATGAAATTGAAATTGCAGTTCCTAGAGTTAGGGTCGATAAAAAAATAAGTTTAAAAAAATTAGTGATTAAAAAGAAAAGGATTTTGCCTTTATAAATGAGGTATGAGCCCATTAGCTTGATTTTAGCTTATCTTTTTCACGTAATGAGGTATTTTTGATTTTTTCATATGAATAAAATTACATAGTCATATATTTTAGTATAGGATGTATAAAAGTTTTTGATACTTTTGGTGATAGTTTGAATCTATCAGATATAGGTACTAAAACATTTTATCTATGAGGAAAAGGGTAAGTGTTAAAGCTTAACAGAGGTGAAATTCACATGATTTATTCTATCAAAATAACCCTTTTTTCAGGCACTCTGTTTTTTAGATTTTTGTAGTTTTGGTCCAGCATGACATGGAAAATCGTAAAAAATCATCAAAAATCGTCAAAAATCGTGATTTTTTTGTCAAAATTTTGCGATTTTTTGAAAAAAAAAAAAAGTCGAAAAAAGTGGCTGAAATTTTACCAGTGATTTTTTGAAAAAAAAAATTTTTCAATTTTTTTCTTTATTAAAAATTAATGGCATGTTGAATTGGCGGACTTGAATGAGAACAGTAGATCATGCAGATTAATAGGGTAAAAAAAAAAAAAAAAAAATATATTATTGAATTATTAGTAAATAAGATTTTTAATTTAATTAAAAATAATATTATATATCTATATATATATTAAATTTTAATATATATATAAATATATAATACTATTTATTAATTAATAAATAATAATAAAATATAAATTTTTTATTTATATAGAAATAAAAAATAATAACATTCCATTTAATATAACAAAATAGCTTAATTATAATTAAATAAATATTATATATAAAAAAAAAAAAACTACCTTTATTTACTAAGTAATAATCATTTATATAATTAAATATATTTATTATATAAATATTTATTTAATTATGTATAAATAGACAATATCATTATAAAACTAATATATAAGGGGGGGCACTTTGTTAAGGTATGTTATTTCGATTTTAAGATAGAAAAAAAGTTTTTTGGCTTTTGGTTTTTATATTGGTTTTAATTAAATGTAAATTTTAGTACAATTAAAAAAGTTTTTAAATAAAATTGAATATAATAATATTTTAGCAGTAATAAGTTTTATTTATTTAGTAAATTAAGAAATAGAAATACCGGGGGAAGTACAAACTAATTTTGTGCCAGCAGTTGCGGTTATACAAATTGTGCAATAAAAATTTGTTGGGAAAAGTTAATTTAAAAAGAAGGGAAAATAAGAATAATTTTATTAGGTGAAATTTTAAGATTTTAGATTTTTACTATTATTAGAGATAAGGCTTAGAAATTTTATAATAGACTAGGATTAGATACCCTATTATAAAAATGTAAATTAAATTTCTTGAATTATTAGTAGTTAGGTTCTTGAAAATTAAGAAAGATGGCGGTATTTTAGTCTATTCAGAGGAATCTGCCCTGTAATTGATAATCCACGAGTTTAAGGACTTGGAGTTTTAGTTTATATATCGCTGTAGGTTGAATATTTCTATTGAATAAAAATGTTCAAGATTTAGGGAGAAAATATATCAGGTCAAGATGTAGCTTATATCTAAGAAGAGGTGGATTACAATAAATTTATTTTTGGATATTAAGTGTAATATTAGTAGCAAAGTGGATTTGAAAGTAATTGTTTAATAAAATTTAAATAATGATTTTAGCTCTAAAATGTGTACATATCGCCCGTCGCTTTCATTTTAAGATGAAATAAGTCGTAACATAGTAGATGTACTGGAAAGTGTATCTAGAAATCAGACTACAGCTTTTGAAAGCATTTTATTTACACTAAAAAGATTATTTTAATTAATATAGTTTGAAGATAATAGATTTCCTTTTGATTAAAAGAGTTTAAGAATTTTATATAAAAATATTTATTTTAGTAATAAATAAAGAAAAAATATATTTAGGGAAAGATTATTAGTATTGTAAAAGAATATTTGTTGTTGGAAAAAAGAAAAATTTAGTTTTTGTACCTTGTGTATCAGGGTTTATTAATTATTTATTAAGTTTTTAGTAGTCCCGAATTTAAAAGAGCTATTTAAATAGAATTTTTTTTGTTGAATAAAAATTTAAAATATTTAAATAGTAGTGAAACGCTATTCGATTTTAAATATATCTGGTTTTTTAAGAAATAAATTTAATTTATTTACTATAAAGTAATTATTTTAATAGTTAATTGATTATTAATAGGAGAAGATAATTTCGGGGATGAGCTTGGAATTAGATATGTAAAATTATTAAGAGGAATTTTTATTTGTAGGATTAGAAGTTTTTATCTTTTAGTGAATTATTTCTGTTTAATGAATTAATAATATTTATATAAAATTTACGTTTTTTATTAAAATATAAGTTTAATTAAAAAAGATTTAGTAATAATGATAGAATTAGTATAAATTTAGGGATATTTATTTAAGTAAATTAAAGGTTTAATAAAGGAATTCGGCAAATAAATTTCTCACCTGTTTATTAAAAACATGTCTTTTAGATAATAATTAAAGGTCTAACCTGCCCAATGAAAATTTAAATGGCCGCGGTATTTTGACCGTGCAAAGGTAGCATAATCAATAGTTTTTTAATTGAAAGCTTGTATGAAAGGTTGGATGAGGAAAAAACTGTCTCTATTGAAATTTTTTAAAATTTTATTATTTAGTAAAAAGGCTGAAATGAATATAAAAGACGAGAAGACCCTATAGAGTTTTATAATTTTTATTTAGAGAATAATTAGAATAAATATTTTTATATACAAAAATTATTTGGTTGGGGTGATTTAAAAATTTGTTAAACTTTTTATGTTAAAATCATTGATAAATGTATATGTGATCCTTTTTTAAAGATTAAAAGATTAAATTACCTTAGGGATAACAGCGTTATTTTTTTTAAGAGTTCAAATCGAAAAAAGAGTTTGCGACCTCGATGTTGGATTAAAGTTTAAGTTTGGTGTAGAAGCTAAATAGTTTAGGTCTGTTCGACCTTTAAAACTTTACATGATCTGAGTTTAAACCGGCGTGAGCCAGGTTGGTTTCTATCTTTATAATAATAAAATTTTTTAGTACGAAAGGACCAAAAATTTATTAAATTAATTTAAATAAGAAAATTATTAATGAAATGTATTGTTTTGGCAGATTAGTGCAATAGATTTAGGATCTATATATGTAAGGTGTCTTACAAATAATATTGATAGGTTTGGATTTATTATTAATTTTTTTAGCAAGTTTAATTCAAGTAGTTTGTGTTTTGGTTAGAGTTGCTTTTTTAACTTTATTAGAACGAAAGATTTTAGGGTATATTCATATACGAAAAGGGCCTAATAAATTAGGCTTAATAGGTTTATTACAGCCTTTTAGAGATGCAATTAAGTTATTTTCTAAAGAACAACTTTTACCAATTTATTCAAATTTAAGAATTTTTTATTTTTCTCCTATTGTAAATTTATTTTTAGCAGTTTTGCTATGGATAAGGATGCCATTTTTTACTTTTCATTTAGGGTTTAATTTATCTTTTTTATTTATTTTGAGTGTCTCTAGACTAGGAGTCTATACAATTATATTATCAGGCTGATCATCTAATTCTAATTATTCTTTATTAGGGGCTCTTCGTTCTATTGCACAGATTATTTCTTATGAAGTAAGATTAATTTTAATTTTATTATCTTTTTTGTTTTTTATTTTTAGTTTTAAACTAAAGGATTTAATACTTTATCAAGAGAATCTGTGATTTTTATTTTCTTTTTTTCCTTTGAGAATTATACTATTGGTTTCTTTATTGGCTGAAACTAATCGATCACCTTTTGATTTTGCTGAAGGTGAATCTGAGCTAGTTTCTGGGTTTAATGTTGAGTATAGAAGAGGGGGATTTGCTATAATTTTTTTAGCCGAATATGCTAGAATTTTGTTTATAAGTATATTTTGTGTAATAATTTTTATGGGAGGAAATATTATAAGTTTATTTTTTTTTATTAAGTTATCTTTAATTAGATTTTTTTGAATTTGAGTTCGAGGAAGACTCCCTCGGTATCGTTATGATAAATTAATATATTTAGTATGAAAATGCTATCTTCCGATTTCTTTAATATTATTGTTTTTTTTCTTACCTTTAGGTGTAATAATTTTTATTTTTTAACTAATTTTTTTTAGTACAAGTTAATAGAAAATTAATTATTTCTTTTTTATATTTTCAAAATATATACTTATACAAGTTCATTAACTTACTTAAAAATTAAGGAGTCTCAAAATTTGGCGATGATTGGGTTAATTAAGTAGAATGAAAAGTATAGGATTGTAAGAGTTTGTCCAGTAATAATATATGGGTCTTCAACTGGCCGTGCTCCAATTCAAGTTAACAAAATGACAATTCTAAATAATGATCAAAATAAAGTTTTGTTAATTGGATAGAATTGAGTTCCTAAGAACTTTTTTTTATTAGTGAAGGGTAGAATATATAAAATAGCAATTGATAAAACTAGGGCTAAAACACCCCCTAATTTATTAGGAATTGACCGTAGAATTGCATATGCAAATAGAAAATATCATTCGGGTTGAATATGAATTGGGGTAACTAGGGGGTTTGCTGGAGTAAAGTTATCAGGATCTCCTAATAAATAAGGGGCTTGAAGAGTTAGAATTGTTAATCTTATTATTAAGATTAATGCTCCCACTAAGTCTTTTAAAGTAAAATAAGGATGAAATGGGACTTTATCAATATTTCTTGAGCATCCAATTGGGTTATTAGAACCTGTTTGGTGAAGAAATATAAGGTGAACAATAATTAGAGCTGTTACAATAAAGGGAAGAATAAAATGAAAGGCAAAAAATCGGGTTAGGGTAGCATTATCAACAGCAAATCCCCCTCAGATTCATTGAACAATGGTATTTCCAAGATATGGAATGGCTGAAACTAAATTAGTAATAACTGTAGCTCCTCAAAACGATATTTGTCCTCATGGAAGGACATATCCTAAAAAGGCTGTTGCTATTACTAGAAAAAAGATAGTTACTCCTGATATTCAGGTTTGTATAAATATATAAGATCCATAATAGATTCCTCGCCCGATATGGGAGTATAAACAAATAAAAAAAAATGATGCTCCATTTGCATGGAATGTTCGAATTAGTCAACCATAGTTTACATTACGACAAATATGAGCTACTCTATTGAATGCTAGTTCTACGTTAGGACAATAATGTATTGCTAAAAATAATCCTGTAATAATTTGGATTATTAGGCAAAGTCCTAGTAATCTTCCAAAATTTCATATTGAAGAAATATTAATTGGTGTAGGTAAATTAGTTAAGGAATTATCTAGGATTTTATAGATAGGTGAGGCTTTTAGATGTTTTATCATTATTTTTGTCGTAGGGGCCCTTGATTTATTTCTGTTATTTTTACTACTATAATTAGTGTTAGTAATAAATAACTTATTAAAGCGATAGGAAGCTGGATATGGGGTCTATTAAAAATTTTGGTTTGTCTATTTAATAGATAGATAAAGTCTTGTCTGAATAAGGTTAGTTCAGAAGAATTAGAAAGTGAGAAGAAAGAGTCTAGAATAATAATAGTTAATAGTCTTGGTAGAAATCTTGAATAAAGGATGATTCAGATTAATTTAGGTATTTTAAATTTTTCATTAGAAGCAATTCTGGTTATATAGATAAATATAACTAGTATTCCTCCAACTATAATTAGGAATAAAATATAGCTGAATCAGAAATTTGTGTATATGAATCCTGATATTAATGATGTATTAATTGTTAATGCTAGGAGGATTCCCCCCAAAGCTAATGGGTGGTTGAGAGTTATAAATATAAAAGAAAGGAATAGATTTACTAGAAATAATATTATAATATCAGGAAATAGTTTAGAATAAAATTTTAATTTTGGAGATTAATGATAGAAAGAAATTTTCTTTTCCTGATGTTTTAAAAAGAAATACTTTATTTCTGATTTACAAGATCAGTATTTTTATTAAATTATTAAAACCAATCTAATAATGATAATATTTTTTTATTCTTATTCTTTTGTTATATTATTTTTAGCTAGGATATTTGTTTTTGTTTCTAAGTATAAACATTTTTTAATGATGCTTCTAAGGCTAGAAGCTATAGTTTTATCAGTCTATGCAATGCTATTTTTTTATTTTATTCAGTTTTCTTCTGAAAGATTTTTAAGAATAATTTATTTGGCATTAAGGGTTTGTGAGGGGGTATTAGGACTTTCTTTATTAGTAATTTTAATCCGGACTCACGGAAGTGATATAGTTTTAATATTTGATAATTTATGATAGGATGGATTTAATTTTTTATTTAGTATTTTTGATGTTTTTATCATTTTTTGCAGGGTTTTGGTTAATGGCATGATGCGGAATAGTTTTATCATTTTTAATTTTAATTAAAATAAGTTTTAGAGAGGAGGTTTTAAATTTATCTTGTGGGTTTGGAATAGATTTACTTTCTTATATATTAATTTGTTTAAGAGTTTGGATTTGTTGTTTAATAATTTTAGCTAGAGGGGAGGTTAATTTGTTTAAAATTTATAATAAGTTGTTTATTTTTGTGGTTTATTTTTTATTATTAAGATTGTTTTGTACATTTTTTTCTTTAAATTTATTTATATTTTATTTATTTTTTGAGATTAGTTTAATTCCAACTTTAATTTTAATTATTGGTTGAGGAAATCAGCCAGAGCGGATTTTAGCTGGGTGTTATTTATTGTTTTATACATTATTAGTTTCTTTACCTATAATATTAGGATTGTTTTACTTGAATAAGGAAGGCTTTAGAATAGATTTTTATTTTTTTAATTTTTTAGATAGAATTTTTTTATATTTTTGTATAAGATTAGTTTTTTTTGTAAAAATTCCTATATTTATAGTTCATTTATGACTTCCCAAGGCTCATGTAGAAGCCCCTGTTTCTGGATCTATAATTTTAGCTGGTATTATACTTAAATTAGGGGGGTATGGGCTTTTACGTGTAAGAAAGATTTTAGGACAGGCCGGGATAAATTTAAATTTTAATATCATTATTATTTCTTTAATTGGGGCAGTTTTAATTTCAATGGTGTGTTTACGTCAAAGTGATATAAAGATATTAATTGCTTATTCATCAGTTTCTCATATAGGAATGGTATTAGCCGGAATTTTAACATATAATTTATGGGGGGCTTGAGGAGCCCTGGGGCTAATAATAGCCCATGGTTTAAGGTCTTCTGGTCTTTTTTGTATTGCTAACTTATTATATGAGCGTACTCATAGTCGTAGTTTATATTTAAATAAGGGATTTTTAAATATTATTCCTAGATTGTCTTTATGATGATTTTTATTATGTTCTTCTAATATATCTGCTCCCCCCTCTTTAAATTTATTGGGAGAAATTTTATTAATTAATTCTATTTTTTTATATAGAAAATTGTTTATGTTTTTTATTTTTTTTTTAGTTTTTTATAGAGCTGTTTATTCATTATTTTTATTTTCTTTTACTCAACATGGGAAATTTTATTCTGGGATTTTTTCCTTTAGTCAGATTAATATTCGGGAATATTTATTATTATTTTTACATTGGGTTCCTTTAAATTTATTAATTTTAAAGGCTGAATTTTTAGTTCTTTGAGTATGCTTAAATAGTTTAATAAAAAATTTTAATTTGTGGAATTAAAGATATAGATTTTTATTTTAGGCAATTTTTTATGCTAGTATTTTTAGTTGGGTTTTGTTAATATTTTCTTTTTTAAGGTTAATTTTGGGAATATTATTTATTATAAATGATTATATAATTTTTATTGAATTTAATTTAGTTTTTTTATCTTATAGAAGATTGGAGGGGGTTTTCTTTTTAGATTGAAAATCTTTTCTTTTTATAGGGTTTGTTATATATATTTCTAGTTTAATTTTTAGGTATTCAAAAGAGTATATATTAGGGGATATATATTTAAAACGTTTTATTTTTTTAATAATTATGTTTGTATTTTCAATAATGATAATAATTATGAGAATAAACTTAGTTTCTATTTTAGTAGGCTGAGATGGTTTAGGGTTAGTTTCTTATGCTTTGGTGGTTTATTATCAAAATGTTAAATCTTTTAATGCTGGGATATTAACTGCTTTATCTAATCGGGTTGGTGATGCAGCAATTTTAATAAGAATTGCCTGAATAATAGCAAGAGTTGGAAGATGAAATTTTTTATTTTATTTTTTAGAAATAAAGGGTATATTGATTGTATCTTTTTTTTTAGTTTTAGCCGCTATTACCAAAAGTGCACAGATTCCCTTTTCTTCGTGGCTTCCTGCGGCTATAGCTGCTCCTACTCCCGTTTCTTCATTGGTTCATTCTTCAACTTTGGTTACAGCTGGAGTTTATTTATTGATTCGATCAAGAGAGATTTTGAGTCCTTTAGTAATAAATATTCTTCTTTTTTTGTCTTTGTTTACTATATTTATAGCTGGATTGGCTGCTAATTTTGAGTGAGATTTGAAAAAAATTATTGCTTTATCAACTTTATCTCAATTAGGATTAATAATTTCAATTTTATGTTTGGGGGGCTCTGAATTAGCTTTTTTTCATCTTTTAACTCATGCTTTATTTAAGGCTTTATTATTTATGTGTGCTGGGGCAATTATTCATAATTTAGGAGATAATCAAGATATTCGTTTGATAGGGAGACAGGTTAGGGTATTTCCAATTACTTGTGTTTGTATAAGGATAGCTAATTTTGCTTTATGTGGTTTACCCTTTATAGCAGGGTTTTATTCAAAGGATTTAATTGCTGAGGTTTATTCAATAAGATTTTTAGGGTGATTTACATATATAATTTTTTTTATTTCGATTGGTTTAACTATAGCTTATTCGGTTCGGTTAACTTACTTTGTTTTTTTAAATACTTATAATGTTTCTGTTTTAAGAAGGCCGAGAGAAAAAAATAATAAAATTATGAATAAAAGGATATTAGGTTTAATTTTTTTTGTTGTATTTATAGGAAGAACTTATTCTTGAATATTTATAGTTGAGCCATATTTTATTTATTTACCATTTTATATAAAGTTAATAACTTTATTTCTAGTATTAGTAGGGGCATTTATTGGATGAGAACTTATTCAAATAAAGCCTTATTATGAAAATTTAATTCCAATAAGAGTTACTTTATTTTTAGTTGGTATATGAAATATACCAGTGTTGTCTACCATTGGGATTTCTCCTTTATTTTTGTCTTTTGGTAAGAAAATTTATCAAAAAATAGATCATGGGTGATTTGAGTATTATGGAAGTAAGGGGCTTTCTGAATTTTTAGTGATGGCTTCTAAATTATTACAAAGGCTAAGCTTATTTAATTTAAAAATTTTTTTATTAGGAGTTTTATTTTTTATTATTTTTTTATTTGTAGTGTATTTTTACTTAGATAGCTAAAATTAGAGCGTAACACTGAAGATGTTAAGGTGATTTAAAAATCTCTGGGTAGAATTGGTATTTATAAGAAACTTATTGTTTCTATCTTAACAGTGAAAGTGTTATATTTTCTAAACTATATAAATAAAGAATAAAAAACGGAGGTTCGCCGCTTAGAAAAAAAGTTAGAAGCTTTATTCTGATTTGTCTTTATTCTTTAATTGGAGAAATTCTCAATTTTATCATTAACAGTGATATACCTCTGTTTGGTTTCAATTAAAATATAATGGGAGAAGAAAGAAAGGAAGGCAGGCTGGCAGGCAGAGGTGAATAATTCACCATAATTTTAGGTCGAAACTAAATACAATTGGTTTGTTTTCCGCCTAAGATAAATTAAAAATAATATTTTTTAAATGCAACTTAAATGTTTTTATTTAAACTATTATCCTTTTATTTTACTCAATTTAAAGCTCCTTGGTTTCATTCATGGAAAAGACCTAAAAGTAAGATGAGTAAGAATATTCTTGTGCAGGTGAAGAAGTTAATTAATCTTGAGGATTGACTAATTCGAATAAGTGGTAGAAAAAGGGTTAATTCAACATCAAAAATTACAAAAATAATTGCAATCAGGAAGAAATAAAGTGAAAATGGGAGACGAGCTAAATTTTTAGGATCAAACCCACACTCAAATGGTCTTCTTTTTTCACGATCATAAAATGATTTTTTTGAGATAAGATTTAAAATAATGACTAATATTAATAAAATTGCAGAAATTATAATTGATAAATAAAAGATAGCATAGATTACTTATACTAGGGTATCTAGATTTTTTAATTGGAAGTTAAAGATAATTAATTATATTATATAAGTAGTTATTTAGCTTCCTCATCAGTAAATAGAGATATAAAGGAATAATCATACTACATCAACAAAGTGCCAATATCAAGCTGCTGCTTCAAATCCAAAGTGATGAATAGAAGAAAAATGATTTTTGTAAAGTCGAATTAAACAGATAAATAGAAATCTTGAGCCTACAATTACATGAAGGCCATGAAGTCCTGTTGTTATAAAGAATGTGGATCCATAGACTCTATCAGCAATAGAAAATGGAGATTCTAGATATTCAAATCCTTGGAGAATGGTAAAATAAAATCCTAGGGCTACAGTTAAAGTAAGTCCTTGAAGAGCTTGGTTAAAATTATTTTCTATTAGTCTGTGATGAGCTCAAGTAATAGTTAATCCTGAGGTTAAAAGAATTAATGTGTTTAATAGTGGAATTTCTAGGGGGTTAAAGGGTTTGATTCCTTTTGGGGGTCAGGTTATTCCTAGTTCAATTCTTGGTGAAAGGCTTGAATGGAAAAATGCTCAGAAAAATGCAAAGAAGAAAAAGATTTCGGAGATAATAAATAGAATTATTCCTCATCGTAAGCCTTTTGTTACTTTTAAAGTGTGGTGTCCCTGAAGGGTTCTTTCTCGAATAATATCACGTCATCATTGGAGAGAAATTAAGATAGTTAAAAGAGTCCCAAAAATGAATAGATCTCTATTATATAGATGGAATCATTTAATTGTTCCTATAAGTATTGTAAAAATTCTGAAAGATGCACATAATGGTCAGGGTCTTTGATCTACAAGGTGGAATGGGTGGTTTTGTTTCATTAAATTACTTCTCTAGAGTATAAAGTTGTTAGGATTGAAAAGACATAAGCTTGAATAATAGCTACAGCAGATTCAAGGGTTAAAAGTAAAATTTGGGCAAAAATTAAAATAGTTAAAATAGGTGAATTTAATCTTGGTCCTGAGTTTCCTATTAAAGTTAATAGTAAATGTCCAGCAATTATATTAGCTGTTAGTCGAATAGCTAGAGTTCCTGGTCGAATAATATTTCTTGTAGTTTCAATAATAACAAGAAAGGGAAGTAGACCCCTAGGGGCACCTTGGGGAACAAGGTGGGCAAATATATGAATTGTATTATTAATTCATCCAAATAAAATAAATCTGAGTCATAGGGGTAGTCTTAATGAGAGAGTGAAAGTTATGTGCCTTGATCTAGTAAAAACATAGGGGAATAGACCTAGAAAGTTATTTAGTATAATAAAAGAGAATAATCTTGCAAAAAAGAGAGTTCTTCCTTTAAATCTAGGGGTTTTAATTAAAATTTTAAATTCACTGTGTATAATTGTAATTAGTTTTATTCAAATTATTCTTCAGCGGGAAGGAATTAATCAGAAGGTTGATGGAATAATAATAAGTATAATAGATCTAATTCAATTTATTGAAAAGGATGGGAAAGTTGAAGGGTCAAAAGATGAGAATAAATTTGCTATCATTTTCAGTTAATTCTTAGGGTTTTACTAAATTTTATTTTATATTTTGGTGAATAGATAAATGAGTAAAAATTTAAAATGATTGAAAGGATGAGTAGTCTTGAAAAGAAAATTAATAAGATGGTTCATCTAAGAGGTGCTATTTGAGGAATTAAGGATTATTATATTAATAATAATTTTAGCTTGACAAGCTAACGTTATAGTTTAACTAAATTCTTCATTAGAAGTAGGTGCTACTCTACTATAGAAAGGTTTAAGAGACCATTACTTGCTTTCAGCCATCTAATGAGTTTTGAGATTGAATTCAGTTTAGAAAAGATTTTGGACTAATTCTTTCAATAACAATGGGTATAAATCTATGGTTTGCTCCACAAATTTCTGAACATTGGCCATATAAGATTCTTGATCGATTAATAAAGAAGTTAGATTGATTTAAGCGTCCTGGAGTTCTATCAATTTTAACTCCTAGGGATGGTATAGCTCAGGAATGAATTACATCAGTTGAGGTAGTTAGAATTCGAATTTGAGTATTGAAGGGTACAACTAATCGATTATCAACATCAAGAAGGCGAAAATTAAATGGGTTTAAATTATTAGAGGGGATTATATAAGAGTCAAATTCAATATTTTTATAGTCTGAGTATTCATATGATCAGTATCATTGATGTCCAATTCTTTTAATAGAAATTATAGGATTTAAATTTTCATCTAAAATATAAAGCAGACGAAGGGAAGGTAGTGCAATAATGATTAGAATTAAAGCGGGCAGAATAGTTCAGATTATTTCAATTAGTTGACCCTCAAGAAGAAATCGATGAGTAAATTTATTAAATAATATGGAAAATAATATTTGTCCAACTAAGATAGTAATAATAATTAAAATTAGAAGAGTATGATCATGAAAGAAGGTTAATTGTTCTATTAATGGAGAAGCTCTATCTTGAAGTAAAAGAGTTTTTCATGTTGCAATTTCTAAAAAAAGATTTAATCTTTATGGTTGGAGTTTAAACCCAAAGCACTATTCTGCCATATTAGAAGTTTGTTAGTGCTGGAAGTTCATTATATCTATGTTCTGCTGGGGGTAATTTTTGTAATCATTCAATTGAGGAGGCTAAATTAAGTGGGGTTAATGAGTGTCGTTTAACAACAAATCTTTCTCATAAAATAAAAACAAAGTAAAATACTCTAACTAGAGAAATTAATCTACCAATTGATGAAATAATGTTTCATAGAATATAGGCATCAGGATAATCAGAGTATCGTCGGGGTATACCTCTTAATCCTAGGAAATGTTGGGGGAAAAAGGTTAAGTTTACTCCTAAAAATATTGATAAAAACTGAATTTTTAAATACTTATTATTTAGGGTAAGACCAGTAAATAGGGGAAATCATTGTACTAGTCCAGCTATAATAGCAAAAACAGCCCCTATTGATAAAACGTAGTGAAAATGGGCTACTACATAGTAAGTGTCATGGAGGATGATATCAATTGAAGAATTGGCTAAAACTACTCCTGTAAGTCCTCCTATAGTAAATAGGAATAAGAATCCTAAGGATCAAAGAGATCTAGGTCTAAAAGAAATTTGTGCTCCATGATAGGTTGCTATTCATCTAAAAATTTTAATACCTGTTGGTACAGCAATAATTATAGTAGCTGAAGTGAAATATGCTCGGGTATTAACATCTATGCCAACAGTAAATATATGGTGGGCTCATACTACAAAGCCTAGAAGACCAATTGCTATTATGGCATAAATTATTCCTAAAACTCCAAAAGCTTCTTTTTTACCTCTTTCTTGGCTAATGATATGGGAGATTATTCCAAATCCAGGAAGAATTAAAATATAAACTTCTGGGTGTCCAAAGAATCAAAATAAATGTTGATAAAGAATTGGATCACCCCCACCTGCAGGATCAAAAAATGAGGTATTAATATTTCGATCTGTTAATAATATGGTGATTCCTCCAGCTAAAACTGGAAGTGATAAAAGAAGAAGAATTGCAGTAATTTTAACTGCTCATGTAAATAGGGATAATTGTTCAGGTTTTATTCCTATCGGATGTATATTAATAATGGTAGAAATAAAATTAATGGCACCTAAAATAGAGGATACCCCTGCTATATGAAGACTGAAGATGGCAAGATCAACAGAAGCACCTTCATGGGCAATATTTCTTGCTAAAGGGGGATACACCGTTCATCCAGTTCCTGCTCCTTTATCAATAATTCTTCTTATTAAAAGGAAAGTTAGGGAGGGTGGTAGCAATCAAAATCTTATATTATTAAGGCGAGGGAAAGCTATATCTGGTGCACCTAATATAAGAGGAACAAGTCAGTTTCCAAATCCCCCAATTAAAATAGGTATAACTATGAAGAAAATTATAATAAAAGCATGAGCTGTAACAATAGTATTAAAAATTTGATCATCACCAATTAATCTTCCTGGTGTTCCTAGCTCTGTTCGAATTAAAACTCTTAAAGAGGTTCCTACTATGCCTGATCAGGCACCAAAAATAAAATATAATGTTCCAATATCTTTATGATTAGTGGAGTAAAATCACTTGTTCGGTAGAATGGCTGAGTAAAAGGCAGTAAATTGTAAATTTACTAACAGAATTGAATTCTTTTTACCATTTGGATTATATAGTCAAAAAATGATTTTAAATTGCAAATTTAAAGGTGAGTTATGCTTCTATAATCTTGTAAGAATTAGATATTTATCTATTTTTGACTTTGAAGGTTAATAGTTTTTTTAACTTAAATTCTTAAAGAATAAAATTTATAAATAGAATTATAGTGGGAATTCTTGAGGTGGAAATAATATTTATTATTGAATTATAAAAGTTTATTTTTGAAAAATTAGTTGAAGATAAATTAGAGTGTAAGGTAATTCTTGAAAAAGAGATACGAAGATAAAAATAAAGGGCTACTAAAGTAAATAAAATTAGAATGGCTGTTAAAAAAAAGAATGAGGAATTACTTAGTTGGTTAATAGTAATTCATTTAGGAAGGAAACCAAGAAATGGAGGTAATCCTCCCAGTGAGAATAGATTTATAGATCATAAGATTTTTATTGGTTTATTATAAAATTTATTAATTTGAGAAATATAAAAAATTTTATAGGGCCTTATTGTTATAATTAGGATAATATTAATAATTGAATAGATTGAGAAGTATAATAATCAGGTGTTTAAAGAACATAGTAAGGAGGAGAGTATTCATCTAATATGATTAATTGATGAGTAAGCAAGGATTTTACGTAAACAAATTTGATTTAAACCTAAAATTCTTCCAATGATAGCTGAGGAAATAATAAAGATAATTAGAAGGTTAGTTAATATATTTAAATATGAAATAAGAATTATAGGTGCAATTTTTTGTCAGGTGAATAATAATATATTAGAGTTTCAAGAGGTTCCTCTTGCTACTTCAGGAAATCAGAAATGAAGAGGGGCAGCCCCTATTTTTATTAAAAGAGAAATTCTTATTAGGGCAGAAGAAATGTTGTTAAGTTCATAATTGAAAGACTTAAATACGGAAAAAAGGATAATTGAGAATAATAGTAAAAATGAAGCTATAGCTTGAATTATAAAGTATTTAGAGATTCTTTCTGAAGAAAATTTATTTTTTGGGGTTTTTATAGTAACAATAAATCTTAATAGATTAATTTCTAGACCTATTCAGCACGGGATTCAGGATAGGGATGAAATTGAAATTGCAGTTCCTAGAGTTAGGGTCGATAAAAAAATAAGTTTAAAAAAATTAGTGATTAAAAAGAAAAGGATTTTGCCTTTATAAATGAGGTATGAGCCCATTAGCTTGATTTTAGCTTATCTTTTTCACGTAATGAGGTATTTTTGATTTTTTCATATGAATAAAATTACATAGTCATATATTTTAGTATAGGATGTATAAAAGTTTTTGATACTTTTGGTGATAGTTTGAATCTATCAGATATAGGTACTAAAACATTTTATCTATGAGGAAAAGGGTAAGTGTTAAAGCTTAACAGAGGTGAAATTCACATGATTTATTCTATCAAAATAACCCTTTTTTCAGGCACTCTGTTTTTTAGATTTTTGTAGTTTTGGTCCAGCATGACATGGAAAATCGTAAAAAATCATCAAAAATCGTCAAAAATCGTGATTTTTTTGTCAAAATTTTGCGATTTTTTGAAAAAAAAAAAAAGTCGAAAAAAGTGGCTGAAATTTTACCAGTGATTTTTTGAAAAAAAAAATTTTTCAATTTTTTTCTTTATTAAAAATTAATGGCATGTTGAATTGGCGGACTTGAATGAGAACAGTAGATCATGCAGATTAATAGGGTAAAAAAAAAAAAAAAAAAATATATTATTGAATTATTAGTAAATAAGATTTTTAATTTAATTAAAAATAATATTATATATCTATATATATATTAAATTTTAATATATATATAAATATATAATACTATTTATTAATTAATAAATAATAATAAAATATAAATTTTTTATTTATATAGAAATAAAAAATAATAACATTCCATTTAATATAACAAAATAGCTTAATTATAATTAAATAAATATTATATATAAAAAAAAAAAAACTACCTTTATTTACTAAGTAATAATCATTTATATAATTAAATATATTTATTATATAAATATTTATTTAATTATGTATAAATAGACAATATCATTATAAAACTAATATATAAGGGGGGGCACTTTGTTAAGGTATGTTATTTCGATTTTAAGATAGAAAAAAAGTTTTTTGGCTTTTGGTTTTTATATTGGTTTTAATTAAATGTAAATTTTAGTACAATTAAAAAAGTTTTTAAATAAAATTGAATATAATAATATTTTAGCAGTAATAAGTTTTATTTATTTAGTAAATTAAGAAATAGAAATACCGGGGGAAGTACAAACTAATTTTGTGCCAGCAGTTGCGGTTATACAAATTGTGCAATAAAAATTTGTTGGGAAAAGTTAATTTAAAAAGAAGGGAAAATAAGAATAATTTTATTAGGTGAAATTTTAAGATTTTAGATTTTTACTATTATTAGAGATAAGGCTTAGAAATTTTATAATAGACTAGGATTAGATACCCTATTATAAAAATGTAAATTAAATTTCTTGAATTATTAGTAGTTAGGTTCTTGAAAATTAAGAAAGATGGCGGTATTTTAGTCTATTCAGAGGAATCTGCCCTGTAATTGATAATCCACGAGTTTAAGGACTTGGAGTTTTAGTTTATATATCGCTGTAGGTTGAATATTTCTATTGAATAAAAATGTTCAAGATTTAGGGAGAAAATATATCAGGTCAAGATGTAGCTTATATCTAAGAAGAGGTGGATTACAATAAATTTATTTTTGGATATTAAGTGTAATATTAGTAGCAAAGTGGATTTGAAAGTAATTGTTTAATAAAATTTAAATAATGATTTTAGCTCTAAAATGTGTACATATCGCCCGTCGCTTTCATTTTAAGATGAAATAAGTCGTAACATAGTAGATGTACTGGAAAGTGTATCTAGAAATCAGACTACAGCTTTTGAAAGCATTTTATTTACACTAAAAAGATTATTTTAATTAATATAGTTTGAAGATAATAGATTTCCTTTTGATTAAAAGAGTTTAAGAATTTTATATAAAAATATTTATTTTAGTAATAAATAAAGAAAAAATATATTTAGGGAAAGATTATTAGTATTGTAAAAGAATATTTGTTGTTGGAAAAAAGAAAAATTTAGTTTTTGTACCTTGTGTATCAGGGTTTATTAATTATTTATTAAGTTTTTAGTAGTCCCGAATTTAAAAGAGCTATTTAAATAGAATTTTTTTTGTTGAATAAAAATTTAAAATATTTAAATAGTAGTGAAACGCTATTCGATTTTAAATATATCTGGTTTTTTAAGAAATAAATTTAATTTATTTACTATAAAGTAATTATTTTAATAGTTAATTGATTATTAATAGGAGAAGATAATTTCGGGGATGAGCTTGGAATTAGATATGTAAAATTATTAAGAGGAATTTTTATTTGTAGGATTAGAAGTTTTTATCTTTTAGTGAATTATTTCTGTTTAATGAATTAATAATATTTATATAAAATTTACGTTTTTTATTAAAATATAAGTTTAATTAAAAAAGATTTAGTAATAATGATAGAATTAGTATAAATTTAGGGATATTTATTTAAGTAAATTAAAGGTTTAATAAAGGAATTCGGCAAATAAATTTCTCACCTGTTTATTAAAAACATGTCTTTTAGATAATAATTAAAGGTCTAACCTGCCCAATGAAAATTTAAATGGCCGCGGTATTTTGACCGTGCAAAGGTAGCATAATCAATAGTTTTTTAATTGAAAGCTTGTATGAAAGGTTGGATGAGGAAAAAACTGTCTCTATTGAAATTTTTTAAAATTTTATTATTTAGTAAAAAGGCTGAAATGAATATAAAAGACGAGAAGACCCTATAGAGTTTTATAATTTTTATTTAGAGAATAATTAGAATAAATATTTTTATATACAAAAATTATTTGGTTGGGGTGATTTAAAAATTTGTTAAACTTTTTATGTTAAAATCATTGATAAATGTATATGTGATCCTTTTTTAAAGATTAAAAGATTAAATTACCTTAGGGATAACAGCGTTATTTTTTTTAAGAGTTCAAATCGAAAAAAGAGTTTGCGACCTCGATGTTGGATTAAAGTTTAAGTTTGGTGTAGAAGCTAAATAGTTTAGGTCTGTTCGACCTTTAAAACTTTACATGATCTGAGTTTAAACCGGCGTGAGCCAGGTTGGTTTCTATCTTTATAATAATAAAATTTTTTAGTACGAAAGGACCAAAAATTTATTAAATTAATTTAAATAAGAAAATTATTAATGAAATGTATTGTTTTGGCAGATTAGTGCAATAGATTTAGGATCTATATATGTAAGGTGTCTTACAAATAATATTGATAGGTTTGGATTTATTATTAATTTTTTTAGCAAGTTTAATTCAAGTAGTTTGTGTTTTGGTTAGAGTTGCTTTTTTAACTTTATTAGAACGAAAGATTTTAGGGTATATTCATATACGAAAAGGGCCTAATAAATTAGGCTTAATAGGTTTATTACAGCCTTTTAGAGATGCAATTAAGTTATTTTCTAAAGAACAACTTTTACCAATTTATTCAAATTTAAGAATTTTTTATTTTTCTCCTATTGTAAATTTATTTTTAGCAGTTTTGCTATGGATAAGGATGCCATTTTTTACTTTTCATTTAGGGTTTAATTTATCTTTTTTATTTATTTTGAGTGTCTCTAGACTAGGAGTCTATACAATTATATTATCAGGCTGATCATCTAATTCTAATTATTCTTTATTAGGGGCTCTTCGTTCTATTGCACAGATTATTTCTTATGAAGTAAGATTAATTTTAATTTTATTATCTTTTTTGTTTTTTATTTTTAGTTTTAAACTAAAGGATTTAATACTTTATCAAGAGAATCTGTGATTTTTATTTTCTTTTTTTCCTTTGAGAATTATACTATTGGTTTCTTTATTGGCTGAAACTAATCGATCACCTTTTGATTTTGCTGAAGGTGAATCTGAGCTAGTTTCTGGGTTTAATGTTGAGTATAGAAGAGGGGGATTTGCTATAATTTTTTTAGCCGAATATGCTAGAATTTTGTTTATAAGTATATTTTGTGTAATAATTTTTATGGGAGGAAATATTATAAGTTTATTTTTTTTTATTAAGTTATCTTTAATTAGATTTTTTTGAATTTGAGTTCGAGGAAGACTCCCTCGGTATCGTTATGATAAATTAATATATTTAGTATGAAAATGCTATCTTCCGATTTCTTTAATATTATTGTTTTTTTTCTTACCTTTAGGTGTAATAATTTTTATTTTTTAACTAATTTTTTTTAGTACAAGTTAATAGAAAATTAATTATTTCTTTTTTATATTTTCAAAATATATACTTATACAAGTTCATTAACTTACTTAAAAATTAAGGAGTCTCAAAATTTGGCGATGATTGGGTTAATTAAGTAGAATGAAAAGTATAGGATTGTAAGAGTTTGTCCAGTAATAATATATGGGTCTTCAACTGGCCGTGCTCCAATTCAAGTTAACAAAATGACAATTCTAAATAATGATCAAAATAAAGTTTTGTTAATTGGATAGAATTGAGTTCCTAAGAACTTTTTTTTATTAGTGAAGGGTAGAATATATAAAATAGCAATTGATAAAACTAGGGCTAAAACACCCCCTAATTTATTAGGAATTGACCGTAGAATTGCATATGCAAATAGAAAATATCATTCGGGTTGAATATGAATTGGGGTAACTAGGGGGTTTGCTGGAGTAAAGTTATCAGGATCTCCTAATAAATAAGGGGCTTGAAGAGTTAGAATTGTTAATCTTATTATTAAGATTAATGCTCCCACTAAGTCTTTTAAAGTAAAATAAGGATGAAATGGGACTTTATCAATATTTCTTGAGCATCCAATTGGGTTATTAGAACCTGTTTGGTGAAGAAATATAAGGTGAACAATAATTAGAGCTGTTACAATAAAGGGAAGAATAAAATGAAAGGCAAAAAATCGGGTTAGGGTAGCATTATCAACAGCAAATCCCCCTCAGATTCATTGAACAATGGTATTTCCAAGATATGGAATGGCTGAAACTAAATTAGTAATAACTGTAGCTCCTCAAAACGATATTTGTCCTCATGGAAGGACATATCCTAAAAAGGCTGTTGCTATTACTAGAAAAAAGATAGTTACTCCTGATATTCAGGTTTGTATAAATATATAAGATCCATAATAGATTCCTCGCCCGATATGGGAGTATAAACAAATAAAAAAAAATGATGCTCCATTTGCATGGAATGTTCGAATTAGTCAACCATAGTTTACATTACGACAAATATGAGCTACTCTATTGAATGCTAGTTCTACGTTAGGACAATAATGTATTGCTAAAAATAATCCTGTAATAATTTGGATTATTAGGCAAAGTCCTAGTAATCTTCCAAAATTTCATATTGAAGAAATATTAATTGGTGTAGGTAAATTAGTTAAGGAATTATCTAGGATTTTATAGATAGGTGAGGCTTTTAGATGTTTTATCATTATTTTTGTCGTAGGGGCCCTTGATTTATTTCTGTTATTTTTACTACTATAATTAGTGTTAGTAATAAATAACTTATTAAAGCGATAGGAAGCTGGATATGGGGTCTATTAAAAATTTTGGTTTGTCTATTTAATAGATAGATAAAGTCTTGTCTGAATAAGGTTAGTTCAGAAGAATTAGAAAGTGAGAAGAAAGAGTCTAGAATAATAATAGTTAATAGTCTTGGTAGAAATCTTGAATAAAGGATGATTCAGATTAATTTAGGTATTTTAAATTTTTCATTAGAAGCAATTCTGGTTATATAGATAAATATAACTAGTATTCCTCCAACTATAATTAGGAATAAAATATAGCTGAATCAGAAATTTGTGTATATGAATCCTGATATTAATGATGTATTAATTGTTAATGCTAGGAGGATTCCCCCCAAAGCTAATGGGTGGTTGAGAGTTATAAATATAAAAGAAAGGAATAGATTTACTAGAAATAATATTATAATATCAGGAAATAGTTTAGAATAAAATTTTAATTTTGGAGATTAATGATAGAAAGAAATTTTCTTTTCCTGATGTTTTAAAAAGAAATACTTTATTTCTGATTTACAAGATCAGTATTTTTATTAAATTATTAAAACCAATCTAATAATGATAATATTTTTTTATTCTTATTCTTTTGTTATATTATTTTTAGCTAGGATATTTGTTTTTGTTTCTAAGTATAAACATTTTTTAATGATGCTTCTAAGGCTAGAAGCTATAGTTTTATCAGTCTATGCAATGCTATTTTTTTATTTTATTCAGTTTTCTTCTGAAAGATTTTTAAGAATAATTTATTTGGCATTAAGGGTTTGTGAGGGGGTATTAGGACTTTCTTTATTAGTAATTTTAATCCGGACTCACGGAAGTGATATAGTTTTAATATTTGATAATTTATGATAGGATGGATTTAATTTTTTATTTAGTATTTTTGATGTTTTTATCATTTTTTGCAGGGTTTTGGTTAATGGCATGATGCGGAATAGTTTTATCATTTTTAATTTTAATTAAAATAAGTTTTAGAGAGGAGGTTTTAAATTTATCTTGTGGGTTTGGAATAGATTTACTTTCTTATATATTAATTTGTTTAAGAGTTTGGATTTGTTGTTTAATAATTTTAGCTAGAGGGGAGGTTAATTTGTTTAAAATTTATAATAAGTTGTTTATTTTTGTGGTTTATTTTTTATTATTAAGATTGTTTTGTACATTTTTTTCTTTAAATTTATTTATATTTTATTTATTTTTTGAGATTAGTTTAATTCCAACTTTAATTTTAATTATTGGTTGAGGAAATCAGCCAGAGCGGATTTTAGCTGGGTGTTATTTATTGTTTTATACATTATTAGTTTCTTTACCTATAATATTAGGATTGTTTTACTTGAATAAGGAAGGCTTTAGAATAGATTTTTATTTTTTTAATTTTTTAGATAGAATTTTTTTATATTTTTGTATAAGATTAGTTTTTTTTGTAAAAATTCCTATATTTATAGTTCATTTATGACTTCCCAAGGCTCATGTAGAAGCCCCTGTTTCTGGATCTATAATTTTAGCTGGTATTATACTTAAATTAGGGGGGTATGGGCTTTTACGTGTAAGAAAGATTTTAGGACAGGCCGGGATAAATTTAAATTTTAATATCATTATTATTTCTTTAATTGGGGCAGTTTTAATTTCAATGGTGTGTTTACGTCAAAGTGATATAAAGATATTAATTGCTTATTCATCAGTTTCTCATATAGGAATGGTATTAGCCGGAATTTTAACATATAATTTATGGGGGGCTTGAGGAGCCCTGGGGCTAATAATAGCCCATGGTTTAAGGTCTTCTGGTCTTTTTTGTATTGCTAACTTATTATATGAGCGTACTCATAGTCGTAGTTTATATTTAAATAAGGGATTTTTAAATATTATTCCTAGATTGTCTTTATGATGATTTTTATTATGTTCTTCTAATATATCTGCTCCCCCCTCTTTAAATTTATTGGGAGAAATTTTATTAATTAATTCTATTTTTTTATATAGAAAATTGTTTATGTTTT
The DNA here is from genome assembly GCA_951812265.1 of Taphrorychus bicolor. Lineage (NCBI taxonomy): Eukaryota > Metazoa > Arthropoda > Insecta > Coleoptera > Curculionidae > Taphrorychus > Taphrorychus bicolor. Next base: position 48,810,894 of record OX638300.1, on the reverse strand, counting down.
TTATTTTTTTTTTAGTTTTTTATAGAGCTGTTTATTCATTATTTTTATTTTCTTTTACTCAACATGGGAAATTTTATTCTGGGATTTTTTCCTTTAGTCAGATTAATATTCGGGAATATTTATTATTATTTTTACATTGGGTTCCTTTAAATTTATTAATTTTAAAGGCTGAATTTTTAGTTCTTTGAGTATGCTTAAATAGTTTAATAAAAAATTTTAATTTGTGGAATTAAAGATATAGATTTTTATTTTAGGCAATTTTTTATGCTAGTATTTTTAGTTGGGTTTTGTTAATATTTTCTTTTTTAAGGTTAATTTTGGGAATATTATTTATTATAAATGATTATATAATTTTTATTGAATTTAATTTAGTTTTTTTATCTTATAGAAGATTGGAGGGGGTTTTCTTTTTAGATTGAAAATCTTTTCTTTTTATAGGGTTTGTTATATATATTTCTAGTTTAATTTTTAGGTATTCAAAAGAGTATATATTAGGGGATATATATTTAAAACGTTTTATTTTTTTAATAATTATGTTTGTATTTTCAATAATGATAATAATTATGAGAATAAACTTAGTTTCTATTTTAGTAGGCTGAGATGGTTTAGGGTTAGTTTCTTATGCTTTGGTGGTTTATTATCAAAATGTTAAATCTTTTAATGCTGGGATATTAACTGCTTTATCTAATCGGGTTGGTGATGCAGCAATTTTAATAAGAATTGCCTGAATAATAGCAAGAGTTGGAAGATGAAATTTTTTATTTTATTTTTTAGAAATAAAGGGTATATTGATTGTATCTTTTTTTTTAGTTTTAGCCGCTATTACCAAAAGTGCACAGATTCCCTTTTCTTCGTGGCTTCCTGCGGCTATAGCTGCTCCTACTCCCGTTTCTTCATTGGTTCATTCTTCAACTTTGGTTACAGCTGGAGTTTATTTATTGATTCGATCAAGAGAGATTTTGAGTCCTTTAGTAATAAATATTCTTCTTTTTTTGTCTTTGTTTACTATATTTATAGCTGGATTGGCTGCTAATTTTGAGTGAGATTTGAAAAAAATTATTGCTTTATCAACTTTATCTCAATTAGGATTAATAATTTCAATTTTATGTTTGGGGGGCTCTGAATTAGCTTTTTTTCATCTTTTAACTCATGCTTTATTTAAGGCTTTATTATTTATGTGTGCTGGGGCAATTATTCATAATTTAGGAGATAATCAAGATATTCGTTTGATAGGGAGACAGGTTAGGGTATTTCCAATTACTTGTGTTTGTATAAGGATAGCTAATTTTGCTTTATGTGGTTTACCCTTTATAGCAGGGTTTTATTCAAAGGATTTAATTGCTGAGGTTTATTCAATAAGATTTTTAGGGTGATTTACATATATAATTTTTTTTATTTCGATTGGTTTAACTATAGCTTATTCGGTTCGGTTAACTTACTTTGTTTTTTTAAATACTTATAATGTTTCTGTTTTAAGAAGGCCGAGAGAAAAAAATAATAAAATTATGAATAAAAGGATATTAGGTTTAATTTTTTTTGTTGTATTTATAGGAAGAACTTATTCTTGAATATTTATAGTTGAGCCATATTTTATTTATTTACCATTTTATATAAAGTTAATAACTTTATTTCTAGTATTAGTAGGGGCATTTATTGGATGAGAACTTATTCAAATAAAGCCTTATTATGAAGATAGGCTTTATTGAATTATATGAATTATATAACAAATAAAATAAATCTGAGTCATAGGGGTAGTCTTAATGAGAGAGTGAAAGTTATGTGCCTTGATCTAGTAAAAACATAGGGGAATAGACCTAGAAAGTTATTTAGTATAATAAAAGAGAATAATCTTGCAAAAAAGAGAGTTCTTCCTTTAAATCTAGGGGTTTTAATTAAAATTTTAAATTCACTGTGTATAATTGTAATTAGTTTTATTCAAATTATTCTTCAGCGGGAAGGAATTAATCAGAAGGTTGATGGAATAATAATAAGTATAATAGATCTAATTCAATTTATTGAAAAGGATGGGAAAGTTGAAGGGTCAAAAGATGAGAATAAATTTGCTATCATTTTCAGTTAATTCTTAGGGTTTTACTAAATTTTATTTTATATTTTGGTGAATAGATAAATGAGTAAAAATTTAAAATGATTGAAAGGATGAGTAGTCTTGAAAAGAAAATTAATAAGATGGTTCATCTAAGAGGTGCTATTTGAGGAATTAAGGATTATTATATTAATAATAATTTTAGCTTGACAAGCTAACGTTATAGTTTAACTAAATTCTTCATTAGAAGTAGGTGCTACTCTACTATAGAAAGGTTTAAGAGACCATTACTTGCTTTCAGCCATCTAATGAGTTTTGAGATTGAATTCAGTTTAGAAAAGATTTTGGACTAATTCTTTCAATAACAATGGGTATAAATCTATGGTTTGCTCCACAAATTTCTGAACATTGGCCATATAAGATTCTTGATCGATTAATAAAGAAGTTAGATTGATTTAAGCGTCCTGGAGTTCTATCAATTTTAACTCCTAGGGATGGTATAGCTCAGGAATGAATTACATCAGTTGAGGTAGTTAGAATTCGAATTTGAGTATTGAAGGGTACAACTAATCGATTATCAACATCAAGAAGGCGAAAATTAAATGGGTTTAAATTATTAGAGGGGATTATATAAGAGTCAAATTCAATATTTTTATAGTCTGAGTATTCATATGATCAGTATCATTGATGTCCAATTCTTTTAATAGAAATTATAGGATTTAAATTTTCATCTAAAATATAAAGCAGACGAAGGGAAGGTAGTGCAATAATGATTAGAATTAAAGCGGGCAGAATAGTTCAGATTATTTCAATTAGTTGACCCTCAAGAAGAAATCGATGAGTAAATTTATTAAATAATATGGAAAATAATATTTGTCCAACTAAGATAGTAATAATAATTAAAATTAGAAGAGTATGATCATGAAAGAAGGTTAATTGTTCTATTAATGGAGAAGCTCTATCTTGAAGTAAAAGAGTTTTTCATGTTGCAATTTCTAAAAAAAGATTTAATCTTTATGGTTGGAGTTTAAACCCAAAGCACTATTCTGCCATATTAGAAGTTTGTTAGTGCTGGAAGTTCATTATATCTATGTTCTGCTGGGGGTAATTTTTGTAATCATTCAATTGAGGAGGCTAAATTAAGTGGGGTTAATGAGTGTCGTTTAACAACAAATCTTTCTCATAAAATAAAAACAAAGTAAAATACTCTAACTAGAGAAATTAATCTACCAATTGATGAAATAATGTTTCATAGAATATAGGCATCAGGATAATCAGAGACTCGTAGACATGAATTCTGAGTCATGTATGCCCTGGATTTGGAAATTTTGCACTAAATCCATATAAGTCAGGCACTTTTGTGCCGACAAGGCAATAATTGTAAAAAAATTTGGTGATTGCTGTCCTCAGAAATAGATAACACTTGAACTGTGCAGTGATAATTAAGGCAATATAATTTTCATAGCCTACCAGACCACAACCTTGGTGATTAGTTAAGAAGATGTGGTATTAAAAATAAATTGTAAATGTTTCTCCTCAGTTTAATATAAAAATATTGTTACTTTTGAGGTTATAATTGTTTATCGAAGAATTCAAAACAAGACCTGTCTCGTAATGGAACACACATTTTATTAAAACAAACACTTATTCAAGATTTTCTTCAATACAGTTTCACTGCTACTACTAGAATATAAAAACATATCTTTAAATTATATAAATAAATTAGGTACCTACTTAAGTAAACATGTTTAGAAATATATGCCATGAAGCCCATTTGCTATCTTTTTTTTTAATATATCCTTGGATGTCCTTTCGTTGAGTCACATACTACTTGGTGATGATGATTCATGTCCTTAAGTACTTATAGTTATGGTGGTTAGCAGGTTTAGGACAACGAAACACCCTTGTAACTCGAAAAACTGACTACGTTTCGATGTATAATTCATGTCTTCTTCAGGGCTATAACACATATAAAAGAACACACTAGTTAATCAAAACAGCAACAAGCAAACATGATCACCTACCTTTTAAAAATATAATTCCAGTTAAACAATTACAAAAAAGAGCTAAAATAATATGATTGGAACTGTATGTTAAGCACCATTGAGGGTATTATTTTTAACTTAAGCATCTACTTAGTATGATTGTATCCTCCTTGGCCTTGGTGAAGTTAAGCACTATGAAAACAAACATTGCAAAGTAAAAACAAACAAAATTTTGATTTTAGCATTTCTTATTCCCAAAATATTTGGAGTTGAAATAATGAGCTACTTAACAGTTGTTCCAATCACTCAATGCTCAGGTATCAACAGTATGATTTGAATGTACATTTTTAAACTGTACCTGAAGCAGATGAGGGTCTGTGTAGGCAGAATCTGCAATGTTCCAATTTTATTTAATTCCTGTTCAGTTATGCAGCAATGTTATCCAAAAGCTCCGACCTGGATATGGGAAATGTACTGCTTAGATCAATTCACTTTTGTTCCAGGGTAAATATCTTAACAAATATTATAGAAAAACGGATTTATATGCATAAACGCAGATTTTCTCCATTTACGTCAATGTAATTTTTTGAGGTTGTTTTACCACCAAGTTCAATGACAGGTCACGTGCTGCACGAAACCTATAAAACCAATAAAACTGACACAGTTCAAATATTATAAGGAAGGCAATCTGTCAAATTTCCAATGCCTACTTTTCCAAAAAATATAATGAAAAGCTTTATAGATGCACTTAAAAATTGCTTGGTACAAATGGCCCATAAAGCATTATTCTTAAGTAACATAAAGGACACAGACACAATTAAAAACTTAAGCAATAGGTTTTATGTTTTAAGGGTTTTCTTAAACTGATTGGCCAAAATATTGCTCTTGACCAACTGAATGAGGAAAAATGCGTAAAACTTATTACTTAAGTTTTTAATTCTGTCTATGCCCTTAGTTAACAAAAAGTTGTGTCAAAAAATCGTGACTTTTTATTCTGATGGATTCATCAAGAAAAGATAAAATGATTTGAAATAATTTGTCTATCCAGATTACAAGTAATCGGTCCATTTTTTTAAAGTTTAAGTAATAACAAATAAAGATATGTTGGTCCTTAAGTTAATGTAGAAGTAGAGTGTTCTACAGCCATTAAGAATCACTTTTACATCTCAACGGTAAACTTAAAGTAAAGTAAAGTTAAACGAAAGAAAATTTAAGTATTAGACAAGTCAACAACACACGCGAGTATAGTCCATGGTGAGATATGATTTAACCATATTCTGCACCTCCAGAGCTGTACAAGGGTACAGACTCAAACAGGGTAGCGAGACCCAAAACTCTTTAGGGGGATTGAAATCTTCATCAGTCAGGAGCTCCACTTTGAAAACTCTGCACATTCAGCGTCAAACTGCTGGGGATAAACAAAATTATATCAAGTCCTTCCTTGCAGAAAGCCCCATGGACATATTGTGCATAATGGAACATTGGATGAATGAACAGAAAAATAGGCATTGTATAGCTGTTGGGCCATATGATGACTGCTCACTACTGCTGTAGTAACATAAGTAATAAAGTAATAAAGTAAATTGACGAAGAAACGATGTAATATTTTCAAACTTGACATTGAAGTGTGGCCTTTTAAAAATTTAACAAAGGAGAAACAGAAATTAGACATCTAACAGAAGTCCATTTACTTTGGGCATGTTTGTACTGTTTCCAAACCTGGTTAACCACCTGGTAAATAACTGATTTGACATTTGATATGCGAAGGTTGCTGAAAACCTGGTTATTTTCGGAACAAAATTAATGATCACCACTACCATCAGTGACCAGCTGTCATACAATCTTAAAGAAAGAGAAAGAAAACGGGATACAGGGTTCTCTTTTCAGCAACAAATGGTTTACTCTTGGGTTTACTATTTTTTTATATTTGAGACCTGATACCTAATATACTATGAAAAAGAATAAAAATTTCATAAACAGTTAAAAAAGCACACAATGTTGACAGATTAACTGAGAAAACCGAAGACTGATGTTTGGTAGCTTCAAAGACACTCTTGACGTACCATTTTCAGAAGCACCATTCCATATATAACTGGTTTTTCAGGAATCACAGGATTACTATAAATAACAGAACAGCTAATCATAACCGAGGTTGCAAATGGTACACCTGTTTTGATTAGGTACGTCATCATTTTCTGTGAAAATCTCAAAGCTTGCTAGATGAAGTTTTATATTGAACATTTTTTTATTGAAGTTCATTCAGTTTTATATTGAATATACATGTGGGAACAATTTTAAAGAGTAGGAAATGTTTTTGTTTTTTTTATAAAATTTGCCCCTGTACTTGAGGTTGGGACACAAAAAAGATGTTTCCTGCTTATGAATCTAAACATATTTGATTGAAATTTTATAGTATTTGAAGTCATGTATAATAGGATTACTTTCATATTTCATTACCTATATGCAATTATGACATGATTTTTAACAGCAATTTTGATTAGAAAAATGAGTGTTGCACTGAGACAACAACAGTGCACTTCCAGTCTCTTCAAATAATAGGGCCAGTACATTCTCATTAAAACATGAGATTGCACTAGGATCAAACTAAAAAAAATAGCTACTAGAGTTCATGCTGAAAATGTTGCACTGTGCAAAACTCACTGCATCACTTTTCCAATAAAACATACCAAACTGCACAAATGTTACCAATCATCAGACATAAAAATTGCTCTAGTTTTGCAATAGGGTATCTAATAATTGAAAAAGCCTAAAGCTATAATAGCTGTGACTGTTATAGTTATGTACTAGGAAGTCATGTTAGCACTATAGCTATGTTAGGAACTAGGAAGTCATCTTTATGTTCTATAATTATAATTATTTAGAAGTGACTCTGCCCCAAGTCTTAAAAAAATATAGGGAGAAAATACAGCTGCCTCCTAGTTAACTCTTGGGACAGAGGCAACCCACATTTATTAAACAGGACATTGGAGTAATATACTTTGCCTTATACATGTAAAGCCTAATGAAAACACAACTTATTATAGAGACAGAGTCAGGGACAAAGTTATAGCAAATTTAAATCTCCACATTTGCATTCAACATCCTTTTAATAACTTTTTAGACTATAGACTCAGATTATTACAAAAAAGCATTCCATGTTTTTTTTAATTAGTTTTCTATGCATGTGTAATGTGTACTACTAGGAAAGTAACCAAATTCTACGACAAATTGCATGGAAAGTAAGTAGAAATTTCTATTATTATGTGATAAAGTTGCAGTTACTAAAACAATAAAAAAATCATCTATTGTACTTACTTTAATCGTGCCTCTGGATTTTTGTGAACAGTCCAACCCTTTGAGAAACAGCAGGGCAGAGACAACCAAATTTTAAAGTGGACTATTCTGTTTGCTATTGACTTATCAATCCATGTTAATTATAGCTTTGCAGTCGCTTCTTGCTTGCATAGAAGTAGTTCTTTGAATCACAATCACCAATATCTACACAAAACAAAACTGTTTTTTCAAATTACAATTATGCATAATATTATGCATGAGATTAGCTTTAGTGGTTACTGCTTCAAACCTACTTACATTGCTACACTGGACATTGCTTTGACGTTTTTTTAATTCTTAAGGAGGATCTGGGTTACTGTGGCGGGATCCCCCGCCAAATTTCATTTATGTGCCTTGTTAAAATCAATGTTTTAATCAACCAAGTAACGGCTTCGCTTAGGGCCCCTTATAGCCTGTATAGCGGGCCCCCCGCCGTCGCGGGGCTCGGCGGTATGGTTGATAAGCCACTGCCTTTGCCCCTCTTATTTTCTAGATAGGAACATCACCATTACCCACATATCACACCAAACCACTTAATAACGTGATACTCCCGAAAATTGTATATTAAATTTATATTTAAAACCAGAAATAAACTAAAAGATTATAATATTCATAAATACAGAAACGACGCCATTTTTGGGATACAAACAAATCGAATCGAGTTCGGCATTTCGGCTGTTTCTGCGTAGAAATCGGCTAACACCGGAACTTTTTAGATGGGGTGGGGGCTTGGGAGCTTTTTTTGAAATGTCAAATTTCCTCCTTCAGAGCCCCCTATGTCAGTCTTTTATCTATTTGGGTAATCTATGGCATCCACTAAGTGGCAATAAAACATCTGGTAATGAAAGGTCGTTCCCCAAACAGCACATACATGTCCGATGGATATCCTGTTTTAGTCGAAATTAGGTCCGAATATCCATGGACACATTCTGGACATCCTTTATATATATTTTGTTGATAATCCGATGGACTATAAATTTAGGACATCCTTTGGAGACACACAACTGTACAGATTTATGGCAAACGAACTTTTAATACCAGGCTGAAGTTAGATTCAGATTTAGATTCAATATTCAGATTTTTACAACGGACCAGATAAGTACTGAACATAATGAAAAAAATATATATAAATGGGTTCTGACAAACTACCATGCACGCATATGCACTTTTTAAACCCTACTCGAGACTTACGCGAAATAAATTCGTAAGGGGTAAAATCTACCCCCTCTTGGAAAAGCAATCAAATTCAAAATTCTGCAAATATGACGTTGTGCACTACTCTAGTAAGGAGAAGGAGGCAGGCCTATATGCATATTGTAACACCCTATGTGAGATTCATTCGAAATAACTTCGTAGGGGGTATAAATTACCCCCACCCCGAAAAGAAGTAAAACTCAAAACAGCGCAAACCTGACGTTGTGCACTATTCTAGTAAATAGTAGGAGGGAGGCCTAGATGCACTTTATCACACACTATGCGAGATTCATTCCAAATAACTTCGTGGGGGTAGAAATTACCCCCACCCCGAAGAGCAATAAAACTCAAAATAGCGCAAACCTGACGTTGTGCACTATTCTAGTAAACAGTAGGAGGGAGTCCTAGATGCACTTTATCACACCCTATGCAAGATTCATTCGAAATAACTTCGTGAGGGTAGAAACTACCCCCACCCCGAAAAGCAATAAAACTAAAAATAGCGGAAACCTGACGTTGTGCACTATTCTAGTAAACAGTAGGAGGGAGGCCTAGATGCACTTTATAACAACCTATGCAAGATTCATTCGAAATAACTTCGTGAGGGTAGAAACTACCCCCACCACGAAAAGCAATAAAACTCAAAATAGCGCAAACCTGACGTTGTGCACTATTCTAGTAAATAGTAGGAGCGAGGACTAGATGCACTTTATCACACCCTATGCAAGATTCATTCGAAATAACTTCGTGGGGGTAGAAATTACCCCCACCCCGAAGAGCAATAAAACTCAAAATGGCGCAAACCTGACGTTGTGCACTATTCTAGTAAATAGTAGGAGGGAGGCCTAGATGCACTTTATCACACACTATGCGAGATTCATTCCAAATAACTTCGTGGGGGTAGAAATTACCCCCACCCCGAAGAGCAATAAAACTCAAAATAGCGCAAACCTGACGTTGTGCACTATTCTAGTAAATAGAAGGAGGGAGGCCTAGATGCACTTTATCACACCCTATGCAAGATTCATTCGAAATAACTTCGTGAGGGTAGAAACTACCCCCACCCCGAAAAGCAATAAAACTAAAAATAGCGGAAACCTGACGTTGTGCACTATTCTAGTAAACAGTAGGAGGGAGGCCTAGATGCACTTTATAACAACCTATGCAAGATTCATTCGAAATAACTTCGTGAGGGTAGAAACTACCCCCACCACGAAAAGCAATAAAACTCAAAATAGCGCAAACCTGACGTTGTGCACTATTCTAGTAAATAGTAGGAGCGAGGACTAGATGCACTTTATCACACCCTATGCAAGATTCATTCGAAATAACTTCGTGAGGGTAGAAATTACCCCCACCCCGAAAAGCAATAAAACTCAAAATAGCGCAAACCTGACGTTGTGCACTATTCTAGTAAACAGTAGGAGGGAGGCCTAGATGCACTTTATAACAACCTATGCAAGATTCATTCGAAATAACTTCGTGAGGGTAGAAACTACCCCCACCACGAAAAGCAATAAAACTCAAAATAGCGCAAACCTGACGTTGTGCACTATTCTAGTAAATAGTAGGAGCGAGGACTAGATGCACTTTATCACACCCTATGCAAGATTCATTCGAAATAACTTCGTGAGGGTAGAAATTACCCCCACCCCGAAAAGCAATAAAACTCAAAATAGCGCAAACCTGACGTTGTGCACTATTCTAGTAAATAGTATGAGTGACGCCTAGATGCACTTTATAACACCCTATGCAAGATTCATTCCAAATAACTTCGTGGGGGTAGAAATTACCCCCACCCCGAAAAGCAATAAAACTCAAAATAGCGGAAACCTGACGTTGTGCACTATTCTAGTAAACAGTAGGAGGGAGGCCTAGATGCACCTTATCACACCCTATGCAAGATTCATTCGAAATAACTTCGTGAGGGTAGAAACTACCCCACCACGAAAAGCAAAAAAACTCAAAATACCGGAAACCTGACGTTGTGCACTATTCTAGTAAATAGTATGAGGGAGGCCTAGATGCACTTTATAACACACTATGCAAGATTCATTCGAAATAACTTCGTGAGGGTAGAAACTACCCCCACCCCGAAAAGCAATAAAACTCAAAATAGCGGAAACCTGACGTTGTGCACTATTCTAGTAAATAGTAGGAGGGAGGCCTAGAGGCACTTTATCACACCCTATGCAAGATTCATTCGAAATAACTTCGTGGGGGGTAGAAATTACCCCCACACCAAAAAGCAATAAAACTCAAAATAGCGGAAACCTGACGTTGTGCACTATTCTAGTAAACAGTAGGAGGGAGACCTAGATGCACCTTATCACACCCTGTGCAAGATTCATTCGAAATAACTTCGTGAGGGTAGAAACTACCCCCACCCCGAAAAGCAAATAAAACTCAAAATAGCGGAAACCTGACGTTGTGCACTATTCTAGTAAATAGTATGAGGGAGGCCTAGATGCACTTTATAACACACTATGCAAGATTCATTCGAAATAACTTCGTGAGGGTAGAAACTACCCCCACCCCGAAAAGCAATAAAACTCAAAATAGCGGAAACCTGACGTTGTGCACTATTCTAGTAAATAGTAGGAGGGAGGCCTAGAGGCACTTTATCACACCCTATGCAAGATTCATTCGAAATAACTTCGTGGGGGGTAGAAATTACCCCCACACCAAAAAGCAATAAAACTCAAAATAGCGGAAACCTGACGTTGTGCACTATTCTAGTAAACAGTAGGAGGGAGGCCTAGATGCACTTTATAACAACCTATGCAAGATTCATTCGAAATAACTTCGTGAGGGTAGAAACTACCCCCACCACGAAAAGCAATAAAACTCAAAATAGCGCAAACCTGACGTTGTGCACTATTCTAGTAAATAGTAGGAGCGAGGACTAGATGCACTTTATCACACCCTATGCACGATTCATTCGAAATAACTTCGTGAGGGTAGAAATTACTCCCACCCCGAAAAGCAATAAAACTCAAAATAGCGCAAACCTGACGTTGTGCACTATTCTAGTAAATAGTATGAGTGACGCCTAGATGCACTTTATAACACCCTATGCAAGATTCATTCCAAATAACTTCGTGGGGGTAGAAATTACCCCCACCCCGAAAAGCAATAAAACTAAAAATAGCGGAAACCTGACGTTGTGCACTATTCTAGTAAACAGTAGGAGGGAGGCCTAGATGCACTTTATAACAACCTATGCAAGATTCATTCGAAATAACTTCGTGAGGGTAGAAACTACCCCCACCACGAAAAGCAATAAAACTCAAAATAGCGGAAACCTGACGTTGTGCACTATTCTAGTAAATAGTATGAGGGAGGCCTAGATGCACTTTATAACACCCTACGCAAGATTCATTAGAAATAACTTCGTGAGGGTAGAAACTACCCCCACCCCGAAAAGCAATAAAACTAAAAATAGCGGAAACCTGACGTTGTGCACTATTCTAGTAAACAGTAGGAGGGAGGCCTAGATGCACCTTATCACACCCTATGCAAGATTCATTCGAAATAACTTCGTGAGGGTAGAAACTACCCCACCACGAAAAGCAAAAAAACTCAAAATACCGGAAACCTGACGTTGTGCACTATTCTAGTAAATAGTAGGAGGGAGGCCTAGAGGCACTTTATCACACCCTATGCAAGATTCATTCGAAATAACTTCGTGGGGGGTAGAAATTACCCCCACACCAAAAAGCAATAAAACTCAAAATAGCGGAAACCTGACGTTGTGCACTATTCTAGTAAACAGTAGGAGGGAGGCCTAGATGCACTTTATAACAACCTATGCAAGATTCATTCGAAATAACTTCGTGAGGGTAGAAACTACCCCCACCACGAAAAGCAATAAAACTCAAAATAGCGGAAACCTGACGTTGTGCACTATTCTAGTAAATAGTATGAGGGAGGCCTAGATGCACTTTATAACACACTATGCAAGATTCATTCGAAATAACTTCGTGAGGGTAGAAACTACCCCCACCCCGAAAAGCAATAAAACTCAAAATAGCGGAAACCTGACGTTGTGCACTATTCTAGTAAATAGTAGGAGGGAGGCCTAGAGGCACTTTATCACACCCTATGCAAGATTCATTCGAAATAACTTCGTGGGGGGTAGAAATTACCCCCACACCAAAAAGCAATAAAACTCAAAATAGCGGAAACCTGACGTTGTGCACTATTCTAGTAAACAGTAGGAGGGAGGCCTAGATGCACTTTATAACAACCTATGCAAGATTCATTCGAAATAACTTCGTGAGGGTAGAAACTACCCCCACCACGAAAAGCAATAAAACTCAAAATACCGGAAACCTGACGTTGTGCACTATTCTAGTAAATAGTATGAGTGACGCCTAGATGCACTTTATAACACCCTATGCAAGATTCATTCCAAATAACTTCGTGGGGGTAGAAATTACCCCCACCCCGAAAAGCAATAAAACTAAAAATAGCGGAAACCTGACGTTGTGCACTATTCTAGTAAACAGTAGGAGGGAGGCCTAGATGCACTTTATAACAACCTATGCAAGATTCATTCGAAATAACTTCGTGAGGGTAGAAACTACCCCCACCACGAAAAGCAATAAAACTCAAAATAGCGCAAACCTGACGTTGTGCACTATTCTAGTAAATAGTAGGAGCGAGGACTAGATGCACTTTATCACACCCTATGCAAGATTCATTCGAAATAACTTCGTGAGGGTAGAAACTACCCCCACCCCAAAAAGCAATAAAACTCAAAATAGCGCAAACCTGACGTTGTGCACTATTCTAGTAAACAGTAGGAGGGAGGCCTAGATGCACCTTATCACACCCTATGCAAGATTCATTCGAAATAACTTCGTGAGGGTAGAAACTACCCCACCACGAAAAGCAAAAAAACTCAAAATACCGGAAACCTGACGTTGTGCACTATTCTAGTAAATAGTAGGAGGGAGGCCTAGATGCACTTTATCACACCCTATGCAAGATTCATTCTAAATAACTTCGTGAGGGTAGAAATTACCCACACCCCGAAAAGCAATATGACTCAGGATAGCGTAATCCTGACGTTGTACACTATTCTAGTAAAGAGAGCGAGGGAGATGCACATAATAACACCCTATGTGGGATTTATTGGAAATAACTTCGTTGGGGGGATGATGTAAAATTTCAAATTTTTATGTTCTGCCTTTTCTCAATAAGCTATTTTTTCCTTATCGTTTTCAGGTCAGGAGTAGGCCAACATCCATATTTCGGGACCTTTTCGTCAATTTTTTTATTAAAGCACTCTGATTTTTTATTGAGAGCGAAACATAAAATGTGTGACATTCTTGTTGCTGATATCGTTTCAATCGTGGTAGTTCGGACAAGTGGTAAAGAATCTTACTGTTTTCTGTCATTTGTTGACATATTGTCTGCGGATTGATACCGATTCAAAAAAATTAAAAGTAAGTGCCGTTTTTTCTAGTATACTAGCATTCAAAAAATATGATATCATTATTGTTGATACTCGTTACTTATAATAGCAATATTAAATAACATAACCTTTCTAGAGGCAAAGGGGAATTGAGTATTGCCCTCGCAGATAGCCAACATCAATATCTCTAGACGGTTTAGTCATTTTTGTAGAACTTATACAGAGGGAATCAAAATATTCTTAAAAATTTTGTTAGTATTATTTTTAAATCGTCGTAATTCGCGAACAAGTTAACGGATTATTATTTTTATTCTTTGTATCGAAAGTATTATCTACAAATTGTTTCACATCAAGGGAGTTTTCCAAAAGTGATTACTGAATTACAGGTACGGACTTGACAAAATAAATATACGGGGTGAATCATAATGGGTGGTCGAAAATGAAATCTCATATTTTTTGGTCGATTTTAAGGGCGGTCTGTCATACAATTGTGTTACCTATTGACCTTCGTTAAAAAGTTACAGGGTGTTGAATTCAGAATTTCAATATTCGTGTGTCTTGATTATTCCGAAAGCGTAAGAGATATTTAATTGGCATTTTGAACATTTTGATTGCTATAGAAGGCGCACTTTTTGCATTAATTAATTATTTTTATTTCCGCCAGTTTCGCACTTAACAGCATGTCGATTTTTATCATTTGAAAAAAAAGTAGCACGTCACTGATTTTTTGAAAAATAAACCTTAGCTTTTTAATACCCATCCTAGTGTAAAGAAAACAGCCCTCTTCGGGTTTTTAGTACAACACACCGTTTTCGAGTAAATAAATCAAAACCATTGTAATACATGTAAGTACAGCCGCGAATAATTACATCTTGATGAAAAATCTAAAATACACGATTAATTACGGCTTGAATCATATTGCAAACCAATAGTATTTTAATGGGCATTAAAAAACTAAATTTAATTTTTCGAAAAACCAGTGACGTCCCACTTTTTTTTTCAAATAATACATGTCGACGTGGTGTTAGGTGCGCCACTGGCCGAAACAAAAATAGTTATTTATTGCAAAAAGTGCGCCTTCTATAGCAGTCAAAACGTACAAAATTTCAATAAAATATCTCTTACGCTTTCGGAATATTCAAGACATATGCATTTTGAAACAAAAAATGATAAACACATCTGGAGATATTGAGGTTGGCTATCTGCGACGGCATCACTCAATTTCTCTCTACTTCTAGAGAAGTTATTTTATTTAATATTGCTATTATAAGTCACGAGTATCAATAATAATGGTATCATATTTTGTGAATGCTAGTATACTAGAAAAAACGGCACTAATTTTTAAATTTTTTGAATGGGTAACCATCCGCAGACCATATGTCGACAAATGAGGAAAAACAGTAATTTTCTTTACCGCTTTTCCGAACTATGACGAACCAAGTATATCAGCAACAAGAATTTCACACATTTTACGTTTCGCTCTGTATAAAAATTCAGAGTGCTTTAATAAAAAATCTGGCGAAAAGATCCCGAGACATGAATGTTGGCTTACTCCTTTCCTGAATACGATAAGGAAAAAAAAGTTTATTGCGAAATGGCAGAACATCAAAATTTGGAATTTTGTCATCACTTTATTTCACACCCTATATAATTAAGATAATGTCGCTTTTTTTGTCAAAATTATCCGCTTCTTTAATCTAGAGGAAATGAGGTTTCAGACCGTGCAAAATGTATTTATAACAATTCTTAAAAAGTTACAGCTGATTGAAGATGACAGGAAAAATTGCTTGTGCCGAACCCAAGAAGTTCACCAGTTTAGTATATTCGGGATTAATCCGGAATCCCGGTATTAGACATATAAAACCCGAAAATCCCAGGATCAATATAATCATCCGAAAATGAAATCCCTAGGAAAAGCAGACGCACAAATTCTTAGATTTTTTTATTTCTTTGATGAACCATGAGCACATTTCTACTAAAGTCTGAATAATCATCTTGTGGAATTTCGTCATAATTTTCCATTCTCACTAGCTCATGTGTACCGAATGAAATAGCAAAATTACGTCATAAACATATATCGCGTACCACCTGCCACTTAACAATGCCGAAAAAAATGTTTAACATTGATTCATTATCAGTCTGACACATTGTTTTATTATCGTTTAAAATGAAAACTCGATTTTCTAAACGGGAACAGAACTTTATTTTAAATTTAATAGATTATTTTACGAAAGAGAAAGATGCAGGAAGACCCCTTTGACCTCTGACTTATCTACAAAGGCATGGATACTATCTGTTTTTAAACCGACTTGCACAAAACAACGGAGCCTGGGATCCACCAAAGACCAGAGGGATCATTTATCACCTGGAGTTTACAAGGTTCGATACGATTACGAGGTACAAGGGAACACAAAAAGAACTCCAAACTGGGACAAACCCAAAATTCAGCAGTAGCAGAGAAAGCTCTCTTTCTAAAAGCATGATATTTTTTTAACCAGGTGGATATAATTTTACATTAACAGTAGCATTCCTAAACTAATCAAAGAAGTCATTGAGATATTCAAGGACGAGAACAACTTCAATAGGAAAGAGGAAAGAGAAATTGCGGCCCTGAATAATTGTTCACGTGGGTACGATAGTAGAGAACTAAAGGATCGATTTTGTTCATAAGAGATAATGTAAAGCGCTCTTGATTACTGCGCATCGAAAATGACGTATCTGATTGACCCGCCTTGACGCTATTGGTTGGAGAATGGATGAATGGCGAATGAAACTGCATGCTGCATTCATTAATCAAAACAAGTTTTTTTTTTCACCAACAATATCTGCGCCTTCGGTAGATCCATCATCCAAGTTAAGCCATCCTACAGAATGCACCATTCTTGATGAGGCCCGGCCCCTCCACTCCAGCTTGTCGGTGAGAGTATAAATATGACAGATGGTTTAATGATGGATTGAATCAGTCCATTTCGAGACGCAAGGGAGATAACTTTGTACATTTCCTCATAGCCCTTACTAATGTCCGCCGCAGAGGTGAACGAGACGTCAAAAAGAAATTCTATTGGACAACGGCTTTTCTGTGCCTCGAATGTGAACACAAGTTACCTAATTTAGGCTTTTGCTGTTATTTATTGCATAGATCACCTTAAACAAATTAAATCCTTCCTAAATAAAGAAGTGATGCATAACTTTTAGAATTATTCCATAATTTAAGTTGATTTTTTGAAGCCTACAAGTTTCTTTGGTACGAAAAATGATCAAGTAAGCTTACAGGAATAAGGGCGCTCTAAACGCTTACCTACTCTTAAATTCCATATTCTAGAGAATAATAATTTATTACTTTATTACTTTGAGGTCTGCAAAGTCTTAATTATTGTGAAGGTATTTATTAAACATTATTAAACCTAACAAGATCTAATAATATATCTAAACATTGAGGATTGTGGAATACACATTTTCGATCAGAGGACGTAAATTGTTCTAAGTTTCTTGTTAACTTCAAATACATTTCTCGAACTTGTTGCTTAGTAATATTCTAGCTTTAAGTTAATTAATAGTTAGCACAAAAGGCAAATGTTCTTCTTTTTTTTAAAAAAAAAAACTTGTTTTCCAATCACAACAAATACAATATAACTGCGTGTATTGAATAAAACAAAGTTTTATTCAAACACGCTGAAGCTCCAGCTTAAATATGCGAAGAATGTAAATTATCCTTTAGAAAAACATAACCCAAAAATAAAGTTGCAATCAAAGGTAAATCGTAGGTAAATTTTTGAAGTAAAGAAAATCTTATTTACGACGTGCTGTCATATAAAGAACACGTCACGATTTATGACGTAATTCCACAAGATGATTATTCAGACTATAGCTAGTAGCTGCGAGAGATAGCTGCTAGCTAATGGAAATATACGAAAAGCTCCTAAGCTTCATCCTATTAATAATAATACATACAATTTCAGTCAGAACTAACTTGAATTAACAATTTTCGTTTCTATTATTTTTTTTATTTCTATGATATATAAATAAAATAAATATAATTTTCTTTGGTTTAAAAATGTCTTTTAAAAAGAAAACGTCTATTGAAATATCCTGATCCTTAAAGAATTATGATTTACGATATATGTTGTGAAAAGCCATGGTCTCGTTCACCGTACTCTAGCTATAAGCTAATAATAGTATTTTTCCAATTTACTGGCACCGGCTTGGCTCTCAAGTCAAGAAGAAACACCTAAAGATAAATCGGGATACTTGGCAGCGTCGAAAGCACAGAATTACAGAAAATCTAGGCTGCGGCAGCCGCACCAGTAGGTACGCCAGATGTTTACCTTATAGATTAGGGTACACACCGCAACAATCCAATTCAACGTTGCCTATGCCTCTCTTTAAGTTAGAAGGAAGATTTTAGGTTGCGATTTAAAGTTTTTACATACGTGCGTACTACAGCTTTTTACCTACTTGCATGATTACTTCGTTTGATTTTTTTAAGAAAAATGTTTGGTTTTTAGTTTAAGGATTCTTATAAGTTTCGTAGTGTTAGTAATTTTATATCTACATATAAAGTTAGTTAGCAGTATTTATCACTGATTTGGTGTAAATTTCTCGAATTTAGTTTTAGTTTGTTTTTTTATCACATTTATTAGTATTACTTCGCTTTTATATATTATATATAGATTATTCTATTTTAGTTTTAAGCACGTAGTCTCGCCAATTCTGGGTTATTATCATTTTTGTTGGTACACAGCTCTTCGTTCGTTTTAAAAGAACATAAAAATGCCCCGTAAAAAGCACATATTAATTGACGTTGAAATAGTAAAATCTATTCTCAAAGATAAATGTGTTGCCAAGAATTCCCTAAGTAACATTGACTTATCGAACCCCCTTATTACTTGGATTTGTCAAGCATGTGGTTTGCAAGACTGCCGTTTAAATAGGGTTCGTGTCCAGCAATTATTAAAAAGGGAAAATGTTCTAAATTCCGGTGATACCTTTTTATATGACTACTCAGATAATTCTAGTGACTATTTTATGGAAACAGACAAAAAATATGCTCAAAAGTCAAAAAATAGTGGTTTACAAATTAAAAAAACTATAAAAGCAAATATTGCCTCGAAGCAAAGAGAAATGGGAACAGTAGATAAGAAAGCCTCATTCTGTATAGATGATATAATCAAGACCTGCATGAATGTCAAGAAAAACGACAAATTTGCGAACTTTGTAATATTAAAAATTGACCAAAGGGAATTATCATATGAAGAAAGACATAAGTTTATAAAAGAAAACTTGCCCTCATATGGGATTTCATGTGTAATAATATTTAAAGGAGGACAAACAAGGAAGTCAGTTAAAAGGCCCGATTTTGTTGAATACGGGCAATGCAAACATCCCCGTTGTCGAAAATTTAAAATTGAATATCGATCATCTCATGACGACCAAATGGAAATTGTGGTAAAGTATGATTTTAAGGAAACTAACCACATCGGTCATGAGTATAGTTACCAATTGAGAGGCACAGAGAGACTATCTGTAAAAAAAGATCTTTTGACAACTTTGCCACATAAGAGGAGACAAACAGATATCATGGATGCCGATCCAGTTTTAATTAAAGAAGGAAACTGGCAAAAAATCAGATCCGTTTCAGTTTACCAAAAAGCCAGATCAGAGGCAAAAAACGATATGGATTTTAGCAAGGATTCTTATCTCGATTTAATTTTAAGAGCAAAGAATGATGAAAACCAGGGAATGGAATACCTTCAAATTCCCTCTACTGACACATTTGTTGCATTATACAGCAAAGAACAGATCAATGTGTTAATTCCAATAAACCAAAAGGTTGTCGGGTACTTTGACGCCACAGGATCAGTTTGTCGATCAATCAAATCAGGACGAACATTTTATTATGCTCTGGTCATCAACCAACGGAATAAAATTGTCCCCATCTGCGAATTGCTAACATCCCAACATGACGCTAGCAACTTGTCATGTTTTTTTATAAAATTCAAACGTTTTGTTGTGATAAATTTGAAACGAAAATGGCCGATATTTGATGTACTAGTCACGGACTTCAGCTTTGCTATCATATCAGCAATTTGTTTCGGTCTCAATGAGATGACTTTTTACTCTTACCTTCAAAGAATTTTCCATTATCTAATGGGACAATCTAAAGATATGAGTGACATTATAATCTTAAGATGTTGCTGTGCTCATTTTATTAAAATGATTATGCGGAAGCTTTGTAAATTAAAAGTTCAAAAGAAGTCCAGAAAAATTATCGTTGAATTGGTTACTATACTAATGGGTGCAACATCCTTAGAGGATCTGGGAGAGCTGTTCGGGCTATTTTGTATAATACTTCTGAGTAAAAGAAAAAACAAAACTGTTGAAGATGCTCTAAGACAAATGAAACGTATGAGTGACTCTTGTTCCATAAAAAATCATGATCTTTTAAATGTTGATGAGGTTGAGGAGGATGAAAGGGTCAGAGGAAAATATACCGAATCTCCATTCTATACCTATTTCTTTAAAATATATTTGAACACCTCTGAGCAAACAAAATATGCAAATGCCAACGAAGGAGAAATAAACGAACTAGAAAGCCACCATTTTGTTGATTATATGATTCGATATTGTATGCCGTTTGCCCCTCTATGGGCTTCACTTACTACGCAATTAACCCTATCAAAAAAGCCACGATATAGTAATGCGAACATCGAATGTTGGTTTAAGGTAATAAAAAATGACGTTTTAAGTGGTGAGTTGCACTTAAAAATTGGACGGTTTATAGAAAAAGTTAGAGAAAGGGTAAACACCGACTTGAAGATTTTAGAATTGGAAATCGGCAATAAACCAAGAAAACGAAAAATTGAGGAATTCGACTTGATCAATGATCTTGAGTTAAATGAGCAACTAGACAGACCATTAGACACTGAATCGTGGAAACCCAAAAAAGTACCATCTACGTACTTTTCACTGAAAACAATAGCCAAGCAACTGGAGACGAATGATAATAAAGTCAACTTAGAAAAAGAAAATTGCGACAACTCCACCTTAGAACTGTCAGAAACCAATGGTGCTCAAAACACGGGCTGCTTGTCAACAGTAAGCTCTGCAGAATCTGAGTCTCCTTGTGCCAGGGCACTAGATAATGCACTGTATTTTAATAACCAATATTATATGCACTGTGCTCACCAATTCAATGAAATTGGTCAAAATTTTACATTAGGAATATATTCATATGGGAATAATTCTATTAAACTTTCTTCAGGAGATTACTTACGGTTTCTCTCTACAATTAATCAAGGAATTCCCATCCCAAAGTCATCCGAAAAGAGGTGGCTGTCAGATTTTTGTATAGATGCTTCAGCCTATTCCCTGCTAAAGTATTCTCCACACATATATTATATAGACACAATATCATGCCAGATGATATTTTCAAAGAAGTCTAGTTCATATACTAAGTTTGAACCGAATACAAAATCGTTAAAAGACACAGAATACGTACTGATGGTTTTCAATGTAAATGCATCACATTGGACATTGATTATTTTAGACCTGAGTGACAAAATCATATATTTTCTAGATCCCTCACCATACAGTACTACTAGCCTCGAGATTATTTATGAAAACATTCGTCAATTTTGTATTGCCAGAGATCGAATAAACAAATTCGACAAATTAAATATTCGTTCCTGGTCAATAAATAAATTAGAATGTCCAAAACAATCCGACGATATAAACTGTGGAATTTTTGTGTTATTTTACATTTATTCGCTGTCCCAAGCAAATTCCATAAAAGAACTATTTACAACTGATTCTGTTTTTAACCCCGAATCTTTTCGTTTAGATTTACAATCAGTTCTTTTGCTGTCATCTGAAAACATGACTGAAATATGTTTAATTTGCGGACTAAAAGCGGGTGACAAGCTTATTAATTGTAATAAATGCAAAAGATGGTGTCACTTCGAAAAATGCTCAGGAGTATCTAGTAGAGCCTCTTTTGGTGAAGCTCAAAATGATGATTTTTTATATACGTGTCCACTGTGTACGTTACATTGTGCAGACCCGTTCATTTCTGTCAAGACCAATCAACAAATATTTCTGCCTGAAATAATTTTACAAAGTTTTGTAAACGTTTTCAGGAACACACTTGAGAAAACATATTACACCAGAAATGAAAATGAACAATCTAGGCGTTTCATTGAAGTGCAAGATAAAAGGCGACATTTAAAATGGGATTATTCTACACCTTTCATCAATTTAAGTATGTCTATTTTCCTATGCAAAGAAATTTTGAAGTCCACTAGCGTAACTGACAAAGAATATATAAGTTTTGTATTGCTTCCTTGGGTTAATGCGCAAATATTCCACAAATATTATGGCATTCCACAAGAATCAGATGTCAATATAGTGGAAAAATACAGGCAATTGAATGACATCCATAATTTTAATTACGAATATCCCTCTCCGTATACATTAGATATGGTGTTGGATGAAATTATCAAACAATAAATTACTGACATCATTTTCAATAATATAATTTACAAATTTCATAAACTACTTATATTCAGATCTGGGCAAAATACTAGGCAAAATTATTAAAATTTCAAATAACAAATACCTACCGTTCAAAGTACTCCTATAATCAAATACCAAATACTACTCCACTTTAAAAGCATTTCAAGCATTTAATTGTGACAGATGTCATTATTTTCTGCGGCGAACACCTTTGTTGGATACTCTTGAGATTTTTAGCGAAAAAAGGTGCTCTAACTTAATTTCGATAAAATTGATGTTTTTCGAGAAAAATAGATATTTCTTTAAACAGTTAAAAAAGACAATTTTATTAAAAATACAGAGTGTCCCATGCGCTGAGCGTGCAGCGAAGGTCAAAATAATATTAGTTAGTTATATAATCTTTTTTCTTAGCGTATCTGCTATAAAGGAGATATCAGGCTTCAAAGACTTACGGTAGTAATGTTAATTAATATACAGGGTGAGACATAATGGGAGGACGAAAATGAAATCTCATATTCTTTGGTCGATTTTGAGGGGGGCTTGTCATACATTTGTGTTACCTATCGAGCTTCGTTAAAAAGTTACAGGGTGATAAGTTAGAATTTGAAAATGCATATGTCTTGATTATTCAGGAAAGAGTAGGAGATATTTTAATGAAGCTTGGTATGTTTTGACTACTATGAAAGGAGCACACTTTGCAATAAAAAAATAATTTTTATTTCCTCCAGTGGCGTGCGTACCAGCACATTGACATATATTATTTGAAAAAAAAAGGGTACGCCACTGGTTTTTCGAAAAACGAAATTTAATTTTTCAATCCTCATCCATCTCTGAAGAAATAACCCCTCTTCAGATTTTTTAGTACGACGCAGGGTATATGAGTAAATTAATAAAAATCATTGCTATACCGCCATTTTAATTAGTCTGAGAACAGCATTAAAGTTTGATGTGGCGCGCGTACCAGCACCTCGACGCATATTACCTGAAGAAAAATTGGTACGCCACTTGCTTTAGAAAAATAAAATCTAATTTTTGAATTCCCCATCCATCTCTAAATAAAAATGCCCTCTTCAAGTTTTTTAGTACCATGCACCGTTTTCGAGAAAATAAATAAAAACCATTATAAAGCAAGTCTCTGAAATTGTTGCGTCAAAAATTGGAAGCAGGTGGCTATTATTATCCTAAGAGGTGGAAATTGTTAGCATCTCAAGATATCTGTGTTTTTATTGTGATGTATTTGATTGATTCTTCCCTCATGAATTAAGATCTTATCTTAGTTTGTCTTGTCTTATCCATCACTACAATTCTGAAGCAAAAAACTCACTTAACTTATTTTAGTAAGACTGTATTTGAGTAAATAAATAAGAAGCATTGCGATATAGCCATTTTAAGCAGTATGGCAATAGTCGCGAGGCATGTAGTTTATGGGTTGAATTATGTTGCTTATCAATAGGTTTTAATATTCAAGCATAAGAAATGGAATTTTGATATTTTAGATTTTTTATCAATCTTAAATGGGTTGGGCGAGACTAGGCTACATTACAATGGTTTTTATTTATTTACTCAGAAACGGTGCGTCGTACTGAAAAACCTAATGAAGACGTTTTTATTCCGAGATGGATGGAGAAGTGAAAAAGTAGATTTGATTTTTTCAAAACCAGTGGCGCACCAATTTTCCTTCAAGTAATATGGGACGAGGGGCTGCGCCACTGGCAAAAATAAAAATAATTTTTTATTGCAAATTATGCGCCTTCCACAGATGTCGAAACGTACCCAATTCCATTAAAACATCTCTTACCCTTTGGGAATAATCAAGATATATGTATTTTGAAATTCTAACTTCAACACCCCGTAACTTTTTAACGAAGCTCGATAGGTGACACAAATGTATGACAAACTCCCCTTAAAATCGACCAAAGAATATGAGATTTCATTTTCGTCCTCCCATTATGACTCACCCTGTATATCTTTGAGGCCCAATATCTCCCTTAGGAGTGGCGAGAAGAGGTTAGCTGACAAACTACTGTTATTTGGACCTGCATCTAACATTGTATTTTAAACAGTTTAAATAAATATCGATTTTTCTCGATTTTTTTTTTTTTTTGATCAAAATCTGGAGAGTTTCCCATAAAGGTGCATGCAGCTGAAAATAATGGGGGGCCAGTCCGTTCTTGTCTTTTTGATAAGAATAGAAGCCGGGTTTACATTACACCAAAAAATCGTCCAAATATAAATACAAAGTGGTTCAAAATTTTCAGCCAAAAACTGTAAACAACTTTACATTGATTGCAACGTACGTACGTATTTGAGGACCTATGTCACCCTACGAGTGACGTTAGGAAAAAAAGTTATATGATAAATTACCGTTATTTTGACCTGCCCTATACGTTCCCGAAAAATTGTCACGTACTCATGGGACACCCTGTAGGCTACGCATAGATGAACTCAACAGAGAGAACAAATTAGGTAGGTAGTTATAGCATCTCTACTTCATTGGGCAATGGGTCGGCTCGACGTTGATCGCCGTCAGCCGAGCAAGTAATTCAAATGCCATAAAATATTTCAAATACCCCTAAAGTATTTCAAATACTACAAAGTATTTCAAACACCAAGCATCAAATATCGAAATTCAAAAGTAATTGAAATAAATGCTTCAAATACCAAAAGTTCTTGAATAACTTTTCAAAATAATCCTATTTTAAATACTGCCCAGCTCTGCTTATAATAGTGTACCCTATAATCAATTTTTGCGTTTTATTTCATGTATTAAAAAAGATTAAATTGCAATTTTCACGAACAACAGTACTTTATTGGCAACAAACAAAGCTTTTCAAGGTGGGGTGATTTCTACCCTCACGAAGTTATTCCGAATGAATCTTGCATTGATCAAATGTTGAGTGATACAGTGCATCTAGGCCTCCCTCCTACTATTTACTAGAATAGTGCACAACGTCAGGTTTGCGCTAGTTTAGTTGTATTCCATTTTGGGGTGGGGGTAATTTCTACCCCCCCACGAAGTTATTTCGAATGAATCTCGCATAGGGTGTTATAATGTGCATCTAGGCCTCCCTCCTACTATTTACTAGAATAGTGCACAACGTCAGGTTTCCGCTATTTTGAGTTTTATTGCTTTTCGGGGTGGGGGTAGTTTCTACCCTGACGAAGTTATTTCGAATGAATCTCGCATAGGGTGTTATAAAGTGCATCTAGGCCTCCCTCCTACTATTTACTAGAATAGTGCACAACGTCAGGTTTCCGGTATTTTGAGTTTTTTTGCTTTTCGTGGTGGGGTAGTTTCTACCCTCACGATGTTATTTCGAATGAATCTTGCATAGGGTGTGATAAGGTGCATCTAGGCCTCCCTCCTACTGTTTACTAGAATAGTGCACAACGTCAGGTTTCCGCTATTTTTAGTTTTATTGCTTTTCGGGGTGGGGGTAGTTTCTACCCTCACGAAGTTATTTCTAATGAATCTTGCATAGGGTGTTATAAAGTGCATCTAGGCCTCCCTCATACTATTCACTAGAATAGTGCACAGCGTCAGATTTCCGCTATTTTGAGTTTTATTGCTTTTCGTGGTGGGGGTAGTTTCTACCCTCACGAAGTTATTTCGAATGAATCTTGCATAGGCTGTTATAAAGTGCATCTAGGCCTCCCTCCTACTGTTTACTAGAATAGTGCACAACGTCAGGTTTCCGCTATTTTGAGTTTTATTGCTTTTTGGTGTGGGGGTAATTTCTACCCCCCACAAAGTTATTTCGAATGAATCTTGCATAGGTTGTGATAAAGTGCCTCTAGGCCTCCCTCCTACTATTTACTAGAATAGTGCACAACGTCAGGTTTCCGCTATTTTGAGTTTTATTGCTTTTCGGGGTGGGGGTAGTTTCTACCCTCACGAAGTTATTTCGAATGAATCTTGCATAGGGTGTTATAAAGTGCATCTAGGCCTCCCTCATACTATTTACTAGAATAGTGCACAACGTCAGGTTTCCGATATTTTCAGTTTTATTTCTTTTCGTGGTGGGGGTAGTTTCTACCCTCACGAAGTTATTTCGAATGAATCTTGCATAGGCTGTTATAAAGTGCATCTAGGCCTCCCTCCTACTGTTTACTAGAATAGTGCACAACGTCAGGTTTCCGCTATTTTGAGTTTTATTGCTTTTTGGTGTGGGGGTAATTTCTACCCCCCACAAAGTTATTTCGAATGAATCTTGCATAGGTTGTGATAAAGTGCCTCTAGGCCTCCCTCCTACTATTTACTAGAATAGTGCACAACGTCAGGTTTGCGCTATTTTGAGTTTTATTGCTTTTCGGGGTGGGGGTAATTTCTACCCCCCACGAAGTTACTTCGAATGAATCTTGCATAGGGTGTTATAAAGTGCATCTAGGCATCCCTCATACTATTTACTAGAATAGAGCACAACGTCAGGTTTCCGCTATTTTGAGTTTTATTTCTTTTCGTGGTGGGGGTAGTTTCTACCCTCACGAAGTTATTTCGAATGAATATTGCATAGGTTGTTATAAAGTGCATCTAGGCCTCCCTCCTACTGTTTACTAGAATAGTGCACAACGTCAGGTTTCCGCTATTTTTAGTTTTATTGCTTTTCGGGGTGGGGGTAGTTTCTACCCTCACGAAGTTATTTCGAATGAATCTTGCATAGGGTGTGATAAAGTGCATCTAGGCCTCCCTCCTACTATTTACTAGAATAGTGCACAACGTCAGGTTTGCGCCATTTTGAGTTTTATTGCTTTTTGGGGTGGGGGTAGTTTCTACCCCCCACGAAGCTATTTCGAATGAGTCTTGCATAGGGTGTTATAAAGTGCATCTAGGCCTCCCTCATACTATTTACTAGAATAGTGCACAACGTCAGGTTTCCGCTATTTTGAGTTTTATTGCTTTCCGTGGTGGGGGTAGTTTCTACCCTCACGAAGTTATTTCGAATGAATCTTGCATAGGTTGTTATAAAGTGCATCTAGGCCTCCCTCCTACTGTTTACTAGAATAGTGCACAACGTCAGATTTCCGCTATTTTGAGTTTTATTGCTTTTTGGTGTGGGGGTAATTTCTACCCCCCACGAAGTTATTTCGAATGAATCTTGCATAGGTTGTGATAAAGTGCCTCTAGGTCTCCCTCCTACTATTTACTAGAATAGTGCACAACGTCAGGTTCCCGCTATTTTGAGTTTTATTTCTTTTCGTGGTGGGGGTAGTTTCTACCCTCACGAAGTTATTTCGAATGAATCTTGCATAGGTTGTGATAAAGTGCCTCTAGGCCTCCCTCCTACTATTTACTAGAATAGTGCACAACGTCAGGTTTCCGCTATTTTGAGTTTTATTGCTTTTCGGGGTGGGGGTAGTTTCTACCCTCACGAAGTTATTTCGAATGAATCTTGCATAGGGTGTTATAAAGTGCATCTAGGCCTCCCTCATACTATTTACTAGAATAGTGCACAACGTCAGGTTTCCGCTTTTTATGAGTTTTATTGCTTTTCGGGGTGGGGGTAGTTTCTACCCTCACGAAGTTATTTCGAATGAATCTTGCATAGGGTGTGATAAGGTGCATCTAGGCCTCCCTCCTACTGTTTACTAGAATAGTGCACAACGTCAGGTTTCCGCTATTTTTAGTTTTATTGCTTTTCGGGGTGGGGGTAGTTTCTACCCTCACGAAGTTATTTCTAATGAATCTTGCATAGGGTGTGATAAAGTGCATCTAGGCCTCCCTCCTACTATTTACTAGAATAGTGCACAACGTCAGGTTTCCGGTATTTTGAGTTTTTTTGCTTTTCGTGGTGGGGTAGTTTCTACCCTCACGAAGTTATTTCGAATGAATCTTGCATAGGGTGTGATAAGGTGCATCTAGGCCTCCCTCCTACTGTTTACTAGAATAGTGCACAACGTCAGGTTTCCGCTATTTTTAGTTTTATTGCTTTTCGGGGTGGGGGTAGTTTCTACCCTCACGAAGTTATTTCTAATGAATCTTGCATAGGGTGTGATAAAGTGCATCTAGGCCTCCCTCCTACTGTTTACTAGAATAGTGCACAACGTCAGGTTTGCGCTATTTTGAGTTTTATTGCTCTTCGGGGTGGGGGAATTTCTACCCCCACGAAGTTATTTGGAATGAATCTCGCATAGTGTGTGATAAAGTGCATCTAGGCCTCCCTCCTACTATTTACTAGAATAGTGCACAACGTCAGGTTTCCGCTATTTTTAGTTTTATTGCTTTTCGGGGTGGGGGTAGTTTCTACCCTCACGAAGTTATTTCTAATGAATCTTGCATAGGGTGTGATAAAGTGCATCTAGGCCTCCCTCCTACTGTTTACTAGAATAGTGCACAACGTCAGGTTTGCGCTATTTTGAGTTTTATTGCTCTTCGGGGTGGGGGAATTTCTACCCCCACGAAGTTATTTGGAATGAATCTCGCATAGTGTGTGATAAAGTGCATCTAGGCCTCCCTCCTACTATTTACTAGAATAGTGCACAACGTCAGGTTTGCGCTATTTTGAGTTTTATTGCTTTTCGTGGTGGGGGTAGTTTCTACCCTCACGAAGTTATTTCGAATGAATCTTGCATAGGTTGTTATAAAGTGCATCTAGGCCTCCCTCCTACTGTTTACTAGAATAGTGCACAACGTCAGGTTTCCGCTATTTTTAGTTTTATTGCTTTTCGGGGTGGGGGTAGTTTCTACCCTCACGAAGTTATTTCGAATGAATCTTGCATAGGGTGTGATAAAGTGCATCTAGGCCTCCCTCCTACTGTTTACTAGAATAGTGCACAACGTCAGGTTTGCGCTATTTTGAGTTTTATTGCTCTTCGGGGTGGGGGTAATTTCTACCCCCACGAAGTTATTTGGAATGAATCTCGCATAGTGTGTGATAAAGTGCATCTAGGCCTCCCTCCTACTATTTACTAGAATAGTGCACAACGTCAGGTTTGCGCTATTTTGAGTTTTATTGCTCTTCGGGGTGGGGGTAATTTCTACCCCCACGAAGTTATTTGGAATGAATCTCGCATAGTGTGTGATAAAGTGCATCTAGGCCTCCCTCCTACTATTTACTAGAATAGTGCACAACGTCAGGTTTGCGCTGTTTTGAGTTTTACTTCTTTTCGGGGTGGGGGTAATTTATACCCCCTACGAAGTTATTTCGAATGAATCTCACATAGGGTGTTACAATATGCATATAGGCCTGCCTCCTTCTCCTTACTAGAGTAGTGCACAACGTCATATTTGCAGAATTTTGAATTTGATTGCTTTTCCAAGAGGGGGTAGATTTTACCCCTTACGAATTTATTTCGCGTAAGTCTCGAGTAGGGTTTAAAAAGTGCATATGCGTGCATGGTAGTTTGTCAGAACCCATTTATATATATTTTTTTCATTATGTTCAGTACTTATCTGGTCCGTTGTAAAAATCTGAATATTGAATCTAAATCTGAATCTAACTTCAGCCTGGTACTTTTAATATATAGCGGACATACAATATAACTATATTATTCGGAATATAAATTTAAAATAAAAATAGGTAAACTATCTTTGCAATTATAAGATTGATCTGTGTAGCTGATTTTCAGGCAACCGAATTGAAGACTAATGACAAGAGATTAAATCGTATTGGTTAAAAATCATCTGATAATAATGAAGCCAATCCGCAATTGCTGTTTCCGGAAAGCGCTAATATGTCCTAATAAAGCTCATCTAGGTAATTAGGCAGTTCAAGGACCTGTCGAAGTCATCTGTGGACATTTTTGTTAGGACAAACAACTCTTGTTTATCATTTCTTTTCAGCGGTTTTGTAGTGAAGCAGATTTAAGAATATCAACTATACAGAGTAAGGTGTTCAGAGAATCAGCAAAAGGAGTGTTTCAAAGCAACGAGGAGTGTGCAAAAAAACTTAACAGAAGGAATATAAGAGAAATAATATAAGGAGAAGGAATATAAGGAACATAAGAAATAAAATAGCAGTAAAAGATGTGAAGAATAGAGGTACATTGAAATGAAAAATAAAATCGTTCAGTGTTCCATTAATGACGCTTAAAAAACTAATCGGGACAGAAGCGGACAAGTTACCAGGGTTTCAAAAAGCTCAAATTTTTACCTGATCAAGAGGAGAAGAGCTACCCGATTACCTTTTGACGGCTTCTCAATTATATTATGGGCTCACAATCTGTTGTCTTCGAAAACTAGCATATCAGTTAGGCATAAAAATAACAAAAAAGTTTCCAAATTATGGTAGAATAATAAGTTTATGGACAAAAAATTCTAGGTGTCCTTAATAGAAGTACAATGCTATTTCGGAGGAGACCAGACCCGACAACCTTAACTAGAAGTATGGCGCTTAGCAGCCATACAGTTGGAGTTTTTTTCCCCAATTTTCGACAAAAACCACTTTAATCCACCAATGATCTTCGAGACTGCCTTGAACTTTCTTTGAAAGCAGAAGTGTTTGAGTGAGCTGTAATTAGACAATTCGGTGAGATTTACGCAACAAAGGATTGGTGGAATTTCGTAGGAAAAACGTGAACATTCCACCAACAAACTTTACAAAAGATCAGCAAACAAAGAATACAGACAAGAATCGGCTGAAATTTGAATATCCAAATAAACCCGAACGAAAATCAAACATTTATCACCAGCAGTTTAACTCTAGAAACCCCGAAGGTCAAACAGACACGTAAATACCCAGCAACAAAAAACTTAAATACAACACAAAAAAGCTATATTATACCACTTCCGCTTGGAAGCAGGTGGAACTTGACATCCTTAGGTGCAGAGGGCAGATCAATAGCTGCTATAAAAAGATATTTGGAGCTCAAAACCAACCCGCAACCAGATGGCCAGAAGAAGACAGCCTGAAGGCCCTATAGGAGGGATTTCCAGTAAGAACAGTAAAGGAAATGGCAATGAAACTTCCCAAAAACTGCCCAAACATATACTAGGTGCTCAAAGAGGCATACAAAAGTGCATCAGAAGACAGCTTGGACTTAGAAGTTGACACCACTGGTACATAGGAAGACAAACAACATCAAAACCAACAGCAAGAGAATCCCCAAGCCACGAACAATCTCGCCCACAGTGCGGAGAAGAAGTCAGTGGAAGCCGGCCCTGATCCTAGCAGAAGTGTTTTGACGAAAGCATATCTCAGGGATGACAATAGAAAACTTAATTCACCAATAAACATAGAGAGTAGCAATGTCGTGCAGGATGAAAAATACATAAAAACAGAAATAATTTCTCTCAAGATGTTTAATAATATTGGGAGTAGAAAGGCCAAAATCAGAGAATTCTCTACCAAGTCGGTAAATAATATTATAGTATAAACAATTAACCATATCCTATATAACATAATAGCGCAAATCGATGCTGACCACAAACCAACCCTTGTGAAGACGCGCTAAAACACCGATAACGCAACATACACCGCAGTGAGAAAAGCGAGGAAGTACTGCTCGGAAAACACAAAAGCAAACCGGGATTCGTTTTGACCTAGTCAAAGATCGCAAAACTGGACAAGCACCTTGCGAACACATGAGATTCGGCAAAGCCAACATGGAAAAAACTAGGGATAAATTAAAAACAATATTTGGTGCCTAACTTTTTGTAGATACTGTTATTTGATGATTTTTAGTAGGTACAAATAGATTATTTCATCAATATCGGGCGTGTATCCCCAGACGGTCGTGTAGCACCAGACGATGAGTCAATAACCATTTTGTTTCTGCTATTCTCACACCTACTTCTTACGCCTTTCCCAACTTTTCTTCAATTCACAACAAAAATAAAAAATTTATAAAAAAAAATTTACAATTTAATTTTTTCTAAATTTGAAAATCTTTGCGCTATTAATGACTTAAAAAAAAATTATAAAAGAATATTCTGTATTTTTTTTTATGAAAAATTATTTCAAGCTAAATGACAGCATCTTTATTTTTCAACTTGCAATATCATAAATATTCATTTTTTCGTGAAACGAAACAACTTTAAATACTTATTATATTTTCTGCACTTTTGAAAATATTTTATTCTTACATTTTTTTTTATATATTCCAAAATTTATTTTTGACTTAAAAATTTTTACTTAGCTAAAATAAAATATATTATTATCGGATACAAACATGTAACAAATATATTAATAATATATTATAAACCAAGGCTGTGAAGTACATTATTATGAGCCGAACGTCAAGTTTAAATCCCGAAGCGCGTAGCGCTGATGGATCTAAGACGTGAGGGTCATAAGTAGTTCACAACCGCGGTGTATATACGATTTTTTTCCACTACTTGACTTGATAAATCTACAACAGAAAATTGCCTAAATTAATAAGATAGCGCTCCGCATATTTTATTACTAAGAACATGCGCGTCTTTAATCCATATGGAGGCTTCGTTACCGTGGCAACTTCGTTATCACGGCGCCTAATGCGCCGGACAACTGACAGCTTTATTTACCAGGGAAATAATCGGCCATAACGTTGTCATTATAGGCCGCTTATGTTCAATTGTTTTATAAGCCAAACGAGAAAACCCACTTTACAGTCACTCTGCTGGCTTTTAACGGTCCGTATTAAAGCTAATAGTGGAAAAAATATTATTAACAATATTTTGAGACCTTTAAATAGGATTATTCTCAGAAAAATAATCCTATTTAAAGTTCTTAGAAATCTTTGGAAGTTAATATATTCACATAAATTTCAAATAATATTGTGACCTCCTTTCGGGTCATCACATCTTGAAGATCACATCACATCAAGAAGAAGCTCGCAGCATATGCAAGGCGACTTAAGCGGTATAAGGAGTTAAACAAACGGAAAACTCAAAACATCTTATTTAAAAACCATGAAAAACAGTTTTATCATCAACTTTCAGGTGAACGTAATGAAATTGTCCCACCGACAAGGGAAGCCATAAGTGAGTACTGAAGTGAGATATGGGGCAGATCAATCATTCATAATGCACAAGCTGAATGGACTGACGCTGAAATTGAGACAGTCAAAAACATTAAGAAACAAAGTGAGATCTTAACAACAGAAAAAGAACTAACAGCGGCAGTCTCTCAAACCCATAACTGGAAATGTCCTGGGCCTGAGGTTGTTCAGAACTTCTGGTACAAACAATTTACATCCACTCATAAACATCTTACCATACGAAAAAATCAAATAATTAATAAATCAAGATCTTTTACCAACGTCCCTCGCCAAAGGGAAAACTTTTATAAAACCAAAACAGGGGATGGTAAAAACCCTGCAAATTATAGGCCCATCACCAGCCCTAGAACTCTATATAAAATCATAACATCCATAATTGCAGGTAAAATATTTAGTTCCACACCTAGAGAATAACTATATTTTTTCCACTACTAGCTTTAATACGGACCGTTAGTAGTAGGTTTTCTCGTTTTGCTTATAAAACAGTTGAACTTAAGCGATCTATTATGACAACGTTATGCCCGATTATCTCCCTAGGGAGATAAAGAAGTCAGTTGTCAGACGCATTAGGCGCCCTGATATCGTCATACGGAGATTTTGATTATCGGTTGACACGGTAACGAAGCCTCCATATGGATTGAAGACGCGCATGTTCTTAGTAATAAAATATGCGGAGCTCTATCTTACTAATTTAGGCAATTTTCTGTTCTAGACTTATCGTGTCTAGTAGTGGAAATAATGGTATATACACCGCGGTTGAGAACTACTTATGACCCTCATGTCTCAGGTCCCTCAGCTCTACACGCTTCGGGATTTAAACTTGACGTTCGGGTCATAATAATGTACTTCACAACCTTGGTTTATAATATACTTATTATTGGGGAAGTCGATAAATAAATATTGTTCAAACACAGAGTTTGTAACATGGACAGAGCCAACAAATTCCGATATTTCCCTAAAAATGATCCTCTTTTTTGGCCGGAAGTCCGGAACTCTTAAGATTCTCATGACGCAATGTTGTCGTCGTTGTAGGCGTAATATTGATTGTGTCGATTGTTTCTGGTTTTTATCAGGATGAAAGTTAAGTTTTAAAAACCTTGGAGCTACTAACTGTTTTGTGATAATTTGACGTAAGACATCATGACGTCACCGGGACGTCACTTCGGGCGGATATCGCCACACTTCCTGTTAAAATTGTCCTCGTGTTTAAAGATCTCAATGGCCTCCCTCTTATAGAAACGCTGCGATTGATATATAAGATATCCACCTCGTTGATAAGGATGCAGTGACCTTCGGAGAAGTTCACTGCCGTGCGCATTAGTTAATTTTCAGTGGTAGAACATAGCTATTTATGATACAAGTGTTAAAACTGGAGATAACCTGGAGGTTTAACACTAGTATTAAAAGTAGTTTACTTTTAACGTGCTTTTTTTATACTTATTTGCTAAAACCGTGCTGAATTTATTTCAAATGATGCGAGATAAAAATCTATCCAATGAGAAGATTTTAATTTCAATTAACGATATTCTTAAAATTCGCTTTAATTACTATCCTATTGGTTCGGTCAAGCACCAGGAAGAAAAAAAAAAGTTGAAGTCATAAACATCACTCAAAAAAGTGGCGCTTTAAATGGGAGGTTTTGAAGGTTAAAGAAAAGGGGCAGTAAAGCGTCGAGTTTCACTAAAATTGCGTGGTTCCATGTTTTAAGACTGGAATTCCCAAGGCACTTTAAACAAAGTAGATATATATTTAAAACGTTTTATTTTTTTAATAATTATGTTTGTATTTTCAATAATAATGCCTGTCCAAAAACTAACAAAGGAAATGCATGGTCTTTTTGACGAAAAATCAAAATATTGCAACCAGATGTGATGTGCTTTATTGCCGCGGGAACGGTTTATTCAGAAAACCGAAAATTTTCGTAACCGTTAAACTTAAACGCTCTCAAAAATGGCGTACAGAAGTGCCATGTGCCACACATGAACTCGTACGTAGATCGGGAGTTGAGTTTGCACAACACAAGACAGACATTGTCGGCGTAATATTGATTGTGTCGATTGTTTCTGGTTTTTATCAGGATGGAAGTTAAGTTTTAAAAAACCTTGGATCTACTAACTGTTTTGTAATAATTTGACGTAAGACATCATGACCTCACCGGGACGTCACTTCCGGCGGATATCGCCACCAGTTTAAAGGTTCCCACTGCTAAAAAGGGGGGGGGGGGCAAAACTGTAAAACAGGAGGGGTCTCCAGGTTAGCTCGATGCTAACAATACGTATAAAGTCAATGACAATGACTATGAAAGACGTCGAGTTATTCAGTTTTCTTTGGCCAGTTTATTTTTACTTATTGCGACACTAAGGCCAGATTGTACAAGTCACCCTCAAAGTTGGGTTCAGCTAAACTCGACTGGTACTTGAACCCGCCCATAAGAATCGCATTGCTGTCAAATTAATTTCATTTGTGACATTTGCTGATAGCAATGCTTTTCTTATTAGCGAGTTCAAGTACCAGTCGAATTTAGCTGAACCCGACTTTGAGGCTAACTTGTACAATCAAGCCTAAGACTCAAATCTGGTCCGTTCCTATATAAAATCATCAAACTTTGCGCCATTGATAATAACGCAACAAAATGGTTACAAAAAACTATTTTATTCAGGAGAAGTTATATTATGTAGGTATCTAAGCAATTTTTATACCTATTAAAATTCAATTTTTTGCTTAGGTAACACCTTAAATCAATTTATAAAAAACAATTGTATGTATGATAAACATAGATACTCATATTTATCAAAACAACATCGAAGAATCTTCCTAAAATATAACTTCTAGATGACTGTCCAGTTTTAAACACAAAAAAAATGTACAAAACAATATTTCGCATTCATATAAAACAAAAACAGAAAACTTATTAGTCTTTTTTTGAATGCTTCACATTCTTCTTGTTGTTAAAGTTGCCCTTTCGTTTTCGACCTTGCTTTTGCTTCTGACGTTGCATGGCCATTGCTTCTGAAGTCTTTTTCAGGTAATTTTTCTCTTCTTCGCCTTCCAAAGCTGCGACTTTAAGTTTGTGTTCACCTGAAGTTTGGTCATAGAAACGATACATTAGTCACTTGACAGGGCATCTCACAATATTATGCTACATTTAATTATATTATTAATTATTAATTGCATTATTACAATAGGTGACTTGTTACAGTACAGGCTGATTAGGATCCAAGAGACGTTAAAAGCTCAACAAAGAAAATGGTAAAGATGTTACATTACCTAATGGAATTGTAACTTATGATATCAACTTCGAACATGCCTATAAATTAATTGAATCTTTCGTAAGCTAGCTAGGG
This sequence comes from Taphrorychus bicolor, assembly GCA_951812265.1. Lineage (NCBI taxonomy): Eukaryota > Metazoa > Arthropoda > Insecta > Coleoptera > Curculionidae > Taphrorychus > Taphrorychus bicolor. Next base: position 48,774,144 of record OX638300.1, on the reverse strand, counting down.
TAGACAAAATTTTATTTTAATTAAAAAAATTATTTTACTAAAAGATTTTTTTTTAATCATAAAAATCATTTTTTTATTTTAATTAAAAAACTCAATTATTTTAATTGATTTAATATTATTTCGATATTGGACAAAAATACCAGGGTTGCCGAACATCCGGAGTCCAAATCGCTAAATTTTGTTGATAAAAATCGGTAGTGTACTATGTAAAATCGAGAACTTATATTTTTCTGGTCACTTTTCCAATTTTGAACATATTTTGATCTCATTTTGATCCTTTTTTCCCCTATCTGTGATCGGTGGCTTGGTTCGTCACTTTCATATAATATTTTTTTCTTGAAAAAGAAAACAATACACAAGATGTATCAGCACTTTACTGAAGGAACCAATATTCTTCCGCAAAGACCGGCAGCTAGCATTGTGACACTTGTGTGTTTTGGTTTTGATTCAATCTTGAAATGTGAAGATTTACTGCGGCAATGATAAGATAATTGCTATAAATTAAAAATTCATATTTAATGTTGCCAATACTTTTAAAATTTTGATTTGAAACAACATTTTCTTTTCAAATCCAAAATCGGTAAAGTAAAAAAATAAAAAAACATCAGATTTCAGTATTTCGGTAGATCTCTAGTAACAATGTAAAATATCATGCAAGATATAGTTCTTCTACGAGTCAAAACGCACTTGTTGAAATAAAATTCTCGTAGTCGCGTGCTTCCAACTTGGTCTAACACGATCCAGGCGCGATCTACAAAAGGCGGTCGCCTGATGCGCTTGGCATCATTAACTTAATACAAATGTTAGTGAGTGTGGGTGAAGTCCAGTAAAGAGTTGCGATTTTTCTTGTTCACGTATGGAATTGATAATGAAAACAAGGCAATGGCTGGAAGAAAAGAAGACAGCGTATGACAGTTTTACCACAAAACGACAGAATCAAAAAATTCAGGTTGTAGAGCGATTTGTAAGAATTACAATAAAGAAGTTCAAGGGATTCTTCAGAGACTGAAGGCGCACCGTAAAATTTGTAAAAAAAACCGCAAGGAACAAGTGCGAACGTCCAAGTGTCGCTCGACCCAGCATCTGGTGGAAATTCTGCTTTGATACTGACATTACCCTCTCCGTCTACAAGTTCCATTTCAGACTGTTCAACAACAACTACTAAATACAATCTAAAGTGTTTTCCGAGCTTTGAAGTGGCGTGGAATTCGAAGGAAACACAACAGTAATAATGTCAACATCGGATTACGAAGGAAAAATCAGGACACTGTTAGATCCCGCAACCTACAAGAAGCTAACTCGTGACCCAACCGCCCAGATTCTGAGGGCCATCAACAATTTAATTATAGACTTTTTTACTAAATTTAAAAAAATCAGAAGCCTTGCCACCAAGTCTGTACGACTTGCCAAAGATCCACAAAGTGGATGTGCCACTAAGACCCATCGTGAGCACCATAGGCAGCCCGACCTATAAAATGGCAAAACTCTCCACAAAACTGCTGCAACCTAAAATAGGAAATACTGACAGCTTTATAAGATATTCCACTCATATCGTCGAAAAAGCTGCTTGCAAAGAACTCTTTCTCCAGGAGAAATTCTCGTTAGCTTCGATGTTATTTCGCTGTTCACGATGATGCCCATTAAGGAAGCCATAAAACATATTAACCAGGAATTTCCACAAGATAATGCCAAGTTGTTCCAACACTGCCTAACCACTACGTCTTTTCAATAGAAGGAAGATTTCTACGAACAAACTGATGGTGTAGCCATGGACAGCCCCTCAGTCCAGTAATAGCGATCTATTTTATGGAAATTTTTGTGGCCAAGGCGTTGACAACGACAAATAAGAGCCCAAAGTGCTCGTTCCGATACGTGGACGACACCATTGTTATTTGGCGCCATGACGAGGGTGAACTTCAAAACATCCTCTTACACCTCAACTCTATCAACCCAAAAATTCAATTCACTATGGAGCTAGAAAATGTATCAAGGAAGCCAAATGGGAAGCTTGCGCACACCCTTTATAGAAAACCAACACACACTGACCGATACCTCAATATCGGATGAAATCATCATTCTTGACAGAAAAGGGGAGACATACAGAGTCTGTCTTTGACAGCCAATTTGTGAGCCGGCTGATTTGGAACTGGAAATGAAGCACCTGGAAAGAGCCTGTGGTTGGAATGAATACAGCAAGCACGAATTCGACAGGGCCGTCCGTCCAACTAATGTAGAGCGTCAGGAAGGAGCAACGGGAGAAGATGAAGAAAAACGCGGATGGACTAGTTTACCATACATCCGCAAAGTAACGGGCAGGATCGGCAAGCTACTGGAAAAGCACAATGTTAAAACGGTCTTTAAACCCACTCATACAATACAAGTTTGATGCAGTGATCCCCTATCGGCACCCGGGGTTTGCCGAGTTCCATGCTGTTGTGGACCGGTATACATTGGCACCACGAAATGCAGTGTCAACACAAGGATTACGAAACACAAGAGAAGTTGCAGGGTGGGACAAACGCAAAAGTCAGCAGTATCGGAGCACGCTCTCTCCGAACGTCACGACATCCTTTTCAACGAGGTGGATATCTTACATCAATCGCAGCGTTTCTATCCGAGACTAACGAGAGAGGACATAGAGATCTTTAAACACGACAACAATTTCAACAGGAAGGAGGAAATTACGTTTCTAAACGTAGACTGGAAGCGAGCTCTACAACATACTTCAAGTGCGCCGAAACTCCGCGCCACCACTACCCCCATTCCAGCCCCTCCACTGCAGCGCGACGACGAGGGAATAAATACCACGGAGCTCACCACCGTCGAATCAGTCAACGTCGGGAAGCACGGGAGATCACTTCGCCCATTGCCTCATCGCCTTTGATAATGTCTGCCACAGTTGTAGACGATACGTCAGGAAGAAATTCCATTGGACCACGGCTTCAAAGCCCGGAAAACACTTTAGATTGTATTTTGATCAGCCGTGAAAGCCTTCACAGTCTTATAACAACTACTAAGTCGACTCAAAAGAAAATAAAACGTAAAAACCAGCTTGCTATGAGTGGGAGTAGTTTTGTGTTGCGGACAACAGCAGCTGAAAGGCATAAGATTGACACATAAATAGCCCAAGCAATTTTTGCTACCAATTCAAGCTTCTGATACATCGAAAACTCTCAAGTGAAAAAATCCATTCTATTAAGGCCTTATCGCCTCCTTCTCGGAAGGCGTATTAAACAACCCTTCTGGACGAGAACTACGAGGAAAAAAAAGGTATGTTTTTCATCTCTGTTCGGACAATGTGTGAAGATGTCCATTGATGGATGGTCAAATGTCCACAGCGAGCCAGTTATATGCGCACTGTTAACAACGGAAGAGGGGCAAGTACTTCTATACGAGAGTATTGACACCTCGGGAAGTCCTCATACTTCCGAGTACTAGACTAATTTAGTGTGTGATTTAGTTTCTTCCGGTCAATCAAAACATCAGTGCAAAGTTAAATCTTTCGTGACAGACAATGCTGCAAACGTGAACCTCATGAGGAAAACTTTAGAAGAAAGAATCCCCCATTAGCTGACATCATATACGTTTTGCGTCTTTTAATCAGGTCGATAGAAAAGAAAATAGCGGGTGTAGGACAGAAATAACTACTTCACATTTGTGAAAGAGCCAACGTTTCGACCTTTATTGAGGTCTTCCCCAGGGCTTTTTCAATATGCGAAGTTTGTCAACTAGGAACAACACTCCACTGAATATAAAACATCTCCAGTTTCACGAAAAAACGAGCAAATGAGCATCATATAGGACGACGAGGTCTTCCCCAGGGCTTTTTCAATATGCGAAGTTTGTCAACTAGGAACAACACTCCACTGAATATAAAACATCTCCAGTTTCACGAAAAAACGAGCAAATGAGCATCATATAGGACGACACACACATTAGCGTTGGCTATTTCACAAATGTGAAGTAGTTATTTCTGTCCCTCACCCGCTATTTTCACTTCTATTTAGAAGAAAGAACGAACTCGGAAGTTATAGTTTATGGCTGCCCTTCACCTCTATTGAATTTACTGCGCAAGAACTTTCAAGTTCAAGATGTTAAAGAACATGCGGTCCAGATTGTCAAGTAGTAGTAGTCATCTGTCTAAAGCCAAATTCAGCTGGAGGCAAGGCTTCAGTACTACCAAATGATGATCGATGGAATAGTGTTGATGACGGTTTGGAAATGTATGTTACGCAGTGGGACTTAATACTAAAAATCTGCGAGGAGAATAAGGAGATTTGTGTTTTCAAAGGGTTTGAAATATTGGGTTCAAACATGCAGCCCTAGAATATTTGAGCATTTTGAAACCCATCGCAGTGGCTTTTGACACCCTGCAGAGAAAAAATGCCACTATTTCAGGTGCTGTAGAGCAGTGGAAACATTTAGCCTCCGTCAAGACAATACAGAATTAACTCTAGAGCAGCTTTAAAAAACGCAATGTCGATACAAGCAAGCACTCAAGCATTATCATTTCATAGCCTATATGTTAAACCTAGAGAAGCAGAAATACAAGTTAACACCTGAACAATAGAATCTGGCCTCAGAAACAATCAACGATCTTAATGGAAACAATGGACTTTTGCACTTGGTAATAAAGTTCAACGCCCGTAGTAGCCCATTTAAATGAAAGGAATCCAGTGGTGGATGTTACAGAGTGAAGAGCCAGAAATCGCCAAACAACTGCCAGTAATTAAACAGTTACTGTGCGCAACTGCTTCTTTGGCGTCAGTGGAAAGAATCTTCAGCACCTTTGGATTTGTACACTCCGATATAAGAAATGAAGCAGAAGACACGAAAAAGCTCGGACCCGTCAATTTTCATTCTCAGGGGGACATTTTTTTTATGTGATGATTGTCTTAGAGGAAACCATGAAGCCGGGGTTACTTTCACCCTACAAATTTTAAATGGAAAGGGGTGTCAAGTTATACATCATTTTATTGATTTGTTCTCGAGAAAACAGGAGCAGGAGACAGAGAAATCGATTTGACATTAAATTAATTTAAATTTATTAGTTGTTGAAAATGACCACTACCCCATATAGTAGTAAAGACTACAGTATGATGAATAATACATTATATCAGTAGCGTCAGTAGGTCGAAAAATTGAAACTCCCCTCTCCTTGCCCCGTCCGCCCGGCGACCGGCCGGTGCACCACCAAACGGGTTTTGCCTGGTTTTGGCAATGCTTTGGCAGTGCATCGCATGTGTTTGTCCCCTCGTAACTACTCGAGAAAATTAAAGCGTGCCGGGCGCGGCACGCTTTAGTTTTGGAAATATCAAAAGTGCCGACACGAACTGACGATACTGATATAATGTATTATTCTTTATATTGTGGTAAAGACATTGTTCAAAGTGCATTCGAACATTTTGCAACATTTGTGGAGTTATAAGATTACACTCATATAAAATTCCGGTTGTGTAGCATACATTTTGAACTTCAAATGACCCCATAAAAAAGTTCTGCGGAGAAAAATCCGGGGAACGTGCAGGCCATTCTGTAGGTCCACTTATCCCAATCCACCTTTGAGGGAATGTTGCATTTAAGAACTGCCGGTGTCACCACTATTGGTGTCAGAAGTGCGATTCCAGTGGAAATTTGAGGACTAATATTGCTGAACTGTAAGTGAGTGCTTCATTGCCGGACATTACGTGTTTATGCCAGTGACTAGAAACCAGACAGCATCAAGCGATGGAAGATCAACTTGCCACCCTGTCCCCCTTATGTAACAACATAGAAGCGAGAGAAGAGCAGAAAAAACGTTATAACGAACAAAAAGAGGAGCAGAAAAAAACGTATTAACGAACGAACAGAAGACCAGAAAAACATTATCTAGAACAAAAAGAGGAGCAAGAAAGACGTGATCAAGTACAGGAGCGACATTATCAACAACGTATCAAAAAACGTTAAAACGAACAAAAAGAGGAGCAGTAAAAACGTTATCTAGAACAAAAGGAAGAGCAGAAATGGTTTAAAGAAGAATTAGTGAACCATCTCGCAGCTAGGGAGCAACAATTGGAAGAAAGAATAATGCAATCCGTTAACGAAGGACTCGAAGCTGTCAACCAGAAGGTTCTCGAGCTAGAAAAGAAATTCCGTGAACAACTTGAGGACAACATGTCTACAGAGAGCACAGCTAACGCTAAAATTAAGAATCTCGATTATGACGGTACTACGGCCTGGGAAATTTATAAAACCCAATTTGAGGCAGCTGCAAAAGCTAATGGCTGGTCCGAGCCCCAGAAAGCTACATCATTAGTGGTTGCACTTCGTGGAAAAGCGGTTGAATTACGTCAATCTCTGTCGGCAGCTGATCAAAGTAATTATGCAGTTTTAGTACACTCTCTGCAACTACGATTTGGAAATGAGCAGAAAGAAACCGTGTTCCACGCACAGGAAGGAAGATCTCACGGAAATGCCGATGCATTGTCTAGACGGCCGTGAAAGGAAGATTGTCGGCATTGTCAAAGAACTGAGCAGCGTGAGGGACTTCGTTCTGTAAGGAGAACAACCACACAGACGCTTCGAGACGAGCAAATGAATGTTCCAGATATTGGACCCATACTCTTGGCAAAGACTGACGACAAGAGACCAGAGTGGCAAGAAATTGCTGGTAAAAGTCCAAACCTGAAGGAGCTATGGGCCCGCCCAGTGGCAGTCTCTTAGAAAATGGATTACTGAAGAAAGCGTGGGAGAGTGCGGATGCCAAGACCGTAGTCAGGCAGTTGGATGTTCTTGGTACCACAAAAACGGATGTACTACAGGAAATGCGCGACGGAACTAGTGGAGGTCATTTTGGGGTCAATAAAACCTTAGCCAAAATTAAAGAGCGGTACTAGTGGATGAATTATCATAAACACGTCGAATCTTGGTGCCGCAAGTGTGAAGTTTGTTGTGCCACAAAAGGATCTCGAACAAGATCACGGGGCCGAATGGTGCACTGTAAGTGCTCTATTCGAGAGGGTAGCAATTGATGTCGCGGAACCATTTCCTCAGACTGAGTCAGGCAACAAATACATCTTGGTCGCCATGGATTATTTCACTAAATGCAACGACTGGCAACGGTGCTAGTAAATGAAATGTTCTGCAGATTTGGAGTCCCTCTCGAACTCCATTCTGATCAAGGCCGAAATTTTGAATCGGCTTTCAGAAGGTCATGGAACGTTTCGGAATTCGCAAGACCAGGACGACTCCTTTGCATCCATAGTCGGATGGGATGGTGGAGAGATTTAATCGGATCATGCAACATTACCTGTCTAAAATGGTGGCAGATCATCAGCGTGATTGGGACCAACATCTACCTCTAATGTTGATGGCATATGGAGGCTCTATACATGAAGCCACTGGTTATACTCCAGCGAAAGTGATGTTCGGAAGGGCAATGAGGCTTCCTGCGGATTTGATGTATGGAACACCAGAAAAAGATTCGCTCAACTCTGAGAATTTTATAGAGGAGCTCAAGGAGAGACTTAACAATGTTGATGAACAAGTCAGGAATAAACTGCGGATCTCCAGTGATCGAGCCAAAGCAACATATGACTTACTGGCTAATTCCCGCGGCTTCCAGGATGGTGATTTGATGTGGCTGTACAATCCGCGGCGAAAGGTGGGGTTGTCGCCCAAACTTAGCCAAAATTGGGAAGGGCCTTATACAATCATTAAGAAAATTAATGACGTGATGTATAGGATCCAGCGGATCCCCAGGTCAAAGATAGAGGTTGTTCATCTGGATCGATTAGCACGATACCATGGAACTCTATCTACTCTATATCATGGAAGAGCCTTAGGAGGAGGGCAATGTTACGGTGAGCGGTGGCTGGGAGGCGGAGCGGCATTGGAGGTTGGACCTTCGCGGCTATCTGGGCGCTGCGGCGTTGGAACTGTCACGAGTGAATTATTGCTCTGTTTACTTAGAACGCAGTTATTTACGACCTTTTTTTAAGTGTCCCTTATCAATTATTTGTCTTCTAAGAATGTTTTAGGCTTTTCTATATTTTTAGGATTTAGGTGCAAGGCGAATAGCGCCGCCGTTAGGCCGAGATTATTCAAGAATTCTTATCAAGAACTTTCTAGGTTTTCTGTAATTTTAGGATTGTGTATAAAAGGAGAATAGCGCGCGCGGTTACGAGTAGTCTTATTTTAATCGAGCTATAGGTAAGCTAAAGTACCAAACGATAATAGAAGGCTATGAAGTGTTAAGTAGTGAGTTATTTAGTAGGCGAAATGTACTTGTGTGTAATTGTGGGATAAATAAATAGTTTTCGTGTTAAATCGCTACACTGGAATTATTGAACTCTGAGTTCGCAACAATACCAAATTTTACGTACTATTTTATATTTTACTAATTTTTCCCAAGGTTTAACCTTACATTGTAATTTTCAGATTGCTTAGTGAAATAACTTTATTTATTATTTACCTCTTTAGAATAATGAAAGTTCAACATGTGTTAATATAACAAAATTAAAAAAATTTCCAATTTTAAAAGGTTGGTATTATAATCATTAAAATGATTTGTGAACACAGAACTGAATGAGAATAGAAGTACAAAAACTGATCAGCTACACACTGGTGCGTTTGTATAAAGGCTAATGGCAAAAGATGAACATAAGTTACCTAACTTGAAAAATCAAATATCCTACTGGTTACTTACCTAATTGAAACACTCCATCTTCCAGAGTTTTAAAGAAGTCCAGAGCATTATTCTCTTTCGCAAACCTAATGTACCCTTCTTTATCACCTTTGTTATAGTCGACATAAACCACATCAAAGCCGCTCTTTTCTCCTACTTTTTCTTTTATTTCTTCCCTGGTTATCTGCTCACCGACTGGAATATCACTGAAATGCAATATAACGCCATCAGGGAACTCAATTTTCTGAGCATTCTCCTGTAAAATGGCCTTCTTCTTTTCGGCCTGAGCTTTTTTCCTCTCTTCAACTTCCTTTTTTTTTGTCAAATAATAGTCGGTCTGCATCTTCCTAATCAGTTCATTCTCTTTATACTTTATGCTTTCTAATTCCACAAACTTTTTGGCCAATTCAACAGTTTTGAATACAATGAAACAAGAACCTTTAAATTTGTGGTCTTTCTCAGTGCGTCGGATAACTGAATCCACTGGACCATATTCATCCATGAACTCAATAATGTCATTTAAGGCAGAGTCTAAAGGAAATCCTTTAGCATATGCTGCAATAGAAAATTATTTTATTTTATTTGAAGCGAGTTTAACATATTCATAAAAGCCCGTCACTGAAATATCCAATTTTCGCAATTTTTATTTAGAAATTTGGTTAATTTTTATGATTAGAGTTATGTTCAAAAGATGATATTATGTGACATTATGGAACTATTTTCAATATTCTAAGGATATTCTAAGAAAAGTAGGAGGTGTTCATTTGAAAACGTCATCTAGTTAGCAGTGAAGTGTCAAAAGAAAAGGATGAAGGAACAAGACCTATATGGAAGATTCAGAAAATTTCGTGCTTGAACAGTGGCGGCGCGGCGTTTCCAGGTCGAGAAAGCATCTTAACAAGTTGTTAAAATTCAGTTTTTTACAAATCCCACAGTTTTTGAAATATTTAACCCAAATATGGAATCTAAGCTGATCTATATTGCCTTATCATTAGCTGTGTCCAGGATAGGTCGGTAAAAACCATGGATGATAGTCTTTACCAGTGGTTTTTACCGATTCCCCAATACTAGTTTTGGACAGCAATTGGTCAAAACTGTTGGTCACAATACAAAAAAAGAGTTTATCCACAACCATACTATAATAATCACATTATTCTTGTACATTCTCAAGACTAACGATAATCATTATTCACTTGTGAATAATGTTCATTCCATGAGTTGTCATGGAAACGAAACATGTCGTAGACAACTGACAACTTAAAAAGTAAACTGCCCTAAACATGAAATCGATAGTTACCACTGGTTCATTCAAATAATTATCCTTCTATTAGGATGTATTGAGGCAAATGTAGGTTACAGTGTCTCTTTTTCACTAAAATATGTACTTTTCACTGAAAAATACTTAAAATAGGCCATAAAATGAAGTAATTTACCGTACACCCTTGTAGCACTGAAATGAACATGCCGTGACATGCGCGGGTGACTAGACCGTCATCTATCGACAAGACGCATCAAACGTCGCGCCATTGAATAGCGAAACCAGTCGTGGTCATGGTTTTAAAATTGTAAATTATCTTTGTGGCACCTATAACCTATCATATTTGAGAAAACCCAGAATCTTGGTCGTGGATAAAGTATAGTATTCAACGCGCATTTAATGAGCGTTATTCTCTCGGGCAACTTGTGCCACTCGCTTCGCTCGTGGGCTCAAACGTTACCCTCGAGAATAACGACTCTCATTAAATGCTTGTTGTATTATATACTATTATTTGGAATTGAGTCTGAATGAAAGAAAAGACGAAACACCAAATAATTTTATTTGACGTTCTAATATACAGGTTGACCCATTTTAAACGTTCCAGTCAAATATCTTGCAAGTCATAGTAAATAGAGGAAAATTTTGAAAAATATATATTGTGTAACTTAAAAGCCATAGTTTTGCGTTTTTTCTATTTCTGACACCGATCAAAAGAATTTTTCTGACGTAAAGAAGATGTGCAACTTTTGCAATGAATATTTCATAAATATAGGATTGCAAATGTCTGAAAACATCCCACAGCCTAAAGAGCGAAAAAAAGGCCATCCCACATCGGTCTTCCTTAAACCAGTTGACAGTAACAAAATAATTAAATGAATAAACACTAAAAATTAATAGCGCCCCAGGAACTGATACATTTAACACTAGAACTATAAAAAATAATCATATATACTTAGACGAACCTTTGGCTCACATCATCAATCTAATCTTTAATTCTGGGATCATCCCACCCCAATTTAAAACAGCTCTTGTAACCCCTATACAGGGTGATTCACGTTACTCGACACGGAAGATTATGGCTAAACTTTTAGATTTAAAAAAAGTTTTGTATATGGAATGGATGGGGGTCTATTGGAAGTACATTTTAAAATTATTGTCATTGTATACAGGTGGTCCCAAAAGCATAAAATTGATTAAAGTTGTATTTTTTTAAATGAGCCACCTAGTATATTAATGTATTTTCGGTACCTACGGACAAAAGTAAAGATAGTTTTATTAAGGTTTATGGCATCTAAACCATACCGTTCTTCAGATATTCGTGATTTTGTGAAAATGAGGCATCAAATTAAATGTTTAAAATCTCAGCACTTGGTTTCTTTTCAACCACCAAAATTGGCTGGTGGGCTAATAATACATTGGATTTTTTGCGGTGTGTATTAAATATTAACTACTGTGCACCGAATGTCAATAAATGAACACCAAATTATTGCAAACTTCAAACAGTAATAACTCATTTAATTTAAATTATACACCCTGTATTTTATAGTACCATTAGATGCAGAATTTATTTTCCTATCAAAACTATTAAACTTTCCTATAGCTTGGTCTTTGCGTTTTCGTGGAAAATTGATTTTTTTCTGAATTTGAGCTGACATAAACGAATTAAATAATCTACTTTACCTGTTACAATACCTGATTTTGAGAAAGCAAAACAAAAAACTCAAAATTAGTACTGGGTGTTCACTAGAAAACTTCATTTAGGAGGCTATAAAATTTTGACAGAAAAGGATGGCATAATGAAAGTATATGGACTTTTGTTTTTCCATTCTTTTCCTTTGACATTTCACAACCAACTAGAAGAGGTTTTCTAATGAACACCCCGTATTTGTCAGATATTAATTTATTAGTTACAAAATTATGATCATGAAGATTATTTAGCAGTCATCTGAATGTTAATGTGTCTTTATTTAGCATAAAATATCAAATAAAACAATAAAACATTATATTACAAGAGTTCTTATAAAATTTAGCATCTCTATTACAAAAAAATTAAGTGCAATAATAGTGGTAATTTAAGACCAGCCTAAGAGTAAAACAAACAAAAACAAACAGTTATAAGGTCCAATCACATACTGTCCCATTATGCCCCCCCATACATTTACTGACCACCTATGTTGGTTATTAATAACTCTAAATTCATGGTGGTTAAAATCAGAATAATAATGAAAATTGTGTCGGTTAAAAGAACCATCGTTAAACACTCATCACTAAATAGAACTGATTCAAAAAAATCTTCTTGTTCTCCAACTTTTTTTAACACCCACATACAAAAGTCCACTCGTTGGCCAAAATCGTTATCGGAGAGTTCTTGATGTAGTTGTATCTTATAATCGTGATATTTATGTTTTTGAAGAATCCTTGATACGCTTGCTTGGCTAATATTTAAGTTTTGTGCAATTTCTCGTTGTCCGACATGGGGATTTTCAACTACAGAGCCAATAACGGCTAATTCAGTTTCTTGGTTTTCTGTAACTGGTCTCGTTTTGGCAGTCATTTCATACTGAACACTCCCAATTTGCCTAAATTGAACCAACTGTCTTTCAAAAACGGCTCTATTATAGTTCGGTTAGGAAACCTTTCAGCATAAACCCTTGATGCTAAAAGACAATTTTGCAAGCATGCTCCTAGAATGAAGATCATATCGACTCGTTCTTCTGTTGTGTAAACCAGCATTTTGATTAACTAAAAAACTCCCTGTTAACCACCAATTATAACAGTAAAAAAATATTTAACTTTAAATTAACATGTGACAACTAGAAATGACAATAAATTTTGCTTTGTCAAAATCAGGTAACACCTGAACAGACCTGAACAGGTAAGTTAGATTACTACATTCGTTTATGTCAGTGCAAATTCAGAAAAAATCAATTTTCCAAGAAAATGCAACAACCAAGCTATAGGAATCTTTAATAGTTTTTGATAGGAAACTAAATTCTGCATCTAATGATACTATAAAATACAGGGTGTCTAATTTAAATTAAACGAGTTATTACTGTTTGAAGTTTGCAATAATTTAGTGTTCATTTTTTTACATTTGTTACACAGTAGTTAATATTTAATACATACTGCAAAAAATTCAATGTACTAGTAGCCCACCAGCCAATTTCGGTGGTTGAAAAGAAACCAAGTGCTGAGATTTTAAACATTAAATTTGATGCTGCATTTTCCCAAAATCACGAATATCTGAAGAACGGTACGGTTTAGATGCCATAAACCTTAATAAAACTACCTTTACTTTTACCGAAAATACATTAATATACTAGGTGTTTCATTTAAAAAAATAAAACTTTAATCAATTTTATACTTTTGGGACCACCTGTATACAATGACAATAATTTTAAAATGTACTTCCAATAGACCCTCATCCATTCCATATACAAAACTTTTTTTTAATCTAAAAGTTTAGCCATAATCTTCCGTGTCGAATAACGTGAATCACCCTGTATATAAATCAGGCGAAAAAACAAATATTAGCAAGTATCGTCCAATAAGTGTAACCAACAATTTTACAAAAATTTTTGAAAAATGTCTTAAAGATAGGCTTACATCTTTCCTTCAGACCAACAATTTACTCTCACAACGTCAATTTGGCTTTGTTAAGGGGAAAAGTACATCGGATGCACTGTATGAACTAACAAAAGTGGTAATGAATAAATTCGAAATAAATGAAAGATGTATTGCTGTGTTTTTGGATCTTGCCAAAGCCTTTGACACTGTGCCTCACGACCAGCTGCTGGAAGTTCTGAAGCGGAATGGGATTAGGGGTATTGCATTGGACGTTTTTACTCACTATAGAAAAGAAAGAAAGCAGGTTTTGAAGATAAAAGACACCCTTAGTGATCCAGACACAATAAAAATTGGATTACCTCAAGGAATCGTCTTGGGGCCCATATTTTTTAATTTGTACATAAACTCACTAACTGAATTAAACCTGGAAAACGGCTCAATTATCTCTTATGCAGACGACACAGTTGCAATTTTCTCTGCACATACTTGGAATGAAGTAAGGACCAAAGCTGCGAATGGGATTGGCATCATGAAAAATTGGCTAGACGCATATGGGTTGTCTCTCAATGTTTCAAAGACACACTATATTGCCTTTTCTCTAACAGCAGCAAATCGTCCCGAATTCAGAGACATTTATATTGACAACTTGTCTGATCACATTAGTGAGGTAGCATGTGCAAGGTACCTGGGCATCCAAATGACCAGGATATGAAATGGGAGCAACACATTTCTTATTTAACTAAAAACATAACAAAGTTAAGTTGTAAATTTTATATATTAAGGGAAATTTTAAGTAAGAAGCTTCTGAACACAGTCTATAAAGTAATAGTAGAATCCTTACTTAGATACGGAATCCTAACAACTGCACAAAGTTAGTCTTGTCTACATGCAACTGCGAATGCACTTGTATGACAGTAGTTAAGTGCGGACAAGACACTTTGCGCAAGAGTAAGGAACAATATATTTTCTATGTTTCTTTAATGTATGTATTAAAACTGCCAGGAAATGACACCCACACATTTAAGCGTTTGACACCTTTTCAAAATGTTATAGCAAGGAGCCATCACACAATTTCGATAACGGAAAAAAAAACGAGCGGTTGCCGTCGAAGTTCCAAATTTGAGCGGCGACACAGCAGTCACTGGTCGGTGCTTTTGACGGTCGGTTTACTTCAATGCAAGGAAAGTAATGTAGGCTTTCACACGAACGTCGATTTTGATTCTTAAACGCCCAAATTCCAAGGCCGACTCTAGTAAGGACCTATTTCTTCCTCTGTTAAAAATGGATTTATTTAACACTGTTTTGAGTTTCTACAGACCCTTTTTTAATAACGTATAATAAAATGTTCCTGCCTCCACTGAAATTGGGCAAGCTTTATAAACTTTTACCCACATTTAATAGTGATAGTGGCTTTCCACTTTTCTTGGATGGACTTTCTTCATTTTACCCATTACCATATGTCCATGTGAAAGAGGCCTAAGCATGCACAATCAATTTTGTGCACATAAGTGTGTGTGCAAAATTATGACTTTGCAAACAACATAGGAGAAAGTATTTTTAATAGCATATCTAATTGCTAAGACTGAAGATGAAAGGATAAACTTTAGAGTACCTACTTCTTTCTGACAAGTATAATGTTATTAATGGGTAGGTGTCTTGTGATACTTAGCTCTTCTTCTCACTGGTAGAAAAGCAAATAACAAAGAATAAACAAATTTTGGTTAATTAAGATTAAAATAAACCTGGAGAGCAACATTAAAAAACATTACAACAAAGGTTTGTAAACTGACACCTAATTACTTATGTTTATTTTCTGAACAATAGCTAGTCACAAACAATGAATACTGAGCAACAAGAGTAAAAAAAGTTTACAAATCCTGCTTATGTTATGATGCCTGACCCTTAACACATCAGCTTAAATAAAAGATGGTCCTCAAAATGTCATGTTTGAAATGTTCTCATAATGAAAATGTAAATAGATAAAATTAGGAAAAAATTTCAGTGACATACCTTTATAACACTTCTAACAAAATAATAAAATATGAGAAAAACATACCTGTCCTTTCTCGTAATGTCTTAATGTGTTCGTCATTGTTTTCTGGCAATGGTTTCTCAGGATTTCTCCTGATTTTTGTTTTATCCTCGCTGAGTACAATTATTTTGTCTTCTGATTTTTCTAAAGCTTCCCCAATAACTTTTGGGTCTTCTGAGAGTTCTGCGAGACGTTTAAACTTTAACATAACTTCCAGGGGCACCCAGCCTTCCTCATTCTCTTTGATTTGCCCTTGCAAGAACTTGTCTCTAGGTAAATTTATGTCCCCGAAATAGTACTCCACTTGTCGGATTATCTTTTTGTCCAAATCGGTGGCCATAGTTTGACTGATTTGTGCTAATCTTAGCTATTTTAGGATTATTATTATTGGAAAAAATTAAAACACGTGTCCTGTGCCTGTCGTTGTAAACCCCACAAAAACAGCTCCCCGCTCCAAACGCTTACCGCAAGCAAACACAACAAACAACCTATCAGAGTTTTCGAGAGGCCGCTCTAGAGCGTCTTGAGAGTAAGGTTAGTGTTGTAATTACAAGTTTCTATTGAGAGAACAAAGGACGAATATAGTCTAAGGAACGCCGCCCAAATACCCTAAAAAACTTAACCTAAATTACTTAAAACGTCAACTGTCAACTTGGCGCTTACTGCTCTTCGGTGCCCGCCAAAACGCAAGGACGCTAGACTAATACGAATTTAGACCAATTAATTACCTGTTTTTCTGTACCGCGGCGTGAAGTCACACTAGTGCTCTGATGAGATATATCATTAAGAGTTTATTCCGCGGACGCATAGTTTTTTGACAAATGCGGTGCTTCTGTTTATCCTGTATTGGTTTAAATAACATCTTAGAAGAGTCGATAAGTATGAAAGGATCTTCAAAATAGTAATAATACAAATAGTTCTGATGTCAAAGATAGGTTTATTAGTACGTTGATGCAGACTTAAAAAGCGGGTTGCAAGAAACTGTATTTAATACACCATAAACAACTACGAGTTTGGGATACTTACACTTATACTTAGTAATGTTAATATACTCTCACATTTTCTTGATGTCTAGATACTAGGAAACATTTTCTGAATAGGTACAAATACTTATTGGTTGAACGTATAAGGTGTAGTAAGGGAGTCAGAATATTTCAAAATTGCTTGGCCAGTCATTATGTGTTTTATTGTTTAAAGGGTTACCATGCATTCAAAATAGCTATTTATATGATGTAAGTGTTAAAAGTGCATTTTTAAGGCACGAATGCGAAAGTTTTGAGGACGAGCGAAGCAATGTATGTACTTAATACTGAATGTACTACTTACCCAAAAGTTCATTTAGGAAGTCTCTTTCATAATCATTTGCCGTAAAATGTAATGAGCATATTGCCGAGGTATCTGGATTGAATGTATCACTTCGTTGACAAAGCTGAATCCACCTATTTCTTATTTTAAGTGATAGAACATCTTTTCGTTTTGTGAAAAAATTAAAGGATATTTGTCTGCCTTCTTCCATTTTAATTTGACGCTTTTATATTCAGCAACAGCACAAATCTGACTAGGTATTGTGTACTTGTAATTTTACTAAATCTCAACACAATCGGCGCAATCACAGCAACAAGGGAAAGATTCAAAAAAAGTTTATATAGGTATGATAGAATTCTATCATAAAAAAAAACGAATAACCCGCACCCGCGAATAATCATCGAGATGTCAAATCAAATATTCACAGGTTTTTCGGGTGACCGCCACAAGACTACTTCCGTCCTTATAATTTTATTAAGAAAACAAATGACGAGAATAGTCTCAGAGCTCTTTAGAGCGGCCAATGTCAGCAATGAGATTATTGACAGCCAATGATGGCCACGGGGCTTGGGAAATAATGACGTCATTATCGCTCCCAAGTCCGCACTAAGCCGACGTCACGATTTTTGGCCCATGTTGTTTAAAAGGTAGTGGACCATCCTGTTTTCTTTACCGTCCTTGGCCAAAACGAACTAAAAATAACCAATGACCTAGAAGATATGGACAGAGTCAAGAAATGTCGATATTTTCCTAAAAATGGTCTCGTTTTTTGGCCGGATGTCCGGAACTCTTAAGGTTTCCATGACGTATGTCGTCATAGCGCACATCATCAAACGTTTCTGGAAAATCTGTTGGAAAAAGGGGTGCGAAAAAAGGGTCTGAAAATGTAATAATTAGACCAAGTGAATACCGGGTAACACAAGAATTACTAACCAAGCAATAACTCTGGTTAAGAGATTGTTAAGATTTTGAAATTTTGTGGATGAATATAGTAGCTTAGTACCTACAAATTGCACATAAATATGAGAATATGACTAATTGGCGTTTCCTGTTTTACCGGAAGTGACGTCACTTATATTATTTTAAATAGAACACCCTGTAAATTTGTCCTTTTTCGTATTCTACGTTGAATTCTAAGTTATTAACGTGTAACATAGTGTATGCCTAGTTCTTTCCATTTTCGAGAAAATCGCGCCCGAACGTTCCATGTCATCAATAATAAATGTTGATTTTTATGGAAACAAATGAATATCAAACAGCCTCGATT
Organism: Taphrorychus bicolor; assembly: GCA_951812265.1. NCBI lineage: Eukaryota > Metazoa > Arthropoda > Insecta > Coleoptera > Curculionidae > Taphrorychus > Taphrorychus bicolor. Next base: position 48,756,050 of record OX638300.1, on the reverse strand, counting down.
TCACAGATGAATATTTTTATAAGTTCTCTGCCAACCAACATTTAAAAAAAGTTTTTCCAAGTTGTCATGCAAAAAATGGAAAGTTGATTTTTTGAAGACATTTATCTCCATAACTTATAATGGAAACACCAACTTTATTCCTAACATTTGGATTCCTTATTCAATTTCAAACATTATTTCAAATTTAAAGTGTTTGAGCAAAACCAGTTGTTTTCATGGAAGACTCGATGGTCAACTATTTAGATGTCTCGAGTAGATTTATTAAAAAGGGCGTGGCCACTTATATTTGCATTACAATTTCTCGAAAACTTCTGGTTTTACTCAAGCACTTTAAATTCAAGGAATCCAAATGTTAGGAATAAAATAGGTGTTTCCATTGGAAGTTATGGAGATAAATGTCTTCAAAAAATCGACTTTCCACTCTTTCCATGGCGACGAAAAAACTTTTTTTTAATGTTGGTTGATAGAGAACCTAAAAAAATAGTCATTTGTGAAATCGAGTCTGACTGATATTTATTTTTTCCATAAAAATCAACATTTATTATTGATGATTTGGAACATTCGGCCGCGATTTTCTCGAAAACGGTAAGAGCTAGGCATACACTACGTTACATGTTAATAACGTAGAATTCGACGTAGAATCCGAAAAAGGACAAATATACAGGGTGTTCTATTTAAAATAATAAAGGTGACGTCACTTCCGGTAAAACTGGAAACGCCAATTAGTCATGTTTATGTGCAATTTGTAGGCACTAAGCTACTATATTCATCCCCAAAGTTTCAAAATGTTGCCAATCTTTTAAGCAGAGTTATCGCTTGGCTAGTAATTCCTGTGTCACCCGGTATGTTCTTTAAAATGATATCTTAACATGACAAAGTTTAATTGACATTAATTTAACATTAATTGACCTGTTTATTTAAATTGACCGTTAATTTCCTGGCCATGCACTCTAAGCGGGCCAAATTTATATTCAAAGGATGCGAAATTAAAATCTCTATCTGATGGGAGAATAAGATTTTAATTTCAATTAACGATATTCTCGAAATTGCTTTAATTACTAAACTATTGTTCAGGTCACGTACAGGTCTGACATATCTCCAAGGATCCATAATCCATTTTTTAAAAGGGCGCTTTTGCCGGTTAAAATTTCCCAGAAATTGTAGAAAGTGCCTGACCAAAAACTAACAAAAGAAACGCTGTTTGACAAAAATAAAAATATTGCAACCAGGTGTGAGCAGCTTAGAAGCTTGGAAAAATGGCTTACAGAGTTACCAAATTGCCACACATGAACTCATGTAAATCGGGAGTTCAGTTTGCACAACAATATCAACAGTAAGGAGATAGCAAAAATGAGTGAGTGACTTTTTACAAAGTCAGTGCGTAGGTTCCGCCAACGGCAGCAACTGAGAAGTTTAGTCAGCGAACCCTGAAATTGGCCAATCAGGTGCCGATTTTCAGCGTTTGCTGACTAAACTTTTAAGCTGCTACCGTCGGCAGAACGTACGCAGTGATCGGTGTCTACTGTCTAGTGTCTATAAGCCATTCACTTATTATTGTCGTCAAGTAGGCGTTGGAAAATTGACTTTGACAGTTTTATCGTATCTTCTCAACATTTGCTAAAAGGAGATAGCTATAAAAAAATGAGGGTTTCTAAGGTAACTAGATGACAAAAATAAGTGAATGGGTATACTAATGGAAGATCTCTAATGCGATCCCGTATCCCGCAGTTTTTTTTTAACTTGTCTTTTGTGTCACGTTTCTTTTCAAATTGCAGGTTGGATACGGCTCGTTGGATATTGGATTTGGCCCTTAGAAGAGGTAAACCAGAGGATGTAGGATACGACGCCGGCGTCTATTACCACTCTGCTCCAATCTGTCAAGTGTGAAAATGCCAGTGAAGTAGCATTGTATTGTAGCTCATGTTATGCAAACTGACCTCTCTGTTCGCATATGAGTTTATGTGTGGAAGCATGGCAACTCTGTAAGCCACTTTTCGGAGCTTTTAAGCTTTAACCTTATGGAAGTTTTTTCTATTTTTCGGTTTTCTAAATAAACCAGACCAATGAGGACCTAAATGCACATATATTTGCAATATTTTTTATTTTCGTCAAGAGCATTTCTTTTGTTAGTGTTGGACAGGCACTTTCACAATTTCTTGGGAATTCCGGCCATAAAACATGATACCCTACAATTGCCCTTCTTCTGTAACCGGCAAAGGCGCCCTTCTTCTGTAACCGGCAAAGGCGCCCTTTTAATGGCCCTTGAAAGAATTTCACACCTGTACGTGACCCGAACAATAGTTTAGTAATTAAAGCGATTTTTCGAATATCGTTAATTGAAATTAAAATCTTATTATATCATCAGATAGAGCTTTTAATTTCTTATTTTTGGAATCTAGATTCGAGCAATTTATGCCTTAATTGACTGGGCCAGGAAACTAACGGTCAATTTAATAAAAAGCTTTAATTGTCAATTAAACTATGTCATGTGAGGTGTCATTTTAAAGAGCATAATTTATTCTATTTAATGATCACATTTTCAATTTTCTTCTACTAGCAGATTTTTCAGAAATGCTCATTTACTAAATTTATGCCCGCGCTGTCCGAAGCGCCATATAACCGCCACTGGTCAGGGTGGTATCGATTTTTTCGGCAGTACCCTTTCGGGGATGAGAAGTACCGAGGGGGTGGCGAAAGAGAGATGATATTTGAACCTCGAAAGAGAAAGACGGTTTTTGAACTCAATAGAGTTACAAAAAAAGCGACGATTAACCGGGAAGACAAAAAAGTTCGAATTTTACCGCGAGAAAAGTCCTTGGCTCCGCCGTTCTGATTATCGCCAATTCGTAATTTGTCCCCCTTTTTTGAAACTCGCTTTAGAAATCCGCGCTAACTATTTGTATTTTTAATTAGTGCCACAACAATTAATTCGCTATTGCTCGCCTACGAAAAGTTTCGTGGAGTGTTTTTTCGGTTGTGCCATATAGTGTCAACCCACGTCTACCCTTTTCCTGAATAGGCCATTTTCTTGCAGCTAGCAAGAAACTTTTTCTTTGTTTCTTTCTTCTACTTTGCAGACGCAGGAGACTACCGGCAATTAAGTATTTGTAGAGTAGTTGTAGAAGTTGTATCATTTAGTATATTATAGTAGTGTTTTGCTCACCATAATATCGAGGATCCCAGCTACTGGCAGAATTCTGTTCTCTTCTACACTGCGTCGTTAGTTTAGTTTTCTTTGTTGTAGTTTTTCCAATTTAGTAAGAAATCGTGTACCCGTCAAACACGTTTCTGGGGACCACTGAGTTTATCGCGAAACGTTCACGTCCGCCGCTATTTTATTTCAGATTCCTGAGAAAGCTAAGAATTGTCTTTTATAATTTTTTTTTCTTTCTTAATTACTATTCAATTAGTTTTTTTTTGTCGTTTTGCAGTCGTAAACAATAAAACCTTGCTGGCATCCCCAAATTATTAAATTTTACATTATTTAAATTAGCGACCTAAGGGACGATAGATCCTTTCCAAGAGTTGGGTCCCCCCTTGCAGCGTGGTAAAAAAGATTTGGCGCAAGAAGATACGCTGGACTTAGAACATCCACGTAGTCGAATCTCCGCAGACACGGCGGCAACGGCAACACGGCAGCAGCCGCGAACACAACCGCTCCCACGCAACCACCGATTAAACGGATTACGGATTATCATTAGCGGTGGGGACACTGCGCGACACTCATCATAAGAAAATATTTTATTAAAAATGATAATTGAACTAAATTACTATTTGTAAAATTAGTAATATTATACGTAATATTATTAGCGAACATCGACTTACTATTAAATAAATAAAAATGATTGTGAATTAATAGTTGTTGGTAACCCTGCGATTACATCTCCTACGCCACTGGAAAAATTGCTCAAAAATTTAAATAAAAAAAACTGTCTTCACTGCTGTATATACTAAATCATATTTCAAAGATTTGGATGTAAAATAACTGGTATTAGATTTATTTGAGATAATTTAATTATTGCTGAAAGACGGCGCCATTATCTGTTTACCTGTGAAACGTAACTCCAGGCACCATTGTAAAGAACACAATTATCTATATTATTAAGTATAGTCTTGCAAAATGCAATTTATTGCAAAAAAACATAGAGCCAACTAGAGATGGGTTTTCACCCGGTTTTTTAATTTTTTAGGGTTTATTCCCTGGACACATGCGGGAAAATTCCGGGTATATTCCATTATAACCTCTAAATTTAACTTTTTCAATACGCCTAACTCTTACCAATTAAGCAATAATTTGTTGGTTTGTGCAGCTTGAGGCTTCTGATCAATTGACCAGTGTTTAGTTTATCAAAAAACAAACCAGAATCTGGATTTATTGAATTCTAATCTAAAATCTAACCTTAAATTTTGAAACTGCCGGGTGCTTTCAAGAAAAGATGGGAAAAAACCCGGGTAAAAACCCTAAATTGGGTTCAACGTTTATAACGACGTTTTTTGGGACGTTTTCCCTTCGCCCATCTATAGAGCCACCGAAACGTTTAGTTTTCGCCTTAACCATGGCGTCTCATCATTTTTGGTAACAGCTGTCAATGTAGTGGAGAATTGCGCGCGCGGATTCCATTAGTTTACTCATTCTGAGATTTCGCCCTTATTTTTAACCTCTAAAATATTGGATTTCCCCGAATGTTTCCAAATTGTTTCATCATTCTTCATTATTTGTCATTTTCTATTAATTAATTACTTCTGCAAGTTCTGCATTGAACATTCACCGAAACATGGCTGAAGCAGAGGAAAGACTATCAAAAAAGTAAGTTTACATTCACCATAATCAACATGTTAGCTGTTTTAAGAAGGCACTTTTCAACGTCAACTCTGGGAAACATTTCAAAACGGTAATTGGAATTTTCTGGTGTTTTTAACTAATTATACTTTTCATTGATTTCAGTGAGCTAAAACGCAGGTTAAAGGCAGAACAAAAGGCTAAGGAGAAGTCAGAAAAGGCTGCAGCTGCTCCTCCTACAACTGTCAAAGCTCAAAATAAACTTGTTGAAGAAGATATAAGTCCTAATGAATATTTCAAACTTAGGACTTCTGCAATAGACCACTTAAAACATTTAGGAGGCACACAACACCCCTATCCTCATAAGTACCATGTCACAACATCTTTGGAAAGTTTTGTAGAAAAATATTCATACCTAAAGGATAATGAGGTACTTGAAAGTGACATTCTTAGTGTGGCAGGCAGGGTTCATGCTATTAGGGCCTCAGGAGCAAAATTGATATTTTATGACTTAAGGGGAGAGGGCACAAAGCTGCAGGTCATGGCAACTGCAAAGCAGTATGAAAATGAAGCTGATTTTGAGGCTGATACTGACAAGATTAGGAGAGGTAAGTCTTTGAAAATCAGGTTACTGATTTGTTTACTGAAAAATATTTTTTTTTTAAATTAATAATAAACTGCTAGACTTAAAGTTCGGCACAAGCAATTTTTCGTGTCATTTTCAATCAGCTGTAACCTTTAAACAATGAATTGTTTTAAATAAAATTTGCATGATCTGACCCTCGTTTCCTTTAGATTAAGGCCTCTTTCACACGGACATTTAAAAATCGACCTCTAAAATATTGCTTGGTAAAAAACGACCAAAATATTCTATTGCAATACTCTATATGGGACCTTTTAGACAAGAGGGCCGATGGCAAAAAAACGATTGGTTACCGTCGAAGTTCCAAATTTGAGCGGCGACACAGTGGTCACCTGTCGGTGCTTTCGACAGTCGCTTTACTTCAATCTAAGGAAAGTAATATAGGCTTTCACAAGAACGACGATTTTGATTCTTTAACGCCCAAATTCCAGGGCCAACTCTAGTAAGAGCCTACTACTTCCTCTGTTAAAAATGGATTTAATTACACTGTTTTGAGTTTCTACAGAACCTTTTTTAATAACATATAATAAAATAACATCCTCCTTAACTTTTTATTTTTCCCCCGTCTATATAATAAATACGCGTCTATATAATAAATACGCGCTAACAATTTTCTTCATTTTACCCATTATGGCCCTTTGATCTATTTGTTTCGACTTCTCACCGTCCTCAACTGATTTGCGTTGTGTGTAAAAGAGACAATGGTCGTTTTTTTTTAACCGAGCGATATTTTGCCGGTCGATTTTAAAACGTCCGTCTGAAAGAGGCCTAAGGAAGCGGATAATTTTGTAGTAGGGTGTAAAACAAAGTGATGCAATAATTGAAAAATTTTGGAAAATTTATTTTAGGATTTAAGAAAATTTATTTCCTAACAGTGCGCGAAAGTGATACTTTCGCAATCTTTTTCGCGTGATTATTTGTTAGTCCTACCTTCTTGCCCCGCCTCCGATGCGGCGTCGCTGCGAATCGTAACAATACTTATTAAAAACATGAAAAAATTAATTTACTTGTGGCGAATATATTTTTTGATAAATCCGGTATAGTTTCATTACGTTATCCTGTACCGGTACCGGTACAGGATACCATGGATACAATGGATTTATTAAATACCGCCACAGGATATGCCGGTACTCAATACTGTAAAGTTTCTTTACGATATCCAATCCTGTAATAGTTATTTACGCAAAAAGTCCGGTAAATATAGTTTTACAGTAGGAGTAAGATGTTTCCGGTCGAGGCGCTAGCCGAGTCTGGAATTTCGAAACGACTACTGTAACACGTTACCGGACGTATGATGTACAACATTTTTTTTCATACTTATAAAAAACAGGAAAAAAATAATTTTATGCGCGGCGAATATATTTTTGACAAATCCGCCAATTGGACAAATAGTTTCATTACGGTATCCTGTACCGGTACCGGTTTCCAGGTTACTATGGATACAATGGATTTATTGAAGATGTGCCGGTACTCAATACTGTAAAATTTCTTTACGATATGCAATCCTGTAAAAAGTTATTTGCCGGATTAAAATCAAGTACGTAAAAGTGTCCTAAATGATACAGTATGAAGTAAAATCTATAACCCGACCTGTGCACTGTGTCTATCGACTGTCAACCACACGCCTATGACACATTTATGTTTGCTTCTTCATTCCACTTTGCTTAAAGTGCTTCGTCGTTGGTCTTTGCATATTTTTACGAGAACTCGTCTCCTTCATTTCAGTTACTAAGTCGCCACGAGCTTCTACGTTTCCGGTTTCTCCTAATTTTTTTATGAAATCCCAATGGTTGACTTTGACATATTGAGGTCTTTTGCTATTTTTTTCACCGATTTTCCGGTTGCGTATGGCCGAGTTATGATTTCACGCGCATTTTTATAAGTTGAAACACCTCCAGCCATTATTCTGATAAATATGTGGCCATTAATGATTCTAGTTAGTTTCATACGAATATTTAATTGTCAGTGTAATGTGTATTACAAGGAAACAATAATTATTTTGCAGGGAAAACAGATTATATGTTGATATTTATCGAAAATCGTTTAAAAACTGTCACAAGATTATATTAATTAGGACAATTAAAAAAAAAATGCTGGTAGTTTTCCAAATCCATTTTTTTTAACACGAATACTGCGTTCAAACATTTAGTTATTAGGGCTCGTATCATACATTTTTGTCTTTATACTGTTCATTTTCACTCACAAAAATCTGTTCCAAAATTTTATCTCAGATAGACTCAGAGAACAATTTTCATCTCATAAAGCGCAAAATCTTCTTGGCAAAATGTGGCTACTAATTAATACCTAATTAAACTTTTGAATAAAAAGTAGTAGTCTTGTTTTAAGCGAGCTATAAGTAAGCTAAAGTTACGAAGCGATAATAGAAGGCTATAAAGTGTTAAGTAGTGAGTTATTTAGTAGTCGAGTGTATTTGTGGAATAAATAAATAGTGTCTTCGTGTTAAATCGTTACACTGGAATTATCGAACCCCGAGTTCGCAATAATTGGTGTCAGAAGTGCGATTCCAGTGGGAATTTGAGGACTAATATTACTGAACTGTAAGTGAGTGCTTCATTGCCGGACATTACGTGTTTATGCCAGTGACCAGAAGCCAGCATCAAGCGATGGAGGATCAACTTGCCGCCCTGTTCTCCCTTATGCAACAACAGAGGGAAGAGCAGGAAAAACATTATAAAGAGCAAAAAGAGGAACAAGAAAGACGTGATCAAGTACAGGAGCGACGTTATCAACAACAGAAGGAAGAGCTAGAAAAACGTGATCAAGTACAGGAGCGACGTTATCTAGAACAGGAGAAACGTTATAACGAACAGAAAGAAGAGCAAGAAAGACGTGATCAACTACAAGAGCGACGTCATCTAGAACAAAAGGAAGAACAGAAACGGTTTAAAGAAGAATTAATGAACCACCTCGCAGCTAGGGAGCTTCAATTGGAAGAAAGAATAATGCAATCCGTTAACGAATCCGTTAACGGCGTTCACGAATCCATTAACGGCGTTAACGAAGGACTCGAAGCTGTCAACCAGAGGGTTCTCGAGCTAGAAAAGAAATTCCGGGAACAACTTGAAGACGACAACGTGTCTACAGAGAGTTTTAGCACAGCCAACGCTAAAATTAAGCCTCCCGACTATGATGGTACTACGGCCTGGGAAATTTATAAAACGCAATTTGAGGCAGCTGCAAAAGCTAATGGTTGGTCCGAGCCCCAGAAAGCTACATCATTAGTGGTAGCACTTCGTGGAAAAGCGGCTGAGTTACTCCAATCTCTGTCGGCAGCGGATCAAAATAATTATGCGGCTTTAGTACACACTCTGCAACTACGATTTGGAAATGAGCACAAAGAAACCGTGTTCCAGGCCCAGCTGAGGATGAGACAGCAAAAGTCAGGTGAATCCTTACAAGAATTTGAGGCGGACATAGACAGGCTCATTCACCTGGCATATCCATCGGCTCCTGAATCTTTTCAATTGCAATTTGCCGCCGAAAGGTTCATTGAGGGAGTTCGCGATAGTGACATGAGGTACCACTTACGTCTAGTAAGGCCCAGGAATATCAGCGAGGCACTAGTTCGGGCCCTGGAATTCGAAGCGTCACGAGTGTCATCTAGTTCATCTCCATGTGTAAGAATGGCAACTTGCGATGAAGAGGAGAATACGTCTATGGCTGAATCCATGGCCAGTTTACATAAAGCATTGAAGGATATCGCAGTCAATATGCAAGCCCTGTTGGGAACAACTCCTCGATCGACAGGCAATCGGGGCATAAAATGTTTTAACTGTGGTAAACTGGGTCACGTCAAGAGTCATTGCCGTAATAGGGCAAGAAGTCCGTCGCCGTTGATTAGAAGACCGAGCGGCAACCAAGACCACCCCAGAGTTCAGGAAAGACCAATTCCGGTCAATGTAAGGGGACAATTGGCCGAGCCCGTTAAGACCCCCAGGATCAGTCAAGTCAACCAATCAAGTCAAGGCAATAATTTGGTTGGCAAAAGTGTTACAGAGGCCGGACGCATTAAAGGACAGAAGATCCAAACTGAATATCGACCAGGAAGGTCTCACGGAAATGCCGATGCATTGTCTAGACGGCCATGTAAAGAAGATTGTCGGCATTGTCAAGGAACTGAGCAGCGTGAGGGACTTCCTTCTATACGGAGGACGTCGGTGGAAATAAACGATGGCTGGACCACACAGACCCTTCGAGAAGAACAAATGAATGATCCAGATATTGGACCCATCCTCTCTGCAAAGACTGACGACAAGAGACCAGAATGGCAAGAAATCGCTGGTAAAAGTCCAAACCTGAAGGCGCTATGGGCCCAGTGGCACTCTCTCAAAATAGAAAATGGACTACTGAAGAGAGCGTGGGAGAGTCCGGATGGCAAGTCCGTAGTCAGTCAGTTGGTTGTTCCTGGTAGCAGAAAATCAGATGTACTACAAGAAATGCACAACGGAACCAGTGGAGGTCATTTTGGGGTCAATAAAACCTTGGCCAAAATTAAAGAGCGGTTCTACTGGGTGAATTATCATGAAGACGTCGAGTCTTGGTGCCGCAAGTGCGAAGTTTGTTGTGCCACAAAAGGACCTCGAACAAGATCACGGGGTCGAATGGTGCAGTACACTGTAGGTGCTCCATTCGAGAGGGTAGCAATTGATATCGCGGGACCGTTTCCTCAGACTGAGTCGGGCAATAAATACATCTTGGTCGCCATGGATTACTTCACTAAATGGCCTGAAGCATACGCCCTGCCTAATCAAGAAGCAACGACTGTGGCAACGGTGCTAGTAAATGAAATGTTTTGCAGATTCGGAGTCCCTCTCGAACTTCATTCTGATCAGGGCCGAAATTTTGAATCGGCTGTTTTCCAGAAGGTCATGGAACTTCTCGGAATTCGCAAGACCAGGACAACTCCTTTGCATCCACAGTCGCATGGGATGGTAGAGAGATTTAATCGGACCATGGAACATTACCTGTCTAAAATGGTGGCAGATCATCAGCGTGATTGGGACCAACATCTACCTCTCATGTTGATGGCATATCGAGGCTCTACGCATGAAGCCACTGGTTATACTCCGGCGAAAGTGATGTTCGGAAGGGAAATGAGGCTTCCTGCAGATTTGATGTATGGAACACCAGAAAAAGACTCGCTCAACTCTGAGAACTTTGTGGAGGAGCTCAAGGAGAGGCTGGACAATGTTCATGAACAAGTCAGGAATAAACTGCGGATATCCAGTGATCGAGCCAAAGCAAGATATGACTTACTAGCTAACTCCCGCGGCTTCCGGGATGGTGATTTGGTGTGGCTATACAATCCGAGGCGAAAGGTGGGGAAGTCGCCCAAACTTAGCCAAAATTGGGAAGGACCTTATACAATTATAAAGAAGATTAATGATGTGGTGTATAGGATCCAGCGGACCCCTAGGTCAAAGATGAAGGTCGTTCATTTGGATCGATTAGCACGATACCATGGAACTCTATCTGTTCGGGACGAACAGCCTTAGGAGGAGGGCAATGTTACGATTCGCAGCAACGCCGCATGGGAGGCGGGGCAACGCATGGGAGCGTGTTGGTTGGTGGAGCTTCGCGACCTATCCGCGCTGCGTCATGGCTGACACGAGTGATTTATTGCTCGGATGGTTTAATCTAGAAGGCAGTTGTTTACAACCGTTTTTTTTATGTGAGATTATTCAAGAATTCTTATAAAGAACTTTCTAGGTTTTTCTGTAATTTTAGGATTGTATATAAAAGGCGCATAGAGCGGCGGTTTAGTAGTAGTCTTGTTTTAAGCGAGCTATAAGTAAGCTAAAGTTACGAAGCGATAATAGAAGGCTATAAAGTGTTAAGTAGTGAGTTATTTAGTAGTCGAGTGTATTTGTGGAATAAATAAATAGTGTCTTCGTGTTAAATCGTTACACTGGAATTATCGAACCCCGAGTTCGCAACAATATTTATGTAATGAGGTTTTTCTTTTGACAATTGGGGTGTGATATAGCGGTTTTCACAATAATACTCCATTCGGAATGAGAAATATATAGTTTGCAATGGTTAACAAGTTTTAAACCCGATAAACCCGAAAGTTTTCTCAAATTTTAATGTTAATTATTTATAATTTGATGTAATGTTAATTTAACATTAATACTTTGGAAAGTTTTAATGCAACATATTAAATTAATTATAATTCCTTAACAGGTGACATTATTGGTGTGAGAGGCGTACCAACAAGGACTAAAAAAGGTGAACTATCTGTGATCCCCTTGAAGCTGACTTTACTCTCTCCCTGCCTTCACATGCTTCCTCATTTACATTATGGTCTCAAGGATAAAGAGACGAGATTTAGACAGAGGTACCTCGACCTCATTATAAACAGCAATGTCCGTAAAATTTTCCAGACGAGAGCCAAAATCATTGCCTATATCCGCAAGTTCTTTGATGAAATGGGCTTTTTGGAGATCGAGACGCCAATGATGAACATGATCGCTGGTGGTGCTACGGCCAAACCTTTTGTCACGCATCACAATGACCTTAACATGGACCTTTTCATGCGCATCGCTCCGGAGTTGTACCACAAGATGCTGGTGGTGGGTGGGTTTGACAGGGTCTATGAGATTGGCAAGCAGTTCCGAAACGAGGGCATCGATTTAACTCATAATCCCGAGTTCACTACTTGTGAATTTTACATGGCTTATGCAGACTATCAGGATTTAATTAGTATTACTGAGTGTTTGCTGTCCGGCATGGTCCATCAAATTCATGGCACTTACAAGGTGCGATTTTTTTGAAGCGCGCTTTAGTTTCAGTATGTACTATAATTTTTGTTTTATTAGGTCAAGTACCATCCGGATGGTCTAGAGGGCGAGGAGTTCGAAATCGATTTCACGCCTCCTTTTAAGCGTATCCCGATGTTGCCGGCTTTGGAAGCCGCATTGGGCGTAAAGTTTCCACCTGCGACTGACTTCAATTTGCCCTCGACGACAAAATTTTTGGACGAGCTTTGCGTTAAGCACAATGTCGAATGTGCTCCACCTAGGACAACGGCGAGACTGCTGGATAAGCTGGTTGGCGATTTTATCGAAGAAAAGTGTATCAATCCGACGTTTATCATGGAGCATCCGCAAATTATGAGCCCATTGGCTAAGTGGCACAGGTAAGGTAACTCTACTCGATTTTTAAAAGTCCAGATATTCAAAAGTTCAGACCATAAACCTATCAACTTTGAATATAGATGTCAATCTTTATAGTCGCATGGGTTCTTAGCTGGCGGGTCCGACGATTCATCAACGACAAACTTTGAAATTTTTATTTCTTTTCATGGCGTTTATTTGTACCGACCAAAAACAAGCCGTATGATAAAAAAGACAATTATATATATAACTTTAGACAAGAAAAAATAGGATACACTTATATTTGTTTCTGGCTTAAAGTGGTCACCAAAATGTGTATTTTTTCCCGTCATTTTGATTTATAAATGTCACTCTGACAGTCTATAGGTAGGTTCGGGAAGGATACTTTTTTTACTCTATTCGCTCTAATACGTCACAACCTGTGATCACATATCAAGAATTTTAGAGTTAATCACGTGACCGCCAAATTTGGAGTGAATGAAGCGTCCTACCCGAACCTATCTTAATTAGGCAATATTAATAATTTTAAGCAATTTTCGGATTTTTGCGTTGTTTGAATAAAATTGTCGGAATGACAGAAAAAGTGGAAATTTGCCAACCAATATCCAGGAATAAACTGTATCGAAGACACTGGGAATCATCTTAAGGAGTATGCAGAGAGGAAGTACTAAGACACCAAGAACAAAATAATACATAGAACACACACAACAAAAGAAGAGAATAAAGACTCTTGATTTACCGAAAGTAGTAAATTGGATGTGAAAAATGACTGATTGGAACTTTTGTCAGTGGGATGTTCAAGAGTAAAAAAAAAAACAAAAAATCTACGCCGCAGACCAAAGATTGTGCGAACATGGACATGATGGTTTTTCCAGTGTACCGCAATAGAATTGACATGGACTGGAGCAAAAAAGTATTACTACAAGCATATAGATTCTAAGCTCAAAGATCTAGAGCTTAAATCGGAGCATGTATAGCAAAGGTTTGGCAAGATGCATTGGCTACACTACTGTAAAAGTAGATACTGCAAAAATTCCTTTATAACACACCGAAAAATTAATAAAGGATTGGTGGGAAAGAGAAAAACTCGGAGAAAAAGTACTAAATTGTGAAGTAGCGCCAATCATTCATTTCTACAGCACAAGAAAAAGGTGTTTGGTCTAGTCTACCATACATCCACAGTCACAGACAGACACAATACAACACAACTTAAAATTGGTCAAGCATCAGAAGGATTCTCTATGAGCATCCGGAGTTTACAAAGTTTAATGCAGCCTGGCTAGGTATAAATACACTGACACCACAATATGGTAGTAACACGAGAGCTACGGAACATAGAAGAAGTTGCAGGCTGCGACAAACACAAAAGTCAGCAGTAGTAGAGCACGCTCTCTCTGAATGTCACGACATCCTTTTTAACAAGATGGATATAATACATCAAACGCAGCGTTACTATCCGAGACTAAAGAGGAAAGTCATTGCGATTTTCAAGCACAAAAACAACTTCGACAGGAAAGAGGAAATTACGGCCCTAATTCAGACCGTAACTGAGTTCTGCGACATATACGTTATGTGCGCCAAAACTCTGCTGTAACCCTTCCCCAGTCCTTCCACTTCAGCATGGCGGTGACAGTAAAAATACCACGAAGCGTGTAGAGCTAAAATCAGTCAAGGTCGAGATGCAAGGAAGATCACTTCGCCTATTGCCTCATCGCAATTGATAATGTCAGACGTAGTTATGGGCGAACCGTCAGGAAGAAATGCCATTGAAGCGCGGCTTCAAAACCCGGAACACACTTCACACAAAAAAGTATCTTTAGTAGCTATAAAGCACTTGTGTTGTGCAACATCTATTCTTGTATCTGATAATTATAAAGCATCTTTATCTTTTATTCCCAATCTAAAATTTAATAAATTTAGCCGAGTTTCAGATTTGTTCTTCTTTAAAACATCTATGGCTAATGAATAATTTACTTAATGTTTTCCGGAAAATATTCATTTTTTGCTTAGGAACGTTTTGAACCTATTTTTGAAACCTATATTGTTTTAATTGTTTCCTATTTCTTCCAGTTTTTCTTCAAAGTTAGTTTTCACTCTAATGTCACAGTATAAAGAATAATACATTATACCAGTATCGTCAGTTCGTGTCGGCACTTTTGATATTCCCAAAACTAAAGCGTGCCGCGCGCACCTGCACCCGGCAATTTTCTCGAGTAGTTACAGGGGACTTGTATACGGCTCAAGCACAGCGATGCACTGCCAAAACCAGCCAAAACCTATTAATATTCCTAATAATCCTATTACTTAATACTCCGGGATACATGACCCGTTCAGAAGAATACAGTCCACTTTTTGTTTTTTGTTCTTTTATAGATAAGATTAGCATCGATTTGAATTTTTTATTAATCCCGCAGAGCTACGGAGCACTTATGTGGTGAACCTTTGACAGGATTCCTTCACACCTTTCAAACCGTAACTCAAAAGAACTGACCAAATTCTTCTAATATCTGATATATTTTTAAGTCTGAAGTAAAAGGAAATTCCAGAATTCATATGGTACTCTACGAATTCTACGAGTAGTTAATCCGAATAACGTTCCGAAAAAGCTTAATATCATTTGATATAACGACTTATGCCTATGACAAGCTAACCTTGAATTGTTTACACCGGAAAACATTTTGGTAGTCACTGTGTTTTCTGATTTGATTCATATGGTTAGTGGACTTTGGACCCGCCAGTTAAGAACCGATGCGGCTATATCTCAAATAAACTACTAAAAGCACTCGCACTAGTCGCTTTTTGTAGGGTAACATTAGATTTTATAGGGAACTGCCTCTTGTTTTTTTTAAGGTGGAGACATTTCAATTCCCGCGTCCATAGTTTTGGAAATTGACAGATCTATTGCTTAAAAATATTTCGTAAAGGGACGGGGAGTAAGAGCTGCTCCAAGGGGCTGATTCTGAAGGGATGTGCGAAAGTGAAAATAAAATTTTCGGCGACGTTGATTGGTTAAAAAAATTTCTTGTCAATTTCATTGGGGACAAAGAGATGTACGATGCCCTTATTCAGTTTCTGTAGGTTCATGTCATATTTCGGTGACTCTCGATTGCCACTTTTTGGATTTTATATAGCAACAAAGAGAGGGTTATGGCTAACAATGTATCTATTAGGCAGTCGAGAAAGTTAACCAGAGGTTTATATAAACTGCTAACAAAAAAGATCGATACGACAAAATTTTTCGTCATGTTTAGGGATCTGTATCTCTGAAATGCCTTAGCCGAAATTCATAACTTAAAGAGACGTTGGAAGATCGTTTCTTCTAGAATCAGGGAGGGAGGCTAGTTTTAAACCAAAGTGATTTTCTAAATGATATACAGGGTAAAGAAAAAAGCACTGCAAAATGGTTGCATTTCAACCCACTGCAATCGGTAGCTAGAGTATCTTCAGAACATTCGTTCCTATGAGATTTGAGGACTTTGACTAATATCTCGGGACATGTTCGGCGGTTTTTAGTTTTATGGCCCACAAGAGAAATTACGGGGGTTTTTCAAAAAGTGTGCGTTTTCTTATAAGTTGCCCTGTATCGCGAGAATGCCGCTGCCGATTTTAATGACGTAAATTATCTCCAAAAGACAAATGATCGTAAAATCAGCGACGTACACTCAAGTTTAACAAAATCTTTCTATTCCACGTTGTACAAAAATGGCAAAAAATTTAATGAGAAACTGATCAATATTTTGTTAATAAGGACGTCATGGCGGGTGTTCTAACTTTAAGGCTCTTATTGTAATTACATTTAAGAGCCATGGTCGATATCTCGGGATGTTTTTGTCAGTTTTTTGTTTTTTGGCCTACAAAAAAAAATACGGGGGTTTTTCAAAAAATGTGCGTTTTCTTATAAGTTGCCCTGTATCGCAAGAATGCCGCTGCCGATTTTAATGAAATAAATCATCTTTTAAAGACAAATGATTCGCGAATCTGTGGCGTACCGTGGGTTAGTAAAACATTTCTATTCCGTTGTACAATAATTGCAAAAAATGTAATGAGAAACTGATTAATATTTTGTTAAAAACGACGCCTTGGCAGATGCCCTAAATTTAGGAATCTTATTGTGATTACATTTTGATTTGTGATTTTTGTTTTTTGGTCTACAAAAAAAAATTACAGAGGTTTTACAAAAAGTTTGCGTTTTCTTATAAGTTGTCCTGCATCGCGATAATGTCGCGGCCGATTTTAATGAGATAAATTATTTTTAAAAGATTAATCATTCACGAATCAGTGAGGTACCCTCAAGGTTAATAAACACATGAACATCTTAAACAATCTGGTCAATTTTAAGGGGAGAGTCTGTCATAAAAATGAGTTGTCTACAATTTTTCGTTTAAAAGTTATAGAGTGTTAGTTTTATTTTAAAAATATAGGAAGTTAATGATTTCTGTAAAATCGCCAGAGATATCTCAATGAAGGTTGATAGGCATTTCATTTCCGTAGTTAAACATGGAGACTGGAGACGCTAATAATGTGTAGGCCCACCTAAAACTCGCATTACTTCAGCCACCATTCTCGGCATACTCTCCACCAAATGTCTTATAAACTCCTGGGGAATAGCTTCCCATTCTTCCCTCACTGCCACTGCCAATTCATCCACATTTTGAAATTCTTGCTCTCTCGCTTTCAGCTTTAGTTTCATTCTGCTCCACACGTGCTCTATAACATTCATATCGGGCGACCTAGCAGGCCAATTCATGCGCTCGATGCCATTCTCTCTCAGAACTTTGTTAATAATTCGAGCTCGGTGTGGACGTGCATTATCGTCAACTAAGATAAAATAATCTCCAAAGTTCTGAGCGAAGGGAATAACAATTTCATTCATACACAAGTCTCGATATCTAACTGCGTTCATAGTTTGCC
Organism: Taphrorychus bicolor; assembly: GCA_951812265.1. NCBI lineage: Eukaryota > Metazoa > Arthropoda > Insecta > Coleoptera > Curculionidae > Taphrorychus > Taphrorychus bicolor. Next base: position 48,738,580 of record OX638300.1, on the reverse strand, counting down.
CAATTAAAACCACTAAGTCAGTCTTTCCATTCCCCATTACTCCTCCCCACACACTTACACTTCCACCCCCAAATGGCACTCTGGCTTCCATATTTTCTTCCAGGTTTCGTTCATTCCGCCTTCTCCACATTAAAATACGTCCATCTGATGCATACAATGAAAATCTACATTCATCTGAAAACATGCAATTGTTCCACTCTGCTATTCACCAGTGCAAATGTTCTTCTGCCCAACGTCTTCGAGAAACTCGATGGATACGTTGAAGCATTGGACATGCGGCACGTCTTCTAGCATGTAGTCCTCGATCATGCAAACGATTTCTGACAGTGGAGGTGCATACGTTGGTCCCCGTTGTTGCTTGCACTCTTGCTTTTATTTTGCTGGCATTTAGAGTCCTTGTCCTCCTGACAGACAAATTAATTAGCCGATCTTCTCTAGGGGTCCTAACTTTTTTTATATTTTTAATTATATTTTAAATATTATAAATTTATATTTTTAACAAAAATTTATAATAAACTTTTGTGCGACCGCAACTCCCACGCATTTTATAAGCAGGAACACCATAATTTTGTCTTCTTTGAAGTGCCCGTTGAATCGTCGACTTAGATGTGTCTACTAAGTCAGCAATGTTGCTTAAACTCAGACCTCGCCGGCGCAACCTGTTTAAAATTATTACTTTTCTTATTCTACATTGCTAAAAGACCTCTAAAACTTACATCACAATATTTTCTAATTCTCTCTCACTTAGTAACGACATTTTTTAAATTAAGAAACCAAAAAAATTAATGTGACAGATAATTTAAATTTATGTCTCTGACATGTCATACTTTGTTTACTTCGTTTCCATGGTGATTATTATAGATACATTTTTGTGGGCTCACACATTATTAGCGTCTTCGGTCTCCATGTTGAACTAATATCCCTAATTCTTATTTATCCATTTAAATAAAAAAATGCACTCTGACGGCGAAACTTTCTTAAACGGGCGGCAATAAAAGCTCTCAATGTAAAATCTTTAAAATGCAAATCTACTGACACAATAAAAACAATTAAGTACATAATTTTGTAGATTTTAGTTTACCTTATAAAATTTTTGAATGGTAGGTATGGTAATGGTAATAATACTCGTATATTTTATTCGGAATCAAAAAAACAAAAATCCCCGTTACCAGATATTTATCAAACTTATGAAATGTCACTTCACTTAAAATTCTGAAGTCGCAGCAACTGAGCTGAGAAATAAAATGCTAACAAAAAAGATCGATACGGCAAAATTTTTCGTCATGTTTAGGGACCTGTATCTCGGAAATGCCACAGCCGAAATTCGTAACTCAAAGAGATTTTGGAAGATCGTTTCTTGTAGAATCAGGGAGTTTAATTTTAAACGTTAAAAGTTAAATGAGGTAAAAAAGAAGTGATTTTCTAAAGGATATACAGGGTAAAGAAAAAAACACTGTAAAATGGTTGCATTTCAACCCACTGCATTTGGTAGCTAGGGTAATTTTAGAACATTCGTTCCTCTGAGATTTGAGGGCAATTTTATTCCCGCAAAACACTGTAACTTATAAGAATGTGCAAACTTTTTGTAAACGCCCCGTAACTTCTCGTAGGCCAAAAAACAAAAAAAGCACCAAAAACGTTCCGACATATCAAGCTTGGATCTTTAATGTAATGACAATAACAGCCTTAAAGTAGGGCACGCCATGGCGTCGTTATTAACAAAATATTGATCAGTTTCTCAATAAATTTTTTGGAATTATTGTACAATGAGTCTATGCCACAGATCTGTAATTCATTTATATTCTAAAAATAATGTATCTCATTAAAATTGGCAGCGGCATTATCGCGATACAGGGCAACTGATAAGAAAACGCAAACTTTTTGAAAACCCCCCGTAATAATTTTTGTAGGCCAAAAAACCAAAAACTGCCGAATTTCTCGACCTATCGACCACGGTTATTAAATGTAATTAAAAGAAGAGCCTTAAAGTTAGGACACCCTCCATGACGGCTTTATTGACAAAATATTCATTAGTTTCTCAGTAAATTTTGTGCCATTCTGTAAAACATGGAAGGTTTATTAAACTTGAGTGGACGTCACTGATTTTACAATCATTTATCTTTTAGAGATAGTTTATTTCATTAAAATCGACAGCGGCATTCTCGCGATACAACTTATAAGAAAACGCAAACTTTTTGAAAAACCCCCTTAATTTTTTTTGTAGGCCAAAAAACAAAAAACTGCCAAAAACATCCCGAGATATCGACCATGGCTCTTAAATGTAATTACAATAAGAGCCTTAAAGTTAGAACATCCGCCATGACGTCCTTATTAACAAAATATTGATCAGTTTTTCAGTAAATTTTTTGCCATTTTTGTACAACGTGAAATAGAAAGGTTTTGTTAAACTTGAGTGTACGCCGCTGATTTTACAATCATTTGTCTTTTGGAGATAATTTACGTCATTAAAATCGGCAGCGGCATTCTCGCGATACAGGGCAACTTATAAGAAAACGCACACTTTTTGAAAAACCCCCGTATTTTTTTTTGTTGGCCAAAAAACTAAAAACTGCCAAAAACGTCCCGAGATATCGACCATGGTTCTTAAATGTAATTACAATAAGAGCCTTAAAGTTAGAACAACCGCCATGACGTCCTTATTAACAAAATATTGATCAGTTTCTCAGTAAATTTTTTGCCATTTTTGTACAACGTGGAATAGAAAGGTTTTGTTAAACTTGAGTGTACGCCGCTGATTTTACAATCATTTGTCTTTTGGAGATAATTTACGTCATTAAAATCGGCAGCGGCATTCTCGCGATTCAGGGCAACTTATAAGAAAACGTACACATTTTGATAAACCCCCGTAATTTCTCTTGTGGGCCATAAAACTAAAAAACGCCGAACATGTCCCGAGATATTAGTCAAGGTCCTCAAATCTCATAGGAACGAATGTTCTGAAGATACTCTAGCTACCAAATGCAGTGGGTTGAAATGCAACCATTTTGCAGTGCTTTTTTCTTTACCCTGTATATCATTTAGAAAATCACTTTGGTTTAAAACTAGCCTCCCTCCCTGATTCTAGAAGAAACGATCTTCCAAAGTCTCTTTAAGTTATGAATTTCGGCTAAGGCATTTCCGAGATACAGATCCCTAAACATGACGAAAAATTTTGCCGTATCGATCTTTTTTGTTAGCAGTTTAAATTAAACAGTTTAACTTGACGGACTGAACTGTATTCAACATTTGAAAACAAAGTAACAAACCAAGTAGCATGCCGACGTGAATTTCACTGGCGTCATAAGCACGAAGTTATATTCACGTAACGCACGACGTTATAATTTCATAACAGAATACATAACGTTATATTCACGTAATAACGACGTACTATTTACGGAACACGGATAGTTATATTCAATTCAGTCATTAAACGTCTTTTTGTATACGTCATTTTAAGCAGTTCAGGATAGATTCTGTTAACCAAAATATACTCAATAAGCAGTGCAGGCGAAAATAAATCTTTTAGTCCGAAAAAATAAGATATAACTGTTTGAAACATATCATCTATTGAACAAATTAAATTCAATATTTCTCTCTTATTTTTTTCTTAAATCAATAAGGAATATAATAATAGGTATTGGATGTGTTGTAATAGCATGAAACACCTTCATCAAAATACAACTTCTTCTTATTTATATAGACATTAGTAAATGTAGTAATTTTAAACCTAAACATGGAAAATATGTAGGACAAGTAATTACATACTTACTTTGTGCAGTGAAGTTAGTTCAGGTTAGTTCCTAAAAATAAACTTCTCTTCTCATTCAGAAAACCGACGAGTTTGCATTTTAAATGATAATGAGATAAGTTGTCAAACTGATAATGATTCAACGTCAAAACATTTTTGCTGCAGTGTTAAGTGGCGGCAACGAATACATGATTTTGCTTTGCTTGCCTTGGTTAATAAAATTATTATTATTAATGCAGTTTATGGACAAAAAACAATTAAATATGGTACATAATTCTTTTAAAGTATTATTACGGGATACAGGTTCCAATAATTTATCGTCAATTAACTACACACTTTCATTTACTTTTAACTATTACAACACGATTAAAACACAATTACTGTACTAACAATTCGCACTGTTCGCTCGCTCTCATCCATATAATCTTAGCAGTCGATAAGGCTTTCCTAGATGAGGCCTATGTCGATTTACATTTCAGGGATACGAATTTTGGTGTCAACTGGTATAGTAAACACTGCTGAATAAACCAAATTTTGAGCATCAAATTCTTCCGTGCTATTAGGTTTTCTCTGTAGAGGTGAACGAGTTCTGCCTGACTGGCATTCTTCAATTTGAGAATTTCGTTCATTGTACATAAAGAGACCTAGTAATTATAAGCAAAACAAAGCGTGATTTTGGTCAAGATCTCAGTGCATTTAATTAAAATATTATAAACGGTAACACGTGCTTCGCCCCATGGCACCATCAGACCTAAAATAACAAATAAAAACTCTGTTGAGTTCGCCAATTTAATTAAAGGCCTACATCTTCCTTAGAACACTATTTTAGCCTCTCTCGATGTCAAAAATTTGTTTCCCCGTATGCCACCTTCAGAATGCATTGGTTGAGGGACTCTTACACAAACAAAAAGTTTCACCCTTAATTATCAACGACCTCTTACTTCTCTTAAGAACTACTTTAGACTGGAACTTTTTTCAGTTCAATGGTAAATTTTTTCATCAGAGGTCGGGTTTAGCAATGGGGTCGCGCTTGTCTCCTTTTTTGAGCAAGGTTTTCATGCATTCATGCATAACTTGGAAAGGGAAATGGTAAATGGGAGGTTTGCGAGATATCTATTGTGTTACAAAAGATATGTTGATGATATCTTTATAATTTGGACGGGCGGTGAACAGTTGTTGAACGAGTTTCTTAATTACATTAATTCGCTCCACCACAGAATTACTTTCACTTTAGAAGTTGAAAAACAATACAAATTACCGTTTCTTGATTTATTGGTGATAAGAAACTCTAATAAAATTGATTTTGAAATTTACAGAAAACCGTCCTCTACTGACATTATCCAATATAGCTCGTGTTCTCCGCCCTCTCATAAGTTCGCAGTATTTAAGTCCTCGTTCTATAGATTGGTCAAGATACCCCTTGGTAATGAAGCCTTTCGCAAAGAATTATCCATAATCAGACAGTTGGCCTATTCGAATGATTTTTCCTTAAATTCAGTAATGAAAATATATTACAAGTTCGCTAATAGTCGCCTTATTTCTTATAATGTCATCCAGGAAAGGGTAAATCTCAACAATTTTAGGTCTCACGTTCTTTTGAGACATATCTTTACAGCTGAACAAGTTCTTCAAGAACTGTAATGTTTCTATAGGTTTCAGAGCGGCTAATACGCTTAAAAGTCATTTGGTTAGGTTAAAAGATCCAACTGACATATTCAGCAAATCCGGGGTGTCTGAGCTTTCGTGCCAAGATTGTTTAAGCGTTTATGTGGGTCATCAGGAAAGCGAATTGAAACCAGGATTAATGAACATATCAAAGAATTTAATAAATACAAAGATGCAGAAATCACCGAATCAAAATCTGCCTTTGCGACACACCTATTGACTGAAAACCCAATTTTACTTTCCCTGACAATGCCAAGGTTCTTCATAAATGTCCTATGGGCAAGAAGTTGGATTTGTTGGAAAAGATGGAAATCACGACAGCGATGAAAAGCCCCATTCTCACCTGTGTTAACGATGTTTTCAATTTTGAACCCAATTTAATTTTTAACAATATTAAATAATTTCCCGGGTCTTAAGCGCTATCTCTATTATACAGGGTGTCCCAGATAAAATAATATACATGGTGATTTCGTAAACGGTAAGAGATACAGTTTCAGTTAAATGAGGAAAAAGTTGTGCTGTTTCAAGCCCAATCAGATGCGATATTAACATCCACGATATCTACAAGGGTTTTCAAAATATCGGGTTAAATCTAAAAATTGGATTTTTAGAAAACCTGCAATAATCTCGCCATCTTGAATCCGATTTTAATAAAATTTGGTAGTTTTGGGTTATCTACTGTGACCAATCGATTGACGTTGACGATATTTTTCTAGACATTTTAGATTTTTTGCAACCATAGTCAGCTTTGTTATTTCTTATGTACGCCATATTGGATTAATATGTCATTAAATAGCACGTAAAAAGATCTTTTCAACCATGTGTAACAACCCTATCTTGATATGACCAAAGTGAAAACCAAAGGCTGCTAATCAATTATTTTGTTTTTTTTTTGTTCAAACAAGAAAGTCATATGTATAAAATTTTTGTTATTATGAAACTTAAATTGAAAAAAATAGGAACAACAATTATTTCTAACTTACAACGATAAATTAAATTAAACAAATAACAATCAACAATTCTTCTCCTTCTTCTTCTCATGCTATCCGTTAACGGATGTTTGCGACTACATTCTTCATTTCATCCCTGTTCCCAGCGGTGTGAATCAGTGTCTGTATGTTGTGAATTCCCGTCCAATGTCTAATATTCCGTAGCCAAGACATCTTTTTCCTTCCTACTCCTCTCCGACCCTCTATCTTACCCTCAATTATCAATTGCAAGTATTTATATTTTTCGTTCCTCATGACGTGCCCTAGGTATGCAGTTTTCCTCTTTTTGATGGTGGTGAACAACTCTCGCTCTTTGTTTACAGATGCTAGCACATCTTCATTTGTTATTCTTGCTGTCCAGGGTATTTTGAGGATTCTGCGGTACAACCACATCTCGAACGCTCCTAATTTGTTGATGGTGTTTACTTTGAGGGTCCAACCTTCCATCCCATAAAGAAGCACCGACCAGACGTAATCAACAATTAACCGAAATAAAATTAGTTAATAAAGTGTTCAAAAAGACCTCAATTTTCGTTAATACACAATGTACACCTCACAATCATAGCCAAACAAGCATTTTCGACAATTTGTCGTGGCATTTCTTGAATTGCTTGTCGAACGGCTGCTTCAAGTTCTTCCACTGTATTATGATTAGTGTAATACACTTTATCTTTTAGGTATCCCCATACACAGAAATCAAGGGGCATCAAATCAGGTGAGCGGGCAGGCCACGCAACAGGACCTTGATTTCCTACCAATTATCTCCATGGTCTTCATTTAGGTGATTAGAAATAAATGCAGAATTGTGTGCAGGGGCGCCATCTTGTTGGAACCACATGTTGGCTATATCATGAAGAGGCAACTCTTCGAAACTGGCTTCTACGTAATTTTCAAGAATTGCTAAATATCTTGGTCCTGTTAGGTTGTCATTAAAAATGTTAAATAAAACATGTCCATTGAAAATACCTATCCAAACATTAAATCCCCATCTTGTTTGATGGTGAACTTCGCGGTTTCTAAATGGATTTTCATCGGCCCAATAAATATTATTGTCTATTAAAGACACCACAATTAGTAAACTTGCTTTCGTCCGACCACAACACTTTTAAAGGAAATCTAGGAGATTCCTGGCATTTTCTGAGGAACCAGTTGCAAAATACTGACCGTCTGTCTAAGTCTCCTTCTCGAAGTCCCTGACTAATGTCCCCACGATATGGGCAGTATTTAAACTTTTTGAGAACTCGTTGGGCGGTAGTTTTAGACACTTAGCTTCGATTTGCCAAAGCGATGTGCGCGGATTTTCCAGGACACTTTGCAGTACTAAATTTTCGTCGCTATTTCTGTTTCTGTTGGGCTTGTTAAATGAGCCATACTTCAATAAATTATCTCGCAATCTACTGAAAGTCACCAAACCTGGTTGTCGTCTTTCTAAAAAGGGCTCATTGTACATTTCCCTCGCTCGTTCAGCATTTCTGTGGCACAATATGGAGCAATCATATAAATCTACCTTTTCTCTATTTGTAAATCTCTCCATCTTAAACTTATTGTTGAGTAAAGAGAGTTTATCACAAAAACGAAATTGTTTATTGTACTTTTTAACACTTGATTAACATAAACCTTAATAAAATAAACCAAAAAATAATTATTCAAAATGTCAAACCTATTACAATGATCAATAACTAACTAAAAGTTTAAAAGTGTTGACAGAGCGATGGCATCGCCATGACAACAATCCCGACGATTTGTTTTCACAGCCAACCAAGTGAAAAAATGTTTTTTTTTAATAAATTTAATTTTCCGCCATATCAAGATAGGCTTGTTATACATGGTTGAAAAGTTCTTTTTACGTGCTATGTAATGACGTATAAATCCAATATGGCGTCCATAAGAAATAACAATGTTGACTATGGTTGCAAAAAATCTAAAATGTCTAGAAAAATATCGTCAACGTCAATCGATTGGTCATAGTAGATAACCCAAAACTACCAAATTTTCTTAAAATCGGATTCAAGATGGCGAGATTATTGCAGGTTTTATAAAAAACCAATTTTTAGATTTAGCCCGATATTTTAAAAACCCCTGTAGATATCGTGGATGTTAATATCGCATCTGATTGGGCTTGAAACAACACAACTTTTTCCCTATTTAACTGAAACTGTATCTCTTACCGTTTACCAAATCCCCATGTATATCATTTATCTGGGACACCCTGTATAATTCCGTTATCATTCCAATTTGTTTATTTACTGTTACCAGTCGCCCTTCGTCCTCTCATTGGGAAGTATCGAATGGATAATTTTATAATGTGTGGCGTGTTTTCGGTGAGGTTTTTGAGTTTTGTCATTGTTATTAGGTTTTAATTATTTGTTATTTTAGGCCTGATGATGCCATAGGGCGAAACACACTTGTTACCGTTTATAATATTTTAATTAAATGTACTGAGACCGTGACCAAAATCACGCTTTGTTTTGTTTATAATTACTAGGTATCTTTGTGTAAAATGAACGAAATTCTCAAATAATTGAACTAACCTAACCAAAGAAAAAGCTGAACTGAACTAACCAAAAGAAAAGTAAAACTGAACTAACAGCCGTCAGCTAGTCAGCAGATCCCAGACTTATGTGCAGCAATCAACAGGCCTTCAAAGAGCCACTGCGACAAGGTCTAAAGGCGGCCCTCAGAACACAATTCCGACAAGAAACGAAGGGCAAAAAAATGAACTAACCAAACCTTGCTTATGTGCAGCAATTAACAAGCCTTTAAAGGGCAATAGCGGCCCTACCGACAAGGTCCAAAAGCGACCCTGACGGGCCGCTATAAAGAATGAGTAAAACTGAACTAACCAAACCAAAGGAAAAACATAACTGAACTAACCTAACCAAAGAAAAAAACAGAACAGAACTAAACAAAGGCGACGTAAAACTGATCTAAACATTCCCACCTAATACCGACCAGCACCGTCTATTTTCTGATATATTCCTAAATAAAGTCTTAAAAAATGTGAAGTCTGTGAGGTTCGATATTACTAGGACTTAAAATTACCAATTTAATTAATACGAAGGTGGATTAGCAGGTTGGGGACGAAATAACAACTTCATTGTTATTTCACTCGAAGTTAGGTCACTTCATTAAGGGCCTTGATAAAGACCGCAATATACGGTCGAAACGTCGGCGATTTGAAAATTGAATGAAGTTGTTATTTCGTCCCCAACGTGCTAATCCACCTTCGTACTATTGCTATTGGAACGCTAAACACTTGGAATTTAATTAATGTTTAGGTCGATTCCTGGCCTCACTGAACGTTTTGAAGTGTTCGTAATGAAGAAAGAAATTTGTAACGCGTACACGGAGTTGAACGATCCCGTTGAGCAACGACTTAGATTCGAGCAGCAGGCAGCGGATAAAGCCGCAGGCGACGACGAAGCTCAACTCGTCGACGAGAATTTCTGCACGGCGTTGGAGTACGGGCTGCCTCCTACTGGAGGCTGGGGATTGGGCATCGACCGGTTGACCATGTTTTTGACGGACAACAATAATATCAAGGTGAGTTGGTTAGATTGAGAAATAAAAAAAAAACGTCGCGCTTACCCAATGGTTTTGCATCAGGAGGTGCTGCTATTTCCCGCAATGAAGCCAGACGATCCCAATAGAAACAAGGAAGATAAGGAAAATGGTGAGGGGGAAAGTAATTGATATTCTTACTCCAGTGTGTTTATTTATTTTCTTGTGTAAAACCAATAAACAGAAATGGTGCTTACGGCGGTTTGTTTGGGTTTTTATGAATAATATTCTATTAGAGGGTAGTCCTGGACAAAGTTGTTGGGACCCTGAAAACATGTGGCAACTGTGATGCTTAATAACTTTTAAACCTCTTTTCCGATCTTATTGAATGTTTTAGATATAAAGCTTTTCAATAAGTTTTTCCATTCCATTTCAACAGTTGGCCATGGAAATCTGATGCTGAGCTTACTCTCTGAATAAAATTTGAACGTTGTCAGTGTTTTTTCTTATATTTACAATATATAAAGTTAGAAAATACGGTCGTTACAAAAGATGTGGAAAAACTTACTAAAAATAAAAGCATCGTGGAAAATATATTAAATGGTTCTACCGTTTCATTTATGTATATTTAATCTCAACCTCAAGAAACTGCCTTAATGAATAATGCAAATAAGCAAGTTTTCTTTACTTATTTTGTTTAAAAAAAAACTCTGGTAAAAGAAGAAACTAAAATCGGAAAAAAAATAGTCCAACAGTTCTTTCTGACGTTTCGTCTCTACACCTGCGGCAGACGTCATCAAAGGCGATGAGGCAATGGGGGAAATGATCTTCCGTGTTTCCCGACGTTGACTGATTCGACTGCGGTGAGCTCCATGATATTTATTCCCTCGCCGCCCCGTTGCAGTGGAAGGTCTGGGGGTAGTAGTGGCTCGGAGTTTCGGCGTTTCGGCGCACAATGGCCTCTCTCGTTAGTCTCGGATGGAAACGGTGCGAATAATATGAGATACCCATCTCGTTGAAAAGGATGTCGTGACCTTCGGAGAGAGTGTGCTCTGCTACTGCTGACTTTTGTGTTTGTCCCAGCCTGCAATTCCTCTTGTGTTCCGTGTTCCTCGTGTTGACACTGCGTTTTGTGGAGTGAATGTATCCTGAGCCACAGCTGCATGGAATTAGGTAAACTTCTGGTGCCGATAGGAGATCTCTGCGGTCTGTGGCCTATCTCAAGCTCTGTTGTATTGTACCAGTTGGTTTAAAGATAGTTTTAACCATTGACAATGGAGTAAATAAATAGACGCCGCGAGTTAATCATAAATTGGCATTTGTTTACTTGGCATGATATACAAACCGCATACTTGGAGGCTTGCGGGTTGTTCAGGTAGAGGGAAAGCAGAAAATGGCCAATATTGCTAAAAACAATATGGCGCAATTTGAATCTCCAAGGGCTTACCTCCATATGACAAGCACACATAGGCGTATTATTTTTCAAGGAAACAAGTATACATATCTTTACGATTATGGGATGCAGACCAAAACATTCAAAATATTTTTATATTTAAATGATTTTTGTTACATACCTACTATACCCATTTATTACATTTTATTAGATTAAAGATTAATAATAGAATAAAACTACAAACGACGCTAATGGCTAACGGCTAAGAGCCGAGTAACAATATAACCACAAAACACAAATGAGCTTACCAGTGAAAACATAATTTCCTAGATTTATTTTTATAATCCAAAGTTTTACACGCAAAACATTGTCTCACCATGGCTAACAAACAAATTAAAACACAGAAACGATTGCTAAAAGCGAAAAAGTCGGCGAAAAACTCTTAAAACATTCAGGAAACCAGAAAAAAAAATCCATGAAATAATTGTCATAAACTGACATAACCACGTGTCAGGATTCTGCAATGTTGCCGATTGTGACAACTTGGCCATCTTAAACGTATTTTTTTCTTTTATCGTCAGAAGTGTTCTATTAATCACCATTCAAGAATTATTTGGACAGCAATAGATATTATAGTACTCTCGTGGTGTAAGGATTCGCAAGATATCATCCAAAAAAAGGATGTGCCAATTTACTAGCAAAATAATCCTGGCAACACTGTATGGAGGGTTTGTTTATCACGCCAATATTGAAAAATGTAAATAAAGACCTCTACCTTGATAAGTCCTCTAAGGTTTTAACAGTGGGCGTGCTTTTTAGTAGTTTGCCGATGGGCGAAGTGATCTCCCGTGCTTCCTGATGTTGACTGATTCAACTGTGGTAAGCTGTGTGGCATTTATTCCCCCACCGCCTTGCTGCAGTGGAGGGATGGGGATAGGGTAGCGCGAGATTTCGGCGCACCTGAAGTTGCCATGCCCTTTCTTCAGAATGAAGTCCTAAATAAAGAAGGAAGGTCTATACAGGGTGTCCAGCTAAAAATGACGTACATGGGGATATTGGAAACCGTTGAAGATGCAAGGTCGCTTAAATGGAAGAAAAGTTGCGTTTTGGTCTGCTGAAAAATAATCCGAGTCAATGATATTTTAAATCGATATCGTTCCGATAATACAGGGTGAAAGCCAAGAAAGTGCATTTTCGAAAAACCTTAATAGTTTACTTATTACAAGAGCTGCGGTCATGAAAATTTCAGATTCTTCTTGATCTCAGCTTCTCCTTCGGAGGTTGCTGATCATCATGGCTATTCTAATTTTAGAGGTAGCTGTCCAAAATAGTTCGACAGATGAGAGGTCAAACCAGTCTCGCAGGTTACGTGGCCTGTAATTCTACGTCGACCGACGCTTCTGCGTCCCACGATCTTCCCCTGCATGATGAGCTGCAGAATTTCGTATTTTGAATTACGCATAACATGCCCAAGAAACTCTAGTTTTCTTCTCTTAATTGTGAAAATAATTTCCATTTGCTTATCCATTCTTTCCAGAAATTGTGCGTTCGTAATGCGGTCCATCCAGGAGCTCTTTAACATTCAGTGGTACACCCACCACTCAAACGATTCCAGTCTCTTCGATGTTTCCTTGTTCAGTTTCCATCCTTCAAGACCATATAGTAACACTGGAAAGGCGTAACACCGCACCATTCTCACTCTCAAAGTCAAATGTAGATCTCGGGCTATCAGCAGTTTTCTCAGTTTCATAAATGTTGTCTTCGCTTGCTCAATTCTTGACAAGATTTCTTGTTTGTGTGCAACATTTTCATTTTTGATAGTTCCTAGGTCTTTGAAGTGATGGACTTGCTCAACCGTCTTATTGCGTATAGTCAGCTGACCACTGATGTTCCTTTTGGATATTATTAGCATTTTGGTTTTATTGATATTAATATTTAGCCCATAATCTTCACTAACTACTGTTACTTTGTCTACCAATCTCTGCAGATCCTTAGGCAGCTTGCTATTACAGCGGTATCGTCAGCGTACCTGATTTTTGTTGACGGTTGTGCCATTGATTGCTATACCCGCCAGCTCCTCTTCCAATGTCTCCCGAAAAACAAACTCCGAGTAAATATTAAATAGCGTAGGAGAGAGAACACACCCCTGTCTGACTCCCTTCCGTATACTAATTTGTTATATATATAATTAGTTAATAGTTGTTCTGTCAAAGCATTGTCATATTTCACTCTAGAAGTTTTTCTCTAGTAGAAATATATTTTATATTATTCGGACATTGTGGTAATCAATGCCAAGTACTTGGAGTATATCCAGAAGCTTTTCATTCTTGACATTCTCGAATGCCTTACTATAATCTATGAAGCATACGTAAAGGTCTTGGTTTACATGTAGGCATCTCTGAGACAAGACATTCAAAGCAAAGATGGCCTCTCTCTTGCCCATTCCGTTGCGGAATCCAAATTGTGTGTCTGATGTTTCAGCCTCACATTTTTTCTATATTCTAGTATGTATAATTTTTATAAAGATCTTCACAACCTGACTCATTAAACTTATTAGTCTGTGATCATCACGGTTTGACGCTCGAGATTTTTTCGGGATAGGAACAAAGGTGGAAAGCAGCCGTTCTTTGGGAATTACTCCTGATGTATAAATGCTATTGAATAGATCCACTATGACACTGATTGAACGCTCATGCAGCAGTTTCAAAGTGCACCTCATCTGGCTCTACTGCTTTACCGGATTTTGAGGTTTTGATGGCATACTCTACTTCTTCCTTCGTTATTTCTGGAGCGCTCTCTGATATAGTTATGTCATATGTCTCCGTTCTTTGCTCATCAAACAGTTGAGTTATATATTCCTGCCACAGTCTTAGTCTGGCTGCTAAACCATGTCTTTATGTTCGGCCAAGAAAAGTACTTAAAAATAACAAAATTAAGATTTCATCGAAAGTGGCTTGGATATTCCTATTAAAATTTTGGCATAGTGTGCTTAGATTGGTCATTTGTTATTATCCAACTGTCAGAGCATAGTCTTTATTGATCATATTAAGTGTCTGCAGCTAAAAAAAATGTGAGCTTTAAAATGAATAACGTTTCAAATAGTGAGAAATATACCTATATGACTAGTTGCAGTGTTTTATTCTGTGTCGCAGAAATGATGCGAATGCTGAATAAATGTATTTTAATAAATACCCACAAAGATCACAACCTGACAGAGCTATGTTAAGACGTCTCCAAGACAATCTGATTAATTACGGGAGCTTTTGCTAAGATAAGTTAAGAGGGATAAGCAAAAAGGAGCCTCCAGACGAAGATAAAGAAAATTCGGTATTTCTAAGAGTGATCGAAACACCTCCTCATACCTCTTTGGCGGAAGAATGGAATTTTGTCAATGGTTTATTCAAAAAACTAACGAAATACCTAATTTTACCTTGAAAGTTCTCTGGTCTGATGAGAGCCGATTTACCAACTGTAGACTATTAAATCGTAAGAATACGGTTTACTGGTCCTATGCAAATCCACGGCAAATTAGATGGCGATTTAATGGGTGACTAGGACACGCATGTGATTGGGCCGTACTTTTTAATGAGAACTTAAGTTGTTAAGCTGTTAAAAGAAGCCGTTAACGGACTTACTCCGCAAAGAGTAAGAAACTCTTGTGAAGCCGTCCTGGGTCGAGCTATGTTGTGTGCGCGAGAGAACGGTGGTTTATTTGAACACTTAATTTAAATCTAAAATAGGTAAAGCTCGCGACAGTAATAAAACTCCCCATCGATTATATGTACACTATTTTATTTTCAACCAGGGTTGGACAAAATTTTATTTTTCTACGAAAGTCCAATAATAACGCATTTTACGCTTTCATTAGGCAAACAAAAACCCAACCTTTTCTGAGGATCAGAATGTAAGTTTACTTTTATGAGCGTTGCCCAGGGGAGCAAGCGAAATAGTATATTACGTTACCGCCGACGTGGGAAGTCGTTCATTACTGTCGAGAGATTTGATAGTTTATCGAGACGCGCAGCGTCGAGATGAACTATAAAATCTCGAGACGGTATGGAAACTTCCTACCGAGGTGTTAATTATATAAAGATATTAAATTTTAGGGGCCAAGAAATAAGCATGGAAAATTAGGGTTGAAAGGGAGGTAGGTAATAAGCCATTACCGCTCTTGGGTGGTAATGAATACCCATTACCTACGCCTAATTTAGAGGTAGGTAATAGGTAATTTCCCACCCTCCTATGACGTTTGTAATGATAGCATTACATATATGGTTGTAAATAAAAATCTTTTATTATGTGAAACGAGATTATTATATGAAACGAGAAGGAACTGAGAAAGTGTCACATTACTGGTCACGTCCTAGACCAGTAATGTGACACTTTGAAGATTTTAAAAAAGGCAATATTATCCTAATTACATATGTGGTTGATAATAAAAGTACATACTATTTAAATTTTAATAGAAAGGATTATTTTAACGTATTGTAGAAAAAGGATTGTATGGCATTCATAATGAAAGTTTTTAAGGCTTTTAAGGAATTAGAATCATCTCAGAATGCTCACAGGAATGCTTTAAAATTGCATTTTTAACACTTACATCGTAAAGAACTATTTTCCACAAATGCAATATTAACACATTTTTTGCTTTGAAATGATAAAAAAAAAGTTATTTATTTTTTTTTGATGAGATTAACGCGCCTTGACAGAAGAGAAGAAATCAGCGATTCATAATCGTATACTGTTTCATAAGGAGTTAAAGCGTCACTTTTTTGGCGAAGCTGTGCACTGTGCCGGACGAGCATATATATACGTCATTCACTTATTTTTGGCTTCTCGTTACCTTTGAAACCTTCATTTTTTTTATACCTATCTCTGTTCGGCACATGTTGAGAAGATGCGATAAAAATGTCAAAGTCAGATTTCCAACGCCTACTTGACGGTAATAATAAATGAATGATTTATAGAGAGCATGAGGACACGGGCCACCCAGAAAAGTCACTTTACCTCCCATTAAAACATATTATTTTTTCTCCAAGTCTTTGAATTATATATAGTTTTAATGAGTACTCATAGATTTGTAGATATGGCAAGCAGCAGGTACAAACTATTGAATTTTAAGTAGATAATAGTATGTTATTAAACGAGCTTTTTATGATAGCCATTATTCCCTTATGGGGACATTTGCGTCACGAGCCGCAGGCGAGGGGCGCAAGTCTCCCGTGGGAATAATGGCCATAAAAAGCGAGTATAATACTATACTTTGTCCACGGCCATTGTCTAATAATTACAAATTATAAAATCTATAAGAAGTGTAAATAAAATTATTGAAATGTCAAAGTTACACTCGCGTTTGACTGCAAAACCGGTGCCACCAGTGCATAATTTGATATTGCGTTGTTGCCTACTCCTGGTTGCCAAGGCAACATATATATGATATTATTCCCGCTGTTTCAACTCATATATCCCTCTGACGCTATATGAGCCCTATTTAACTTTTGCCAACAAGCTGAATATCAGTATATTATTAAGTGGTCGTGGACAAAAGAAATTAAAAGTAATCATAATTACCTAAACCGTATTTTCCCAAATTAAAAACAAAATTTGAAAGTCATTATTATTTACAGCAAGCTGCGACTTCAAAACGAATTTGTTTCATGTTGTTATTTATTCTGATATTATTCTTGGCTTTTTACACACTGTGATAATGAAATTTTCTAGCACCATACATTGTGGGTAGAGGGCTAAACGGACCTATATATGTTCATATAATCTTTTCTTCTCAAAATCATGCATTGAATCTCTACCTTAAACATAGACATATTCTGAGCACACTGTATATGAAGGTGGCATAAATACTTACAAAAAAAGTAAAGTTGTTTTTGTCAAGCGGACTAAAAGTACGTCATTTGTTTTCTTACACTTGCTTCATACGCACACCTAAAGTGGGAAAGTAGGCTTTCTAATCCTGAGACCAAAAAAGTAGCAAAAAAGTCCTAGGCAGTAAAAGTAAAGTCAAAAGTCACCGCTACTGTCATGGTGGCGCATATATAAACGATTTTCATTCACCAAAATTATTCGAACACCAGATGACACCAAATAGACCGATCTGAGTGTATTGCCACCTTTACATTCTTATTGAAAAAACAAAGGATGGGAATACTCTCGGAGAGCTCGAGAGCACCACTCGAAACCGTTATTAATCGAAATCGCATATGTTCTCGAATTCTGTTAAATGTCATTGGTTGTTAATTCTGTTAAATGTCATGCGCGTCATCATATTTTTCTGTCAATGTGATTTTTATTAATTTGGTATTGATAATATGCTACAAATTTTTAGTTTACCATAATTTACCTAAACCATCTAAACCAGTGGTTATGATTTAATACCATTAAAGTCATTATTGAACATTGAAAAACACTGTTATAACACATTCTATTTATTTTACAAATAATATCACCACTAATTGGGTACACTCTGAAATAGACTTCTTATTTCCTGCATGCTTGAAAAAAAAATAGAATATGTTACTAGGAGTAAAAGGTCTTGTGCTTCGCCCGGTTGCAGGTCTCAGCTTAGCTTCGGCCGTCAATCTCTGGGCTCAGCACGAAAAGACCTACTTTTACTCCTATAGTGACTACTATTATTGGACGCGGAAGCAAATCTTCGAAAACGAATAGGTAGGTACATCGCCATCATCAGTCACCAAAATTAAAATATTTAAATATCACAGAGAAAAAAAAGAAAAAAATTGACATTAGTATGTTGTAGAGAGCATAAGTCGCTACAACGTGCCAGCCATTTTCAATTATCTCTTCAAATAAGTCCAGATAAAAATTCAAACAATTTTTTAAAAATTCCAATTTTCATATCATATGTAAAATGATGATAATGTATTGCGTCCTCTCAATTTACAGATGTAATGGTTTTGCAGGTTTAGGACAAATAAAACTCCCTTGTCGTTTGAATAAAGGCCGACGTTTCGACGTTTAATTCACGCCTTCTTCAGGGCTATACTCGGCGACAAAGGATGACGTCAATAAACAAAATTACATCCATGATGCAACTCACACATTACGCACGCCAAGCACGGGTCCACACAAAATCATCCAAAGTAAAAACATCCAAAATAAAAACGTCCAAATTAATTCAGTCCACTGATGATTTTGTCCAAAATAAAAACATCCTGTTATGCAAACTGACCTCTCTGTTTGCATATGAGTTAATGTGTGGAAACGTGGCAACTCTGTAAGCCATCTTTCGAAGCTTTTAAGCTTTAATCTTATGGAAGTTTTTTCTATTTTTCGGTTTTCTAAATAAACCAGACCAATGAGGCCCTAAATGCACATGTGTTTGCAATATTTTTTATTTTTGTCAAGAGCATTTCTTTTGTTAGTGTTGGACAGGCACTTTCACAATTTCTTGGGAATTCCGGCCATAAAATATGGTACCCAACAATTGCCTTTCTTCGGTATCGGCAAAGGCGCCCTTTTAATGGTTTATGGCCCTTGAAAGAATTTCAGACCTGTACGTGACCCGAACAATAGTTTGGTAATTAAAGCGTTTTTGCGAATATCGTTAATTGAAATTAAAATCTTATTATCTCATCAGATAAAGCTTTTAATTTTATATCTTTTGAATCTAGATTCGAGCAATTTATGTCTTAATTGACTGGGCCAGGAAATTAACGGTCAATTTAAATTGAAAGCTTTAAGTGTCAATTAAACTATGTCATGTGAGGTGTCATTTTAAAGAGCATAATTTATTCTATTTAATGATCACATTTTCAATTTTCTTTTTCCAGCACATTTTCCAGAAAAGCTCATTTTCTGAATTTATGCCCGCGCTGTCTGAACCGCCATATAATCGCCACTGGTCAGGGTGGTATTGATTTTTTCGGCAGTACCCTTTCGGGGTCGAGAGGTACCGAGGGGGTGGCGAAAAGGATGATCTTCGACACTCGAAAGAAGAAGACGCGTTTTGAACTCAATAGAGTTACGATCTAAAAGCGACGATTAACCGGGAAGACAAAAAAGTTCGAATTTTACCGCGAGAAAAGTCCTTGGCTCCGCCGTTCTGATTATCGCCAATTCGTAATTTTTTTTCCCTTTGTGAATCCCGTTTTTATGTCCGCCGCGCTAATTATTTGTATTTTTAATTAGTGTCAAAACCATTAATTCGGCTATTGCTCGCCTACGAAAAGTTTCGTGGAGTGTTTTTCGGTTGTGCCATCTAGTGTCAACCCACCTCTGCCCTTTTCCTGAATAGGCCATTTTCTTGCAGATAGCGGATACTTTGCAGACGCAGGAGACTACCGGCAATTAAGTATTTGTAGAGTAGTTGTAGAAGTTGAAACTTTTAGTATATTATAGTAGTGTTGTGCTCTCCATAATATCGAGGATCCCAGCTATTGGCAGAATCCCTTTCTCTTCTACACTGCGTCGTTAGTTTAGTTTTCTTTGTTGTGTTTTTCCAAGCTAGTAAGAAATCGTGTACCCGTCAAGCACGTTTCTGGGGACCACTGAGCTTGTTGCAATAAGTTCACGTCCGCCGCTATTTTATTTCAGATTCTGGAGAAAACTAAGAATTGTCTTTTTAATTTTTTTTTCCTTTCTTGATTACGATTCAATTAGTTTTTTTTTTTTTTTGGCTTTTTGCAGGTTTTTGTCTTACACCATAAAACCTTGCTGGCACCTCTAAAACAATAAAATTTTATATTAGTTAAATTAGCGACCTAAAAGACAATAGATCCTTTCCAAGAGTTGGGTCCCCCTTGCAGCGTGGTAAAAGAGATTTGGCGCAAGAAGATACATTGGACTTAGAACATCCACGTAGTCGAATCTCCTCCGCAGACACGGCGGCAACACGGCAGCAGCCGCGAACACAGCCGCCCCCACGCAACGACCACCGATTAAACGGATTAATACGGATTATTATCATTATCGGCTGGGGGGACACTGCGCGACAATCCACTGAAATTCCATCCAAACCAATAACATCCAAAATTTTTCGATCCACCGTATTTTCATCCAACGAAAAATCATCCAAAGTGTCCTTAAATGACCTTCAAACAGGGAGTGCTTACAGACTACTTTCCGGTATTTTAATATTTTGAGTGTTGTCTGTCGACTATGTTTATTGTTATAAAAAAATATAACCTAATTTAAAAATAAAGGGATTTTCCATTTATGTAGAAATTGTTCATCTTTAATTTTTAATATTTCAGTTTTTCTTACAATTTTAGCATTAGTTGCTATATTTTCCAATATTACAAGATTTAACACACGTCAGTGACAATATTCCTTAGTTTTATGAAGTGCTGTGTTACAATGATTCCAAAAATTGATGATCCTTTCCATGTATACAAAAGCGTTAAAAGCAGTTCATAAATCATAAATTTCAAATCTTTCCCGGAAAAGTCAACAAGGCTCCTGTGGCTGTTACTTGTAAACAGGCATCTGCATATGCAGATATGCTTTTTCCACTATAAGCCAGATGCGAGGCCAGCTAATTATAAAGAAGGTAAAACATATAAATATATACATAGTGTTTATTAACACACATTTTATTACTAGTTTGGTTACTTTTTAAGGCCCCAATATGATATGAAAAGGAGTATTAGATGGCACCGTCTAAAACATGATGCTGTACCATCATGCAATTTTAGCTCAAACTGTTCCAAATGCAAAATGGTGAATTCACAAGCCACTTGAGAACTTCAAGCAAAGAAAAGAAACCTAAAAAAATTGAAGCTGTCAGTGAGTGCAATTATGTACCTATAAGTTTTATCAAAAAACTCCTAATAAGCATTAATAACAGGGTTATTGATTATAAAAATTATCATCAATTTATAGGATATTCAATTCATTAGTATGCAGCCTGAAACACAACCTCCATCAGACCTCAATATCAGTCATCCAATTGGTGATGAAAAAAAGGAAAATTTTCGCATGAGGGCCATTGTGAAGTTGGGTGAGAGGTCTTCTAGAGACGTAGCAGTGCAAGTAAATACCCCAAAGATTAAAAAACTTTGCAATTTAAATGATCCAGATTCAAAGTTAAATAGTTACATTTTAGACATACATTGACAGACATTTATTTCAAGAAATGTGAAATATTCTTCTAGGGACAATCTCATATAATAGTGAAGACAAGGACAATGAAGATGTTCAGGCTAAAGCATACACAAACAGGGATACTTTTTTAAATTTTCGTATTTATATGACTTCAGTTTTTAATTCAATTGTGAATTGAAGAAGCTAAGCTGTGAAATTAAAAGTGATGTTATATTTTTATCTGTCCTATTTTTTAAAAGTGGAGGAATAAAGCGCGCCCACTTTTAATTTGAATCGCAAATTTATTTTATGATTGCTTGTTGAATAGTTGTAAAGTTGTAATATTAAATTATATTATTCAATAAACTTTTCATAATACCAAACCCGATTTATTCGTAATTATAATTATATTAAGACTTTAGCGTTATTTTACATAAAAGGGCGCAGATGTTTTGTGAATAATTGGAAAAGTTTTTTGTACGTTCATTAAAGATCAGTATCTTGGTGGGTCACGTAGGTGAATTTTTATCACCAAATATATTCACGTCATAGGTGATTTTCTGGTCGACTGGATATGGTCTAGGGGTCCTTAACTTTAGATTTACCTAAATTTGCTTGGCGCAAATAGGGGTAAGAAATTCGTTGATGTAATGTTGACATTAATTTTGATACCAATGTGTTTCTTATGGACGTCAAATATAGGTACGAAGGTCGGGTTTTAGGTGAAGCTATGATTATACAAAAGGGCCTTCTTAAACGTCCATGATAGACTGCATGGAGGTGTCTGGAAGGACTCAACAAATGGCGAAGGTATGTCCTTAAAAGTGGCACCGTTTTTGGCCGGAAATGCGCTATGTTTAAGAGTACGCTGACGTAATATTGTCGTCAAAGCACAGCAATTAGCAAATCACCATTCCGAATCATTTGAGGTAAGACGTTGACTGACGTCATTTCCGGCGGAAATGGCAGCTATTTTTCAGAGTACCGCAGCTAAAAAAGTGTGCCAAAACTGTAAAACAGGAGGGGGACTCCAGATGTAATATAGTAGCTCGTTGATAGACTGTGATATAAAATAACGAAGAACATAAGATATGGGTACTGTGAACATATTTGTCATGCAATAATCCAATTAATTTTTTTTATGTAGCGCTATTTTTTCGGGTTTACATCACAAAAGGTCAAAAAAATCAACAAAACGTTCCAACTGCTTTCAAGTAACACTACGAAATATTTACAGGAACCACTGTTGAAACAGTCGATGTCTAAATAACATACTTATACCACATTTATACAGACAACAAAGATATTTTAAAAGTGGAAAAAGTAGGCTGAAAGGCTTCAGCCTACTTTTTTTTAATTAAAATTATTATTCTTCTGTCCGCTGAAGCCACAAATATCACTTGTAAGCCTTAAAATGTATTAGTATTGTTAAGGCGAGCAAAGGATCTAGAACCTTAGCGTCTCGCGGCTGTCCGGGCGCTTCAGCATGGAACTGTCACGAGTGATTTATTGCTCTGTTGCTCTCTTTATTTAGAAAGTCCTTGTTTGCGACTTTTATTTTATGTGTCTCGTATTAATTACTTTTCTTCTAAGATATTCTAGGCTTTTCTGTATTTTTCAGTCGTCTTATTTTAATCGAGCTATAAGTAAGCTAAAGCACCAAACCATATTAGAAGGCTATAAAGTGTTAAGTAGTGAGTTATTTAGTAGTCGAATTGTACCTGTGTGTAATTGTGGGATAAATAAATAGTGTTTTCGTATTAAATCGTTACACTGGAATTATTGAACCCTGAGTTCGCAACAGTATACGGGGTGTTCATTATAAAATTTCATCTAGCAGGCTATGAAATTTTGACAGAAAAGGATGACATAATCAAAATAAATGGACTTTTGTTTTTCCATCCCTTTCACAGCCAACTAGATGAAATTTTATAATGAACAAAGCGTACTTCGACCGAAGGCGTTATGTCTTATAATGCTCATGGTGTCTTCAACGTTTAATGTCTGACTTCTTGTACTTAAAAAAAGTTAGATTTTATATATTATGATTTGATTTATCGTGGCAACACACAACAATGATTATTTTGATTTATAAATGATTTACTTATCAAATTACTGTCAATTTAAATTCATAATGCCCAAGGGCGTGATACACCCTAGAGCATTATTTTTAATAGAAATGACTTTGATAGAAGTAAATTATATAAACCGGTCGGACATTAACGTTACTTTGGTCCGCAACGCAAAACCTCTTAAAACGTTCTTGGTTACTCTATTAATCGTTACTTAAAAAGTAACACTTTATCTTAAAGCAAGGGTTACTTTGAAGTAATTCGTTAGGTACTATAAAACAACGTGTTACTTTTATAGTAAAGCGTTAATTTTGGAGTACCACTCTGAGAGCAGGTACTGTCATCTTTAAATCTTGATATAGTCGATGCGAATTCACAATCTTACCATAAGTAGTTCGAAGGCATAGGTTTAATAACTGCAATAAACAGGATGGCTATTATATTCACATATACCTATCTAATTATATTAGGTTTATTCAAACACGCCAGAAAACCGTTCCAGAATCGTTAGAAAATCATTCTGGCCAACATTCTAGTAAAAATTCCAAATCGAAATTAGCAATTTACGTACTCAGAGAAATTCCAGAACCTTAGGTATAAGGTTTGTTCTAACCCAACAAGGAACCGTCGCAAGATCCTTGCAGAACCACTATGGACAACCACATTGGTTCTCTCAATTTAAAATTTATATTAGTGGATCGAACAAAATGATTTTTGAACCGTTCCGGAACGGTTTCTTGGTTGGTTGGAACAAACCTATTAGATCAACCCCGTTTTCAGAAAATGTAGATGGCCCACTACGAGTTCCTCTGTTGGAGGGAGAGACAGAGCCTTTGACCGAAGACGACCCACTCCTCACATCATGTGGATCTTGTAAAGTAAACAAGAAGGCGTATTCATTAAATTGTGGTCATTTGTTGTGTGGTCATTGTGCGGGCTATTTCTATAATAGGTTTGATAAATGAGACACCCTGCGTATAATGCTTATTTCGACATGGGTGTCTTGTAACTAAAATCATCTACATATGTACCTACAATGCTTTCTTTTTGTTTTGTGAATAAAAACACCCAACTTTAGTTTCAAATTTTGGTACCTTCTATGTAGGATCCCCACAAATTATATTAAAAATAGGGACAAGATCTTATTCGGGCGATGTTTTTTCCCATGAGAACAATTCGTCGATAAAATGGCGAAGGCCAAGTTACGCCCTTATTTTTAAATGCTCGAATCTGGCAATCCAAAAGTTTTGATCTGTCCTAGAAATACATTTTTGATTGTTATAACCTCTGGCAATAAGAAATGTGCAGTTATTAGACGCGTATACATCTTGTACAGTGTGGCCCATGCAAAAGCGGGACACCCCCAGAACTTTTTTATTTAGTGTTTGATTTTGACAAACTTTTTTTTGGATTGTAAGGCGTGAAAAACTGTAGTTTAGGGCAAAGTATCACATTTTTATTACAAAAACCAAGGCCTACTAGATAATTTTTATGGTCGAAAATTCAAGGAAACTTATTAATCAATTTTTTTACAAACAATCTGAGTACACCACTGGATTAAGCGCCCTTTCAAATGGACAGGTACCAAATTTCATTAAAACATTTTGCTTGGTAAGATTTCTATGGCAAAATAAAAAACTATGATCTTTTTAATATTTATTTCATTTTATGAAACAAGTCATGTAATGAAATGTCAAAAATAACTGACAAGATCAAAAATGTACTAATCATTAGTTCTCTCATGTCAGAGTCAGAGTGTAAGAGACAAAATGGAAGTTGTGCGTCTTGTGGGCGACAATTTTCTTTCGGCAAGAGATGCGGCCAGACAATTTCAGACAGACATCCCGATAGATCTGCAGTGAGCAGTAGTACTGTACACCGCATAAATAAAGTTTTCAACGAAACAGGACAGTGTAACAAGGCATATTCTCAAAAATGAAAATAATCCACTTCGAGATATGAGATACCCAGCGAATATTGGAATACTTTCACAAATAGTTCTAATTCAAGCTTGAGAACGGCAAGTCTAGACTTAAATGTCCCTAAAGAATCTATTAGAAGGTGCCTTGTAAGAAGTAAGATAAAGCCATTTAAGCCTAAATTTTTGCATACTCTTGAACTGGGAGATGAGGAGAGAAGAATGGAATTCTGTTTGTGGGCGCAAGGAGAATATCTGGAAAATAGGAACTTTTTAAAACAAATTTTGTACAGTGATGAAGCCACATTTACAACAAATAGGGTGGTGTCGTCTCAAAATTCACTCTATTGGTCGTCTGAAAATTCTGAGTGGGTCATAAACGCAAAGAGACAGTATTCACATAAAGTAAATGTATGGTGCGGGATACTTGATAATAGAATTATTGGCCCTTTTTTCTTTGAGGGTAATTTAAATTGACATCGGTTTTTGACCTTTCTAAGGAATGAATTTTGGGACGCAGTGCATGAGTTACCATTTCTTATTCGCCCGAAGGTGATATTTCAATTAGATGGATTTTCCGTACACAACGCAGTAGTGGTGACGGAATGGTTGAACGAAAATTTTGAGAATTGGTGGATAGAACGAAATAGTCCTTTTATTGAATGGCCGCCAAGGTCACCGGACTTGAAACTACTGGACTTTTGTTTGGGTATCATTAAGCAAAAAGTTTATAAATCAAGGCCACAGTCGGTATAAGAACTACGTGCTAGCAGGATAACAGAAGCATGTGCAAATGTTACTCCAGAACAACTGGGAAATGTCACCTCGAAGATACGAAAAAGATATGATAAATGTATTGCAATACACGGGGGTTTGGTGGAAGCAACCAGAATTTGATTCTTCATAGCATTGTATTGGCGAGTTGTCGAATATTTTTATTAGTAAAAGTTATTTTTGTCATTTCATTCCATGGCTTGCTTTATAAAATGAAATAAATTTCATAAAAAGAAGATAATTTTTAATTTTGCTGTAGAAACCTTACCAACCAAAATGTCTCAAATAAAATAGCGGCGGACGTGAACTTTTCGCGATAAGCTCAGTGGTCCCCAGAAAAATGCTTGACGGGTACACGATTTCTTACTAAAATTAAAAAACAACAAAGAACACTAAACTAACAACGCAATGTAGAATAGAAAAGAATTCTGCCAGGTAGCTGGGATCCTCGATATTATGGTGAGCAAAACACTGCTATAATATACTAAAAGTTTCAACTTCTACAACTACTCTACAAATACTTAATTGCCGGTAGTCACCTGCGTCTGCATAGTATCCGCTATCTGCGAGAAAATGGCCTATTTAGGAAAAGGGTAGAGGTGGGTTGACACTATATGGCACAACCGAAAAAACACTCCACGAAACTTTTCGTAAGCGGGCAATAAGCGCTGTAATTGTTTTGGCACTATTTAAAAATACAAATAATTAGCGCGGCGGACTAAAACGGGATTCAAAAAGGAAAATACGAATTGGCGATAATCAGAACGGCGGCTGGGCGGAGCCAAGCACTGACTTTTCGCGGTAAAATTCGAACTTTTCCGTCGTCCCGGTTAGGTAATCAATGTCTCGAGTTCAAAGCGCGTCTCTCTCTCTTTCGAGTTTCGAAGATACTCTCTCACAGATAAGAAGTACCCCTCGGTACTTCTTATCCCCGAAAGGGTAGTGCAGAAAAAAATCAATACCACCCTGACCAGTGGCGACTAATGGCGCTTCGGACAGCGCGGGCTTAAATTTAGAAAATGAGCTTTTCTGGAAAATCTGCTAGAAGAAGGAAATTGAAAATGTGATCATTGGACAGAATAAATGATGCTCTTCAAAATGACGCCTCACACGACATAGTTTAATTGCCTATTAAATTAAAAGCTCTATCTGATGAGAGAATATTGAATAAGATGTTAATTTCAATTAACGATATTCGCAAAATCGCTCTAATTACTAAACTATTGTTCGGGTCACGTATAGGTCTGAAATTCTTTCAAGGGCTATAAACCATTAAAAGGGCGCCTTTGCCGGGTAAAGAAGAAGTGCAATTGTAGGGTTTCATGTTTTATGGCCGGAATTCCCAAGAAATTGTGAAAGTGCCTGTCCAAAAAGTAACAAAAGAAATGCTCTTGACGAAAAATAAAAACTATTGCAGCCATATGTGCATTTAGGGCCTCATGGGTCTGGTTTATTTAGAAAACCGAAAAATAGAAAAACCTTCCATAAGGTTAAAGCTTAAAAGCTTCGAAAAATGGCTTACAGAGTTGCCATGCTGCCACACACGAACTCATATGTAAATAAAGAGTTCAGTTTGCACAACAACATATACTTGGTTCTGGCAACTGAGTGTTATGCAAACTGACCTCTCTGTTTGCATATGAGTTAATGTGTGGAAACGTGGCAACTCTGTAAGCCATTTTTCGAGGCTTTTAAGCTTTAATCTTATGGAAGTTTTTTCTATTTTTCGGTTTTCTAAATAAACCAGACCAATGAGGCCCTAAATGCACATGTGTTTGCAATATTTTTTATTTTCGTCAAGAGCATTTCCTTTGTTAGTGTTGGACAGGCACTTTCACAATTTCTTGGGAATTCCGGCCATAAAACATGGTCACTACAATTGCCCTTCTTTTTTGACCTGCAAAGGCGCCCTTTTAATGGTTTATGGCCCTTGAAAGAATTTCAGACCTGTACGTGACCCAAACAATAGTTTGGTAATTAAAGCGTTTTTGCAAATATCGTTAATTGAAATTAAAATCTTATTCTCTCAGCAGATAGAGCTTTTAATTTCTGATCCTTTGATTGTAAATTCGAGCAATTAATGTCTTAATTGACTGAGCCAGGAAATTAACGGTTAATTTCAATAAAAAGCTTTAATTGTCAATTAAACTATGTCATGTGAGGTGTCATTTTAAAAAGCCTAATTTATTCTATTTAATGATCACATTTTCAATTTTTTTCTACTAGCAGATTTTCCAGAAAAGCTCATTTTCTAAATTTATACCCGTGCTATACGAAGCGCCATATAATCGCCACTGGTCAGGGTGGTATCGATTTTTTCGGCAGTACCTTCTCGGGGATGAGACGTACCGAGGGGGTGGCGAAAGAAAGACGATCTTCGACACTCGAAAGAGAAAGACGCGTTTGGAACTCGATAGAGTTACGATCTAAAAACGACGATCCAACCGGGAAGACGGAAAATTTCGAATTTTACCGCGAGAAAAGTCCTTGGCTCCGCCGTTCTGATTATCGCCAATTCGTATTTTTTTCCCCCTTTTTTGAATCCCGTTTTCGTCCGCCGCGCTAATTATTTGTATTTTTAATTAGTGTCAAAACAATTAATTCGGCTATTGCTCGCCTATGAAAAGTTTCGTGGAGTGTTTTTCGGTTGTGCCATCTAGTGTCAACCCACCTCTGCCCTTTTCCTGAATAGGTCATTTTCTTGCAGATAGCGGATACTTTGCAGACGCAGGAGACTACCGGCAATTAAGTATTTGTAGAGTAGTTGTAGAAGTTGAATCATTTAGTATATTATAGTAGTGTTTTGCTCACCATAATATCGAGGATCCCAGCTACTGGCAGAATTCTGTTCTCTTCTACACTGCGTCGTTAGTTTAGTTTTCTTTGTTGTGTTTTTCCAAGTTAGTAAGAAATCGTGTACCCGTTAAGCACGTTTCTGGGGACCACTGAGCTTGTCGCAAAGAGTTCACGTCCGCCGCTATTTTATTTCAGATTCTGGAGAAAACTAAGAATTGTCTTTTTTAATTTTTAATTTTATTCTTCCTTAATTACTATTCAATTAGTTTTTTTTTTGGCGTTTTGCAGGTTTTGGCTTAAACAATAAAACCTTGCTGGCATTCCCAAAAAAATATTAAATTTTATATTATTTAAATCAGCGACCTAAGGGACAATAGATCCTTTCCAAGAGTTGGGTCCCCCTTGCAGCGTGGTAAAAGAGATTCGACACACGAAGATACGTTGGACTTAGAACATCCACGTAGTCGAATCTCCTCCGCAGACACGGCGGCAACACGGCATCACCCGCGAACACAGCCGCCCCCACGCAACGACCACCGATTAAACGGATTAATACGGATTATCATTATCGGCTGGGGGGACACTGCGCGACATGGCATCCCTGGCGGGGAACTCTAGTGATTTAAATTACTCAGAGGTGGAGAACTCTAGTATTTTAAATTTCCCTCGCAGTGAAGCGAGTATGGAATACGTGAGAACGACCCCAACATCTACAGAAAATAGATCGCCTCTTGAAAGGATCGACCAATTTAATTCGGGAAATAATGATGAGCCCCAATATAACCCTTCTATCAGGAACCAAGAAAACCACCTAGATGATAGTGCTAGCGTTACACAAATAATTGAATTTTTCTCTAACGCTATGAGCCAAATTTTACAGCGAATGGGAAACAATAATCCAGTTCCATTTAGTCGCACATTTAGCGGAAAACCTCATGAGTGTCCAAAGCATTTTTTGAGCGAACTTGAAGATTATTTTCTTCGCAACCACATCGTCAACGATGTTGAGAAAGTTTGCACAGCAGCGGCACAAATGAGAGGAGCAGCGCGTGATTGGTTTAAACCCCTACAAGAGTATCCAATCACGTATTTGGAATTTGGTCATTTATTAGTTAACCGTTATGACAGCATGGAGATAATAATGTCCTGTAAAGCACAGTTATATGGAAAAAGTCAAACTACCGAATCAGCGGAGTTATTCATCTTAGGAAAACGTGTCCTTTTTTATCGCATTTTTCCCCAAGGTTCAGAGAGCGAATTAATATGTCTGATAATAACTTTATTACGCCCAGCCCTTCGACTTCGGGTCAGATTCATGCCAATTGAGAGCATAGAACGGTTAATGACCGTAACGGCTACTCTAGAAAAGGACCTAGTCGATATAGAGAAGCAGGTACCCCAGCATAGAAATCAACCCCGACGACAGGACCGGCTTAAAAGAAACAAACATTTTAATGCCCATCGGAATGGACCTCCATCAAATCATGTCAGACCTAAACAACAATCTACTAGAAAGACAGTGCCAGTAATGTACAACTCAGTCCACGAAGCACGCTTTGATAAAGAAAGCTCAGAAGAAACCACATCTAAACGAAGCAAATACCTTAAGAGAAATCCTGACAAAGCTCCTACTGCAAGGCAGCTGGACAAAGGGAGACATAGAGCTCAACAGTCTCAGGATTTTCACCAAGAGGAAGCAGGAGTTTATGAGGTTACTGAAGCTACCTTATTTAGTCAAGTAGCTCGAGGACAGAAAAAAGTACGGCAACTAAGAAGCACCAAGTCCTTTGTAAAGTTGTTGGAGAGCAGGAAACCTGAAGATCTACTTCCTGCACAGAAGAGGTTACTGCGACGATTTACCGTGGAAGACAACCTTTTATTTAGAAAGCAAGTAGCCGGAAATCGATTGGTAGTGCCCTATAACCTCTCGGCACAAGTTATTTCCGCATGTCATGTTTCACAGGACCGAACTAAACATTTGTCCCATAAACAGACGTTACGCAACATTAGAGAGCAATACTTTTGGCCTGGGATGCACAAAGATGTGGCTAGCTACGTTCAAAACTGCCATAAATGTTATGAAACAAAACCGCAGGAACCGCCATCTGATGCCCCTTTGCCCCAAGCACCAAACAGTCCCAAATTTGAAGACGAACAGCCTGAACACGACTCAGACCTTTTGAATTACCTTGAGGGTTTTGAATTCCCAGAATCCAGAGTAAGTACTGAGGTGGATATTGTGCCAGCGGTAGAAGCGATTAATAAGCCTAATCACTCTCAAGAAGAGCCAGGATCTGAGGAAAAAGAAATTCCAGGAAATAAATTCGAAGCTGAGTATGCTGCACTTCAAAAAATTGACAGCATTGTTAAAACAATTGCAGACCTTAAAGCCAGAGCAACCAGGTTCTCCGGATTTAGAAATTCCCAGGAATTTAACCGGATTGATGAAATGGTGACCCAAGCTTTCCTGTCGCTAGATAGCATCGAAGCTGTAAGCTCTACAGTACGCTCCGTTCGTAAGCAGTTAACTACCGAGCTGCATTCCATACAGCATACCCTAGAAGAGAACTCTGATTCTTAATTTTGACCATTAGATATCGATTAGCATAATCATTAGCATATTTATATTTATTTTTACATATTTAAATATTTTTTTTTTGTTTTTTGCTCAAACTTATCAAAGAAAATATTTCTTTTTCTTTAATCAAGTTTTCGCCTACAGAGGGGGGTGTTATGCAAACTGACCTCTCTGTTTGCATATGAGTTAATGTGTGGAAACGTGGCAACTCTGTAAGCCATTTTTCGAGGCTTTTAAGCTTTAATCTTATGGAAGTTTTTTCTATTTTTCGGTTTTCTAAATAAACCAGACCAATGAGGCCCTAAATGCACATGTGTTTGCAATATTTTTTATTTTCGTCAAGAGCATTTCCTTTGTTAGTGTTGGACAGGCACTTTCACAATTTCTTGGGAATTCCGGCCATAAAACATGGTCACTACAATTGCCCTTCTTTTTTGACCTGCAAAGGCGCCCTTTTAATGGTTTATGGCCCTTGAAAGAATTTCAGACCTGTACGTGACCCAAACAATAGTTTGGTAATTAAAGCGTTTTTGCAAATATCGTTAATTGAAATTAAAATCTTATTCTCTCAGCAGATAGAGCTTTTAATTTCTGATCCTTTGATTGTAAATTCGAGCAATTAATGTCTTAATTGACTGAGCCAGGAAATTAACGGTTAATTTCAATAAAAAGCTTTAATTGTCAATTAAACTATGTCATGTGAGGTGTCATTTTAAAAAGCCTAATTTATTCTATTTAATGATCACATTTTCAATTTTTTTCTACTAGCAGATTTTCCAGAAAAGCTCATTTTCTAAATTTATACCCGTGCTATACGAAGCGCCATATAATCGCCACTGGTCAGGGTGGTATCGATTTTTTCGGCAGTACCTTCTCGGGGATGAGACGTACCGAGGGGGTGGCGAAAGAAAGACGATCTTCGACACTCGAAAGAGAAAGACGCGTTTGGAACTCGATAGAGTTACGATCTAAAAACGACGATCCAACCGGAAAGACGGAAAATTTCGAATTTTACCGCGAGAAAAGTCCTTGGCTCCGCCGTTCTGATTATCGCCAATTCGTATTTTTTTCCCCCTTTTTTGAATCCCGTTTTCGTCCGCCGCGCTAATTATTTGTATTTTTAATTAGTGTCAAAACAATTAATTCGGCTATTGCTCGCCTATGAAAAGTTTCGTGGAGTGTTTTTCGGTTGTGCCATCTAGTGTCAACCCACCTCTGCCCTTTTCCTGAATAGGTCATTTTCTTGCAGATAGCGGATACTTTGCAGACGCAGGAGACTACCGGCAATTAAGTATTTGTAGAGTAGTTGTAGAAGTTGAATCATTTAGTATATTATAGTAGTGTTTTGCTCACCATAATATCGAGGATCCCAGCTACTGGCAGAATTCTGTTCTCTTCTACACTGCGTCGTTAGTTTAGTTTTCTTTGTTGTGTTTTTCCAAGTTAGTAAGAAATCGTGTACCCGTTAAGTACGTTTCTGGGGACCACTGAGCTTGTCGCAAAGAGTTCACGTCCGCCGCTATTTTATTTCAGATTCTGGAGAAAACTAAGAATTGTCTTTTTTAATTTTTAATTTTATTCTTCCTTAATTACTATTCAATTAGTTTTTTTTTTTGGCGTTTTGCAGGTTTTCGCTTAAACAATAAAACCTTGCTGGCATTCCCAAAAAAATATTAAATTTTATATTATTTAAATCAGCGACCTAAGGGACAATAGATCCTTTCCAAGAGTTGGGTCCCCCTTGCAGCGTGGTAAAAGAGATTCGACACACGAAGATACGTTGGACTTAGAACATCCACGTAGTCGAATCTCCTCCGCAGACACGGCGGCAACACGGCATCACCCGCGAACACAGCCGCCCCCACGCAACGACCACCGATTAAACGGATTAATACGGATTATCATTATCGGCTGGGGGGACACTGCGCGACATGAGGTTGCACCTTGTCTTCCCGTTCACACTAGAGATCATTATTTCTGAACGCGGCCATAATGATTCAAACATGACAGATGTCATTTATATTATATTCTAACCTCACTTTTCGGAAATTGCCTTTGTTTATGTTTACAAAATTTATTAAAATTGGGTACTAATTTCCACTCGTTTACCCCTAATTCTGAATCAAATTATGGAGGATATTCAAGGAGAGCCAGTGCTTCTCGACAAAGAAGAACTAGTAAAAAGGCATAAGCTTGAAAAGAAGGAACTTCAGAGCAAAATCCAGTCAATGAAGAAGAGCGTGCCCAAAGGGGACAAAAAGAAGAAAAAAGATATTACAGAAGAAATAGGCAATTTAGAAAAGGAATTGGAGGAGAGACATTTACGGGAGTTGAGTCAATTTAGTGAAGTGGAGATTCAAATAGAAGGTCCTGAAGTGAAAGAGTCTGATTTAAATAATGAAGAAAATGAAAACAAAGATGATGAGGATGTCCCAACAAAGGTTTCTAGAGCTCAGAAGCGACGTAACAAAAAAGATACTGAAGCCAGGGAGCGGGAAAAGCGGATACTGGACCAAGCAGAAAGAAACAAAGAAGGACCAAGAATAATAGAAATGAATACCATTAAAAAAGCCCTTCAGGAAATTAATCTACAAATACACAATATCCCTGCAGATGGCAACTGTTTGTATTTAGCTGTAAAACACCAGTTGCAAGTGTCAGGTAGAACCACTTATTCAGTAAATGATTTGCGTAAAAAAACAGCAAACTTTATGAGGGCACATAAGGACGACTTTCTACCTTTTATGTATAATGAAGAAGATGAATCTGAAATTGTAAGTGAAGAGGCTTTTGAAAGTTATTGTAAAGATGTTGAGAAAACTAAACTGTGGGGTGGACAATTGGAACTTAAAGCTCTCTCTAATATTTTAAACTGTCCTATTAAAGTTATTCAAGCCACTGGGCCCCCTACACTGCAAGGTGAAAATTTTAAAGGACCAGAGTTAATATTAACTTATCATAGACATTTGTACCGGTTGGGCGAGCACTACAACTCAACTCTACCTCTGGTAGAAGAAGATGATTCTGCGTGATGATTATGGCTTGCCTGTTTTCAAATGCTCTAGCAGGAGAAGGTGCTTATGGAATATACATCAAGAGAAATGTGCAAGAGTATAATATAGAAGGGTATGCTAAGTCTGAAACTCAGTCAGAATGCTTGCAATTACTACTTGTTATTTATGTTAATATAAATAATTGTTGCCGTAATTGATTTTAATAGTAAAGCCTTAAGATAGATACACTTGACTTGTAATATATAAATGTAAAACTTTTTACTTGGAGGTATGGAGAAATATGCCAAGAAAAAACAGCTATGATGACTGTGGTTATTGAAAAGCTTTTGTATACCCTCTCGAAACTTTTATTAATTTTTAAATATTGTGTAATTATTGTTGATTCTTATAAATTGAATATAACAAATTGCTGTAATTGAACATAATTGTCATTGCTGAGCAAAATCTTACCAATTATGTAATTAAATACTGTTTAAGTAATATTGAAGTTTCTCTTCAGTAAATGGAAATGTAATAAGTAAATGTCTCTATTTTAGTTTTACTAAGTGCTAGGTAAGTAAGGTGGCATTTAGCAAACTATGTATTTGCAAAACTAACTTTATTTTGACATCCTGATTAATTAGCTAGTTAAAACTGATTGACTAGAGGAATTTAGCTTTATCTGATTTACATCAAACAGCATAGATGATGATCTTATTATCTCATGGACAAGATTTGGAACAAATTTGGTATATTTTATTACTGAACATTAATAAGTCTTCATACCATCTAAAAAACTGATATGGTATCAGGAGTGGGTTCTTGGGACATGGTGTTTACTAATAAAAGTAAAAAAAGCAAAACTATTTTTCTCTACATTTTCTGTTATACAGGATGTCCAGTAAGCATATGATCAAAAAGGTACTGTGACATTCTCTGGTTTAAAAGAAAACAATTTGAACCAATTTTCATTAAGAAAAAGTTTCTGGTTCCGTTGCTATTTGCTATTAATGGTCAAAGTTCTTGGAAAAAAAGTGTGTTATGTAATCTAGAGAACTTTATGATGGATTTTAATGAAATTTAGTGCGGGCTTGCTTGTAAGTAACACTCATGTTTTGAATAGGATTAATTTGATGGGAAACAGGGTCCATTTGCAATTGTCATTGCATTGTCATAGCACTCTGAATCGATTTGTGAGGATCTAGAAGGAGGAAGGAGTTCACAACATTATTTGAGATTTATGTGAAAATATTAAATTCTAAGATCTTAAGAAAAAACTTTCAAACTGGTAGGAAATTTTCTTACAAAAAAAATATACCTATTTGTAAAAAAAAAATTTCAAAGAACTTATAGAATTTATTTATAATTACATAATATTATTCTGAGACAATGTTTTAAAATGATTTTGTTTTATAGTGCCCGATAAATATTTTTTATGTCAAAAATTAACTTTATTATAGAAAAATATATATTTTTATAAAATTGCAAGTTGAACAAGTAAAAAAAAAATAGAAGATTCTGTCAATTAGCTTAATATGATTTTTCATTAAAACAAAATATTTGTTAGTAAAATTTTATTAAGTTAATAATAGTGTAGAGACTTTCGAATTAAAAAACATTACCACGGTGAGTCATACCCATACCCGAGGTCGTACCTAATGGGTAGTCGAAAATGAAATTTCATATTTTTGGTCGATTTTTAAGGGGGGTATGTCATACATGTGGGTTAGCTAGGTACCTATCGAACTTCTTTGAAAAGTTACAGGGTGTTGAAGTTTCAAAACGCATATGTCATCATGAACTAAGAAAACTTAAGAAAATGTAAGATATATTTTAATGAAGTTTGGTAGGTACTGTTGCGAACTCAGGGTTCAATAATTCCAGTGTAACGATTTAACACGAAAACACTATTTATTTATCCCACAAATACACACAGGTACAATTCGACTCCAAACAGCTCCAAACACTGCACAGTGTTGCCAACATGTGATGTGAAAAAATCCTTAGTGGAAGCAGGATTTATCCTTAGAATTCCTTGGATTGAAATATGTTTAGTAAAATAAAAGAAAATGAGAAAAAAAAATTGCGCCACAGCCGAAAATTCTTTTAGCTGCCACGCTGCAACGCCCATTTTTTGCAAAATTTTTACAAATATTTTTTAATTTTGGAAATACCAACGACAGTAACGACTAACGAGTAACAACACAGGGTTGCCAGTAATCTTCGGTGGAAATCGCAAATATCGCTTTTAGAATATCGCCCAAGTCACCCAATTGTCAACTTAAAAGAAAAAATAGAAAAAGCGGCGTCTAGAGGACAATAGTTATAATGGTGTAGTTCTCGCTTACAGAGATTTTGGTTATTAAAAGAATTTTTACCTCAGAAATTCAAACAAATTTATTGCAACCAACATAAACTACTTTTCTCCTAACGAGGGAGGGGGAGGTGACGTGACTTTATCAATAATTTGACTTTTGACAGGACAGGTTGACGTAGAGAATGTAGAAATTAGAAATCTGCCTGAAATTTCGCCTATGCAACCAAATATATAAATGAAGAAAACGTTTCTAAAAATCCTTAGATCTAAGGATAAAATCCTTGACTTGGCAACACTGACACTGCAGCTCCAAAACAGTTTGGAGCTGCAGCAGGGCTTTGAACATCCTATCGCAGGAAAGCAACGTCACACTGGTATGGATCCCAGGGCATCGAGGGCACGAAGGCAATGAGAGGGCCGACTCCTTAGCCAGGAGAGGGCGGCGGACTCGGCATTTGTCGGCCCGGAACCGGTGCTGGGGGTCCCATACTCCCTGGTCAAGGCTGAACTCCAGAAATGGGGCAATGCCAGGTCCCAGGAATGGAGGGAGAGCCTACCCGGGCTAACACACTCCAATAAATTTATCACAGGTACAGGGAGGGCAAAAGCCCAAACATTCCTCAGATTAAATAGGAGACAAATCAGAGTGGCTACTGCACTATACGCAGGCCATAGCCATCTAAGACTCCACATGCACAGACTCGGACTGTCCGAGGAAACGGAGTGCCGACTGGGCTTGGAGGAAGATGAAACCGTCGAGCACGTTCTATGCGAATGCCCGGCTATTGCCAGATCGAGATACTCACTGTTCGGTAATACGATCATTGAGCCTCGAGATGCAAACGAAGTGTCGCCCGAAAAACTCATCAGATTCGTTGAGGGTCTGGGATTAACTGGTGACAATTAGTGGGGGAAGCAGGGGTAAACCCTGCTGGCAACACTTCAGGTGAGCCACAATAGACTGCAGGTCGCGGTGGAGGACTGTACCCACGTCCCACGTCCACTCACATCGAATACAATACAATACAATAGTAACATTTTATTAAGTTAATAATAGTGTAGAGACTTTCGAATTAAAATACATTACCACGGTGAGTCATACCCATACCCGAGCTGGTACCTACCTAATGGGTGGTCGAAAATGATATCTCATATTCTTTGGTCGGTTTTTAAGGGGGGTTATGTCATACATTTGTGTTAGCTAGGTACCTATCGAACTTCTTTGAAAAGTTACAGGGTGTTGAAGTTAGAATTTCAAAATGCATATGTCATGATGAACTAAGAAAACTTAAGAAAACGTAAGAGATATTTTAATAAAGTTTGGTAGGTACGTTTTAATTGCTAGAGAACTTAAAAGTGCGCCACTGGTGTTTTGAAAAATGAAATTAATTTTTCAGTTCTCCATCTGTCTCTAAAGAAATAACTCTTTTCTGGTTTTTTAGTATACGACCGACGCACCGTTTTCGAGTAAATAAATAAACACCGTTGTAATGCAGCCAATTTAAGTACCTACACTCGCGAGGAATATTTGATACAAAATCTAAAATATTAAAATTCCATTTTTTATGGCTTGACCACTTTTACATAGTTAGTATTACGTCGTATCCCTACTTTTACTGATTACCCTAAAGGCATAATGATGAATTAATCTGATCTAAAACTTCAAATCTTTCTGCTTAGTCAGTTGGTCATTGGGATTATTTTTCTTATAAAATATCTGGACTCAAGACTATAAGAACAATAATTAATAAAGCTAACCAGTTACCTAAAGAAAGTATACGGGGTGTTCATATAAAACTTCATCTAGCAGGCTATGAAATTTTGTACAGAAAAGGATGACACAATCAAAATAAATGAACTTTTGTTTCTCCATCCTTTTCTTTTGACAATTCACAGCCAACTAGATGAAGTTTTATAATGAACACCCCGTACTTAGCGAACTTTTGAATGGACCTCTTAAAACTTAGGTGCTCTTTAATCGATTAACCCTCGTTTATGCCAAGGGTGGTAGGTATAACATTATCGATCATAAATAGGCTAATAAAGTGTCTGCTCCATCAATTTTATGAACATTTTCAAGAATTGTAGTGCTGTCTTTTAGAATGGACATCAGAACTGCAGTGCACCTACGTACTTACTGCAGTGGTTCTTGTGTCCCAAGCATTATTTTTATTAAGTGTACTTAATTAGTAATGATATACGGGGTGATACAGGAGACATGAGACATCTTCTTATTTTTTTACCTTTTATGATAAAATTTTGAAAATTTGTGTGGTTATATATCTTGTTATTTCGCTTTACTGATATTTTACCCTACTTCCTGTTTAACCGGAAGATAGGCAAGAAAAATATACAGGGTAGCATTAAAAGTAATGAATTAATTAAGTAAATGTACTACAATAAAGTAGAATAAAATATCAGTAAAGCTGAGAGAAAGCGGAATAACGAGATATATATAACCGCACAAATTTTCAGGATTTTATCATAAAAGGTAAAAAAATAGAGGCTGCCTCATGTCTCCTGTGTCACCCTGTATAAGTTTAATACTCGGTCCGTTAGCTTTTATAGGATTCGTCAAGAGAGGACCATGGAAGAGAGACGCTTGAAAAAGGGCCATCCGGAATACCACCAGATGAATCGTGAAAGAGAGAATAATATTAGAATGCCCAAAGAAAATTGGCTTAACTAGCAATGTCGCGAAATCGAAGATCTAAATGTAACACTTTC
The DNA here is from genome assembly GCA_951812265.1 of Taphrorychus bicolor. Taxonomy (NCBI): domain Eukaryota; kingdom Metazoa; phylum Arthropoda; class Insecta; order Coleoptera; family Curculionidae; genus Taphrorychus; species Taphrorychus bicolor. The sequence continues at coordinate 48,699,053 of OX638300.1, read as the reverse complement.
AACATGCACAAAAAAGTTAAGGTGCTCGTTTATACAAACCTAGACAAACTGGCATTCGTTTCTTTTGCCTGAACAAGAACAAGAAATTCACAAGAACAAAATTTCCAAAATAGATAGTTTTGCGTTAAACTTGTTTAAATAATATATTGTTACGGTAAGCAGCGACGCCGCGCCGGAGGCGGGGCAACGCTTGTGGTTGGTCCGCTTCGCGACCTATCCGCGCTGCGTCATGTGTGACACGAGTGATTCATTGCTCTGTGTGACACGAGTGATTTATTGCTCTGTCTATCTAGAAGGCAGATGTTTACAACCTTTTTTTTATGTGAGAATATTTAAGAATTCTTATCAAGAACGTTCTAGGTTTTTCTGTATTTTTAGGAGTTTGTATATTTGTATTTGTTTAGGCGAATAGCGCCGCGGTTAGGAGTAGTCTTATTTTAATCGAGCTATAGTAAGCTAAAGTATCAAACGATAATAGAATGCTATAAAGTGTTAAGTAGTGAGTTATTTAGTAGGCGAATTGTACTTGTGTGTGTTTGTGGGATAAATAGTGTTTTCGTGTTAAATCGCTACACTGGAATTATTGAACCCTGAGTTCGCAATAATTGGTGTCAGAAGTGCGATTCCAGTGGGAATTTGAGGACTAAGATTGCTGAACTGTAAGTGCTTGCTTCATTGCCGGACATTACGTGTTTATGCCAGTGACCAGAAGCCAGCATCAAGCGATGGAGGATCAACTAGCCACACTGCTCTCCCTTATGCAACATCAGAGGGAAGAGCAGGAAAAACGTGATCATGTACAGAAGCGACGTTATCTAGAACAGAAGGAAGAGCTGGTAAACGTGATCAAGTTCAGGAGCGACGTTATCTAGAACAGGAGAAAAGTTATAACGAACAGAAGGAAGAGCAAGAAAGACGCTATGTAGAACAGAAGGAAGAGCAGGAATTAGTGAACCATCTAGCAGCTAGGGAGCAACAATTGGAAGAAAAAATAACGCAATCTGTTAACGAAATACTCGAAGCTGTCAACCAGAAGGTTCTCGAGCTAGAAAGAAAATTCCGGGAGCAGCTTGAAGACGACAACGTGTCTACAGAGAGTTTTAGCACAGCCAACGCTAAATTTAAACCTCCCGATTATGACGGTACTACGGCCTGGGAAATTTATAAAACCCAATTTGAGGCAGCTGCAAAAGCTAATGGCTGGTCCGAGCCTCAGAAAGCAACATCATTAGTGGTAGCACTTCGTGGAAAAGCGGCTGAATTACTCCAATCCTTGTCGGCAGCTGATCAAAGTAATTATGCAGCTTTAGTACACTCTCTGCAACTTTGGAAATGAGCACCAAGAGACCGTCTTCCAGGCCCAGCTGAGGATAAGACAGCAAAGGTCAGGTGAATCCTTACAAGAATTTGAGGCGGACATAGACAGACTAATTCACCTGGCATACCCATCAGCCCCTGAATGTTTTCAAACGCAATTGGCCGCCGAAAGGTTCATTGAGGGAGTTCGCGATAGTGACATGAGATACCACTTACGTCTAGTCAGGCCCAGGAATATCAGCAAGGCATTAGTTCGGGCCCTGGAATTCGAGGCGTCACGAGTGTTATCTGGTTCTTCTCCACGTGTAAGAGTTGCAACTTGCGATGACGAGGAGGATACGTCTAGGGCTGAATCCACCGCGACTTTACATAGAACGATTAAGGATATGGCAGTCAATAGTCAATATAAAAGCCCTGTTGGGAAGAACTCCCCGATCAACAGACAGTCGGGGCATAAAATGTTTTAACTGCGTCAGACTGGGTCACATCAATAGTAACTGCCGTAATAGGGCAAGAAGTTCGTTCGCCGTCATTTAGAAGACCGAGCGGCGACCAAGACCGCCCTAGATCCCGGGAAAACTAATTCCGGTCAATGCAACGGGGCAATTGACCGGGCCCGTTAAGATCCCCAGGATTTTTAAAGTCAATAATTTGGGTTGCAAAAGTCTTACAGTGGCCGGACGCAGTAAGGGGCAGAACATCCAGATGACCATCGATACAGGAGCAGATGTGACCATTGTAAGGCCAGATAAACTTGTCGGATATACCATGCAACCATTGCCCAACCCTATTATGTTAAAATCAGTTACTGGAGAGTCTTGCCCTATAGACGGAGAAGCCGATGTCACCATCATTATTGGAGAAAGACTTGAAGTTTGGCATAAAGTGTTGGGTGCCAGGATCAAAGACGAGTTTATTTTGGGAATGGATCTCATCAGGAAACATGGATTCTATTATGATCATAAACGGAATATTCTCACGTTTGGAGATAAGGAGTTTGCATTAACCAATGGAAATGTGGAAACTATATAGTATCCGTCTACTGGTGGTGGAAGATGTGAAAATTTCTCCAAATTCAGAACAAATTATCACAGTGACTTCTGAAAATGCTTCTGGGTGGTCCATAGGACTTATAGAACCTAACCTGGATTTGACGACTAAAATCATGGTAGCCCAAACCTTGACTGACACGAAGAAGACTATGCCAGTACGAGTTGCCAATATTGGAGAAAGGACCATCAAGCTCAAAGAAGGAACAGTTCTTGCCAATTATGAGCCTGTACAATGGGTATGCAATTGTGTCGAAGCAGAGACATCCAAAATTAAATCTTCTAACCAAGCTTCCCCAGAAGTTATTGATGCTTTCAAACCACATTGGGGTCATCTGTCAAGGGAACAACTTCAATCTGCCATAAAATTTGCTATGGATGAATCTGATATATTCAACTTCAAGAGCAACGACAGTCAAACTGATTTAGTTGTCCATAAGATCAACACAGGAGATGCTCAGCCAATACGACAACACCCACGAAGGATCCCTCTGGCTAAACAACAGGAAGTTAACAGTTTGCTGAATGAAATGTTAAAGGAGGGCGTCATAGAGGAATCATCTATCCGTGGTCGTCGCCTGTGGTTCTTGTTAAGAAGAAAGATGGTTCAACGTGGTTCTGTGTTGACTACAGGAAACTTAATGATGTCACCAAGAAATACAGCTACCCATTGCCACGTATAGACGACACCTTACCAACTTTATCGGTATCAAAGTGGTTTTCCACTCTAGATTTAAAAAGTGGGTACTGGCAAGTAAAGATCGCTCCCGAAGACAAAGAGAAGACTGCATTTTCTACTGGTTCTGGACTATACCAATTCACTGTTATGCCTTTTGGATTGTGCAATGCTCCATCAATTTTCGAGCGACTAATGGAACTTGTCTTGAGGGCGCTGATTTGGAAAACTTGCCTGGTATACCTAGATGACATAATTGTCATGGGACGTAATAAAGATACAATAAACACTGACGAGATTAAAGTCGGCTCCGTTCATTGCAACCAGTCAAATAGACAATTTGTGTATTGAATCTTAAAAACTACCAACTGGCGAGATCGATTTAGTTTTACGGTCGCAGAACGTGCTAGTTCAGACGTGTGATATATTTGGTCATTTTTTTTATAATCTTGATGCAATTTACACAAAATTTTATTTTTTTACTTTAGAAAAATGAAATAGAAATATAAAATCTGCAGTCAGAGTTCGTCTTGCCCAAAATATTCCTCATCGGCAAACGAACAGAAGGGGTATCAGCAAGTAAAGAGTCGGCACAATACGGTCTAGCACCAACCAAAACGAAATAATTACCAATGACTATTTTTTTTATAAGATTAACCTGGACTATATTATCTTACCGCATATGAAAGTTAATTAGCGTCAAATAGGTTGTGATATGGCTACGTTCAAACCTGTGACTTATGAATAAAACCCGCCTCATTGATAGCGTTGTTATAAATCTCTTTTGAAGTCGAACACTATACCGGTTGGTTACAAAGCTTGTTGTCCTCAGAAATCCTCAGAAGAATTATACTTTCTAATTTAGGACCTGCTCCACCATGTAGCGTTTTCTTTTTAAGAAAGAAAATCTAATGGCACTCCTTTCATACTTTTATATTACACCTCGTACAGTACCTTTTTACTTCCTAAGAAGCTATCAATCATGGTGCCCTCTTCTATGTTCGGTCATGGTGCCCTCTTCTATGTTCACCCACTCTGACTGTTGCAGAGTACTTTGAACTATCTCACTAGAAAACCACTTTCACGGAGTATCTTGAACACTCTGGCTAGAAATCCCTTAAAGAGGATATCCCCGAATTGTCAATCTTAGAGGTTGACATGTGTATATTGGTTAATTATGCCATTGTATTTAAATCTAATAGTAGGTCAATGGCACTTATGATGGTGTTCACTAGATGTTACTGGAGCCTAGTGACATCATCATTTTAGACAAATATTTCAAGGCCGTTTAATTTCCGGCGTTGTTGCAATTGTAATTTACGTAATACTGACTTCACGTCAGCTAGATAAAGATCTCCGAAATGCTCCTTGCTCTCTTGCCTGCAGTATTTGTCATGTTATGTCACATTTTATTTTTTTATTTACAATTCATAATTTCTACATTTTTATGGATATTGGAGCAAAAGAAGCTCGATGTTTAGGCTAATTAATGAAGCAGCCGATAAATAACTCAATAATTACCAAAATGCCTTCGCCTGCTGCGGTACTTAAAACAGTGTGAACATAGAAGTGAGTGAATCTAATGGCGCGAAAACTCAGGGAATCTTATGGATATTGGAGCAAAAAAGCTGGATATTTCGGCTAGTTAATGAGGCAGCCGATAAATAACTAAAAAAGTTGCTGCGTTACTTGGAACAATGGTGAACAGTGAACTGAGTGAACCTAATGGCGCAGAAACCAAATTAATCATATGTGACAAGTTTCAGGATGTCCCTTAATTCTTACAAAGCAGGGAATTTATTACAAGCAAAATTAAGATATTATAATGTTAAAGACTAGTAAGACAAATCCTTGTAATTCCAGTTATTATAGGCTAAATTCATGATAGTATGAAACAAAAGCAATCACTGGTTTTCCAGATGGTTTCACCTGTACCTATATGATACTAGGGAACTAGACCTATGGAAGTTTGGAGGATCAGTGAACAACCATTGTTTATATTAGCGTGGTATTGGGCAAGCTATATAATATATGTTCCAGTTTTTTTTGCATCTCGTTAGCCTTGGAAATTTGACATATTTCACCCAGTATATAAAACGGACACTGACAGTGATTGATAAATGGGTTTAAGGTTATGGATATTGTTTACTCTTAAGCCTACATAGATGCCAGACTCTTCCAGTTATTCCAGATCTTAAGGCAACTAATTCATTCCTAGTTATTAACTCTTGCGATAAGTAATTTATGTGATTTTAAGGTTAGTTTAATTATTGAACTTTGACGGTTATTAGCAATAAATGAATAAGACTTTTCTTCACTTTTCGCTACTTTTCATTCAATTCCAAAACTCTAAGCTTATTGTCATTCATCATCATATAATATACACTAAGGCAATAAAATTCGTGAGCCTACTTCTTTTTACGTATATTGAGCGTTCCAAAAAGTGAATTTTTACAGTTTTACAATTTATCATGAGGTATCAACATTATTTACGTAATATAACTATATTATGTTCAACAGTAACATTCTGAGAAAAAAATAAAGAAACTACGATAACTTATTCTATAATTATTATTGTAAGTAGTAAAACAATGATTAAATCAGCAGTTATTTCCCATAGTGATACATTTTAGTCGTCTTTATTCAGTTCTTCAAAATTTTTAGTTTTTTTTACGTCCACCTATTACTGGTGTCTCATGGTCTGTTTCATCGTTGTCGAAGGCTTGTTCTTATATAATGTTTTGTGCAGTTCCAGTAGGTACTCACCTAAAAATAAATAACGTGTAAAAGTATATTGAAAACCCAGCTATTTAATAATTTAGATTCCATAATTTTCTTTGCTTATCTTAAACTGGAAGTGCTACTAAATATTTTTATCTTTACCAAAGCAACCAGAATTTGCACTATCTTTCTCACATTTGGTAGAGTAGTTTTTGGAACCCTATACAAATTGTTATTTGCAAAACTAAGGGTCCAGTATACCGGGTGTCCGGCAGAACCCTGGACATAGGAGATTAACATGGGAAATCGGTTTTTATTTTTTTGCGCCTGTACAGTTGATTTGATTGAAAAACTTTTAAGAGTAAAGTTGTAGAGCTTATGGTCAGCTATCATCCTGTAATTTTTTCAATACCTCAGTTTTGACTGTTTTTTGGAAAAACGCCTTGAAAAGTGCAAGAATTTGAATTTGGCGCGTCACCCCCGCCATGCATGTACAGTGTCGCCAACATAATAATTTCTTATGTCAGAGTCAGAGTCGATTTTCCTTTCTTATTTATTTTGAGGGACTATGATGTAGTAATTAACGTGATTATGCAGTGAAAATATGTTGGCGACACTGCACATGCATAGCGTGGGTGACGCGTCAAATTCAAATTTTTGCACTTTTCGAGGCGTTTTTCCAAAAAAAAAGGCCAAAACTGGGGTATTGAAAAAATTACAGGATGATAGTTGACCATACGCTCTACAACTTTACTCTTAAATGTTTTTCAATCAAGTCAACCGTAGAGGCGCAAAAAATAAAAACCGACTTCCCATGTTAATCTCCTATGTCCAGGGTTGTGCTGGACACCCGGTATAATAGCGCAGTGGCACTGAGTGAACGTGATAATGTCTTTTGTAAACTCAAGCGAAATATATACTCGTATATGAAAAATTAGACTTTTGCAAAATAATTAATGAGTACCTGGTAATAAGTAATTTGCTTACAGGTCGTGTTTTTGGTGTTAGTGTTAGTAGCCTTCTATTCCAGGAAATCTTCTGGAAATGACTCGCTTTGCAGCGATTCATCGCGGGTCAGGAAACTTTCAGTTTTTCTGGATGAGCATCTACTACCACTCAAAATGTCTTTTTCTATAATTTTTCCTTTTTGCCTGGCGCACTTTTTGTAATGTTTGCGTCTCAAGGTTTCAAGCCTGACATTCAGCCCTTCAATAGGTGGCAGCTGGAAGGTGAATTTGTGCGAGGGCCGAGGAGCGGAGTCAAATGACATGTGAACTGTAGAACTGTCGGGTAGACGTTTTTGTGTGTCGGGGGTGCTGGTATCTTCCTAAGTGATTTTGCTTTGCATATCCTGGTTAATAAAGTTAATATTATTGCATTTCTCTATCCTATATTAAGTAAAACTAGAAAAAGCGATTAACTATAGTACATAATACTTTTATACTTAAATCATTATTAACAGCTTATGAATGAAGACATTTAGTAGTATTTCCAGTCCTCAACTAGGTCCTAAAGCCAATACAAGAAAAATTTATACTTATCTGCGTACTTACCTCAAAAATATTGCAAATCTTTTTTTGGAAAGCCCTTTTTTATAAATAATCGTATTTTCTTGTCGATTATTTTCAGCATTTTGGAATTCTTTTACTCTTTAATCCACTTAAAATGTTGATGAACGTATTGAAAATTGACAACGATGCAACTTCAATTTGACAAAATCTTAAAGCTTATTGGAGACAATTGCGACTAAAATTACCAGTTAGTAATTAGTTTGACGGTATTGGTTAAAAAAAATGTCAAGCGATCTTATTGGGCAGCTTTCAAATTGCCGATTTTTAGTTATCACCTTCCAATTCTGTATTTACCGTATCTGTTTTGACGACAAGTAAACAACAATTGCCGTCGATGTTATACAGGGTAAATTCCATGGCAATGTAAGATGCAGAAAAAAAATGGAATATGGTATATCTGTGTATTATTAATAATTCATACTGTATTATGGATATTATTAAGCTTAGATATTATTTACTCACATGATATTAGTAACAAGAGTATTAAAGAATTCTACCAATATTGTAACTTTTTTTAATGTTCTTTTTAGAAAATCAACACTTTTTCTTTATTTAAAACTTAACTTATTATAAAACTAATGCATTTTAACCATAAGTAACCTACCTAATATTATAATTTTACCTATAAAAACACTTTGAATATAAAATGGAGATATTGATATATAAAATGGAGATATTGAGTTCACAGAGTTCATAAATTTGAAAAAAGTTTGTTTTTGTACAGGTTGTAACAAATTCAGGGGTGACCTGGAGGGTGACCGTTGTACTTTAGGAAACTCTAAGAGATGGGTCCTCTTTATTATATGATACATATACAAGGTGTACCTAGGTGACAATCTTTCGGGAGCCTACAGGGCTATCCAGCATCCCATATGACACATGTTTCATTCTACTATAGTTATTAGACAAAGGTAGTACCTTCCTTCAGGTGGTTCGCACTTGGACTTGCATGCCCTGTGAGCTGAGCAATGACGGGGTGCATATCCAGAATCCATATTATACACACGTTGTTGTGAGACATATACTGATATAGCTCCGGTACCAAGGAGTGTATCACATGCCAGTTCCCCGAGACAAACACGAAGTAAGGAGCTTTTTGGGCCTATGTACTTACTACAGGAGATTTGTGGAGGGATTTGCCGACATCGCAAAACCGCTGCACAAATTAACAGAAAAGAAAACATCGTTCTTGTGGGATCACGATTGCATTCAGGCGTTTGCAAGGCTTAAATCTAGTGAAGTGAAAGTTTATAATACTGTTGCGAACTCAGGGTTCAATAATTCCAGTGTAACGATTTAACACGAAAACACTATTTATTTACTCCACAAATACACACAGGTACAATTCGACTAGTAAATAACTTTAAGTCCAGTTTGTCATAGTTCTTAAAAGGTAATGTGATGCACTGTTTTGACGATTTTTGAGTCTAAAAAATCAATTGTAGTCATTAGACGCGGACTGAAAAATACATATAATGAGAATCCTTGAGATGGTTTCCAAGAGAAAAGACAATCATGGTTCATTATGTTAAATTTTTCAACAAATTATTTTGTTATATACCAGGCAACCCAGTTTTTTTTTGAATTTTTAAACTATGTTTCTTACTTCATTATTTATATACAGGATGGCCCACATCTCTACAGTATCTAAACTATTATAGACATTAATTTGCGATAATCGCCTTGACGTTTATAAGGGTTAAAGGTACGTTTTAAAACATAGCGAATATTATGGTGCTTTTGCATTTGATTGATATGAGAAAAGACAAGCAAAAAAGGATTAACAAGAACAAAAAACTGCCAAAAGTAGAACTTTAAAGTATTAGAAAGAAACAAAAGTTAAAAAAAATAAAATGAGGAAGAATCTTAAACCGAGTGGAAAAGTTGGAGAAGAATAGAAATTAATAACACTCTGAAGGCTTTCACGGCCGGTAACACTACTTAACACTGTATAGCCTTCTTTCGTACTTTAGCTTACTTATAGCTCGCTTAAAATAAGACTACTCTTAACCGCGTGCTCTATGCGCCTTTTATATACAATCCTAAAATTACAGAAAAACCTAGAAAGTTCTTGATAAGAATTCTTGAATAATCTCACATAAAAAAAAGGTTGTAAACAACTGCCTTCTAGATTAAACCGAGCAATAAATCACTCGTGTCAGCCATGACGCTCCACCAACCACACACGCGTTGCCCCGCCTCCCATGCGGCGTCGCTGCGAATCGTAACATTGCCCTCCTCCTAAGGCTGTTCGTCCCGAACAGATAGAGTTCCATGGTATCGTGCTAATCGATCCAAATGAACGACCTTCATCGTTGACCTGGGGGTCCGCTGGATCCTATACATCACATCATTAATCTTCTTTATAATTGTATAAGGTCCTTCCCAATTTTGGCTAAGTTTGGGCGACTTCCCCACCTTTCGCCGCGGATTGAATAGTCACACCTCACACCAAATCACCATCCTGGAAGCCGCGGGAATTAGCTAGTAAGTCATATCTTGCTTTGGCTCGATCAGTGGATATCCGCAGTTTATTCCTGACTTGTTCATGAACATTGTTCAGCCTCTCCTTAAGCTCCTCCACAAAATTCTCAGAGCTGAGCGACTCTTTTTCTGGTGTTCCATACATCAAATCCGCAGGAAGCCTCATTTCCCTTCCGAACATCACTTTCGCCGGAGTATAACCAGTGTGTTCATGCGTAGAGTTTTGATATGCCATCAACATGAGAGGTAGATGTTGGTCCCAATCACGCTGATGATCTGCCACCATTTTAGACAGGTAATGTTCCATGGTCCGATTAAACCTCTCCACCATCCCATCCGACTGTAGATGCAAAGGAGTTGTCCTGGTCTTGCGAATTCCGACAAGTTCCATGACCTTCTGGAAAACAGCCGATTCAAAATTTTGGCCCTGATCAGAATGAAGTTCGAGAGGGACTCCAAATCTGCAGAACATTTCATTTACTAGCACCGTTGATACAGTCGTTGCTTCTTGATTAGGCAGGGCGTATGCTTCAGGCCATTTAGTGAAGTAATCCATGGCGACCAAGATGTATTTATTGCCCGACTCAGTCTGAGGAAACGGTCCCGCGACATCAATTGCTACCCTCTCGAATGGAGCACCGACAGTGTACTGCACCATTCGGCCGCGTGACCACAGTTAAAACATTTTATGCCCCGATTGCCTGTCGATCGAGGAGTTCTTCCCAACAGGGCTTGCATATTGACTGCAATATCCTTCAACGCTTTATGTAAACTTGCCATGGATTCAGCCATAGATGTAGACTTCTTATCACCGCAAGTTGCCACTCTTACACTTGCAGAAGAACTAGATGTCACTCGTGACGCCTCGAATTCCAGGGCCCAAACTAGTGCCTCGCTGATATCCTTGGGCCTTACTAGACGTAAATGATATCTCATGTCACTATCGCGAACTCCCTCAATGAACCTTTCGGCGGCAAATTGCATTTGAAAAGATTCAGGGGCTGATGGGTATGCCAGGTGAATTAGTCTGTCTATGTCTGCCTCAAATTCTTGTAAGGATTCACCTGATTTTGGCTGTCTCATCCTCAGCTGGGCCTGGAACACGGTTTCTTAATGCTCATTTCCGAATCGTAGTTGCAGAGAGTGTACTAAAGCTGCATAATTACTTTGATCAGCTGCCGACAGAGATTGGAGTAATTCAGCCGCTTTTCCACGAAGTGCTACCACTAATGATGTAGCTTTCTGGGGCTCGGACCAGCCATTAGCTTTTGCAGCTGCCTCAAATTGGGTTTTATAGATTTCCCAGGCCGTAGTACCGTCATAATCGGGAGGCTTAATTTTAGCTGTTGGTGAAGTTAGCGGGATTAGGACAAATAATGCACCTCTTCTTTATTTGAAAATGGCCGACGTTTCGACTATTTATTTAGTCTTCATCAGGGGCGTTAGTGCCAAGCAAATATTGTTATTCGCAAATTTTGTACCTTGGGCAGCGGATGTGTGTTTTGTCGAGCCCAAGATACCAGGGTCACCGAACAATCGAATGGAGTTTGCTACCGTAACTACCTTAAATCGTACTTTAACTGACTACCCTCTCTAAGTGAGAATAGGTAAGTTCTTTCATCCGTAATGTACGCCTCCATGTTTACTGGTTACTTGGTATTGTCGGTATTTGTCAATTGTTAATTCTTGTAGTTGTCTACAGTTTGTCTGTATATTTAATATTTTTATATTTTTTTTGTGTTTAAAACATTTTTTAAATTTTTAAAATTTGATATATGTAATGGATGTATAGGAATTTACGTTCCACATTTGAACAAGCAGTAATTACAATTTTATGTTGGGCTCAGGGATTTGTTACTATTGAACTTATTGGTTTTAGCCCTGATGAAGACTAAATAAATAGTCGAAACGTCGGCCATTTTCAAATAAAGAAGAGGTGCATTATTTGTCCTAATCCCGCTAACTTCACCAACAACTTATAACTTAAGGACGCTAATTACAACACTTAATTTTAGCGTTGGCTGTGCTAAAACTCTCTGTAGACACGTTGTCGTCCTCAAGTTGTTCCCGGAATTTCTTTTCTAGCTCGAGAATCCTCTGGTTGACAGCTTCGAGTCCTTGAGATGGTTCATTAATTCTTCTTTGAATTGTTGATGACGCCGCTCTTGCACTTGATCACGTTTTTCCTGCTCCTCTTTTTGTTCCTTATAACGTTTTTCCTGCTCTTCTTTTTGTTCTATATAACGTCTTTCTTGCTCTTCCTTCTGTTGTTGCATAAGGGACAGCAAGGCGGCAAGTTGATCCTTCATCGCTTGATGCTGACTTCTGGTCACTCGCATAAACACGTAATGTCCGGCAATGAAGCACTCACTTACAGTTCAGCAATATTAGTCCTCAAATTCCCACTGGAGTTGCACTTCTGACACCAATTGTTGCGAACTCAGGGTTCAATAATTCCAGTGTAACGATTTAACACGAAAACACTATTTATTTACTCCACAAATACACACAGGTACAATTCGACTAGTAAATAACTCACTACTTAACACTTTATAGCCTTCTATTATCGCTTCGTACTTTAGCTTACTTATAGCTCGCTTAAAATAAGACTACTCTTAACCGCGCGCTCTATGCGCCTTTTATATACAATCCTAAAATTACAGAAAAACCTAGAAAGTTCTTGATAAGAATTCTTGAATAATCTCACATCAAAAAAAAAGGTTGTAAACAACTGCCTTCTAGATTAAACCGAGCAATAAATCACTCGTGTCAGCCATGACGCAGCGCGGATAGGTCGCGAAGCTCCACCAACCACACACGCGTTGCCCCGCCACCCATGCGGCGTCGCTGCGAATCGTAATTATACAAATGTATTATACATTGTATTATACCGTTTAATACGGTATGAAATCTGCCCTCTGTTCTAGTCCGATCTTGACTTACCCTGGACTAGGTGCAGTATTCTCTCAAAGACAAAACGGGCAAGAGAAGGTCATTGAGTACTATAGTAAGACTTTAAGTAAGCCAGAAAGAAACTATTGCGTCACTAGAAAAGAGCTATTGGCCATCGATAAAGCAGTCGAGCATTACCATCGCTACTTATATAGGAAAAGGTTCCTGATTAGAACAGACCATGGAGCCTTGAAATAGTTATTACAGATGAAAAACTCTGAAGGCCAAATAGCCAGATGGATAGAGCGCCTGCAGCAGTACGATTTCCAAATTGAACATAGACGGCCTTGTAGTTTTGGTTAGGGTTGCAGTTTTAAGTTGCATAAAACTTATTAAACAGCCAAGTGTGAATAAGAATTTTTTAAAGTTGCGGCGCTGTAAAAAATATTAAATCAGTTGAAACTTTTCCAGCGGTTGCATTCTTAGTTCGGCAGTTCTCGTGATCCAACGGTCATTTTCGTTTGGTTAGGACACAGTATAAGGAATAATACATTATACCAGTAACGTCAGTCGGTCGAAAAATTGAAACTCCCCTCCCCTTGCCCCGTCCGCCCGGCCGCCGGCGGTGCTCCACCAAACCGGTTTTGGCTGGTTTTCGCAGTGCATCGCTTATGCTTGAGCCCTATACAAGTCCCCTGTAACTACTCGAGAAAATTGCCGGGTGCAGGTGCGCGCGGCACGCTTTTGTTTTGGGAATATCAAAAGTGCCGACACGAACTGACGATGCTGATATAATGCATTATTCCTTATACTGTGGTTAGGATTTGAAAGCTTGATGTTGATTTACATTATTTTTTTATTTTTATCCAGAAAAAAAGATTATTTCTTCTATAGTAAAGGTAGTAGGTATAGTAAAGGTGTGACCTTTTTCAGTGAATAGTAAAAGTCCACTGGAGCCATACGTAAAAAAATTCTATAAAATACTTCTATACTCTCCTCGGAGAAACTCCTTAATTAAGTTCTGCATATCTTCACATTCTTCACGTTTTTTGATCCAATCTTTAACCCAAATTCTCTTCTTTTTATTAACCAAAGTGTGTTGTTTCTTTCTTTTTAATAATAGTAGATTATGTCACTAGGAGTAAAAGTGGTTCTTTTCGTGCTGAGCCCACAGATTGACGGCCGAAGCGAAGCTGAGGCCTGCAACTGGGCGAAGCACAAAAAGCGATGGGTCTATATCGATATAGGTGCCACTGAATTTCGCAATATTTTCTTCTGTTATGCGTAGAAGGGTGTCTACTGAGTAGATCAAAAGAAAAAAAAATGTGGATGAACCATATTTAACATCAAAAAATGAATCACAAAACAGCCAATTTATCACACTTTACTATGCTAAAACTCTTCCCTCTATCATTCGCCATATACAGCGTTGCCGATCATTGCGCAAAATTAAATGTTTAAAAGAGTAAATGCCATCACAAGCAAAATATAACGTAAAATAAGAAAATAAAGAAATAACAGAACTGAACAAACCTGATCTAACCTAAACTAACCTGATCTAACCCAAACTAACCTGACGTAACCCAAACTAACCCACACTAACCAGAATTAACCGGAACTAACCTCTTTTTTTATATATATAGCGGTTTAGGTGAATGGCTGGAGCCTATTGATATTGTCGATCTCATTCGGCCTCCAAGTGTGGGACTCGCCCTAAAAGGGTGTGAGAGTACCCCACTAAACACCCTTTCCGCTCTTCGCCCTTTGTCCCTCCGGAACCGCACTTAGCAGGGCGTTAGAAACTACTGTAGTAGCGACAAACTCAACTATATTTCTTGTTTTCACGGGAGTCTCAAAAGCTCGGCCTCTTTTCTTCTTCTTCCCTCCATGTCTTTCCTTTTCATTATTTCCGAAGCATATCTGTAGTTGCCTTCCAGGATATCTCATAGGTAAAGAAGGATTTCAGCTATGTTTTCCTCTGTGACACTTTTTCCATTCAATTTATTCTTTGCAATTTCTCTTATGTCGGTATGAGCCATGCACTCGAAGAGGGTGTGCGCTGGCGTGTCCATTGTATCACAGTACCAACATGTGTCGTTTTGTTGCTTGTTAATTCTTTTCAGGTAGCTGCCAAAAACTCCGTGTCCTGTGATTGCCTGAGTAATGTAAAAGTCAAAAATTGTTCAAAATTTTCGGTTTACCCATGTTGCAACTTGTTTTATAAATACGGTAGACCATCCCTCATATCGTTCTCATCTTGTTTGCCACCTTCTAAATAGCTCCTGCTTAGCTTCCGTTCTACCTTCTCTACCCTGTTTATATATGGTGTTTCTCTCTTCCACTGCCAGATCTATAGGAGTGATCCCCGATATAACCATTATTTCCTGTGTGGGCACGGTTCTGTAGGCTGATGCTATTGTTGCGAACTCAGGGTTCAATAATTCCAGTTTAAGGATTTAAAACGAAAACACTATTTATGCATTTCGCAAATACACACGACTACTAAATAACTCACTATTTAGCACTTTATAGCCTTCTATTATCGTTTGTTACTTTAGCTTACTTATAGCTCGATTAAAATAACACTACTCGTAACCGGACGCGCGCTATTCTCCTTTTATACACAGTCCTAAAATTACAGAAAAACCTAGAAAGTTCTTGATAAGAATTTTTCAATAATCTCACATTAAAAAAAGGTTGTAAACAACTGCCTTCTAGATAAACAGAGCAATAAATCACTCGTGTCAGCCATGACGCAGTGCGGATAGGTCGCGAAGCTTCACCAACCACACGCGTTGCCCCGCCTACGGCGCTTCGGCCCTCCTCCCAAGGGTTTGTCCCGAACAGATACGGTTCCATGGTATCGTGATAATCGATCCAGATGAACAACCTTCATCTTTGACCTAGGGGTCCGCTGGAACCTATACACCACATCATTAATCTTCTTTATAATTGTATAAGGTCCTTCCCAATTTTGGCTAAGTTTGGGCGACTTCCCCACCTTTCGACGCGGATTGTACAGCCATACCAAATCGCCATCCTGGAAGCCGCGGGTGTTAGCTAGTAAGTCATATCTTGCTTTGGCTCGATCACTGGAGATCCGCAGTTTATTCCTGACTTGTTCATGAACATTGTTAAGCCCTTGAGCTCCTCCACAAAATTCTCAGAGTTGAGCGACTCTTTTTCTGGTGTTCCATATATCAAATCCGCAGGAAGCCTCATTTCCCTTCACATCACTTTCGCCGGAGTATAACCAGTGGCATCATGCGTAGAGCCTCGATATGCCATCAACATGAGAGGTAGATGTTGGTCCCAATCACGCTGATGATCTGTCACCATTTTAGACAGGTAATGTTCCATGGTCCCATTAAATCTCTCCACCATCCCATCCGACTGTGGATGCAAAGGAGTTGTCCTGGTCTTGAGAATTTCGAGAAGTTCCATGACCTTATAGCCTTCCTATATTATAGCCGATTCAAAATATTGGCCCTAATCAGAATGAAGTTCGAGAGGGACTCCAAATCTGCAGAACATTTCATTTACTAGCACCGTTGCCACAGTCGTTGCTTCCTGATTAGGCAGGGCGTACGCTTCAGGCCATTTAGTGAAGTAATCCATGGCGACCAAGATGTATTTATTGCCTGACTCAGTCTGATGAAATGGTCCCGCGACATCAATTGCTACCCTCTCGAATGGAGCACCTACAGTGTACTGCACCATTCGGCCCCGCGATCTTGTTCGAGGTCCTTTTGTGGCATAACAAACTTCGCACTTGCGGCACCAAGATTCGACGTCTTCATGATAATTCACCCAGTAGAACCGCTCTTTAATTTTGGTCTGGATTTCCTGTAGTACATCCGATTTTCTGCTACCAGGAACAACCAACTGACTGACTACGGTCTTGCCATCCGGACTCTCCCACGCTGTTTTCAGGAATCCATTTTCTATTTTAAGAGAGTGCCACTGGGCCCAGAGCGACTTCAGGTTTGGACTTTTACCAGCAATTTCTTGCCATTCTGGTCTCTTGTCGTCAGTCTTTGCAGAGAGGATGGGTCCAATATCTGGATCGTTCATTTGTTCTTCTCGAAGCGTCTGTGTGGTCCAGCCATCGTTTATTTCTACCGACGTTCTCCTTACAGAAGGAAGTCCCTCACGCTGCTCAGTTCTTTGACAATGCCGACAATCTTCTTTACAAGGCCGTCTAGACAATGCATCGGCATTTCCGTGAGATTTTCCTGGTCGACGTTCAATTTGGAAATCGTACTGCTGCAGGCGCTCTATCCATCTGGCTATTGGGCCTTCAGAGTTTTTCATCTGTAATAACCATTTCAAGGCTCCATGGTCAGTTCTAACCAGGAACCATTTTCCATATAAGTGCTGCTTTAACGATGGCCAATAGTTCTTTTCTAGTGACGCAATAGTGTCTTTCTGGCTTACTTAAAGTCTTGCTGTAGTACTCAATGACCTTCTCTTGCCCGTTTTGTCTTTGAGAGAGTACTGCACCTAGACCACAGTTACTTGCATCCGTGTCTAGAATAAACATTCCGTCCTTTATAGGGCATTCCGTAACTTGCTGAAGATTTCTCTTAAATTCTTCAAATGCTCCTCAAAATTACGTTCCATGACAATTATGTCATCTAAGTATACCAGGCAAGTTTTCCAGGTCAGCCCCCTCAAAACAAGTTCCATTAGTCGCTCGAAAGTTGATGGAACATTGCACAATCCAAAAGGCATAAGAGTGAACTGGTTGGGAGCCCAGAACCAGTAGAAAATGCAGTTTTCTCTTTGTCTTCGGGAGCAATCTTTACTTGCTAATACCCACTTTTTAAATCTAGAGTGGAAAACCAGTTTGATCCCGATAAAGTTGCTAAGGTGTCGTCTATACGTGGCAATGGGTAGCTGTCAACACAGAACCGCGTTGAACCATCTTTCTTCTTAACAAGAACCACAGGCGACGACCATGGACTAGATGATTCTTCTATGACGCCCTCCTTTAACATTTCATTCAGAAAACTGTTAACTTCTTGTTGTTTAGCCAGAGGCACCCATCGTGGGTGTTGTCGTATTGGCTGGGCATCTCCTGTGTTGATCTTATGGATAACTAAATCAGTTTGACTGTCATTGCTCTTGAAGTTGAACATATCAGATTCATCCATAGCAAATTTTATGGCAGACTGAAGTTGTTCCTTTGACAGGTGACTCCAATGTCGTTTGAAAGCATCAATAACTTCGGGGAAGCTTGGTTAGAAGATTCAATTTTGGATGTCTCTGCTTCGACACAATTGCATACTCATTGTACAGGCTCATAATTGGCAAGAACTGTTCCTTCTTTGAGCTTGATGGTCCTTTCTCCAATATTGGCAACTCGTATTGGCATAGTCTTCTTCGTGTCGGTCAAAGTTCGGGCTACCATGATTTCAGTTGTCAAATCCAGGTTAGGTTTTATAAGTCCTATGGACCACCCAGGATCATTTTCAGAAGTCACTGTGATAATTTGTTCTGAATTTGGAGGAATTTTCACATCTGCCACCACCAGTAGATGGCTACTAGTTTTCACATTTCCATTGGTTAAAGCAAACTCTTCATATCCAAACGTGAGAATATTCCGTTTATAATCATAAGAGATTAATTCGATCCTTTTTATTTTCCTTCTTCCTGCCAGGAGAACCATTTCAGTTTTATTGCTTGCAACGGTAAGGTAATTTGTGTCAATTCGTATATGACTTTTTTGGTTGAGTAGCTCGCTTTTTCCTCTAGCGCGTCCCTGGTTTTTGCTCTCACGACAATCGCCATCAGGTCATCGGAATACGCGACAACGTCTACTCCTTGTTCCGAAGGTATTCGCAAGATATTGTCGTAAAATATATTCCAGAATATAGCGCCAAGGACCGATCCTTGAGGGATCCCGCAAGTAACTTGATGAACGTTTCCATTTTCCGTGGTAATTTTTCGCTCCCGTAGATACGATTTTACAATTTGGATGATGTATGGACTTAGACTTTTTGTTTTTGGAGCTTCCATAATTTCATTCTAAGGTGCGCTGTTAAAAGCATTTTGTACATCTAGAAGTATCATTACACAGAAATCTTAGTTTTTTACTGCTCTCGTTTTAATTTCCTCAGTGATAGCTTTTACTTTTTGCAGTGCATCCTCTTTTTGCAGTCCATTTGTAGACTTGCCTTTTCGAAATTTATACTGATTTTTGGTTAGCATGTTTCTTTCGTCTAGTTCTTTTCGCAGACGATCTCCAATTATCCTTTCCAAAAGCTTTCCAGCCGAGTCTATCAGCCATATTGGTCTATACGAAATTTCTTTTTTGGGTTTTCTATTAGCAGTTTTACTACTGCAAGTCTAGCAGATTTCCAGATTGTGGAAAAATGTCAATTTTTTAAGTTTCTATCGTACATTTGCAGAAAGACTTCACTCCGTTGGTTTGCACAGTTTATTATAATCTCTGGGAATTCCATCGGGGCCTGGAGCTTTATTTGCTTTAATTTTTGATACTGCTATTTTCAGTTCTTCTTCAGTAATCTCTGCTACTTGCTTTGGATCGTATAGTTCGTCTATCCACGTCACTGTGGGCTTGTTTGGAAATAGTTTTGTAATTTCTTTTTTTGTTATTTTATCAGTTGGTTTTTGTCTCTTTTGGAGTTTCAGTTTTCCAGTTACTATCTGGTACGCCTTACCCCAGACATTTTCTTCCAGTTCACCACAAAGTTGCTGCCACTTCTCCAGTTTATTGTTGTAAATTTCTTGTTTTAAGTCTCTTTTTGCCTTCTTGTATTCAGCTTCTAGCATATTTTTTTCAATGTTTGTTGGATTCTTGGCCTTTGCGCGGCTCAGCGTTATTCTTCTTGCGTTATTACACTCTTTTCTCTTCTCGAAGATTTTGCTGTTCCACCAGTATACTTCTTGCTTTGCGTGGATGGAGAACCTACTTTAATTTTTAAGGTGTTAATCACATTTATTTGTTAGTTATCGGATGATGCTTTCAGCAGTATACTACATCTTTTCAGTATATAGGTTAGGAATGTCCCTATTAAAATTTTCCAGATTTTTTTGAGAAGATTTCCAGCGATTATTGTTTTTGTTTCTTTCTTCTAGCTCATTCCTCAAAGCTGATATTGTGAATTTGATGGTCCGATGGTCACTTATATGCCGTCTCAAATTATTATGGACTGGGGTGTGCCATGGAAAACAGATGTTTTGCCCCTGTATAAATTTTTGTGTGATATGGCAAGTAAATGAGGTTACAAATTTGACAAATGTCTAAATTATTTGTAAAACGTTGCCAAATTAATCAAAAATTAAGTATCAATCATTCAAAATACTGAGCCTGCCATAAGCAGGCAGTATGTATAGTAGAAAAAAACAAAATCATGAAATGAGTAGAGGAGGTAAAAAACACCCATGTTATTATAATTGATAATTAGTTCATGACATTTTTTAATTTTGGTAAATAAAGGACTACCGATATAAGGTCGAATATTCGAACATCATCATATTTTGGTGCTAACTTAATAGACAATTAAAGAAATATGCAGAAGCACCTCTTTCTTAAGAAGATAGAAGTAATAAGGTAAACATATTACTATCTTTCTATTGCTAATGAATGATCGAGAGTGTGAATTCACAACAATTCGCGGAATTTGAACTATTGGGGTAATGTCGGCTTGATGTATGGTAATAAAATTAAATACATCTTCAGATTATATATTAGTTATTATGAATATTACGAATATCCTATTCACTGCAGCTCGGAATAAGTCGGTTGATGTTAGGCCAGTCCATTTTCTAAGGTTGGCCAACCAGGATATACGCTTGGCCTATATCTTGCCTTGTAGGATTAATTGTAGAAGTCGGTAAATACTTACGTAAAACTAGGCCAGTTTTCCGTTCTTTACGGTAGTAATAATTTCCTTGTCTTTTCGGAGCCTCTCGAGAATCGTGATGTTATTTGTGTCTGAGACCCGTAGCATGCGTCGGTAGCACCACATTTCGAATGCTTCTAAGCGTTTGGTGGCAGCCTCAGTAAGACTTCAGCTTTCTACTTCATAGAGGAGAACACTAAAGACGTAGCATCTGAGATTTCTTATGCGTATATTGATATTAAGAGACAGGTTACAAAGAGCTTTCGTAAGCCGGTTAAAAGCGCTTCTGGATTTTTCAATTCGAGTTCTTAGTTCATAACTATGATCCCACGTATCGCTGATATTGCAGCCCAGGTAGCATATTTTCTCTACTCTTTCCAATGGTGTATCGTTTACCGTAAATTGAGCGTTTATATGTTGATGTTCTTACTGATACTTATTTCATACATGTGTATTATTTCACTATTGGGTTCTGACGAGGGATCACTGCTAGCCAATTTTGAATCAGCCTGCTAATGTGATAATAAATGGAGAAATATTATCAAAAGGTATTCCACTCGACTATTTTCCTCTAGTCCGCCAAAATTAGATCGTTACTGTGCCTACAAAAAAATTTACGTAACTTGTCAAGAGTACAGTGTTCTTGATGTAGAGATTCTCTTGCCATTTCTTTGTATGATTATATTGACAATGACAATGGAGTATGGAGTTTAGAACAACCATGATACAGTAACTATTAAAGATATAAGATGTTGCACATATGGGAGGTGCCCGTAGCCGTCGATTGTGTAGGAACAAAAATTTGTGGACAAAGTAGCGAAGCCAAAATTTCTCTCCTATTTGTAAATACTCAATTCAGGCTACTATACAACAAGCTAACATACCTCAATTGCCCAGATTTCCCCCTGTAGCGAATCCACACTGCCAAACATTAAGTTTCAATTGCAACAATGTTAGACTACCTGTGCAGAATGTGGGATATATAAACAAAGCTGAAAGCAAAACACGAATTAAAAGCATCAGAAAATGTTGCTTTTAAACCAAGGTGAGAACTAAGAAATATTTCTGGTCGCTTCTTCTGATTTTAAAATTACCTGTGTATGGTCACAAACGACTCTAAATTTAGCAAGAGAATTGTGTGACTTTCCTGTACAAATGTGATAATAAGACTGCATGCAGATATGGTTTGTGACTCATTGTACAATTTGGTAAAAGCCGTTGATAACTTTAGGCACAAAAACATCTTTGACAGAAAAGAGGAAATTGCGGTCCAACATTCAGACTGGAAATAAGTTCTGCAAAAGCACAAAATAAAAAATTCATTGGACCACCACATCAAAGATCGGAAGACCATTTAGGAGCGCTGAATTTTTTCAAATGCCAATTTTGTTTGTTTGTTTTTGTATATATATTTTTTTCTGTTGGTTTTATGTTAAGCATCAAATTATGATGATGTTCTAGCGTATACCTATGTCTATTTTTTGTTATTCACCAATTACTTAAAAAAAACATGTATTTACACCAGCTATTTATTATTATTTCCTGATACCCAACCTAGTTTTACCATTAGACTCATAACATCTATGCTTATAACAAGCCTTTTATTTTATTTTGTATAATTTAATACTTCTTTTCATAACATTAATCTGGCAACATTTGGTAAAAGCCGTTGATAACTTTAGGCCTTAGATGAATGAACTAGACATTTGTCAAATTTGTAACCTCATTTAATTGCCAAATTCACTCAATGTCATTGGCAAAAATTTATACAGGGGCAAAACATCTGTTTTCCATGGCACACCCCAGTCCATAATAATTTGAGACGGTATATAGGTTTTCGGTTTCAGTATCAACAGTCCATAGTTTTACTTTTTTAGCTATATTTTCTGTACATAGTGAGAAGTCTATTATCGATGATCCGTTTGGTTCTTTGCCGTTATTTAGAATTATTAGCCGGTTTGAAGCTATCCGGTTTTCTAGAATTGTGCCTCTTTTATGTGCAGGTGTTTTGGCATTTAAATTGCCTCCTATAAATGCCGCTTTTTTAGTGTTTTTAATTACATTTGTCATTTTATCCAGGAGTTGCTCGAAGCCCTCCTGTGTGCCATTTGGTGAAAAGTAGCACGACAATATAATCATGCTGCTTAGTTCAATGCCAACATACCCCTTATCTTTAAAGCTATTTATTACTTTTATTTTACTGCTTGCATTTATAAAATTATCGCATTTTGTATCGCAGAAATCTTTTGTGATTTTTATGTTTGGCTCACAGCCTATTAGAATATCTATACTATCCTCTATTATTCTTTTTGCCATAAGATCATGTGCAGCCTTGCATCTGTTAAAATTTAGTTGAATAATTTTAATATTTTGTTCTTATGGTATAGTTTGGTTTAGGCATTATATGTTATTGGGTATATCTTCTTTTCTTTCCTATACCGGGTGTTGCATCGTCGGGCGGAACATAGGAAATCCCATGTAAATTTTGATAGGGTCAATTATTGGCTTCCCTAATTATTTTGGTGAAAAACTGTATTTAGTTTTCTTAAAGAGCGCTAAAATTCGCAACCAATAGGATAACTTCAAGCATTTTTGATCAACCCGTTTACGAATTATGTGCCAATAACATTTTTAATATTTTGTTTTTTTTTATCGCCCCGCATTCACCGACACCAGTCAAGATAAGAGTTGGTTGTCAAATAATGCTGTCATTTATGATGAATTTTTAGTGTTTGATAGCCAAGTTTTACTGGTGTCCGTAAATACAGGGCGATAAAAAGGACAAAATACTTAAAAAGTTATTGGAAATAACTCGTAAACGGGTTGATAAAAAATGTCTGAAGTTATCCGTTTAGTTGTGATGGATATATATAATACAGGGTGGTAAATTTGTTGAATTTCGAAAATCATTTTTCCTTACACTACTCAGAAAATGACCATTTTCCAGACTAATTAACTGTACAGAAAATACCCCTTTGCCGTAAGGTAACGGAAAAACCGTTTTTCGTGCGCTGTTTATTTGCCGTTCCCAGTTGTGTATCACTACTTATATTAAAATAAGACGGCCACCAGTTGCGAACTTCAGCTTTAGCAAGTATCCTTGACAACTTCTATTATTTGATTTGTTGATTTTGATTTCTCTGTCAGACTTATGTCACCCTATTGTCACATACAACTTTTCATGTTTGAAAATTAAGTAATTTTACTAATATATATTATATAATTTAATTAGTGTAATGAAAAGTATCGTTCATTACACGTCCGAAATGCCTTTTTCCGTGCTTACATGACTTTCCGTGCTCGGCTTCGCCTCCCACGGAAATTTGTCACTCGCGCACGGAAAAAGGCTATTTTCGGTACTCCTAATGAAATATACTATTAAGTGACTCATTGGATTAGCAGTTTTCCTGCTGCATTTCTTAAAAATTTGATCCATGGATGCCGTATGGCACCTAAGGCCGACGTTGGATCCAGAGCTAACGCATTTATTGGCTGCTAGGTTTGAGAGACACGACGCCATCTTGTTTTTTTTTAATAGAATCACACTCATATTTACTTACAGTCTAATAGAGCTAAAGGAGCAGATTACAGAAATATATAACTTCATATATCTATTTCTAAGCATTTAGATAATACAGGGTGGTAAAGTTGTTGAATTTCGAAAATCATTTTAAGTGGCTCACTCGATTAGCAGTTTTCCTGGTACACTTCAAAAAATATGATACACGGAGGTCGCCTGGCATCTCAGGCCGACCTCGGATCCTTTATTAACGACGTTACTGCCTGCCCGGTTTGACAGATACGGCGCCGAGTCGAATTTCGAAATTCAACAAATTTGCCACCCTGTATAATCGAAATGCTTGGAGATAGATATACGAAATTATATATTTCTGTAATCTGCTCCTTTAGCTCTATTTGACTGTATGTAAATATGTGTGTTTCCATTTAAAAAAAGTCAAGATGGCGTCGTATCTGTCAAACTGGGCATTCAACGTCGTCGCTAGCCCAGGATGCGAGGTTGGCCTTAGGTGCCACATGACCACCATGTATCATACTTTGAAAAAGTGTAATAGGAAAACTGCTAATCGAGTGAGCCACTTAGGTAATAGCTATTTCTGTAACCAGTTACGAAAAGTCCAATTTTGTGTAACGAATGAATGTTTGCGGGACGAGCGCAGAGGGTTCCCGCAATTTGAATGAGATACACAAAAAAGGCTTTTCGTCACGTGTTTCATACAAGATTTTTTCTAATTTGGCTACAAATACCTATATACTTAGAGAGAGAGTTATTATTAATAAACTTCAATATTTACTTTTAAACCACCTTGTATCTACTTAATACTGTAAAACTGTAGTAACGGTGTGCCACAACCGAAACTTGCAATTGGTGGTGAAACGAACTTTTCGTCAGCAGTTACGAAAGATTTTACTTTTCGTAACTAGTTACGAAAAGTAGGACGTTACGTCACTGTCATCAGTATTGAAAAGTGCCACTTTATATGTTAAAATTAGAAAAAATAATTTTCCAAATTCAACAACTTTGCCACCCTGTATAATCGAAATGCTTGGAGATAAATATGCGAATGTATATATTTCTGTATTCTGCTCCATCGGATCTATTAAACTGTAGGTAAATATATGTATATTTCCTTTAAAAAAAATCAAGATGGTGTCATATCTGTCAAACCGGGCAGCCAACGACGTCGCTAGTCCAGGGTCCAAGGTCGGCCTTAGGTGTCATTAGACCACCATGTATCAAACTTATTCAAACTATTAAAAAGTATAATAGAAAAACTGTTAATCGAGTGAGCCACTTAAAATGATTTGCGAAATTCAACAAATTTACCACCCTGTATAATCTAAATGCTTAGAGATAGATATATGAAGTTACATATTTCGGTAATCTGCTCATTTAGCTCTATTAGACTGTTGATAGATGTGTGTTTTTCTTTTACAAAATTCAAGATGGCGTCGTATCTGTCAAACCGAGCAGCCAACGACGTCGCTGGCTCTGGATCCGAGGTCGGCGTTAGATGCCACATGACAACTATGTATCGAACTTTTAAAAAGTGTAATAGAAAAACTGTTAATCGAGCCACTTAAAAATGATTTTCGAAATTCAACAACTTTACCACCCTGTATATCTAAATGCTTAGAGATAGATATATGAAGTTACATATTTCGGTAATCTGCTCATTTAGCTCTATTAGACTGTTGTGTCAAACCTAGCAGCCAGTAAATGCGCTAGCCCTGGATCCAACATCGGCCTTAGGTGCCATACGGCCCCCATGTATCAATTTTTTAAGAAGTGCAACTGAAAAACTGCTAATCGAGTAAGCCACTTAAAATGATTTTCGAAATTCAACAACTTTACCACCCTGTATAATCGAAATGCGTAGAGATAGATATACGAAGTTACATATTTCTATAATCTGCTCCTTCAGCTCTATTAGAGGGTAAGTAAATATATGCATCTTTCCATAAAAAAAAATCAATATGGCGTCGTATCTGTCAAACCTAGTAGCCAATAAAGTGGCTAGCCCTGGATCCGAGATCGACCTTACATGCTATACGACCTCCATGTATCAATATTTTTAAGAAGTGCACCATGAAAGCTGCTAATCGAATGAGGGACTT
This sequence comes from Taphrorychus bicolor, assembly GCA_951812265.1. NCBI lineage: Eukaryota > Metazoa > Arthropoda > Insecta > Coleoptera > Curculionidae > Taphrorychus > Taphrorychus bicolor. The sequence goes on along the minus strand of OX638300.1, from coordinate 48,672,835 downwards.
AAAATGATTTTCAAAATACAACAATTTTACCACCCTGTATAAGCGAAATTCCTAGAGATAGATATTCGAAGTTACATATTTCTGTAATTTGCTTCTTCAGCTCTATTGGAATGTAGGTAAATATATGTGGGTTTCCATTTAAAAAAAAATCAAGGTGGCGTCGTATCTGTCAAACCTAGCAGCCAATAAAGTCGCTAGCCTTAGATCCGAGGTCGGCCTTAGATGCGATGCGACCCTCATGTGTCACACTTTTAAGAAGTATAACAGAAAAGCTACTAATCGAGTGAGCGACTTAAAATGATGTCCCTATACAGGGTATTTCAAATTCGAGCCACATCATTGGTAAGAGATACAGGGTTTTAATATTTGAAAAATTCCGATTACTTCCCGAGATATCCGAAAAAAATACGAAATTTTGAAATATTGTTTTTATTTTTTTTTGAGCTTATTCGAATAAATAATTTAATATTATTGTCACTTCGTCATTGTAACTTCTTCTGCCCTGTAAGTTGGCATATTTAGTTTCTTCCTGCGACGTTTTGTTTTTTGGTAACCATCATCAACTTTACTTTTTTAAATACGGGCCTGGATTTTTTATTCATTATTTTGATCGCTCTCTTTAATCAAAACAACACTATATGCAATATGATATATATTGCAATTAAAGTCTAGCTAGAAATTGTTTTTCCTTTAAATTTTTATTACTAAACGAAGCACTCAACAAAAAGGTATAACATTAAAGTTAATACTCGAATATATCTCCCTGCACCTCAATATATTTTTGAGTTCTTATAAGCAAGTTGCTGGTAATTGACCGTTCAATTGTTCTAACTCGTATAGTTCTTGCTACCGTTATTAAATTTTCCCCTAGAATATTGACATCATTGTTTGGATGTTTGAATATGCAGTTTTTCAAATAACCCTAAAGAAAGTAATCCAGAGGAGAAAGATCGGGACTTCTTGCTGCCCACAGTACTACCCCTTGGTTTCCAATCCATTGTTGGGAAAGTATTCGTTTAAAAAATTTGCAACAACTCTTCTTATGCGGCGGTGCGCCTCACGTGTAGCCATGGTACTCAAATCCACGGCACCTTTTTCAAAAATGAATTAATGCATGCAATGCAATGACGAAATGTTAATTATTTTGAATTATCTCTTCGAATAAGCTCAAAACAAAATAAAAACGATTTTTTCAAAATTTAGAATTTTTTCGGATAACTCCGGAAGTAATTGGAATTTTTCAAAACTTAAAACGGCATATTATTGAACTCTAAATTGCGCAACTTTGCCCCAATAACCGACCCTGCTTCTCGTACCGTTGCTGAGATCCCAATGATGTTGCTCGAATTTGAAACACCCTGTACATAGGTACTTATTAGAAATTTTATATCATCCCCTCAAATAAAGTTATAAAATCGTATATCGTTGAACTGGTCTTTATGAGTACTCTTAGAATCTGAAATAATATACAGGGTATTAGGTTATTTTTATTAAGAATATAATTAGCTTATTAAGAAAGTTGGTATACTTTGTGACTGATCCTGTATACTTGCGAACCTTATTTGACCCTCTCGTTATGCACCGTTACTTATTATAACAATACGCAAAAAATTGAGTAAAAAAAATAAAATCAGTAGTGTTCGAGATATTTGCAATATTTCAGACTTGTTTTGACACCCTTTTGACACCTATTTTGAATTTTTAAATTTAATAAATTGGCAAAAAAAAATAAATTTTAGAAAACTGATTATAGTTGTAGATTCCTCATAAAAGTTTTTATAATATAGCATTTTTAGTTCTATGCAGGCTAGGAAAAGAATTTTGACGGTAGTTTGATTCTGAAAAAGGATTCAAGTTTTGGGAAAACTCAAAACTTCTATCTCTATTATTAAAAGAAACACGCTGCAGAGGTAGAAAATGGGAAAGATGTAGAAAAAAAAACGAGAACATTTTCGGTACAATGAAACAAATCACTTTACTGCCTGATGAAAATATAACTGATAGGTTTCTGACGGACTAGCCCAACGTCATCATTCCATTATACTTCCAAAACTTCCTTAATTGGAATTCTTTTCAACTTTTGCCAAGTGAACATAACATAAATTATGCACAATCATGCCCATCAGGGAAACTTTTTACATTAAAATATTCCTAAGCAAAACCAAATATTATAATAAAGGTGACTGAGAAATGAAAGCTTCTTGCTTTTTTCTCCCCCTATCTGCCGCCTACTAACCCCATTTTTGGTTTCGGGGTAATTACATCGGTCTTAAACCACGATAAACCCTGGATATTTGGACGCAGCACGCACAGCATTTCGAAGTCGAGAGTGTATCGATAAATTATGTTTCAGCTTTCTCTCGTTCAATGCTGGAAAAGGGGGGTAGCGCGGGTCGAAGCGACGGCGCGCATGCGTTTCATCCAGACTTCTGCAGCCTAATTGAAGAAACGGTTTTATGGTCCGGAACCGTTCTCTGAAGTCCGGAATCGGCAGGTTAGACCGGAAAATCACGCGCTTCCAGATTCGGCTTCCTTTATTTCAGCTGCAAAACTGCCTCTTTTAGGTCGGTGACTCCAAACCTAATGTTAATAATACTAGGGTAAGTTTCATTATTACTACAATTCTTATACAAACAGTAATAATAATAGAAAATGAGGGAGTATGAATGGGGAAATTGAATGTACCTACTAACTACCTTAGAGAACAATTTTCAACAAAGTATCTAGAGTATTTCTCATTTTAAAACATTAAGACAATGCCTTATCAACATGAAGTATGGAAATAGGTCAAATCTCTATTCTCTAGGTCACAATTTATAAAAATAAATATACACGTGAAAGGGCAACTAGGGGCCAATGTGCAATGCGGCAGCCTTCAAATTGATAAATTAACAATTCCGATTAAAGTACTTGTGTATTATATATAGAAATAATAAAATTATGCATGCAGCCCAGGTTTTATTGTACATTTAAACCAAGTATTTTGATGCTAATCTATCGAGGGTGGGTCTTAGCTGGCAAATGTCAGTGCCCAGGTTTTATTTAGACGACAAGTCGTAAACATGAAGCTTTGAACGGATGTTTGAAATTGAATTGGTGCTGCACTGACACGAATGTCCTTGAATTTAAAGCTTTAAAGGTTTAATTTATTTATAGTAGGGACAATTGAATGGAGTACTTTTGGACTTCGTTGGAATTGAATTTTTAACCATAAGTAGGTATTGTACTACTTTTAACAAAATTGTTATGCTTTTTTATAAAAAATATTTTGCTTACTTCAGAAAAAAATACAGTGTATTAGAAAACGTCATCTAAAATGCTATGAATTTTTGACATAAGAGGTTGACACATTAACGTTATCTGGAAGCCTATGTATGAACTTTTGACAGAAACGGTTGACGTATTCAAAGTAAATGTTTTGTTTCCTCATCCTTTTCTCTGGACATTTTACAGCTTACTAGATAGAGCAGGTTTCAGCTTTTTCAAATGAACCCCTTTATGCGTTCATTTGAAACCCCCTGTTTCCCATTGTTTCGCGGCTCAGCGAAATTGGACACTTGATGAAAATTCTTATTTCTAATGAAGACAGCCAAATTGATGTCCATATAACTTTTTAATTTATAGAAATTCTGGAATAGGATAAAATCATTCTTTAGGCACTTCTTTCAAAGCAAATTTCTTCAATTCATTCTGTACTTCTACGTTTGACTAAGAATGAGTGCAATTTAGTTTTTCAAATGGAAATCGTTGTTATCTATGGTTTAAAAAAATACAAAGTTAAGGCCATCTTATGGTTATACAGTTGTCAGAACTTGCAACAAAAAATTACAGATATATGTCAATTTTGATATTATTTTTTTAAAAACATATTATTGTGAATTAGAAATTGTTAAGCAATTTACTCTTTTTTTGATGTGATTTTTTTTGTGTTTTCAAGTGTTAGTTTAGATTAACGTATTAAATTTTTTGTTTCCTCAAAAGACGTACTTTTAATAAAAAAACTCTTTATATTATACTGTTTCCTGAAATTAAAGGAGGAACTTAATAACAATAGCTGATTCAAAAGCATAAGATTTTTTTTTCTAAAAAAATTGATACCTATTAAGCTTTCTTATTTCTGTCATTTCTGTGACAGTCAGCTATGATTTCCACATAAAAAAAAACGAAAATTTACTGGTTCTTGTCAAACTAGGATCTGAGATTCATAAATTAAGGACTTTTTGAAAATAATATTTTTCTACAAACGTCCAATAATGCATTTTATGCTTTCATTAGACAAACGAAAACCTAACCTTTTTTGAGGATTAGAATGTGAGTTTACTTTTACGCGCGTTGCCCAGGGCAGCAAGCGAAATAGTTATTTTCCTAACAAGTGCGCAAAGTAACACTTTCGCGCACGTGACTGCCCTTGCCCGAAGGACGCGAAGCGGAGTTCGGGCAGCAGTCAAGTGAGCGAAAGACACTTTGCGCAAGAATTAGGAACAACATTTTTTCTACAACGGTATAAAAGTCCAGCTGCCACTAATATGGAACATCTTTAACGATTTTATAAATGATTAAGCTTCACAGTTCTTTTCTGCTACCCCTGTATTGACGGCGTGCGCGAAAGACTTTGTCGCTCGTGTCCAGTAACTTTTTTTTTACGCTGTTATGGGCGACGTGCAACAAAGATAACCGTGAAAATATGTGTCAGTTTGCATACTGTCAGTAATGCGCGAACCGTGTCATATTTTGACGGCTGTAGAAAAATAGTCATTTTCCTAACTAGTGTGGAAAGTGATACTTTCCCGCACGCTGTCTGCCGATGCACGAACGACGCGAAGCGGAGTTCGGGCAGCAGACGGGTGCGCGAAAGACACTTTCCGCACGAGTTAAGAACAATATTTTTTCTACGAGCCAATTCATTGTAACAAAGACAAGGAATAAACATACAATACATAAACAACTTTATCTTTGTCAACAGTATGACAGCTGAATTAATCAACAATCAATTGGTTGTTATGACAAAAACTTGCTGTGATTGTTGGCGTGACATAATGTTTCAGGCATGAACTGGTGACATTGGAATAAAAAGTACGTATATTATGGGTATATTTTGTATAAAAAATCAATAAAGGCAAGCATGATAGTTCCTTAAAAACGTAAAAAATGTTTGGTACGGCTGTAAGGCAGGTGCACCTATCTAGATAGACAGACTATTAAGTCTAAGTTATATTAGAAATCAGTCATTCTTTGAATATTTACTTTCCCGCACGCCAAATTTACTTTCACGCACGCTGTGCCTGAAATCATGATCACGCGTAGAAAAAGATTTTTTCGCTTGCTGTCAATAGCAACTACCACCACTCAACCAAATATTTAAAACGTCATTGTCAGTTTGATTTAAATTTTCAGATTGTGTCTTCAATTATGCTCAGTTATGATTCACATTATTTGAAATTAATCGTTTGCAGAAAAAACGTTGTATGCATTACGAGCAAAAAGTAACTTTTTTGCTTTCGAGTGATTGCAAACTTCACTCTCCGAGCAAAAAAGTTGTACTTTTCGCTCTTAATGCATAAATAGCTATTATAGATTTATTTTAATTAAATTTCACTAGAAGTGAAGTAATTGATGACAATGAAAACTATGGTTAATCTAAAAAATACTAAAATAATATAAAGCTTTTCATTAAGTTTTTCGACACAGGTGGTAATAGAAATCTGACAGATTACTCTCTGTAGGTAGTAATTCAATAAAATTTGAACGGTGTCAGTGTTTTTTGTTATATTTTCAAAACTTAAATTTAGAAAATACTGTCGTTATCAAAAATTCTTTGTTGCTAGAACTTACTAAAAATAAAAGCTGCAAGAAAAATAAATAAATCTACATATACGCCATTATGTTAAAAGAAATTAGCTTAATCCTGAGGATTAAGGTACAAACCATTTACATACCAGTACAATTAGTACAAACAGTACAAATTAATTTGTTATTACTATTTTGTTACTTTCAATAAAAACAATTTAGTGAAAATAAATTCTAAAACTGTCATTGAGGTAAAGAAAATCTGGATCGTTGAAAACCGTGATGAGCTGTCCAATCCTAAACTAATTAGCTATTTCAGATCCGACCCCAAATATATAAAATATTTATAAGGACTAGGCATTCTAAAAAGTCTGGCCTATGTTTTATTTTGTTATAGTTATAGCACTTTATAATTTGGTTTTCCTACGAGCGTGCGATAAAGTCGCGTTACCGCACGCATTTGTATGCGGGAAGTAGCACTTTACCGCACGTGTGCGGTAAAAATGTTTACTGCACGCAAAGCTAAATTACATACAATTTGAAGCTTTATTAATCTGAGTGTTACTTTTGCATAATTTTATTGTTCTTGTGTTGTTGCTTTTACCCTCGTTCATATTTAACTGAACTTACAGAAGACAACAAAATTAACTCACATGCGCTAGTAAGAAATTAACTATCCACGCCGAGGAATTAAAAAAAAGTTGATCCGCGCCGGTGTTCGAACCCACAACTTTAATTTCACAAAGTAGGTGTGTCAATCACTACACCATGCATTTCTTATATTGACATGTGTGTACAATTTGACAAATGTCAGTTTTGGTGTTTTTAAAAATAAATTTACAGACAAAATAGAAAGTAGGGACAAAAACCTTCAAAACATATAATCCGAATGGTCTTTTCAGACGAAATTTTAGATGCAGCAAATAGGTACGTTCCTTCAGTGATTTATTATAGGTACAAGCACTAATACTTATAAATAATTTCATGATGTTGACAGGCGTGCGTGTAAAAGTTTTTACCGCTCCCAAATTTAAAGAACTAAACTAGGAAAGACGAAAAATATTAAGAGAAATTGGCTCGTAGGAAAAATATTGTACCTAACACGTGCGGGAAGTGATGCTTTACCGCACGCTGATTGCAATGAACGAACGACGCGTAGCGAAGTTCGGTCAGCAATTGGTAAATAACTATTTTCTACAAACGTCCAATAATGACGCATTTTACGCTTTCGTTAGACAAACGAAAACCTAACCTTTTTTGAGGATCAGAATGTGAGTTTATTTTTACGCGCGTTGCCCAGGGCAGCAAGCGACAATAATCGATTATGTCACTAGGAGTAAAAGTGAGTCTTTACTCCTATAGAAGCGAAGCTGATGCCTGCAACTGAGCGAAGCACAAAAAGGCCTGTTACTCTGAGTAACATATACTTTTTTTTTCAAGCATGCAGGAAATAGGATGTGTATTGTGATTCAGTTTTGTAATTTACTTGCATCCGTTTCTTTAGGAGAATCTAGGTATTTACCCAATTAGTGGTGTATTTATTTATAAAATAAGAACGTTTAGTGCGAAACGGTGGTTTTCAATTTTCAATTGTTTTAACGGTATTACATCATAATCAATGGTTTAGGTGGTTTAGGTGTAGTTAAATTATGGTAAAATGAAAATATGTATCACCATTATCAATATTAAATTAATAACAATCACAACGACAAATAAATATGATGACGCGCATGACATTTAACAGACGAACCAAAAATTCGAGAATATATGCGATTTCGACTAGAGCGTTCTGCGAGTATTCTCATCCTTTGTTTTCCTAATAGGAATTTAAAGATGGCAATATGTACAGTCATACCGGTTTATCTGATGCCATCTAGTGCAAAAATGGTTTTGGTGAATGAAAATAGTTTATTAATGCGCCAGCAGGACAGCAGCGGTGACTTTGATTAATCAAATACAATATATAATATTACAAAACTAAAACCTACAACTACTAACCAGTCGAAATCCGCGAAATCAACTAAGAATTTGCGTCAAAAACTGAAACATAGGATGGATGCACCTTCGCACCAAGAGCTCTGATTGCTCTTTTTATTCAACTGCTGTATGCCATCTAGTATCTAGTGCTTAAAGACTTTCGTAAATTACAATATTGACAATCTTTTATGTATAACTGCGCCACCACAACAGTAGCGGAGACTTTTGACTTTACTTTTACTGCGTAGGACTTTTTTGCTCTCAGGATCAGAAAGCCCACTTTAGGTGTGCGTATAGAGAAAACAAATGACGTACTTTCAGTCCCCTTGAAAAAATAGTTATTTATGTATTAAGAGCGAAAAGTACAACTTTTTTGCTCGGAGAGTGAAGTTTGCCGCTCGACGCGAAGCGGAGAGCGGCAATCACTCGAGAGCAAAAAAGTTACTTTTTGCTCGTAATGCATACAACGTTTTTTCTGCAAACGATCAATTTCAAATAATGTGAATCACAACTGAGCATAACTGAAGACACAATCTGAAAATTTAAATCAAAGTGACAATGACGTTTTTAATAATTGGTTGAGTGGTGGTAGTTGCTATTGACAGCAAGCGATAAAATCTTTTTCGCTTGCTGTCCTGGGCAACGCGCGGAAAAGTAAACTCACATTCTGATCTTCAAAAAAGGCTAGGTTTTCGTTTGTCAAATGAAAGCGTAAAATGTGTCATTATTTAACGTTTGTAGAAAAAAGATATTTTTGCTTGCTGTCAATAGCAACTACCACCACTCAACCAAATATTTAAAACGTCATTGTCAGTTTGATTTAAATTTTCAGATTGTGTCTTCAGTTATGCTCAGTTGTGATTCACATTATTTGAAATTGATTACTCGAGTGATTGGCGCTCTCCGCTTCGCATCGAGCGGCAAACTTCACTCTCCGAGCAAAAAAGTTGCACTTTTCGCTCTTAATACCTAAATAACTATTTTGATTTTGCCCGGAACTTTTTTAGTCACTTTAATAGAAATAATTTAAAAAATATGCAACGTCGAGAAGTTTAATTTGATTTACTCAGTGGGAAACTGATGAAAAAAATTAAGGTGAAACTACATGACACCATCATAACAACTTGGGGATAATTATTATTGGCATTTACCTGCTTTCCATTTACTGGTTAAAATTCTGTCACATTTTTGACAAATCAGTTTATGGATAATTTGTACGTCGTGTTTTTGGCGGAATTCTTGCTTTACAGTTTTCATCGAGCTGATTTGGAGACCCCTTTCTGTTTATGACCCCTTTTTAGCAGTGGGAACCTTTAAATTGGTGACGATATCCGCCGGAAATGACTTCTCGATGAAGTCATGACGTCTTACGTCAAATTATTGCAAAACAGTTGTCACTGTCATTATTTTTATTATTTCCTATTTCCTATCCAATCGAACTTGTTATATCCATCTTCTACCCTGAGCGCTAGGGCTCCTAGCCCTTAGCTGACCTTGCTTCAAGGTTTTTTACAACTTAACTTCCAAACTAACAAAAATCCAAAACAATCGACACACTCAATATCCGGTCCGGAGTTACCGGCAAGGTAACTCCGTTTAAGGATGTTGCAATTTAAGTTGCAATGACGCTTGTAGGACGTGCGCTGACGATAACATTACGTCATGGGAACCACCAAGAGAGCCGGACTTCCGTCCAAAAAATGGGACTATTTTTATGTAAATATCGGCATTTGTGGTCTTCGCCCATATCTTCTAAGTCATTGATTGAAAAAATTATACAGGGGACAAAATGTCAGATTTCCATGGCCGCCTGTGTCGAACAACTTAATGAAAAGCTTTATACATGAAAACGTCATAACAACTTGTGGGAAATTACTACTGGAGCCTCATTCTGTGGGAAGTTGTGAAAGTGAGAATGAAAATTTTGACAACCTTGATGGGTCAAAAAAATCTATTGACCAATTCTATTGGCCAGAGATTTTCATTTTCACTTTCACACCTTTCTATAGAATAAGTGACATTTACGATCACCTGGTTTTAATTTACTGGTTAGAATCCTGTCAACCACACTGTTGACAAATTAGTACATCTCGTAGCCAAACCGAAACAGCAAGCATGCCCCAACCCATGGATGACCAATCTGTGATCGCCCGCATAGGCATGAAAGCACCAGAATTTTGGCGTACCGAACCCGAGCTATGGTTTCTTCGGCTAGAAGCCCAGTTTCGCCAAGCCAAGATAACAACAGATGAATGCAAGTTTGATCACACTGTAGCTAGCTTAAACAGTGAAGTTTTACTAGAAGTTGCTGATATATTGCGAAACCCAACTAAAGGTACAGCCTATAAAGATTTAAAAGCTCGACTTCTGGACCGATATGGCGTCCATCCCGATGAAAAGATTCGCCGACTGATGGAGATAACCTTGGGTGACCTTAAACCGACCCAGCTTCTCCACCGTATGCAAGCTCTAGCCGAAGGAAATGTAAGCACAGAGGTACTTAAAAACTTATGGCTCGATCACTTACCTCCCCAAGTCCGAGGGGTTGTATCCATTCTCGATGATGACTTAGAGGAGATTGCTAAGAAGGCTGACAAGTATATACGCTGTGCCACTTCTTCAGTCATGCCCCTCACCGTGAAACCTTCACTTGACGAACTCGTAACCAACATAAGCAACCAGGTGAATGCTTTGGCTACAAAAGTCAATCTTCGGGAAATGAGTCAGCAGTCTCTACCAGCCCAACCAGCAAGCAGTTCACCAGGTGATGGACAGTGCTACTACCACCGAAGATTTGGCCCTCAAGCTAAGAAGTGCAGACCCCCATGTAGCTTCTCAAAAAACGACCAGGGAGTGCTGTAGTGGCGACGACCAGTGCTCCTCATACACCACGTCGCCTGTTTATCACCGAAAAAACTCTCCAGCTCCAGTTCCTCATTGACACTGGTGCCGACCTTAGTGTGCTGCCACGCAGGATCTGCACTGCTATGCAACCAAGTACTGTATGCCTGTACTCTGCTAGTGGTGCCTGCATTAAAACATATGGGCAGAAGAGACTCACAGTGGATCTAGGTTTTGGCCAACCGGTCACATGGACCTTTGTCGTCGCAGACGTCACCACTGCCATCTTAGGCGCTGACTTTCTTACACACTTTGGAATCACAGTAGATATGCGCAATAAACGCCTGGTAAGCCCAACCACCCATTGCAGCATTTCCTGTGTGTCGAGACGAATAAGGACATCAGTAGAAGGGCTCTCTACTGCTCACCCATATAATCGCCCAACTAGTGTATCAGACGCACCTGGAATGGTCCAGCACTATATTGACACCGATGGCGCCCCTGTTTTCTCCAAGCCACGCAGACTTCCGCCAGATCGTCTACAAGCTGCACGAGATGAATTCAATGACTTAATGCGAGCAGGCATTGTTCGGCCATCAAAGTCGCCATGGGCAAGCCCACTTCATTTGGTCCAAAAATCCAATGGCCAGTGGCGCGCTTGCGGAGATTTCCGTCGTCTAAATGCTATTACTAAGCCTGACCGCTACCCAGTGCCACATATCCAGGACTTTGCAAATCAGCTGCATGGTAAGCAGATTTTCTCGACGATTGACCTGGTACGCGCGCCTTCTACCAGATCCCCGTTCGACCGGAAGACGTGCAGAAAACGGCTGTAACCACTCCCTTTGGCCTGTACGAATTCCTCCGAATGCCTTTCGGGTTACGTAACGCTGCCCAGACAGTGCAGCGGTATCTGGACTACCTCTTTCGAGAGTGCCCCTTCGTCTACGTGTACATTGACGATATTCTAATTGCCTCAACGACAGAAGCAGAACACGAGCAGCACTTGGCATTGGTACTCCAGATCCTGAAAGCCAACGGACTTCTAATTAACATGGAGAAATCCAAGTTCCGTACCCGTAAAGCCAGCTTCCTGGGCGTCACAGTCACTCCAATGGGTGTGCTGCCCTTGCCGAGTAAGGTTAGTGCTATCCGAGACTTTCCTCAACCCACGACTTACAGACAGTTGCGTCGCTTTATGGGGATGGTTAACTTCTACCGTCGTTGGTTGCCCAGCGCTGCAACCGTGCTTCTGCCGCTCACCGAGCTTTTGGCACTACAAAAGAAGAAGCAGCAGGACGTCAACTTGACCCCAGCAGCAGCAGACGCCTTCGCCAGAGTCAAGGAACTATTAGCTGCCTCTGCTGAATTGGTTTTTCCGGCACCGCACGCCAAATTGAGTATGTCAGTCGACGCTTCGGATGCAGCAATTGGCGGTGTATTGCAGCAACTTGTGGATGAATACCTGCAGCCTATCGCTTTCTTTTCGCGAAAGCTATCTAAAACGGAGCGGAATTACAGCACCTACGACCGGGAGCTGCTGGCCATATTCAGTGGTGTCCACCATTTCCGCCACTTTATCGAGGGCAAGCTGTTCACTATATACACCGACCACAAGCCTTTGACGTACGCCTTCCAGCAGCGACATGACCGTCAATCTCCACGGCAAATTCGACAGCTCGAATTCATTGGCCAATTTTCGACTGATATCCGACATGTCCAAGGAACGACAAATATCGTCGCTGATTGTCTCTCACGGCCTCAGGTGGACGTCATCGTAGCACCAATTACCATCGACTATGACCGGTTGGCGGAAGCTCAGACCACGGACGAAGGTTTACAACAGGTCCTGTACGACCCGACCAGCGCCTTGCGCCTACAACGTATCGTCCTACCAGACAGCCAACGTCCCCTCTATTGTGAAGTCCAAGATGGGCGGACTCGCGTATACGTGCCGGATGCCTTTCAACGTGATGTCTTCCTAAAGTTCCACAACCAGTCACACCCTGGACATGCTGCTACATTGCGAATGATCGCCGAACGCTTTGTGTGGCACAAAATGAACCGTCAAGTAAAGCAATGGTCCCGAGAGTGCCTCCAATGTCAGCGCGCTAAGGTTGGCCGACACACGCATGCGCCTCTGGGATCACTAGGCATACCCGATGACCGATTCGCCCACATACATGTAGACATTGTGGAACCACTTCCTCCTAGTCGAGACTTTCGGTACCTGCTTACGATCATCGACCGATTATATATGACTGCCGAGACGGTGGCTAATAAGATCCTTGAAGTTTGGATATCCCGCTTCGGCGTACCAACGACCATAACTACGGACCGGGGAAGACAATTCGAGAGTCAGTTGTTCCGTCAACTTAACGAAATGCTAGGAGTGAAGCATATAAAAACGACCGCCTACCATCCGCAATCAAACGGGTGCATTGAACGTTTCCACCGGACCCTAAAAGCCGCTCTGATCGCCGCCGACGTGGTGTCTTGGGTCGAGGCCCTCCCCTTGGTCATGCTGAGTCTTCGAAATACCTTCAAACAGGATATTTCATGCACGGCCTCTGAATTGGTGTATGGTACACCGGTTCAACTTCCCGGACAACTGCTTGTTCCTAATGCAGTTACACCCGATGAACACCAATTTGTCCAACGCCTGCGTGAGACCATGGGAGCATTGCGACCTCTGCCAACGAGCAACCACTCGAGCCGCACCGCTTATGTCCATCCAGACCTGCCATCGGCTACACATGTGTTTATTCGATCGGATAATGTGAAGTCCCCGCTAACACCCCCCTATAGCGGCCCTTTTAAGGTGCTGGAGCGTCACGACAAATTCCTAACAGTGGACGTTCGAGGTGTTCAGCAACGAGTCTCGATGGATCGCCTTAAACCAGCATATGTTCCAGTCTCCCACCGGTTGTTAGAGGAGCATTCGTATGCCAGCCAGTTCCAGCTTCATGGATGCGAGCAGAACCGTTCGAAACCACCGGGTCTCTTACTGGGGGGGAGCCCTGTGGCGGATGTCATCTGCCATTCTCCGCCTCAGACTGAAGGCTGGCGTTTGAGAGAGGAAAGGGGGGGGATTCGCGAACGGCGGGTCACGACGAGTCGACCGTTGAAGAATTCGAATCGGCCGGTCCGTGTAGATTCCGTTCCTCCTTTTGTAAACCGATTGTTAGTTTTTATCAATCAATGTTCAGTTTAGTGAAATAAACAAGTAAACTAATTAGTGTGCCTCATTTGCTCGCCGCAAACCAGCCACATATTAAACAAGTTTTACAGGGAGCAAACTTTCAGATTTCCTGGTGTCGAAAAATTTAATGAAAAGCTTTATACTGTTACGGCTTTCGGGTTCCAATAATTTATCGTCAATTAAGTACCACTTTTATTTACTTTTAACTATTACAACACGATTAAAACACAATTTGGGGTGCTTTTACTGAGCAGCAGGTATCACAATTTCTGCACCACTCTTTGACGTCATCTCGGCAATTCACCCAGTAGTACCTTTCCCGAATTCTATCCGGGGTCTTATTCACTCCAAAACCCCCTCCAAACACTCCATTGTGCATGTCTCGCAAGACATCTTTCCGTCTACTTTTCCCGTCGGGGCTTTCCCAAGTCCTCTTCAGTAAGCCATTCTGAATCGCCAAGGAATCCCATTGAGCCCGCTTTTACTTCCGGGCTCTTATCTGCTATGTCCTTCCAATCAGGACTTTCATTTTCCAAGTTCCATTGACATATTAACCCCACAGCTTTATCGGTTGTTTGTTCGACCTTCATTTGTTAAGTGGTCCATTGTTCGTCGACGTCAATCCTGGTTCTCCCGAGAATGCTTGGTCCTTCTCGTTGTTCTACTAGTTGGCAGTGTGGACATTCCCCTTTACAAGCCTTCGTGATAATACATCTGCGTTACCATGAGAGCAGCCTGGACGATGCTCAATTTTAAATCGTACTGCTGAAGGCGTTCTATCCATCTTGCAATTTGGCCTTCAGAATTCTTCATTTGGAGAATCCACTTCAGATCTTCATGATCTGTACGAATCAAAAACTTCCTTCCGTACAGATACCGATGGAAATTGTCCACGGACTTCACGCTAGCCAGCAGTTCCTCTCTGGTAACGCAATAATTTCTCTCTGGCTTGCTAACACCTTACTGAAGTACTCAATTACTTGCTTGTCGCAAGTACAAGACGGCCTTTTTCTCCGTTAACCGCTGCAGCGGCTTGGCGATGTTGGCAAATGCCTCAATAAAACGTTAATTCGATAATAGGTGCATAGTCCCAGAAAGTTCATGCTCATCTTTGGGTTCTAGCCATTCTTTAATAGCTGCTATTTTCTTTTCACTAGTCTGTATTACATTTGATGAGATGACATGTCCGAGGTACTCCACCTTCTTTTGGAACAGGCAGAATTTCTTAAAGTTCAATCTTAAATGGGCATTCATTAATTTGCAGAATACTTGTGTCAGATTGTTCCGGTGATCTTCAAAGTTTCGGCCCATTACTATTACATCGTCCAAATAAACCAGACACGTTTTCCAATCGCTCGAAGGTTGAGGGAGCATTGCAAAGACCGAAAGGCATAACGGTAAACTGGAAAAGACCATTTCCAGTTGATAATGCCACTCTGACCTGCCAGTAACCATTTTTTAAATCCAACGCAACGTGGAAAACCATTGTGATCCTGATAAAGTTGCCAGGGAATCGTCAATTCGTGATAACGGCTAACTGACCTTCTTGGTGACATCGTTCAGCTTCCTATAGTCTACACAAAATCTAGTTTTCCGTCCTTTTTTTTACAAGAACAACCGGAGACGTCCATGGGCTCGATGACGCCCTCTTCTAGCACGCTCTTCAACAAGTGATCAATTTCTTCTTGCTTTGCGATTGGCACTCTCCTGGGGGGTTGTCGTATTGGTTGTCCACACTCGCTGTTGATTTTATGAACTACAAGGTCAGTCTTAGTTGCATTCTGGTTAGTATCGAAAACATCCCGTTGAGTGGTCACAAACGTCTAGCCTATTCGAACTGTTCGTCTCTCAAATGTTTCCAGTTATTTTCAAATGAATGGAGAATAGTGGACAATAATTCCTCAGAACACCAGCAACACCGTTTTCTTCCTCACAACCAAGTGATTGGTTGATAATTTGCCAGAAACTCTCCTTTTTGTACCTTAATACTGATCTCCCCAATGTTTGACGCTCTTATCGAAATTTTTCGTTTTGTCTCAGTCAGGGTTCTTGCCACTAATAGGTTTGAATTCTCCGGTTCTACTAATCCAACGCACCACCCAGGATCATTTTCAGGAGTGACGTAATTAAGCCTTTCAATGCCAGGAGGAATTCTCGTAATTTCTTCCGCCGTCAAACGGACACAATCCATGACACTTAGTCCCGTTACAGCAAACCCTTCATTTCAAAATTTCAACACCTACTGCCGATTGTCATAGGAAAATTCGTTTTTCCCAATGATGTCCGTACTTAGAATGAACACGTCCTTGATGTCCGCCATCAATACATCGTGATGACTCCTTAACCTTTCCCCAACTTCCAAATTTATTGTTGTTTCTCCTTTAACGGGGCAAGGATTCCCGGTAAGAGTGCATAGGGCCACTTTTTCAAACAATGTCCTAATTTGCGTACTCACTTTATTCGGTCGAATAATTGACACTTCGGCACCAGTGTCGATGGTTAAAAGAATTTCCATTTGTTCAATCTCGCCAGGGATTCAATTCAATACACGCTTTATTGCCATAAGCATACAAGACTTGTTGACAAAGCAGTGGTGAGGCTTCTTCCAAGCTTCAATCGTAATGATCCTGGGAGCTTCCGTGAGGCCAATCAGCGTTCGCCCCTTCACAGTGACTGGTTTTAGTTTCCCGGCTGATGTGTCAGTCCGCCAGATTGTCGTCGTGGCAGAGCCTGAGTCCTTTCCCGTCGCGTTCGACTTTAAAGGAGTCCCTTTAAAAATGGCCCATTCTGCCGCAGTTGAAACAAGATCCGGGTTTCTGTAGGTCGGCATTTCGGTCCATATTTCTTCTGTAACCAATATCTTGTGCCCTGCTCCTTAATTGGTCGAAATATGAAGTCGATTGCTTCCTGAATTCACGCTGCTCGTCTAACAATTGATTTAAGGTTGAGTTTGGCTGCGGCTCTTCCTGTACGTCAACTATTCTACCTCCTCTGTGGCCCGTGTTTATTCTCGACGCCCGAATTAATGCCTCATTTGCACTGGAAGGAGGAGTCAACCTCAAAAGGCATTTCATTTCTGTGGGCCCTGCCCTGTCTAACCGAACACTACGAAGCGCAAGCGCTGGCGTGCCGAAAAACACTAGCAAAAGGTTGCGGCATGACAGTGGAGAAGAAGACAGCAGTTGAACGCCGGCAGGGGCAGAGTAGGGTCAACGGCCCGAGCGGAACGACGTGTTTTATTGTTTTCCTACGACGTAACGACGAAACGACGTGTTTATTAAGTTAATTTATGTGTTAAATATTAATCTACGACGTTATGTATTTTTGACTCTGTAAACGACGTTAATAAATGCCACTTTCCGTTTCCGACCGTTTTTGTTTATTTTTGAAACAAGGAATCCCATAAAAATTGGGGGCTCAACCGGGATTAAACGGTCGATTTTGCTTTCGGACTGTGTGCACATTCATCGATTTATAACGACGTACTTTTGCTAAACTATTATGGATATTTCGCCGATAGTTTCAGGTGGACTACAACTGTAAGATACTGGATGTGCAAGTGAATTGTGTTGTGCACGAGTGGGACTCAATTTGGTAAGATCCAACCATTTTTTTTACCGAAACGCCTTGCAAATTTATGAACTATTGATAAATAGACTCTAAAGTTTTTAACTTTCTTCGATGGTAAAGACAAATTTTTTTGATATTTTGCAAGCAAATTACGATGGTTTTGGTTGGGGACATTTCGGGTTTTAAGGACTCTTTAAAGATAGCGCCTACGAAGGTAGTTAGAGTGCTTCATAAACTGATTTTTTAATGTGATGGCGATAGGCAAAACAAAAAGCGTCTTTATGCGTTCGGTGGATTTGATTTCGGGATAAACTCTGACTTTTTTTCCAAGAACTGTTCCCGTAATGATTTAGTGAGTGTGGATAACCTTTTACACATAGACTTTTCAGATGTAAGGAAAGACAATTTAATAGGAATTATTTGTGTTACTTTAACAGACATTGAATCGTTGTCAAAGACTTTTGAGAGTGAGAATAAATCTGATTCTGACTCATCTGACGAGTCTGAAGATGAGGTGTCGTTTAATCCTCCGCGTTCTAATAAACATAACCTCGCTGACAGTGTGAATAGCTTTAGGTCACTGATTTTTGATAAGGCCTTGGCTGAGCCGGTCACTTTAGCTTCAAACTTTTTAAACAATAACCATTAACAGGCAGCAGCTGTAAACACGACTTTTATGGGACAGCAAGTTGATGCTCGTGCGAATTTTCGACAGAATTTTGAGTATGTGCCAGTGGATATTGGACAAAATTCAGCTCATATTTCCCTTTATAACCAAAGCACGGGCCAAAGCGTCACTGAAAATAAAAACGGTGCCAGTCGACCAGCACAGAATTTTGCCATGAGTTTCCGAGATGTGGAAGGTTCCATAAAACCTTTCGACAGTTCCAAGGAGCAGTCTGTTGAGAAGTGGATCTCGGATTTTGAGGGTTTTATCACGCTGTTGGGATGGAGTGATCTGCATGCCTTTATATTTGCAAGGAGATCTTTGACTGGGATTGCCAAACTGTTTGTTGAAGGTGAAGATAACATAAATACTTGGCCAGCTCTGCACAGCGCCTTGCTTAACGAATTTTCTTCGAAACTAAATAGTGCCCAGCTCCATAAGAAAATGTCACAACGGAAAATGCAGCCGAACGAGAGTGTGCAAGAATATTTTTTGGCTATGAAAGAACTTTCTAGTAAAGGGTCTGAGGCTGAAGCACTAATACAATACGTAATAGATGGCATCCGTGATGACTGGAAATAAGTGATCTGGAAATAAGTTTATGCTGTATGGTGCGACAAACTTGTCAGAATTCAAAATAAAATTGAAACTCTATAGTGATATGAGAAGTAACTTTAATAGACGTGGTAATTTAATATGAGACAATACTAATGACAGCGATCGCAGATTTTCTGCTGGACTTCAACGCAATGTTCAAACTGCCTTGTCGGATAGGAACACTTCTTATAATCGTCAGGGTCAACGTTCTTTAAATAATTCTGACGTACGATGTTATAATTGTGGTCAGCCGGGTAATAGAGCTAATGCCTGCCAACGCCGAAATGATGGATTGAAATGCTTTAGATGTAATGCTTTTGGACATAAAGGAAGAGATTGCCCACGGTATGGTTCGAATAATAACTCCATTCAATCAAGTCAAAATTCAAGCTTACGGTCAAGTCAAAGAAATTCGAGTTCCACTGAGAATCAGTCAAGAAGTCAATCATCAAATGTCAACAGAATACAGACATCCAACCGAAATGACAAATGTAAGGAGGTGACTTTTGACACCTTCAAGACCGAAGCTTTAATAGATACAGGTAGCAATGTCAATTTAATTAGAAAAGACTTCTATGACAAACATTTCTCCTCGTCCTTTTTACAACCATCCGAGCTGGAACTGATTGGTTTTGGAAACACCCAGATATGCGTATTTGGTGTTACTTTATTCATCCTGTAACTATTGACTAACAGGTGTTCAATACCAGGTTCTACGTGGTTCCACTTCCAGTTCCAGTTTCACCGTTATTCTGGGTAATGAATTATTGAATGAGGCGGAACTTCATATTAGTAACAACGAAATCAGGATTTGTAAAGTTAATCATGAAACCTAAATCATGAATATTTGTGTACAGCAAGACGAATACGACGTAGGAGGTCCAGATTGCGACGAAAATGTACTCAATCGAGCTAAGGAGATGCTTAAGTCATATTGCCCTAAAAAAACAAAGGACGCCAATATAGAAATGAAAATAATAGTGAAAAACGAAGAACCAATATTCCACCGACCTAGAAGATTACCTTATTATGAGAGAACCATAGGTGATGAGCAAGTTGAAATATGGCTAGAGGATGGGGTGATAGAACCGAACACATCAGAGTGGTCGAGTCAAGTGGTAGTCACTAGAAAGAAAGATGGATCACCACGAGTGTGTATTGACTACAGAAAGTCAATAAGGTTGTGTCCAAAGATAGATTTCCGTTGCCACTGATAGATGACCAGTTAGATAAGCTGACGCATTGTCGTATATTTTCCACGTTAGTTTTAAAAAATGGTTTCTTTCATGTTGGTGTTGAAGCTCAGAGCAGAAAATACACATCTTTTGTAACTTATAATGGACAATTCCAATTTAAACGAGTACCATTTGGCTTGTGCAATTCACCAAGTGTTTTCCAGAAATTTATCAACTACGTTTTTCGTCCATTCATAAACAAAGGCGTAGTTGTCCCTTACATGGACGACTTGATTATTCCAGCGGTGGACGAACAAGAAGCTATTCAACGACTCCAAATAGTTCTTCAAAGCTGTAAAGATTATGGCCTGGAAATCAACAAAAAGAAATGCCATTTACTAAAGCAGGATAGAATTTCTCGGACATGTGATTGAACGTGGCCAGTTTGTTCCCTTCCGAAACCAAGACAAAAGCTGTTCTACAATTTCCCGAACCAACTTCAATAAAGCAAGTTCAAAGTTTTCTTGGACTAACAGGTTACTTTAGAAAATGTATTCGAGATTATTCTTTAATAGCACGACCTCTTAGTGATCTACTAAAAAAGGACAAAAAGTTCGAATTTGGCCAATTACAAAGAGATGCTTTTGAAAACCTAAAGAAGATCATGGCTGATAAACCAGTTTTGTCTATATTCACACCCGGTGCAGAAACTGAATTACATACTGATGCGTCCAAATTTGGATATGGTGCTATTTTGTTCCAGCACTCCATCGAAGATAACATGATGCATCCAATTTATTACATGAGTCGCAAGACAAGTGACACCGAACAGAAATATTGCAGTTACGAACTCGAGGTGTTAGCAATTATTGAAGCAATGCGTAAATTTAGAGTTTATCTATTGGGAATTAGATTTAAACTTGTGACCGATTGCGCAGCATTTACCAAAACTATGGATAAAAAGGATATATCAACCCGAATAGCAAGATGGGCATTGATGCTGGAAGAATATCATTGTACAGTTGAGCATAGACCTGGAAATCGTATGAGACACGTGGATGCTTTAAGCAGATATCCGGTGATGAGAATCCTTGCTGATAGTCTACTAGCAAAGATAGAAAGGCTGCAAAACACTGACGAAGAACTAACGGCAATTAAAGAGATTTTAAAAGAAAGATCTTTTAAGGACTATATAGTAAAGAACGGCTTACTTTTCAAAGAGAATGGTGGAACTGAATTACTGGTTATCCCACCGAGAATGGCATCAGAGATTATTAGAAAAGTTCATGAAGAAGGACATTTTTCCGTAAAGAAGACTGAATAGTTATTAAAGCAAGAATACTACATACCGAAGATGAGAAGCCGAATAGAGCATGTTATTGCTTGTTGTATTCCCTGTATAACAAACAACAGAAAGAATGGAAAACAAGAAGGATTACTTCATCCGCTTCATAAGGAAGACTTGCCACTCTATACTTACCATATTGATCACCTAGGACCGCTTGAATCCACCAGCAAAAAGTATAAGCAAGTGGTTATCGATAGTTTCACCAAGTTTGTACGGCTTTACCCAACCAAATCAACGACATCTGCCGAAGTTATCAGAAAGCTAGATCAGCAGAAAAACATCTTTGGTAATCGAATGAACATAATATCTGACCGAGGTACCGCATTTACTTCGGAAGAATTTGAGGAATATTGCAGGAGAGAAAAATTACTTGCGGATTGCCCCGAAGCAATGGCCAAGTTGAGCGAATAAACTCGATCATAACTAATGTTCTATCAAAGTTGTCCAGTGATGATCCTACGAAGTGGTTCAAGCATGTAGATAAAGTTCAGCTAGTCATCAATTCTACGTATCAGAGAAGTATCAATACTACCCCCTTTGAGCTTATGACAGGAGTTAAAATGACATCACCTACCGATGTACATATCAATGAATTGCTGAATCAGGAGCTGCAAGGAATGTTCGAGAAAGATAGGGAGGATGCCAGGATGCTAAGAACCAAATATTGAAAAAGAGAACACAATAAATTTTAATAAGAAACGACGATCCGCCACCAATTATCAAATAGGAGACTTCGTTGCCATAAAGCGTACCCAAATGAAGCCAGGATTGAAGTTACGTGCAAAGTATTTGGGTCCTTACAAGGTGACCAAAATCAAGGGCAACAACACTTACGAAGTCTAGAAGGTCGGATACCATGAAGGATCAGCAAGAACCACGACTTGTAGCGAGTACATGAAACTTTGGACTAATGATCATCTCGATGACGACTTAGACAACGATGATTGCGATCCGACGCCAGCTACAGAAGTGAGCGATACCGAGGCCGATACATTGGGGATCAATGCATTCCAGGTTGGCCGAGTTGTGGGCCCGGCCCTGTCTAACCGAACACTACGAAGCGCAAGCGCTGGCGTGCCGAAAAACACTAGCTCAAGTTTGCGGCACGACAGTGGAGAAGAAGACAGCAGTTGAACGCCGGCAGGGGCAGAGTGGGGTCAACCGCCCGAGCGGAAGACGTGTAACGACGTGTTTTATTGTTTTCCTACGACGTAACGACGAAACGACGTGTTTATTAAGTTAATTTATGTGTTTAAATGTTAATCTACGACGTTATGTATTTTTGACTCTGTAAACGACGTTAATAAAAACTTCTTTCCGTTCCCGACCGTTTTTGTTTCTTTTTGAAACAAGGAATCCCATATTTCACTGTCGCGAACTCCTTCGATAAACTTCTGGACTGATCGCTGGTCAAGGAAATTAAAGGCAGCCGAAGGATACGCTAATTAATGTCCGCTCCAAATTAATGTAGTTTTTTGCCTGGCTTCTGCTGCCTCATCTGCAGTTCTGCCTGGTAGATTATTTTGCGATGAGCATTACCAAACCTCCGCTCTAACGCCGCAGTAATTGCTCTGTGATTACACTTTTCAGTGATGAATGTAGGCATGGTGTCTGCAGCCTTTCCTCTCAAAGCTACTAAAAGTTCGGTAGCCTTGTCCGAATCTGTCCATCCATCCATTTTTAACTGCTGCCGCCTCAAATTGGTCTTTATATAAGCTCAAAAAGTGGTGCCGTCGAACACTGGAGGCCTAGTAATGTTTAGTCGCACAACGGTTAGCTCACTGCGACGTGTTTCCCAGATCCGCCACCGTTCTAACTCCGTCATTTTCATCTTTACTTCATGTTTGAATTGATCCGCGTCTTGTTTGACTTGATCTACGTCTTCTGTGACTTCAGTCATTTTGGTTGAGACAAGTTCTTGCAACTCGCGACGACCTCCGTTAATGCTTGAAACAGAGTAGCTTAATTGTTTCTTTGTTCCTCTATCTCAAGTTGCCTTTGTTTTTCATGTTCTTCCAGAAAATTTCTTTGTTCCTCTTTGTCGAGCTGCCTTTGTTTTCCTTATTCCTTTTTCTCAAGTTTTTCCTTTGTTTTTCTTGCTCTTTCAGAAATTTTTTTTTGTTTCTCTTTGTCCTTCTGCGGCATTTCCATAAGTGCTGCCAATTGTTCATCCATGATTTTTGTTGTAGATCGAGTATATGGCATGTAGAAAACATCAAAGTTCTTGCACTGTCCTTACCACGTGCGCGACGACTCTTTTGTCCGTACAATCACAAATTTTACGAAAATTATCCCACTTCTGACAACAGTTATTACGGGATACGGGTTCCAATAATTTATCGTCAATTAACTCCACTTTTATTTACTTTTAACTATGTATTACAACACGATTAAAACATAATTACTCTCCACTAACAATTCGCACTGTTCGCTTGCCCGCTTATTTCGCTTATTTACTACACTGCACTATCTATTTGATCCCATCTCGGGCGGCTCGTTAGTTTATACACCCGACCTGAACATACTCTCGTGCTTTCGAGAACGGAGGCGACTGTTCCCGGTTCTCGTTTAGTCTAGAGGGGTCGCAGTCGCGGAGTTTCCGGGGTCGCGGTTGGCGCTCGGCGTTGCCGCTTCGGCCCTAATCTCTGTGGGCCGACCGTCTGGCTTAACAATACTATTTTGAAAAAAGAATGTTGGGAGTTCTACACGGTTCAAATAGCCTTGGTTCTCCTATTAGGAATTAACTAAGATATTATCTTCATTAAGTATACTTTTTACATTTAATATTTGTTTTTTCTGGTGTTGAATTAACGATTCTAATTTAAAATGTTGAGGTCCACCTGTCTACTTTGTCAAATCAGCATCTAATCTATCCGATTCCAAACCATGTTAAACGAAAATAAAACCATTCACTACTCAACTAACAATTCTGCATTTTATAAAAGTGAAAAAACATTTCTGAAACTGAATTTATAAAAATATTATTAATTTCCGAAGTACTTTTAAAACCATGTGAAGGCTTTCACGGCCGGTCAAAATACAATCTAAAGTGTTTACCGGGCTTTTAAGCCGTGGTCCAGTGGAATTTGGTCCTGACCTTTCGTCTACAGCTGCGGCAGACAAAGGCGATGAGGCAATAGGCGAAGTGATATCCCGTGCTTCCCGACAGTGACTGATTCGACTGTGGTGAGCTCCGTGGTATTTATTTCCCCGCTGTCACGCTGCAGTTGAGGATCTGGGGGGTAGTGAGGGCGCGGGGTTCGACGTACTTAAAGTATGTCGTAAAACTCGCTTCTAGTCTGCATTTAGGAACGTAATTTCCTCCTTTGTGTTGAAATTGTTTATTGTCGTGTTTAAAGATCTCAATGGTCTCTCTCGTTAGTCTCGGATAGAAACGTTGCGATTGATATGAGATATCCACCTCGTTGAAAAAGATGTCGTGACTTTCGGAGAAAGCGTGCTTTACTACTGCTGATTTTTGTGTTTCTCCCAGCCTGCCTCTTGTGTTGGAACTCGGTAAACCCCGGATGCCGATAGGGGATCTCTGGCGGGAGATCGGTAGATAGATAGGTAACTTAATATAATACATAATTCAAACAATTCAATATGATCCTTCTTTTTTTATGTTTTTTTTTTAATTATGTAGGGTATTTCATCAGTATTGACAGTTATTAACAATTTTATCAGTATCTGGAAAAATGAAATATATACTAAATTAGTCGAGTATTTCGCGCTTATAGCAGTTGGTCGCTGATTTTATTAGATTTTGAAGTAACTTCAATTTTTAGGTTGGCTTAGAGCTTTCTAAATATCAGTTAAAAAACACTTGTAGAATTATATTATAGCACTTTCTGATAAGAAACATTTTTGCAAGGAACTAAAGTGTTGCCACGGTTGCCAAAAAGTTGTTTCGTAAGTACTTTTCAACGATTGCTGTAAAACAGTTACATTATGATTAAAGTTTATAGTTTTCATTATTATATTGGGATAAAATTATTATAAAAGAAGAAATAGTTTTTATGAGGATTGTCAACATGAGGATTACGGAACTTAAGATGAGTTGAAGGCTGGGACAAACACAAATGTCGGGTAATCTGATGGTTAATGCATTTATAAGAGGTTTATATAAAAGTTTAATACGAATTCTATAATTTTGTGATAAAAACCTTTTTGTGAGAGGTTTAGAAAATAATTTTGATTTATTTGACAAAATAGTGTGTATTGAAACTAATACAGACTATTTTTTCAATTAGTTTCGTCAATTTGTCAACTTGTCAACTGATATATGTTATTACAGATTTCTATATTCAATTATACAACCTTAGTATTTAAAAAATGTTAATTATGCAATGGTAGTGTATGTTAAGATACAAGTTTCATAGCACAGCCCATTGGCACATGAAACACGAAACGAGTTTTGCAAAGGATGAGTGCGACAATGGCGTTATGGAACGCGTATCTTATACTATTTTATGTAATAAGATAGATTAAAAAGAATATTAAGTTTGCCGCGTGACATTGACGTTAATTTTGACTGAATATTATTTGACATTTCCATAAACTGCTGCTAGTTAACGTCAAATTTTACCATTACCACCTAAACAGAACTAAAATAACTATAACGATGCTTTAATAAGGCTGTAAACCCCATCGTTGTCAGTGTTTTAATAATGAGCAAAACGAACCGAATTGCATAAAATCTTCAATAAAAGTCACAAGAGGGACTAGTTTTTAAATTATTAACTTTGAACCTTGTATGTTTGGTGTTTGTATATGTCCGTAATTTCGAATAGTTGAACGTAGGTACATCGACTAAACACTGAGACGGACTGAAAATGGAAAAATCTCAGTTCATATTACCCATGGAATATAAACCTGATTTCATATCCTACGCTAAGTGATTTAAAAGTTAAAATGGGACATGAATGAGTTATCATTGACAAGACTCAGGTCACGTGGTGGTCCCATATTTATCTCGTCTGGTGTAGACTGTAAACGAATGCACCAGTTGTATATCCATCCTTCTTTTATTTTCCTTAATGCTATTTTTCTTCAGTGTATAATAAACATCAAAACGTTTGGCAGCAATAGTATATTACATACCGGGGTGGGAAGTCGTTCATTACTGTCGAGAGATTTGATAGTTTATCGAGACGTGCAGCGTCGTGATGAACTATAAAATCTCGAGGTAAGGAAGGAAACTTCCTACCGAGGTGTGTATACTATTTTATTTACAACCTACATAATATGAATTTATATTTTTCTAAAGGTATTTATAATATTTTTAACTATCTTTTTTAAAAATTACCAGTTAACTATCTTATCTAGTTGGATGCTACTAGGGACACCTTTTTAATTCTATAAAGACATTAAATTTTAGGGGCCAAGAAATAAGCATGGAAAATAAGGGTTGAAAGAGAGGTAGGTAATAAGCCATTAACGCCCTTGGGTGGTAATGAATACCTATTACCTACGTCTAATTTAGAGGTAGGTAATAGGCAATTTCCCACCCTCCTATGACGTTTGTAATGATAGCATTACATATATGGTTGTAAATAAACATATATTTCTTGACTTAGAACGTTATAAATGCCAAAAAGGTTCCAAGGGCCACTCAGTCAATAAACAGTATTTGATAATAGAAAGGCAACGGCGATAGATTCGGATTGAAGCGATTGATCTTTATAACTTAAATATTAACAGAGGAACAGGATCACATTAGTACCATAAAAGTGATAATTGAAATAAAGTGCAAACAAAGAGCGGTAACATACGCGTTCTCGCTATTAATTGGGAGAACGCGTATGAAAAGAACGCGTATGGAAAGAATTGGGATCAACAATATATCGAATTTTCCTATATGCAGGGCACTGAACTTATTAACTCGAATAAACAAAAGTAGCTTTCAAAGACATTTTATTTGCAACCTGTAATATCGCTGTTTAGTAATAAAAGTCGTCATACGTAAACCTATGAAAACATTTCTTATTTTAAAACAATTCATATACAAGGTAATTCAAATTCGACCCTCACCAATGGAATCTACATATACCGGGTGTCCAGCAGAACCCTGGACATAGGAGATTAACATGGGAAATCGGTTTTTATTTTTTTGCGCCTGTACGGTTGATTTGATTGAAAAACTTTTAAGAGTAAAGTTGTAGAGTTTATAGTCAGTTATCATCCTGTAATTTTTTCAATACCACAGTTTTGGCTATTTTATGGAAAAACGCCTCGAAAAGTGCAAAAATTTGAATTTGGCGCGTCACCCCCACCATGCATGTGCAGTGTCGCCAACATAATAATTTCTTATGTCAGATTTAGAGCCGATTTTCCTTTCTTATTTATTTTGAGTGATCATGTAGTAATTAACGTGATTATGCAGAGAAAATTAACTGAAAACCTGACGATAATGTTCTTAAATTATAGGTAAGTAAAAGTTACATTTATAATTATCATAATTAGTAATAGGAAAATCATTCCAATTTGTGTATGGCTGGTTGTCTAATTCATTTTAGTTTAGCAATACGACAACCACGATGAGATGACAATTTGTCTCTTGTCACCAATTAAGGGTGTTCGTTGTTGTTGTTGTTATTGAGGTGAATTCATCTATCTCCAAATGTTTTACTTCAAAAGTGTCTATTTTGCAGTGCTGTGTGACGCGAGGCCACATCCTGCATGTAAAACATCCTTGCTAAGTGCTGGACTCTTCTATGACAGACAAAATCTCATTGGAAAACCAAATACAGTGCGCCCCAAAATGCCAATCCACACATTGACAACTTCTCGACGTTGGTCTCGGTTGTCCTGCACTGTATGTGGATTTTAGAGAGTCCAAACTCATTCATTTTGTTGATTTGAGGGACCCATTAATCCAAATTAACATTCATTGGTGGAACAAATGTTTATAGCAAATAAGCAAGACCAGTAAGCAGATAGCGATGGATGTTTGATCTGTTAAGACCAGTTTCTTTCATGTTTTATCTATGTATCTGGAGACTATAGTGCCTGTGAAAAAAACTCTTTTCAGTGACAACAAATCTTGCCAAACTGGCCACAAACAACTTGAAAAACTGGTCAAAAATTGGTTTCATTCCAATTAATTGCTGCTGAATGCAAGACACAGAGGATGGTGTGACGCCCCATCTTGCATGTAAAAAACCCGTTCTAATGGCTGGATGGCTTCTACAGCAGGCAAAATGTCATTGCGAAGCATATTGCCAGATTTGTTGGCCTTCAAACTGCAATCAATGAAAAATGGACCTATAACATGGCGCCCCAAAATGCCGATCCACACGTTACAGTTGCTCGACGTTGGTCCCGATTGTCATGCACTATATGTGGGTTTTGGAGTGCCCAAATCCGATCATTTTGTTGATTTGAAGAGCCAGTCAATCCAAAATAGCATTCATCCGTGAAACAAATGTTTCTAACAAATCTTGGGTCTGCAATAATTTTTTAGGTTAGGATTTCACAAAACTCCATTGGGGGGAAAAGGTGGGTCGGTACGAGTTGTTGATGGTTTTATTGTTTGTAGCTTTCAAAACCTTCTTTTTGCAGATAATTATGGATGGTCGATCTACTAAGTCCAGTTTCTTGGCCAATCTGTCGAATACTCTTGGAAGGATCATCGTTTACTGTAGCAAGAACAACAAGTTTTGCCATATTTTTATCCTCTGGAGCCGCACCAGCTCGAAGTCATCGCTTTTGCTCACAGGAACATATCGGCTTAATACTCCCAGTTTCCTCAAAACGAGCAACCACCGCCTGAAGTGAACTGCATGCTGGTATTGGTTGTTCAGGAAACAATGCAACAATGTTGTCTCGAATTTGAGCAAAGGAATTACCAGCCCAGTATTGTTTTAAAACAAGTTTTCTCTCCTCAAAATTCATAACTAATGAAACATTTAAATAAGAAATAATAAAAATAAAATTTTACACTGTATCAACAAAATGGTTCCTAATTTCCTTACTTTTAATATCATTAAATACAAGGTTTCTGTATACATTACATTTTTATTTCGGGGAAATTGTGTATGAAAAAGTGGATGCAACAAGTACCAAAATAAGAATATTTCCATAATGAATCTATACATAAATTTCTTAACAGAAGAAATTAACAAGTGGACATGAAAAAGAAATGTAACATAAATTTAGGTAATAACACAGATAACAACAATTATTCCTATAAAAACACTGTCACCTTTATTAAGATTCAATTTAATTCAATTCAAATTTATTCATGTTTACAATCACCAAAACAGCAATGTACATACCTAAAAAATAGAACAGTCTACAAATTAAATTTAAATAAATTCAGTCCAGATGCCATTATTTACTTAATACTAAAAGCTTACAGTCAACATCCTGCAATAGACTATACAGAGAGAAGAAAAAAAAATTAATAATTTTGATTAAAATACTTAAAATACTCTTCATCACAATAAAAAACATTTACCATTAAAATTTGCTTAATTTCCTTTCGGAAACTATCCACTGTCAACGGTTTAATTTTTATGGGCAGTTGAAATATTTTACCGCCCAGTAGCCAGGACCATTCTGGCACCTCAAACGACAATATGAGGTTATTAAACTTTTTCGGCCTCTAGTAAGGTAAGCATGCAAGTCCTCATGAGCAGAAAACAGATACATGTTATTTTTCATAAACAGCAAATTCTCCAATATAAACATGGAGGGAAGGGTTAGTATGCCTAGCTCTCTGAAGTGCGCTCTGCAGTCATCCCTGTAGCCCAGGCCAGCCAACAATCTGACCGCTCTTCGCTGAAGCCCGAACAAACGCTTAGCCCCCGAGGCGCGGCCCCAAACTACTACAGCATAAGAGAGCCATGCATGAGAACATGCAAAGTAAGCCAATCTAAGTACCGTACGAGATATCCTATCTGAAAGCTGACGTAGCAGGTACAAACTTGTATTGAGTTTTGAAGCCACCTTATCAGTGTGTAAATCCCATTTGGCACTCTCATCCACAAGAACCCCAAGAAATTTAACCTGGGATACGTGGTCATTTACGATTCCAATCTCCCTCTGTGTCTTGCATTCAGCAGCAATCGATTGGAATGAAACGAATTTTTGGCCAGTTTTTCAAGTTGTTTGTGGCCAGTTTGGCAAGATTTGTTGTCACTGAAAAGAGTTTTTTCACAGGCACTATAGTCTCCAGATACATAGATAAAACATGAAAGAAACTGGTCTTAGCAGATCAAACATCCATCGCTATCTGCTTACTGGTCTCGCTTATTTGCTATAAACATTTGTTCCACCAATGAATGTTAACTTGGATTAATGGGTCCCTCAAATCAACAAAATGAATGAGTTTGGACTCTCTAAAATCCACATACAGTGCAGGACAACCGAGACCAACGTCGAGAAGTTGTCAATGTGTGGATTGGCATTTTGGGGCGCGCTGTATTTGGTTTTCCAATGAGATTTTGTCTGTCATAGAAGAGTCCTCAGTCCAGCACTTAGCAAGGGTTTTTTACATGCAGGATGGGGCCTCGCGTCACACAGCACTGCAAAATAGACACTTTTGAAGTAAAACATTTGGAGATAGATGAATTCACCTCAATAACAACAACAACAACGAACACCCTTAATTGGTGACAAGAGACAAATTGTCATGTCATCGTGGTTGTCGTATTGCTCAACTAAAATGAATTAGACAACCAGCCATACACAAATTGGAATGATTTTCCTTTTACTAATTATGATAATTATAAACGTAACTTTTACTTACCTATAATTTAAGAACATTTTCGTCAGGTTTTCAGTTAATTTTCTCTGCATAATCACGTTAATTACTACATGATAGTCTCTCAAAATAAATAAGAAAGGAAAATCGGCTCTGAGCCTGACATAAGAAATTATTATGTTGGCGACACTGCACATGCATGGTGTGGGTGACGCGCCAAATTCAAATTTTTGCACTTTTCGAGGCGTTTTTCCAAAAAATAGCCAAAACTGTGGTATTGAAAAAATTACAGGATGATAACTGACTATAAACTCTACAACTTTACTCTTAAAAGTTTTTCAATCAAATCAACCGTACAGGCGCAAAAAAATAAAAACCGATTTCCCATGTTAATCTCCTATGTCCAGGGTTCTGCTGGACACCCGGTATAAAAGATGTTGATGTTGAATTTGGAGAGGGGGGGGGGGGCAGTGCCTGCGGCCATTTGACAGCCTAGATCACAGTACAATACTAAAGAAACTGAATAAATACGGAATTTGTGGAGCTGCGTATTCATGGATAGAATCTTACTTAACAGATGGAACTCAAAATGTAGGAATAAATGATACTAATTAATAAGCAAAGCTAGAACCATTACAAGTTACATTCAACGCGGTGTCTCTTAGAGTAGCATGCTTGGGCCTCTTCTCTTCACAATATTTCTTAATGATCTCCCTATAACCATTACATCTCAAAATTGTAAATTGGTGAAAAATGCGTATGATACAACATGCTTAGTACACACTAGTTTGACTGATTCATTGGTCCAACTATGTGAGCCACACTTCGATGAGTTCAAGGATTGGTTTTCTCGAAACGGATTAGTTTTAAATGTTGATAAAACTCAAAGTATTTGTTTTAAAGCTACTAACGCACAGTTGCCGCTTGCAGATACTTAATATATAGCTCAAGGAGAAGGATATATTGTTAACTAATTGTACCAGACGCCCTGAGAGTCCTGGTTAAGCACTGTGGTATAGGTACGGGGTGTTCATTATAAAATTTCATCTAGCAGGCTATGAAATTTTGACAGAAAAGGATGCCATAATCAAAATAAATGGACTTTCGTTCCTCCATCCTTATCTTTTGACGTTTCACAGCCGACTAGATGAAATTTTATAATGAACACCCCGTACAGGGATATCATTTTAAGTAACTCACTTGATTAGCAGCTTTTCTTTTAAACTTCATAAAATATTGATACATGGGAGTCGCAAAGCATCTAAGGCCGACCTCGGTTACCGACGTTATTGGCTGCCCGGTTTGACAGATACGACGCCATCTTAATTTTTTTTTTAATGGAAACACACATTCATTTACATACAGTCTAATAGAGCTGAAGGAGCAGATTACAGAGATATATAACTTCGTATATCTATCCCCAAGCATTTAGATTATACAGGGTGGTAAAGGTGTTGAATTTCGAAAATCATTTTAAGTGGCTCACTCTATTAGCAGTTTTCCTATTACACTTTTTAAAAGTTTGATACATGGTGGTCGTATGGCATCTAAGGCCGACCTCGCATCCTGGGCTAGCGACGTCGTTGGCTGCCCGGTTTGACAGATACGACGCCATCTTCATTTTTTTTTTAATGGTAACACACATATATTTACATAGACTTTAATAGAGCTGAAGGAGCAGATTACAGATATCTTCGTATATCTATCTCCAAGCATTTCGATTATGCAGGGTGCCAAAGTTGTTGAATTTCGGAAATCATTTTAATCTAAGGCCGAGCTTGGACCCTGGACTGGCGATATCATTGGCTGCCCGGTTTGACAGATCTTAATACGACATCATCTTAACTTTTTTTTTAATCGAAACACACACATATTTTCCTACAGTTTAATAGAGCTGAAAAAGCAGATTACAGAAATACATAACTTCGTATATCTATCTCCAAGCATTTCGATTATACAGGGTGGTAAATTAGTTGAATTTCGAAAATCATTTTTTTCTAATTTTGATATATAAAGTGGCACTTTTCAATACCGATGACAATGACGTAACGTCCTACTTTTCGTAACTAGTTACGAAAAGTCAAATCTTTCGTAACTGGTGATGAAAAGTCCGTTTCACCACCAGTTGCAGGTTTCGGTTGTGGCACACCGTTGCCACAGTTTTAGGATATTAAGTAGATACAAAGAGGTTTAAAAGTAAATATTGAAGTTATAATAACTCTTTCTCTAAGTAAGGATTTGTAGTCAAAATTAGAAAAAAATCTTGTATGAAACACGTGACGAAAAGCCTTTTTTGTGTATCGTCTGGCAAACAGATCGTTACATGACAATCATTCGTTACACAAAATCGGACTTTTCGTAACTGGTACAAAATAGCTATTTATGTAACCAGTTACGAAAAGTCCGATTTTGTGTAACGAATTAATGTTTGCGGGACGAGCGCAGCGAGTTCCCGCATTTTGAATGAGATCCACAAAAAAGGATTTTCATCACCTGTTTCATACAGGATTTTTTCTAAGTTTGACTACAAATACCTACTTAGAGAGAGAGTTACTATTTTTAAACTTCAATATTTACTTTTAAACCACTTGGTATGTACTTAATACCGTAAAACTGTAGCAACGGTGTGCCACAACCGAAATCTGCAACTGGTGGTGAAACGAACTTTTCATCACCAGTTACGAAAGGTTTTACTTTTCGTAACTAGTTACGAAAAGTAGGACGTTACGTCACTGTCATCAGTATTGAAAAGTGTCACTTTATATGTCAAAATTAGAAAAATAGCTATTAAGTCGATCACTCGATTAGCAGATTTTCTGTTAGACTTCAAATAAATGTGATACATGATAGTCGCATGGCATCTAAGGCCGACCTCGGATCCTGGGCTAGCGACATCATTGGCTGCCCGGTTTGACAGATACGACCGGCCGAGTCGAATTTCGAATTTCAACAACTTTGCCACCCTGTATAAGGGGTGGCGGTAGTGTATACTGGAGGTAAATATATGTGTGTTTCCGTTTAAAAAAATCAAGATGGCGTCATATCTATCAAACCGGGCAGCCAACTACGGACTTCTTTCTTCCGTAGTTCTTCTTGGGCAAGAAGTGTATCTCCATGCTTATGATATGAAAACTTCGGCGCATTCTGCAGAATAGGTAAGGGAGATCTAATAAATAGTTATGTTTATTTTATAGATCATTGTAATGTGTCGTAATGTGTAAATTGTAGCTTTATGTATTTTAGTTTATCTCTACGAATTTAATGCAGGGATTATTATTGATCTTTGGCATTTTGTGTTTATCATTGCATGATTTAATTTTATATTTACAAACGCTTACGCACGTCTTCCTCCTTTTTTAGCCTTGATAAAGACGTAAATAAACGTCGAACCGTGGGCAATTTCTGCGTAAAGTCGAAGTTTTTTATTCACTGTCCTCACCCCGCTATACCATTTGCCATCTACTATCCTGAAGGACGCTAATCAACTCCACTATCCTGTATAATTTAAATGCTTGAAGATTGATATACGAAGGTATATATTTCTGTAATCTGCTCCTTCAGCTCTATTAGGCTGTACCATAACTCAAGGTAACTTCGAACAAGTGGGGTGGCCTCGAACAAGCCACCAGCCGCCATTTTTTTTGCTTTATACTCCATCTGTAAATTTCTGTTCATTCTAAGCATAGCCAATAGTACGCCCAACAACTTTGACGGGTGAAGTCGTCCCTTAGACGCTAACAAAAATTATTTTACATTCTAATGCTAAGACGAGATTTTCACCAAATCCCAATTGTTTCGTAAAGAAAGTTTGCAGGGCTGGAACTAAAGGTTCCTATAGCACAAGAACTGGTAAGTCGATTCACTGATATGTCCTAACACCATGTTCAAAAGATAATTCAAGTATATATTCTTTCCTTGTTTTTCGACCTGTTTAAGCAAAAAAAGTCATCCTCAGTGGGGTGACTTCGAACATGCCGCGGGTGTACAAGAAGCGTTTGGGTGCCACACAATATGGTAACTACGACCGTTCCAATTTGAAAAAGGCGGTTGATACTGTCAAACAGAAGAAAATGACTTATAGGCGCGCAGCCGAAATATATAAAGTACAAATATCCACGCTATGTAACAAGGTAAAACAAAAAATAAAACAAAAAAAAATTAACAAGGTAAAACAACATTCAAATCAACCCGGAGGAATCATGACGTTGTCAAAAGACGAAGAAGTTTGTTTAGAGGCTAGAATTCGAAAAGCCGCGGATTGGGGGTTTCCCCTCACACGAATAGATATTCACTTTTTGGTAAAACAATTTTTAGATTCCAATGGAAAAGGAATAAAAACCTTCAAAAAGAACCTTCCTGGCTTAGAGTGGTTTTACAGTTTTTTGAAGCGTCATCCTGTTCTAACTGAAAAACTATGCCAAAACGTAAAGCGCTGTCGTACTGAATTATCTAGAGAAGGTATTATTACCTATTTCGATAATTAAAGGCTAGTTTGGAAATTTTATCGGGAAAATAATTGAAACATTTAAAGATCAACCCGATTTACTTTTAGTAAATTTCTTACGCCGAACGAAAAGTGATAAAATAGAAGCTCTTTTTCACTATCGAAACGTCAAAGATGAAA
This sequence comes from Taphrorychus bicolor, assembly GCA_951812265.1. Classification (NCBI taxonomy): domain Eukaryota; kingdom Metazoa; phylum Arthropoda; class Insecta; order Coleoptera; family Curculionidae; genus Taphrorychus; species Taphrorychus bicolor. The sequence continues at coordinate 48,637,338 of OX638300.1, read as the reverse complement.
GTCTCGTTAAAACCGTCGATGTCATCACGAAGCTAAAACCCCCAAAAGATTTCAGAAGGAATCGTTGGGCATTTAAAAAGTTGCCCTCATATTCTATAGAATAGTAATAAGGTTTAAATATTTTTTACAGGTTTCATTTAATTTGTTTCAGTATATTTTATGTTCTGTTAGAATTCGAATATTTATTTTATTATTTTGTATTTATTTTAGTGATTTTTATGTTTATCTATGAGAGTTGCACTTTTTTATGTTTGTTAAATATGATATTTTTTCCTTTTTTCAATAAATGCTTTATTTGTCATTTATTTTACCTGATTTTCGTAATGAAACAATATTTTTTTTGCGTTGTGAAGTCCCTAACTAGCTGTAGAACTATGTTTAAAGAAAAGTCGCTACTGACTCTTTTAGCCATCTCAATATTTGAGCATGTTGTTCGTAAAAAAAATATCTTCTGTTTGAACGCTATGTAGTTGGTCTCACACCCATACTTAGAATAGGTAGACAGAGGAAGTAGGATACGACGTAGGCTTCTGTTAGCAGTTTGCTCCAATCTGTCAAGTGTGAAAATGCCAGTGAAGTTGGTATTGTAGCACATAAGCAAATATTTTATTAAAAATAACAATGGAACTAAATTACTATTTGTAACATTAGTAACGAGAGACTTTCTATTAAATAAATTAAAACTGCTCAAAAATTAAAAAAAAACTGTCTACAAGTTACAGGATTAGAATAGTAGATTATGTCACTAGGAGTAAAAGTGGGTCTTTTTGCGCTGAGTCCAGAGATTGACGGCCGAAGCGCAGCTGAGGCCTGCAACTGAGCGAAGCACAAAAAGACCTTTTACTCCGAGTAACATATTGTTACGGTAGGCAGCGTCGAAGCGCCGTAGGCGGGGCAACGCGTGTGGTTGGTGGAGCTTCGCGACCTATCTGCGCTGCGTCATGGCTGACACGAGTGATTTATTGCTCTGTTTATCTAGAAGGCAGTTGTTTACAACCTTTTTTTGTGCGAGATTATTCAAGAATTCTTATCAAGAACTTTCTAGGTTTTTCTGTAATTTTAGGATTGTGTATAAAAGGAGAATAGCGCGCGCGATTACGAGTAGTCTTATTTTAAGCGAGCTATAAGTAAGCTAAATTACGAAGCGATAATAGAAGGCTATAAAGTGTTAAGTAGTGAGTTATTTACTAGTCGAATTGTACCTGTGTGTATTTGTGAGTAAATAAATAGTGTTTTCGTGTTAAATCGTTACACTGGAATTATTGAACCCTGAGTTCGCAACAATATACTATTTTTTTTCAAACGTGCAGGAAATAAGTCTATTTCAGAATAATTCAGTTTTTCAATTTTCTCTCATCCTCTTTAAGCGGGTCTAAGTACAGGGTCATCCAACGAGGACTGAACAGGGCAGTTTTTTTCGGAATGGGTTAAATGATATGAAAAAACGAAATAAATATTTGTTATGTTCTTTACCGGTGAATCCAAAAATGATACATGAGAAATAATTGAACATCAAATAAAAGCGCTACGGCACATTCTGAAATTTTTTTAAATGGAATGTCGAATTTTTTATTTCACATTTCAATTCCTGATATAATTGTTGATATAAACTGATATTTTTTTCTAATAACGTTAAACATATGCACTTATTAAATTACGAAAACATTCAACCACCGTGAGATGGCTGCCTATTAACACGTGGAGTTGCCCCTAGTCAGGTACCACTTATAATACTGCACCTGTTCAGCAAAAGTCTGTCAAGTGAATCTGACAAGAAATAAAACACAAATATTAAAGAATTTGAACAGGTGCAGTATTATAAGTGGTACCTGACTTGTGGCAACTCCACGTGTTAATAGGAAGTGATCTCACGGTGATTGAATGTTTTTGTAATGTAATAAGTGCATAAGTTCAACGTTATTAGAAAAAAAAATATCAGTTTATATCAACAATTATATCAGGAATTGAAATATGAAATAAAAAATACGACATTCCATTTAAAAAAATGTCAAAATGTGCCGTAAGGCTTTTATTTGATGTTCAATTGTTTCTCATGTATCATTTTTGGATTCACCCGTAAAGAACATAACAAATAGCTATATTGTTTTTTCATATCATTTAACCCATTCCGAAAAAAACTGTCCTGTTCAGTCCTCGGTGGATGATCCTGTACTTATCCAATTAGTGGTATATATTATTTGTAAAATAAATAGAATGTAGAACGGTAGTTTTCAATGTTCAATGGTTTTAATGGTATTAAATCATAACCAATGGTTTAGGTAAATTATGGTAAACTAAAAATTTGTAGCATTATTATCAATACTAAATTAATAAAAATCACATTGCCAGATAAATTTGATGAAGCGCATGACATTTAACAACCAAGGACATTTAACAGAATTCGAGAACCTATGCGATTTCGACTAATAACGGTTTCGGGTGGTGCTCTCGAGCGCTTTGAGAGTATTCCTATCCTTTATTTTTTTAATAAAAATGTAAAGATGGCAATACACTCAGATCTGTCTATCTGATGTCATCTAGTGTTCAAATAATTTTGATGAATGAAAATCGTTTATATATGCCTCACCATGACAGTAGCGGTGACTTTTGACTTTGCCTTTACTGCCTAGGACTTTTTTGCTACTTTTTGGTCTCAGGAAACCCCACTTTAGGTGTGCGTATGGAGAAAACAAATGACGTACTTTTAGTCCGCTTGAAAAAAAAATTCTCAAAATATATTGTGGCCCATTTTAAGTATATTGTTGCGAACTCAGGGTTCAATAATCCCAGTGTAACGATTTAACACGAAAACACTATTTATTTATTCCACAAATACACACGACTACTAAATAACTCACTGCTTAAAACTGTATAGCCTTCTATTATCGCTTCGTACTTTAGCTAACTTATAGCTCGCTTAAAATTAGACTACTCTACTCTGCGCGTTCTATGCGCCTTTTATATACAATCCTAAAATTACAGAAAGTTCTTTATAAGAATTCTTGAATAATCTCACATAAAAAAAAGGTTCTAAACAACTGCCTTCTAGATTAAACCGAGCAATAAATCACTCGTGTCAGCCATGACGCAGCGCGGATAGGTCGCGAAGCTCCACCAACCAACACGCGTTGCCCCGCCTCCCATGCGGCGTTGCTGCGAATCGTAACATTGCCCTCCTCCTAAGGCTGTTCGTCCCGAACAGATAGAGTTTCATGGTATCGTGCTAATCGATCCAAATGAACGACCTTCATCTTTGACCTGGGGGTCCGCTGGATCCTATACACCACATCATTAATCTTCTTTATAATTGTATAAGGTCCTTCCCAATTTTGGCTAAGTTTGGGCGACTTCCCCACCTTTCGCCGCGGATTGTATAGCCCCACCAAATCACCATCCTGGAAGCCGCGGGAGTTAACTAGTAATCATATCTTGCTTTGGCTCGATCACTGGATATCCGCAGTTTATTCATGACTTGTTCATGAACATTGTTCAGCCTCTCCTTAAGCTCCTCCACAAAATTCTCAGAGCTGAGCGACTCTTTTTCTGGTGTTCCATATACATCAAATCCGCAGGAAGCCTCATTTCCCTTCCGAACATTACTCTCGCCGGAGTATAACCAGTGGCTTCATGCGTAGAGCCTCGGTATGCCATCAACATGAGAGGTAGATGTTGGTCCCAATCACGCTGATGATCTGCCACCATTTTAGACAGGTAATGTTCCATGGTCCGATTAAATCTCTCTACCATCCCATCCGACTGTGGATGCAAAGGAGTTGTCCTGGTCTTGCAAATTCCGAGAAGTTCCATGACCTTCTGGAAAACAGCCGATTCAAAATTTCGGCCCTGATCAGAAAGAAGTTCGAGAGGGACTCCAAATCTGCAGTACATTTCATTTACTAGCACCGTTGTCACAGTCGTTGCTTCTTGATTAGGCAGGGCGTATGCTTCAGGCCATTTAGTGAAGTAATCCAGTTCTGTTTCATGTCAATCTGTTTCTGTCTTTCCCGAGTCTGAGGAAACGGTCCCGCGACATCAATTGCTACCTTCTCGAATGGAGCACCTACAGTGTACTGCACCATTCGGCCGCGTGATCTTGTTCGAGGTCCTTTTGTGGCACAAAAAACTTCGCACTTGCGGCACCAAGATTCGACGTCTTGATGATAATTCACCCAGTAGAACCGCTCTTTAATTTTCGCCAAGGTTTTATTGACCCCAAAATGACCTCCAATGATTCCGTCGTGCATTTCCTGTAGTACATCCGATTTTCTGCTACCAGGAACAACCAACTGACTGACTACGGTCTTGCCATCCGGACTCTCCCACGCTCTCTTCAGTAATCCATTTTCTATTTTAAGAGAGTGCCACTGGGCCCATAGCGCCTTCAGGTTTGGACTTTTACCAGCAATTTCTTGCCACTCTGGTCTCTTGTCGTCAGTCTTTGCCAAGAGTATGGGTCCAATATCTGGATCATTCATTTGTTTGTCTCGAAGCGCTTGTGCGGTCCAGCCATCGTTTATTTCCACCGACGTTCTCCTTACAGAAGGAAGTCCCTCACGCTGCTCAGTTCTTTGACAATGCCGACATAAAGAAGATTGCCGGCCGTCTAGACAATGCATCTGCATTTCCGTGAGACCTCCCTGATCGATGTTCAATTTGGAAATCGTACTGCTGCAAGCGCTCTATCCATCTGGCTATTTGGCCTTCAGACTTTTTCATCTGTAATAGCCATTTCAAGGCTCCATGGTCAGTTCTAATCAGGAACCTTATTCCATATAAGTAGCGATGGTAATGTTCGACTGCTTTAACCATGGCCAACAGCTCCTTTCTAGTGACGCAATAGTTTCTTTCTGGCTTACTTAAAGTCTTAATGTAGTACTCAACGACCTTCTCTTGCCCGTTTTGTCTCTGAGAGAGTACTGCACCTAGACCACAGTTACTTGAATCCGTGTCCAAAATAAAGAGTCCGTCTTTTATAGGGTAAGCCAAGATTGGACTAGAACAGAGGGCAGCTTTGAGCCTTGCAAACGCCTGACTGCAATCGTGGTTCCACAAGAAAGGTGTTTTCTTTTCCGTTAATTTGTGCAGCGGTTTTGCGATGTCGGCAAATCCCTCGACAAAACGTTGATAATAGGTGCATAGTCCCAGAAAGCTTCTAAGTTCATGCTTATCCTTCTTTGACAGCTGCTACTTTATTCTCACTGGTCTGTATTCCATTTGATGAGGTGAGGAGATGTCCGAGGTACTCCACCTTTTTTTGGAACAGGCAGCATTTCTTAAAGTTCAATCTTAGATGTGCATTCTTTAACTTGCAGGTTGTTCAGGTGATCTTCGAAGTTTCGGCTCATTACTATTACATTGTTAAAATATTCAGACACGTTTTCCACGTTAATCCTTTCAAGACTAGTTCCATTAATCGCTCGAAGGTTGAGGGAGCATTGCAAAGACCGAAAGGCATAACGGTAAACTGGAAAAAACCATTTCCAGTTGAGAATGCTGTCTTTTCTCTATCCTCGGATGCCACTCTAACCTACCAGTAACCACTTTTCAAATCCAACGTGGAAAACCATTGTGATCCTGATAAAGTTGCCAGGGTATCGTCAATTCGTGGTAACGGGTAACTGTCTTTTTTGGTGACATCGATCAACTTCCTGTACTCTACACAAAACCTAGTTGTTCCGTCCTTTTTTTACAAGAATAACCGGAGATGACCATGGGCTCGACGACTTTTCAAAGATGCCCTCTTCTAGCATGCTCTTCAAGAGGTGATCAACATCCTCTTGCTTTGCGATTGGCACTCTCCTGGGGGAGTGTCATATTGGTTGTGCATCCTAGTTAGTAGCCTGAGAGAGCGCTCTCTGTTTTGGCGGATGCGATTAATGCGTCATTCGATTCGGGGTCATTTCCATCGGCTCTGAAGACTGCTGTGGTGAGGTCTCTATATAAGGGGGGAGATTCCGCTGATCCTTCAAAGAATAGGCCAATTTTGTTGCTGCCATCTTTGTCTAAGATTGACAATATTCTTAGTAATTGCCAGGATGGATTTCGTGAGGGAAGCGTGGGAGATGCAGCCTTTGGTTTTTTGGAGGACCTATATGTCGGACAGAATGCAGGGAACGTGAGTGCATCGGCATTTTGCGATTTTTCAAAGGTTTTTGATTGTGTAAGCCACCAAATACTGCTGCAGAAGCTTGAAGCATATGGTTTTCGGGGGGTGACTCTTGGATGGTTTGAGTCGTTTCTCTCAGGTAGGAGTCAGATGGTTAGGATAGAGGTTGGAGTTTCGAAGGCACTCCAAGTGCTGTATGGTATTCCTCACGGGTCCTTTTTGGGACCTTTATTGTTTCTCTTCTATAAAAACGATTTGGCTTTATTGGATATTCGTGAGCAACTTATGGTCCCATAGTCAGCCTGATATACTTGACCTAAGCGGTGGTGTTCGTCGAATCGCCTTTGTCTCAATATTGCTAACACACAACATTTCGGTAGGTACTCTTCATTTCCAAATTTCAACACCTGCTACCGATTGTCATAGGAAAATCCGTATTTTCCAATGATATCTATACCTAGAATGAATTTGTCCTTGATGTCCGCCACTAATACATAGTGATGAATTCTTAACCTTTCCCCAACTCCCAAATTTGTCGTTGTTTCTCCTTTATCAGGGCAAGGATCCCCGGTCACAGTGCATAGGGCCATTTTTTCAAACAATGCCCTAATTTGCGTACTCACTTTATCCGGTCGAATAATTGAGATTTCGGCACCAGTATCGATGGTTAAAAGAATTTCCGTTTGTTCAATCTTGCCAGGGATAGTGAGGCTTCTTCAAGCTGTCCAATCCTAATGATCCTGGGGGCTTCCGTGGGGCCAGTCAGCGTTCGCCCCTTCACACTGAGTGGTTTTAGTTTTCCGGTTGATGTGCCAGTCCGCCAGATTGTTGTCATGGCGGAGTCTGACTCCTTTCCGGTCGAACGCGACAGTCCCTTTTAAAATGGCCCATTCTGCCGCAGTTAAAACAAGATTTACAAGATCCTCCTTCTGTAGGTAGGCATTTCGGTCCATATTTCTTCTGTAACCAATGTCTTGTGTCCTGCTCCTTGATTGGTCGAAATATGAAGTCATTTGCTTTCTGAATTAACTCTGCTCGTCCAACAATTGCTTTAAGATTGAGTTTGGCTGAGGCTCTTCCTGTACGTCAACTATTCTAACTTGGTGTCCCGTGTATATGCTCAACGCCTCATACTCCAATGGCTAAATTAATGCATCATTTGCACTGGAAGGACTAGTCAACCTCAAATGGCATTTCATTTCACTGTCGTGAACTCTTTCGATAAACTGCTGGACTGATTGCGTTGTAATTACACTTTTCAGTGGTCGACAATATACGCATGACGTCTGCAGCCTTCCCTCTTAAAGCCACTAAAATTTCGGTAGTTCAGGTTAGTTAGTAGGCTTGTCCGAATCTGTCCATCTACTTTTAACTGCTGCCGCCTCAAATTGGTCTTTATAAATGCTCCAAGAAGTAGTGCCGTCGAAAACTGGAGGTTTAGTAATGTTTAGTCGTTCAGCGGTTGAAGTTGGCCCACTGCCACGTGTTTCCCAGATCCGCCACCGTTTTTCTAACTCCGTCATTTTCATATCTATTTCATGTTTGACTTGATCCACGTCTTGTTTGACTTGATCCACGTCTTGTTTGACTTGATTCACGTCTTGTTTGACTTCAGTCATTTTCGTTGAGACAAGTTCTTGCATCTCGCGATGACCATTCGTTAATGCTTGAAACAGAGCAGCTAGAAAATGTCTATGTTCCTCTTTGTCGAGTTGCCTTTGTTTGTCTTGTTCTTTTTTTCTCAAGTTGCCTTTGTTTTTCTTGTTCTTCCAGAAAATTTCTTTGTTCCTCTTTATCCAGCTGTCTTTGTTTTTCTTGTTTCTTTTTCTCCAGTTTGCAACAGTACTAACAATTCGCACTGTTCTCTTCTCCGCTTATTTCGCTTATTTACTACACTGGACTATCTATTCCATCCCATCTCGCGCGGTTCCTCTCGCGCTGGTTTATATACCAGGCCTAAACACACTCTTGTACTTTCGAGAACGGAGGCGACTGTTCCCGGTTCTCGTTTAGTCTAGATGGGTTCTCGGGGTCTTGCTCGGCGTTGCCGCTTCGGCCCGAATCTTTGTCGGGCGTAACAATAATATTATGGGTGAAATAAAAATTTCTAACAAAATTATCTGTAAAGAAAACATACTTCTTGAAGAAAATTCTATGCGAGAAGGAATTTTCTGAGATCATAATTTTCTAAGAATTTTTCGTAACAGAAAAACTTTTTCTAAAAAAATATTATGTATTGAAAGAATTTTCTAAAAATGTTATCATGAAAGAAAAATATTTCTAATAATAGTATCTGTAAAGAAAATGTTTTTAGTATTACAGGGAACTAAAAAGACATGGTGATCTTTCCCCTGAACATACGGTCCCTACTACACTTTACACAAACAAAATCGCCTGCTGTAGGCTATTAAGATCATAGTTAAACTTCCAAAACAGCACGAGTTCGTTTAATAAGACTAATGTTTTATTTTTTATTCTAGAACATCAAGATAAGTTTAAGAAAGCGACCGGTCGAAGCGGAGTCACTATGGCAACATGAGGCCGTAAACCCGAAAAGCACTATCTGTAACAGTAAATCGCAAATTTTTGAGGCAAGTATAAGATTTACGTAAAAACCTGAATTTTAGCACCAAGCTTACCGCAGGATTGTGGATAAGCGGGTTTTACTGTCAAGGAAAATCAATGGCTTCTTTTTTGTTATTATAAAAGCATCCAGAAGCCATGGCCACCCCGTCGGATAGCCCAATCGAAGAGGTTGTCTTCGAAATAGAGCCGTCCAGAATACCAAAGCCTGTTCCCGTTGCTTTAGAAGACTTGTGCAGGTTGACTAAATTTACTCGCCAAGAAATTCGGATTATGTACAGGGGGTTCAAAACCGTAAGGTACTCAATTTACCTGTAAACCTTAACTCAATTCAGTATTTTTTTACTAGGAATGTCCGGAAGGAGTGGTCCATGAAGATAGTTTTAAGGATATTTACTCAAAGTTCTTCCCACATGGCAGTAAGTACCTACAACCAATTATTGGGTAACGCCCTCCCATAAAGCCACAACTCTGTTTTAGATGCAACTTTATACGCCCATTACGTGTTTAAAGCTTTCGACGTTAACTGTAATGGGGCCATTAGTTTTAGGGTAAGTGAAACGATAGAGGAGCCACCTTAACCATAAAACAATACCTATCTATATTGCATTATTCAAAAGTTTAGAATTATTGTTTTACCGGGGGTTAACGGTGCTTTCTAACAAGTTTAACTTTTAAAAATTAAAGTTTTATTGCAATAAAATTTAAAATTCTCTTTTAAAAAAACTTTAAAAAACGAGTTATAAATTTTAATAGTGTATACTACATGCCGGAATGTTTATAATAGTATTGAAGCCCCGACTTGGGCACGTTATAACTATTATTACAAAAGTCTGAATTCTATTACTGACATGCCTACTGAGAGGTGTTTTGACCAAAACTAAAAAAAATAAAATTTCTCAGTTTCTAACGAAATTAATCCAATATGTAGACATTTGAAATAGGACCCCAGAGAAATAATACAAATCCGTTTTTTCCAATTTCCAAAGAACTAAAAGAGTTATTCGTGAAGCGAACCAAAAACCAGTTTTCTGCAATATTGTCACTTCCCACAGACAAATGACCGAGATTTCGTACCTATATTGTCTGAGATCGACGTTTAGCAGAGTATCAAACTCACTTCTCTATCAGGCAGAGGAACCATAGACCGGTTTCGCTCTTATTAGAGCTCATCAGTATGGTATACCTTGGACCTGACAGAAAAATAAGTTTGAACGGCAATCGGATCTAACTCTTGCTTAAAAGCCTGTATGTGTATGTAAGTGGCGCCATCTGACGACGGCAGGTGCTTCCACTAGGGCATGCAGTATGATCGTGAAGCGAACCAAAAACCAGTTTTCTGCAATATTGTCACTTCCCACAGACAAGGGTTATTTATGTATCACGGGTTCACGGGCATTAAATAGACGTTAAACTTATGCTTATGTCGTTGGATACCAACTTTCAATTCCCACCAGTTCATGTTAGTGTGTTTCAACAATAAAGTGTACTTTATGTGCGGACATAAAATTTTCGTTTTTTAATTGGTAACTAAGCAATGAAAACACAATAATGAACTGGTAGGACATGATATCTGTCCAGGCGCGACCCCGGGGCGAGAAGTCTTCTCGGCAAGACACCGGACAGCTCCGCTCTGCTGTCCGGTAGAGTGGGATTCTTACCCACTAAAAAACCTCGTTTGTGCTTGGGGATTCCGGGCCCGGATGCCTATAAATCCCTGGTCTGCTACCGGCAGTCTTCTCTGGTGCACGCTCTTCCCTGTTTTCATATCTCATAACCTCGCCAGCTTAACTGGTTTGGCATGACAAATCTTGCGGGAGATGTGGCCCTTGTTTCTCAGGGTTTTTTTTGCGTCTCTGCTGTCGCTCTTCTCTGAAGCTTGATATCGTAGCTGGTGCCGTGGCCGCTTCCAGGGTTGCCCTGATCCGGGGTCCGGCTCGTATTGAAACAAAGCCTGCAGCAGTTCGACTGGATATCCTTCCGCGCGTCGGAATAAGGTCTTCTCAGCTTTGACTCTCATGAAGTCGCGCACTGTTTGCCATCGCAGAATTTCTTCGTTACTAATGTACCATGGGGCATTTACCGCCGTACGGAGGTAAATGTTTTCAACAGCTTGTAACCGTGTTACCTTGGAGTTGTTATATTTTGACGTCCTATGTAATTTCCAAATATGTCTCGGGCGCCACCCCCTATATTTGTTTTAAGTGGTAGAGGGGTCACAATAGTTATTTACGTTATAAGTCCAGTAAATATAGTTTTACAGTAGGAGTAAGATGTTTCCGGACAAAACGCTAGCCGAGTCTGGAATTTCGAAACGACTACTGCAACACGTTACCGGACGTATGATGTACGACATTTTACTTCATAATTATTAAGAACAGAAAAAAAAATCATGCGCGGCGAATATATTTTTGACAAATCCGCCAATTTGACAAATAGTTTCATTACGGTATCTTGTCAACGCCACCTAGACAATATAAGGCCTGAAAGCGACCGAGCGGGAGAGCGGTGACGTCATCATATGTGGTACGAAAATTCGACGACCGTTTCAATGCTCAAAACCCGAAGGTTTTGGAAAGCTTTTTGGGTGAATACTTTGGTAATTGGGGTTTAGATTTTAGATGGACAAAAATAAAACCATTAGTAATATATATAAACAATACAAACGTAAATAAATAAACAATTTAACTAACCAGGGTACACTTACATTAAAATAATACTTAATACTGCATATTATTATTATACAGTGTAGTGATTTACTAACAATAATTTTTAATACTTCTGAAGAATAAGTATACTATTTTCTCTTTTTGGCTGAATTTGTTATATACAGGGGATTCTGAAATTAGGGTGCAATAATGTAACAGCTTATAGGTATTTTAGAATAAAAAAGATAAAAAGTTTATATATAAAGACAGGTTTTCAAAAGTTTCGTTACAAAGATAGAGGGTATAACTTTTTAAATTAAATTCTTCTTTCCACATAGATAGCTCGTTCAGTTTCGAAAATAATCACTTCAAAATTGAAATGTGATAACTCGAACCATTATGCTCTACATAGATTCATTACCATCTGATTTTCAAAGGTGCCTGCTTTGGTAATAGGGATTTAGATGAAAAAAATAAAAACATTTCATCATTTTAAAACATTATATTAAATAAAAAAAAAAAAAAATTAAATATGCATGTGTACCTCAGAAAACACTATTTTGTTCATTGCACACACTACACACACTTTGTCTTATACTAGAGGAATTCCTTCTTTTGCAAACAGGAATTGGTTGATTTGATTCTCGATTTGATTACAACTAGGCCTAGAAAACAAATATAAAAATCTTTGATGGATTTGGATAACATATTTGTAACAAACTGTAGCACAAACCCTACACAACAAATGTTTAAAAAAAAGGAACTACCGGGAATTAATCTTGGGACATCTAATAGTAACAGTAGAGCTTCTAAGAACTGGCCAGTTCTTTCACATGTAAGTATGTTACTTTCCTCTGAATTTCATGTGAATGAAAATGTAACTCACATACCTAAAATAAAAAACCCAATAAATTCTGCTGATTTTTTGAATATGAGAGTTTTTTTCGGAATATGTTCCTATACTTATGCTTATGTAGTGTTGTATGAGGTTAGGTTAGGTAGACTTACCCTGCTATGTTTATTTGGTATAAAATTATCCCTTCTAATACCGTGAATCCACTTTTCTTTTAAAATAACATCTTCTGGAAATCTAAACACTGAATTTCGCGGACCAGTCTTTTGCATCTCTCTACACAGCAACCGTGAGGCATGGCAAATGGTTTGCTAACTTTTGAAACTTTAATTCCGAGCTAATTCAGCTAATACTAAAATACACGTTTCTAGAAAAGACACAGAACTGTTAATTATACAAATCTAGGCAAATAACAACTTGAATATGCGCGAAAAATGCAAAACTAGGAGCAAAATATTACTAAAGTCCATATGAAACAGCTGACCCGTCGTACCACCCATACACCTATTATTTAAATATACGGCGAACGTCAATCCCTCACAATAAATCGAAAATGAAGCTCCTCAGTTGGCTATGAAAATCTCGCAGTTGGTCGACGAGATTTTACTGCGCATGTTTACTGCGCACCACGTGCTAGTTGAAAGATGAGTGACGTTTTGAATCTGACATCTACAAATTTTTAGGTTATGCTAAATGTGACATGTTTATTGGCGGGAACGAAAGTCGACAAAAATAAATAAATAGCAACATTTTCCATTGCACTGATTCGAAGGCTAGTTGCAAGATGTTTTAGATGTTTAGTCTTTGGGACAAAGAAATCGTAAAAAAAATTATTCACTTCACTTCAATTTATATAGCTACAGAAGTTATTTCTTGATTCCTGCACGATTGACGACAACGAGTTTTGTTTTATTCCAGGGAGCAATATTTCATGTGTTCAAAGGACTATATAAAGCCATTAAAATTTAAAAAGAAGATAGGTATCTACATAATAACTAAGTAAGGGCTACATTGAAGGCTAGATTCTAGAAACTATTTTCTAGATTCTGTTTTAGAGAACCATTCCACTTTCAGTTTCCACAAAGAGAAATAAAAAGCTTTAGGGTTGTTGTAAAGATCCCACTGAGAATTTAAGTGCCTTTCGTGGACCTATACATACCTAGTTCTAGTTATAGGTACTACAACTTTATTTTGTTTTCAAAGGGCATGGACTATTTAATAGGATAAGTAAAGCCATGTGGAATTAAACACACAAAGATTAGTTGAAGCAAATAAAGTATAAGTACTTACTGAAAGAAACTTCTGGTAGTTGTGGCCTGGTAGGTATAGGTCTTGGTATGGGTAAAATAATTTGGAACTCCTATAGGAGCTCATTAGAGGGCCTGGATACAGGCAAAACCCCTGAACATCTGGTTAATTGCAAAACAAACCTACATACCTAGGTATCCTAAACAAATCTCAGTCAGAAGTAGGAACAATCCCGAATCTGCATCAGTAAACACAGCACAAACGACGCCGCACCGGAATACCCAGCCAAGCAAAGTTGAATTAAATTAAACCAAACAGTATTTATGCAGACCGATTAATGATTTGAGTAAATTAAACTAAACAAACACTAAACCGAAAGTTTAAATTTAGCAAAGAACGAACAGGATCAAGATGAAAACTTGAAAGCGTCCCCAAAAAGTAGGGTTAAATGCAAGGTTGACAGATGTAGTTTCTATTACCGTTTGTGAGTGTTAAAAAATTCAATTTATTGTGAATTTTATCGATTATATAATATATGTTCTGTTATAATATAAGTAATATGTATCTTGCATAAACTTAAAAATGCTAATATGGTAATTATTGGTGACTTTAGTACGATTTTACTAATTTATCTAATCACGTGACGTCAGATGCGTCCACAAGTTGGCAACGTAGAACTTTCAAATAATTTTCAAATCTCGCGCATGCCCAGTTCAGTTCCGTCGAGTAAATGGGTAGTCGATCGTCAGCTGTTTTTGGCTTCTTTTTCAGGGCTTATGTAATTTTTATAGAACTTCAAATTATTTGGTACCACCCTGGCGGCCATTAAAATATCGCTTCCAGGCCTTATGTCTAGGTGGCATTGATCTTGTACCGGTACCGGTACAGATTACCATGGATACAATGGATTTATTGAAGATGTGCCGGTACTCAGTACTGTAAAATTTCTTTACAATATCCAATCCTGTAAAAAGCTATTTACCTGATTTAAATCAAGTACGTAAAAGTGTTCTAAATGATACTGTATGAAGTAAATGCCTTTCCGGTATTCTTTTAGACAGTGGAGTAGTAATGTCCAGTATTCGAGGTTCCGCTATTGAGTTTAGAGCCCAAAAGAATAATGCAACTAGTGGTCTCCTAATAAATACCAATTTAATAAAAAATCACCAAATACAGTGAGTACGGTAATAGCAAACTAAACTGTTAAAACAGCGAAGTAATTTATAGATCCACTACTGACAGTTAATGAAACGAAATTAACGGGCACATTAACGGTTTATCGAGTAGTTCAGATTTGAAATATAGTAAATTATGATATGATATTTAGCAGTCGGGAAGTGTTCTGTGACGTTAATGATCGTGTAACAATCTGGCCCGATAATCACCAGGGCTTGAAAGACTTATAAGAAGAGTCCAGTAAGCACCTGGACTGAAGTGGAAGACGCCCAGTAAACACCAAGACCAAAGAATAAAAGGGGCCCTGGTGCTGGCCATAGAACACAAAGGGGCTCAGTAAACACCAAAGTCAGAAAGTGAAAGGTAACAACAACAAAGCCAAGACCAAACAACAAAGCCAAGAAAGTAAAAAAGGGCCCAGTCAGTACCAATGCACAGAATAAGTGCAATGGGGCTCGACTGTGTATGTGGAATGTTTTCCTGATATTTACCCCCTTAATCCTTTATACGGGTTTTGATTTAGTTCTTGACTCTTTAAGAGTCGGAACCAGAACGAATGAAAACTGTCATGCAGCCGCCTTTTATAGCTGAACAAAAATATCCTTCGATTCTCCCCTCCAACTGCAGGTCCCGAGCTCAAAGGTATTAGTTTCATACGAGGTTAACGAGGTTCACAGAAAATACTTTACATTAGATATTGGCATCTCCTATTAACCAAAAACTGTTAACCTCGTATGTTTAACTTGACACCGGATTATTCAAGTACGGTAAACAGTACAGGACGGTCCACTGCCATTTAAACAACATGAGCCCAAAATCGTGACGTCAGCTTAGTGCGGACTTGGGAGCGATAATGACGTCATTATTTCCCGAGCCCCGTGCGCTCTGAGACTATTCTCGTCATTTGTTTTCTGAATAAGAATGTAAGGACGGAAATAGTCTCAGGGCGCTCTAGAGGGGTCACCCGAAAACGCTGTGAATGTGAATATTTGATTTGACATCTCGATGATTATTCGCGGGCGCGGGTTATTCGTTTTTTTTATGATCGTATTCTAATTTTTGAATCTTTCCCTTGTTGTTGTGATTGTGCCGATTGGGTTGTGATTTAGTAAACATACGAGTACACAATACCTAGTCACGTTTGTGCTGTTCCTGAATGTAAAAGCAACAAACTAAAGTAGAAGAAAGAAGGCAGACCAAGATCCTTTTTTCACAAAAAGAAAAGATGCTCTTTCACTTAAAATAAGAAACAAGTGGATTCACCTTTACCAGCGAACTGATACATTCAATCCAGGTACCTCGGCAATATGCCATGCTCCTTGCATTTTACTGCAAATGATTATGAAAGAGACTTTCGTAATTAACTTTTGGATACGTAAGTATTACATTCAGTATTAAGTACCTAGGCGGCTGGCTCTTGCTCTAAAGCAACCAGCAATTAGCAACGCACCACGAGCAATATTTATTGCACGCCGCTTTTACATTGAGTTTTGACGACTCGAGAGACTCAAGATTCAAAAATTTAAATAAATTGTTAATTGAATAGATTCTGTTATCAAGTGTTTTCTGTGCTGGGTCCATGAGGTTTGCAGGCTGGTATAAACAAAGAAGTCAGCAGTAGCAGACCACTCTTTCGGAAAGTCGCGATATCCTTTTCAACGAAGTGCAGTATCCGACACTAACTAATGAAGCCACTGAGATCTTCAAGCACGAGAACAACATTATTCAAAATATTCAGAAAATCTTTTCTAGTGGCATTATGTATTTGTAGCAGTATTATCAATACTAATCAATACTAACTTATCTAGACATCAAGACAATGTGACGGTACATTAATATGCTAAGTATAAGTGTAAGTATTCCAAACTCGTAGTTGCTTATAGAGTATTGAATATTGTTGCTTGCAACCCGGTCTACATCAAAGTAATAAACCTACCCTTGAAATCATAACTATTTGTATTATTACTAGTTTATAGACCATTTCATACTTAACAACACTTCTAAAATATGCTTTAAACCAATACAGGATAAACAGAAGCACAGCATATGTAAAAAAACTATGCGTCCGCGGAATAAACTCTTAATGATATATCTCACCAGAGCACTAATGTGACGTCACGTCGCGGGTACAGAAAACGAGGGAATTGGGCCGTCCTGTCAGTCTAGCGTCTTTGCGGATTATTTACGTTCCGAAATGGGTTTCGTGCGGCACGTGACTACATTGGTTGAAAACTAAAAATTTATTGTATTTGTGTGCTTATGCATCAATATGACTAAATTGAAAGTTTAGATCCCCCAAAAAGGCTTTAGTAAGATTTAAAATTAATGCAAAAAGACAAATTTATTGCAAACATTATATAAATAATTATTAAAGTGAGGTTATATTTACTAAAATTCTGGCAAAATGACGTCATGTGCACGAAACCCATAGTCTCCAGTCCACGTTTAGTTTTATCTCACAATGAATTTGTCATCCCCTAGAACTGATAAAGAAAATTAGTAACTTCGTTACAAGTTTCCACCCTTGAGAGGTGGGCTCTCGCCGCACTCCCCCATGAGACCAATCCATATTACAGTATAAAGAATAATACATTATATCAGTAGCGTCAGTCGGTCGAAAAATTGAAACTCCCTTCCTCTTGCCCCGTCCGCCCGGCCGCCGGCCGGTGCACCACCAAACCGGTTTTGCCCGGTTTTGGCAATGCTTTGGTAGTGCATCGCATGTGTTTGTCCACTCGTAACTACTCGAGAAAACTGTCGCGCCCGGCACGCTTTAATTTTGGAAATATCAAAAGTGCCGACACGAACTGACGATACTGATATAATGTATTATTCTTTATACTGTGTCCACATGTTAGGATCGGCCGCATGATGGCTTTCAGCAGCAGGAGCTTCTCCCTCACGGGCAGATGGCTTCTTCGGTTGAGCAGGGGGTGTAGTGAGGCTATAGCTCCCCTAGCTTTGGCAGCGGCGACCCTGACATGGGTGCCCCAAATCAGCCCTTTATCCAAGGTTACCCCCAGATAATTGGCTGAGTGTTGTCATGGCACTTCGATGCCATCGATCACAAGTTGATCCGGGGTGGCATCGCGACGTCTACCTATTAGGATTGCCTGACGTTTGGTTGGATTAATTTTAATCCTCCAACGTACCAGCCACTCCTGGAGGTCGTCTAACGCATGTTGCAGATTCCGCCGCACGACATGTTTTCTCCGGTGTTTGGATAAAAGAGCCGTGTCGTGGGCGTAGAGCGCGAGCGTAGTCCTTGGTGTTCTAGGAATATCGCTCGTATACAGCGTGTACAGGTGCGGCGACAATACCGACCCTTGGGGGACACCTGCCTCTAGCGCTCTGGGCGCCAACAAGGAGGTTCCGAACTTTACGTCGACTGTCCGATCTGTGAGGTAATTGTCGATAATTAGGCAAATGTTTGCCGACAAGTTTGCCTCAGCTCGTAGATCAGGCCCTCGTGCCAGAACCTATCGAACGCACGCCCTACATCCAGCAGGACTAATCCAGCAGTCTGTCTGGAGTTCCTGTCATCTGCAACGTTCTCAACGGTCTTCAGGACCTGCAATTTTGCCGAATGCATCCCCCGAAAACCGTCTTGTTCGACGGACACGACGTTTAGGCGTGTACACTCGTCTTGGAGTCTCCTCAGGATAATACGTTCCACGACTTTCCCAGCCCTGCACAGTAATGTGATGGGCCAGTAGTTCTGTGGAAATTTCCTATCCTTTCCCCGCTTGTTCAGCATTATTACCACTCCCTGTTTCCACCTTGATGGAAAGTGCCGTAGCCTCATCGTTGCATTCGCCACAGCGCAGACCTTCCTGGTCAAGTTTTTCATAATGATAATAATACTTTTATTATCCAACAAACACAAGGTGTATGGAATTCGTCAAACAAATAAAACAAATATGGTACAAGACATTATAAAATATGTAAATATGTCAAACAATAAACAGTAAAATACACATTACTCGGTGACAATATCATCACTCAAAAACTCGTCAATAGTGTACTAGCATCTATTCAATAAATACGATTTAAGGGCCTTCTTAAATGGCACAATGCTCTTACTATACTTTACATTTCCGGCAGTTTATTGAACATTTTAGGGCCCAGCCTCATAATAAAGTTTTTAGATGTATTATTTACCTATATATATATACTCTATAATACCTTTTTTCCACTACTAGCTTTAATACGGACCGTTGAAGGCCAGCAAAATGACTGTAAAGTAGGTTTTCTTGTTTTGCTTATAAAACAATTGAACATAAGCGGTCTATAATGACAACGTTATGGCCGATTATTTACCGGTAAATAAACCTGTCACTTGTCAGGCGCATTAGGCGCCGTGATAAGGCGATTTTTTTTATTGGTTGCCACGATAACGATGCCTCCATATGGATTGAAGACGCGCCTGTTCTTAGTAATAAAATATGCGGAGCGCTATCTTACTAATTTAGGCAATTTTCTGTTGTAGATTTATCGAGTCTAGTAGTGGAAAAAATCGTATATACACCGCGGTTGTGAACTACTTATGACCATTACTTGACGTTCGGGTCATAATAATGTACTTCACAACCTTGGTTTATAATATACTATTATTTACATTATTTATTATACATTTAAATGTTGCTATAATCCGTGGATATTCAAACACACACAAAACCTACCTTTGAAAGGATTTCTCCGCAGCACGCTCAGCGTTAAAATTACTCTGATAGTATATACCGATCATATCCAACTTTTCAAAATTCTCGTACCTACCTCATGGTTAGCCATACGTAACTGAAAATATTTCTAATTTGCTAATACCATTAATAAAACTTCATTTAAAAAACCAAAGGCGTTTTGAAACTAAGAATATTTATTTATTTATCACGGTATGAATAAGTGTCAAATCAGTTTCAATTGTTTTGAGCAGAGCAAGCTAAGTTAGAAATTAAAAACTCAAATTACGCCTGTTCTATCCTTATAAAAACAATTGAATATAAGATCAATCATGTCAGAAAAAAGGAATGCTAAAACCGCCGGGAACCCTTGCAACAGTAGACTAGATATCCAGTGCGCAAGCGCGAGTTTATGGACTGTGGGTTGCCAGCATTACCAGAATTATCCCTAAAATTTAGAGATCACGTGACGATAAAGTATCAAGTATGTCCAAGGAAGTGCTTCATATTTGCGGTGTATCCTAATATTCTTAGTAAAAATATTATATTTTATTCATTATTCTAAGTAATGTGTTTGATATTGACCTTAGGAAACATTTTTTAAGAAAGTCTCGAAAACTGTGAATGCGATTTGGCAATAATGCAAGTGATTTAGCGGCGTCCTTTTCTATTCTTCCTTATGTATTTTAAAGCCTTGGCATCTTAAAAAAAAATTTAACATAATAATAACATAAAGCATAATAACTAAACACGTATACGGTACCTACACGTTCCTTTTCCGAGAATGGAGACTGGGCATTAGCGGCGTATTCAAAATGCTTTTTTCAAGAAGATTTGGACTGGATTTGGACCCCGTGCAGGTATGAGTCGAGTTAAGTGCGTGGAATGATTACATGAATGAGGGAATATTGTTAAATTGTTAATCGACATATGCCTATTCTAGCTTACCCGTACAAAAGACGATATTATTAGTCAGTTTAAATGCACCCTCAATGAATTCAATGTTCTTATTCCTTAAATATTAAGTAATTAACTGTAAAATTAGTAAAATATATGAAAAACATCAATCAGATGTCAAATCGACGTCAAAATGGCAAGTGCGGGTTGTGTAAACATTAAAACAGCGTTTTCGGGTGGCCTTTCTAAGAGTATACCTAATCTTAATTTTAATTGAAAAAAGAAGGATAGAAGTACTCTCAGAGCGCCGTTGAGCCGTCACCCGAAAACATCATTTATAATCTCGCGCATGCGCAGTTTATATCAAACCTACTGTTGGCAATTCCAAAGCCTACTAAGGACGTTCCTGATCTCTAACATGGGCCCCATAGGAGACTAGCCGTATAGTTCTAGAAGGTATTTGGTTCTATCGAAAATAAATATATAGTGTGATATATGCTTGGAAAGCTAAAAATGTATGGAATCCGATGGGTAAAAAATATATAGGGTAATGCATTTAAGAAAACCCAAGTTTGGTTCATAACTCCAAAAATATCGAATGTAGAAAAAGACTGAGTGCGCCACTTATTTCTACGGCAAAATTCTCTATAGGAAATAGGAACCCATTTTCATCTTTCCCACAGGTTTAGAAATGAAGGAACTACGAGGTTTTTAAAAAAAAACCTGTATGTCCGAATCGAAGTGTGCTCTGAAAATTTGGAACGCACCATTATTTGTTTCTCGAAAAAGTAGCCAGGGGTCCTGAGAACCGCGTCTCTCTACGATTAGCCATTTCCGAGAAAACCTCAAATCCAATCGAATTTGGGACACCATGTACAGCCGTGGACACATATTGATTCTTGACTAGGAATTTTTAGTTGCACTCATCAAGAATCATATCATATTTCTATAAAATGTCCAAACCGGCTTTGTGCCCTTTATGGTATATATTTTTTTCTTCAAATTTCATTAAATCTTGTAGTAATTCTCTGTTAGGTTCTTTTGTCTTATCTGTACAGGACTTGCTGATAACGTTGTCCACCCTTCTTCGGGGAAGCGTCTACGAGCGACTCAGATGGACTTTTAAACTCTACGACATAAATGGAGATGGTTGCATTAGTAGAGGCGAACTTTCCGAGATTGTGATAGCAGTCCATGAGCTGATGGGCAGGAGATCACATCAGGTAATAACATAAGAAAAAAACAGTCAATTCGAACATCTTCTAAACGGTGTACTAAATTAGGTTGAAGAAGATCGGAAGGCTCGGGAGCAAATCGATAGAGTTTTCAAAAAACTGGACTTGAATCAAGACGGCGTGATCACGATCGAGGAATTTATGGAGTCGTGTTTGAAAGACGAAGTTATTACGCGGTCTCTTCAGATGTTTGACTGTATTCTGTGATAGATTGTTAAAACCAAATAAGTTTAATAAGTGGTAATAAATATGTACGATGAGTATTTAGAAATAATACCTTTCGTCTAAACGGTCCTCTGTGGATCTTCAAGTGGCAACGTTGTGTATGGATGTATACTGTATAGTCGAGGATGGAAATTATGAGTTGTTTTAAAGTGTCTTCATATAGCAAACATACAAAGTTATACTGATATATGTACTTACTTACGTAATAATTAGAATACCTCTGAATCTTGAATGTGACTCTAAGTTGGTTTTGCTATATTGTTTGCATTTACGTCAATTATTACTGAACTTAGTTTAATTACTAAAAAAAGACAGCGAATTAAAAGTATTATGTGTGAAAAATAAATGTTTAAATACCTATGTGTTATGTAATATACAAATATATAAAATGATAACATAACTATACTATACTTTTTCTACGACTGCGATTTTGCTTCATAAATGATCATTCGTATTATAAAATATATACAAGGCGTGTAAAAAACCATCAAAAGCTTGTGCAATTGTGCAAAGTCTTTGCATACGCTTCTGTAAGGGAGCGTGCGCAGTGTGCACTTTGCGCACGCCGTCTGCACTATGCAATTTTCAACGGATAGTAGTGCGCATTTGTTCATTTTTGAGGCAGTCGCTGAAAAAGACATTTTAATTAGACTTCATATCTTGTACGCAAAAATGTACGAAAGGCGTACATTTTGCAATATGAAATAGTAGATTATGTCACTAGGAGTAAAAGTGGGTCTTTTCGTGCTGAGCCCAGAGATTGACCGCCGAAGCGAAGATAAGCCCTGCAACTGGGCGAAGCACAAAAAGACCTTTTACTCCGAGTAACATATACTATTTTTTTTCAAACATGCAAGAAATCAGAATTCTATTTCAGAGTGATTCAGTTTTGCAATTTTCTCTCATCTTCTTTAAGCGGGTCTAGGTACTTACCCAATTATAGTGGGGTATATTATACGTAAAACAAATAGAATGTGTTAGAGCGGAGGTTTTCAATGTTCAATGGTTTTAATGGTATTAAATCATAACCAATGGTTTAGATGGTTTAGGTAAATTATGGTAAACTAAAAATTAATAAAAATCACATTGACAGATAAATATGATGACGCGCATGACATTTAACAGACGAACTCTGCGTGACATATGCGATTTCGACTAAAGCCGAGTTCGGTAATACGAGTATAACCGAGCGCTCCGGACACAGACCTAAAATCTCCTAAAATCTTAACAAGCTAGAGTGAGATAGACTGATATCCCGAGCGTTCGGGATGTAATTTCCTAACTTAATAGCGTTTTCGGGTGGTCCTCTCTAGCGCTCTGAGAGTATTCCCATTCTTTGTTTTTTCAATAAGAATATAAAGATGGCAATACATTCAGATCGGTCTACCTGGTGTCAACTAGTGTTCAAGAATGAAAATCGTTTATATATGCGCCACCATGACAGTAGCGGTGACTTTTGACTTTACTTTTAATGCCTAGGATTTTTTTGCTACTTTTTTGGTCCCAGGATTAGAAAGCCTACTTTAGGTGTGCGTATGGAGAAAACAAATCACGTACTTACTTTTAGTCCGCTTGAAAATAAAATTATTTTTATTTACACCAATGGAGCCCATACCAGCACGTCGACGCATATTAGCCGCGTTCGAGCCAACAATAACCGATTATTATCGATAATTAATAAATTATATTCAAACGAAATGGTTATGAAACATGACGATTGACGTCATGACTTGGCCCTTTGTCATATGATATTTACGTCATCATTTGACGTTTAGAACCGCAAATTCAACCTACCTTTAAGGCAAGGTTGTAACTACGGTTACAAATATGCATGTAAGAGAAACTTAAAAGGACAAACAAAAAGCACAGATTACCTTAAAACTACTTTTTTCTACAAACGTCCAATAATGACGCATTTTACGCTTTCATTAGACAAACGAAAACCTAACCTTTTTTGAGAATCAGAATGTGAGTTTACTTTTACGCGCATTGCCCAGTGCAGCAAGCGAAAATAGTTATTTTCCTAACTAGTGCGGAAAGTGATATTTTCCCGCACGCTGTCTGCCGATGCCCGAACGACAGCTGACGAGTGCGGGATGACACTTTCCGCACGAGTTAGGAACAATATTTTTCTACATGCCAATTCATTGTATCGTAATCGGCAGACAGCGTGCGGGAAAGTAACACTTTCCTCTCTAGTTAGGAAAATAACTATTTCGCTTGCTGTCAGTAGCAACTACCACCACTCAACCAAATATTTAAAACGTCATTGTCACTTTCATTTAAATTTTCAGATTGTGTCTTCAGTTATGCTCAGTTGTGATTTACATTATTTGAAATTAATCGTTTGCAGAAAAAACGTTGTATGCATTACGAGCAAAAAGTAACTTTTTTTTCAAGCGGACCAAAAGTACGTCATTTGTTTTCTCCATACGCACACCTAAAGTGGGCTTTCTAATCCTGAGAACAAAAAAGTAGCAAAAAAGTCCTAGGCAGTAAAAGTAAAGTCAAAAGTCACCGCTGCTGTCATGGTGGCCCATAGATAAACGATTTTAAGTCACCAAAATTATTTGAACACTAGATAGACCGATCTGAGTGTGTTGCCATCTTTACATTCTTATTGAAAAAACAAAGGATAGGAATACTTTCAGAGCGCTCGTGAGCACCACCAGAAACCGTTATTAGTCGAAATTGCATAGGTTCTCGATTTCTGAGTTCTTCTGTTGAAATGTCATGCGCGTCATCATATTTATCTGTCAATGTGACATATTTTATTAATTTAGTATTGATAATAATGCTACAAATTTTTAGTTTACCAAATTTTACCTAAACCGTCTAGACATTGGTTATGATTTAATACCATTAAATCCATAATAATTAGTACCTAGACCCGCGTAAAGAGGATGATAGAAAATTGTAAAACTGAATCACTCTGAAATAGATTTCTTATTTCCTGCGTGCCTGAAAAAAAAATAGTATATGTTACTCGGAGTAAAAGGTCTTTTGTGCTTCGCCCAGTTGCAGGCCTCAGCTTCGCTTCGGCCGTCAATTTCTGGGCTCAGCACGAAAAGACCCACTTTTACTCCTCGTGACATAATCTACTATTTTTTTTCAAGCGGACTAAAAGTACGTCATTTGTTTTCTCCATACGCACACCTAAAGTGGGCTTTCAAATCCTGAGACCAAAAAAGTAGCAAAAAAGTCCTAGGCAGTAAAAGTAAAGTCAAAAGTCACCGCTAGTGTCATGGTGGCGCATATATAAACGATTTTCATTCACCAAAATTATTTTAATAATAGATGACACCAGATAAACCGATCTGAGTGTATTGCCATCTTTACATTCTTGTTGAAAAAAACAAAGGACAGAAATACTCTCAGAGCACTCAAGACCGACCAGTCACCATCCGAAACCGTTATTATCGTCCATCATATTTATCTGTCAATGTGACATTTATTAATTTAGTATTGAAAATAATGCTACAAATTCTTAGTTTACCATAATCGTTGGTTATTATTTAATATATTAAAACCATTGAACATTGAAAACCACCATTCTAACTATTTCTATGTATTTTACTTATAATATTCACAATTGGGTAAGTACCTAGGCCCGCTTTAAGAGGATGAGAGAAAATTGCAAAACTGAACCACTTTTAAATAGATTTATTATTTCTTGCATGGTTGAAAAAAAAAATAGTATATGTTACTCGGAGTAAAAGGTCTTTTTGTGCTTCGCCCAGTTGCAGGCCTCAGCTTCGCTTCGGCCGTCAATCTCTGGGCTCAGCACGAAAAGGCCCACTTTTACTCCTAGTGACATAATCTACTATTAGATAGAGATATAAGTAGAGATAAATATAAATATTCTAGATGATTACAAATTCTAATACAATCATTCAGGGCGACTTTTACAAGTTCAAGTAAAACTTCAGATTGAACATACAACACCAGACTTGATGTACATTGTATTGTTTACCTGACAGATAAACAATGCAATGTAGGTTATATCTGGAGTTTTATCTTCAACCTGAAGTTTTACTTGAACTTGTAAAAGTCACCCTAAGGTGACTTTTACAACTATCAGTAAAACTTTAGTTTGAAGTTAAAACACCAGTAATGACGTAGATTGTATTGTTTTGTGGTGTCAGGTAACAATGCAATCTACGTCATTACTGGTGTTTTAACTTCAAACAGAAGTTATACTGATAGTTGTAAAAGTCACCCTAAGTCATACACGTTTTGCGTTTCACTTCTATCGACAATCATTCAGTTAATGCATTATAATCCGCCCTTGCGCCTATGTTTTTTTTTACTGATAGACGAATACTTATACAATTGATATTGATAGCAAGCAGTTTGTTACTGGAGTTGCGGATGAAGTTAAGCAAAGTTTTTGACAATAAAAAAAGCACCAAAATTTAAATTGTCGAACAAAATTGCAAATAGAATAAGAATAAAGAATAAGAATGGCAACACTGCAGCCAGTTTATTAATTATGAAGAGCATATTTGTTTTGATGTTTCAGGATTTTCTTCAGTACTGTTGCTACGAAACTATAAATTCTTAGAACTTTTGCCTGCATGAGACAATTTAGGAAAATATAAATATATCTCTAATCAAACATGAAACATGATCATCAAGATCAAGTATTAAGTTCCGTCTGATATTTAAATAGGCTTGTCCGCCATATTGCCTGGAGGGGCATTTGTCAAATGACGTAATTCTGTACGTGACGTAAAACTGTCACCTGACAAAAGTCGTCAGCTGTTAATCTACAAGGTCACCAGTCAGAGTGTTGTATGTTCGAAAGATTATTTATATTTTAACTATACAAAATTAATAATAAATTAATAAATATTTAATTATAAATAAAAATAACATATTATCTTTTTGTTTTGTTCGCGAGTGTCGGGTACTTACATTGAAAAGAAATGGAAAGTACCGTTTCTCTATCAGATTCGAATTTGTGTAGGCTCTGTGGGGAAGAAAATAATAATGGAAACAGTTTGTATCTTTCCGATGAAAACTCTGTTGATTTGGGCACTTTGGTAAATTTTTATCTTCCTTTGAAGGTAAGTTTGAATTAAGTAAAGATAAAACTGGTATACTTTTTTGGTTTTATTATTACTTAGTACTGATTAATACTTAGTATAGAATGTTGATTTTCCATCTTATTCATTTGTTATCAATCACCATTAAAAAAGTGATGACAATAACTGAAGTAGGTATTGCCATAAGAACTTTTTGGGTAGTAGTCTTGGAAATGAATAGTAATCCTGGCATTCCTGGCATAGATTGAACCCTACAGCTCATTTTCAGGTAAGGAGATTAACTCAGAAATTGATGTTCAGATGACAGACAATTGGTTGAGAATCAGTTGATTCTTGATAATGCTTAAAAACTAGCGTTAAAATGTTTATCTATGACTACTAAGTAAATAGCAAATAACACACACTCTACTTCAGTACTAAGGAGCTCCTTATGCACACTGAACCAAACATACATGCAATGCCCCCAGCCGGGTGCCTCATTCAATGGGCTCAAAACCATGAATTTTCACCTGCTCCCCCACTCTTAATTGATTGGTTTTAGCAGTAGTTGTGGATAAAATGTTGAATTAAATTCAGGGATTAACAACCTTAAATCCTCTCGCAAAAATGTAACTCTAATATTAGAGTTGCATTATTACAAATCTTATATGCTTATTGCAAATCTTTTACACTTATATAGTTATGTGATATAAAATCATGCTCTTACAACTTTGAAGCTTTCTGTGTTTCAAAAAAAAAATACATGGTAATGCATGGCATAGATTTCATGACCTTTAACCATTTTAGACTCCAAATCTCCAATGTTCTATTTCTATTTCATGTTCAAAGTGGATAATTTTTAACTGATTTCTGGAGTTTTTGTCATAAATATTAAAAAAATTACATATACCTAACTCATTCACTTATTTTTGACATCTCATTACCTTTAAAATCTTAGTTTTTTTTATACCTGCTTTTTTCTATAGCTGCTTCGTACAGACAATACAGAGATAGGTAATAGGTATTGAAGCCAAATTACTTGTCTAGTTCAGAATTCCCCTATTGACCATTTCAGAAGTCCCCTATCAACCATAATGGCTGAATTTGAGCTAAACACCTAACTTATATTCACTACTATAAAGACCTATCCACAAGTATTAAAATTTGTGGCTAGTGCAAAAAATACAATTGTGGGCAGCAGCAGATTTTTTTTTATTTACTACACATTTGTTATTTTAGAGTTAAAGGGTTTCTGACAGACACATAAAGATATTTAGAAACTGTATTTTGACATCTGCTGCAGATGTCAAATTGATAATCTGCATGAAATTTGCAATTTTGTGGCCTGTCACTTAGTTAACAATTGTGCCTGCCCTTATTTGTGTACATCTAATGCTTGGCACTAACTTGCCATTTTGCTGAGTAGAATATAATTGATGTCAATAATTTTTGGCCCAAATGTATTAGTGATGTGCCTAAGTCAAATTTACATGTAAAAATGTCAAGATAAAGATGGAATTATTAGTGTCAAGGCTGCACAGAGCATTCCAATATCTCTTTATTTGTTATACCATTTTTAAATTTCTTGAAAAAATTATTACAAAATTGTCTCTATTATTTTGCTATTCTGTACCTATTAAACAAAGCTTACAAAGTGATGAAAGTTTGTAACACATTCAGGGTTAGGTTGATTTAAATCAGTTGATTTAAATTGTGATTTCAATCATGATTTAAATCAAAAATAAAAAAATTTTATTTAGAGCCGCAAAACAAAATAAAATGCATCGACAATTCTAAAAACAAAACCAGAATAAAATGCACTAGGTACTTATCTACTGAAAAATAAATACTTAAATAAAAAATAAAAAAAACTCACTTCTTTTCATTTTTGTTGTAAAGTTAAACAAGAAAAACTAAAAATGTCCATCCTTTTTCTATTCCTTGCCTGTTTCTAATATCAGAGTGTACAAATCCAAAAGTGCTGAAGATTGGTGGAATATATATGATATATAATCTGGACCACATAATAATAATAATAATAATAATAATAATAATGACTTTATTGCAATTCAATCTTACATACGTAAATCTAAAAAAAAACAATAAACCCAGCAAAAAACGAACTGCAAAGGGCGAAGTCGAATCGCAGATTCCTCACTTAACCCATTAATTACCCCAGAAGATAATATAATATAGCAAAATAGATATTAATACATAGATATAAAATTAAAAAAAAAACACACTAAATTCCCAATTTGACATCTGAAATTTCAAGGAAAGCAGCCGATGCTTGGAACAACTGTGGAGTCGCTGAGAACTATATCAGCTGGGCGATATTGCGCTTTATATAATGTTTGAATTGGCTATTTTGCAGTAACTTGGCGCCGGCGGGTAGCCTGTTGAAATACTTTGCCACGTTGAAACTAAATGACTTCTCAAACTGAGCAGTTGTGTGCAAGGGTGGAGTGACTGTCATTGTATGCCTAAGGTCAAGATTATGCATATCATAACGAAACTTTATTTTGCTATACAAATAACCAGGACACCTCCTTGCAATTATTTTATTAATCAATACAAAGAAGTGAAGTAGCCGCCTCTCATCCATTCTCAACCATCTGATACCACGCAATTTGGCCGTCACGCCGCTCTCCCCAGCCCTGATACCTCCGATCAATCGAACGCAATGGTTCTGTATTAACTGAATACGGTCCCTATCCCGCGCAAGTAGACAAGGACCATACACCACATCAGTAAAGTTAAAGTGAGATAAAACTAGGCTATCGCACAACATCCTCTTTACGTTTTGTGAAAGAATATTACGATGACCATAAATCATTTTTAAATTAGCAAACGCTCTTCTTATGCAAAGAGTAACATGTTCACCAAACTTCAAGTTAGTGTCGAGCACCAAGCCCAGGTTTTTGGCTGATTGAACAAAGGATATAGATTCGTTATTTAGAGTGAGTTGAATTTCATTTTCATATCTTTTCTGTAATTGTTTGGGACCAAAAAGCAGAGCCTTCGATTTAGCGGGGTTTATTTCTAAGCAGTGCCTACGTGATGCCCTGGCAATGGACTCAAGATCAGTGTTCATGTCTTCGATTGCTTGATGTATGTTACTAGGAGCAGCCCCAAGATACAGCTGAGTGTCGTCAGCATAAAAGTGACAGGAGCAAAACTGAAGCTCTGAAATAAGCTGTGACGTGTAAATAGAAAAGAGTAAGGGTCCCAGAATGGAACCCTGAGGAACTCCAAACTTTAGTTGACTACTCTCAGAAGTAGAATCGCCCAGCCTCGTTACCTGCGTTCGCCCCCTTAAGTACTCCCGGAGAAGCTCACAAGCGCTGCCATCAAAGCCTACATGCTTTAGAATAGCAATCATGAGCTCATGATTAAGTCTATCGAATGCTTTTGAATAGTCCAAAAGAACCAAGACTGTGAGTTGACCATTGTCTGTCGCCAAGAATATATCATCAAGCACCTTCAATAGTGCTGTAGCACAGCTGTGCTGAGGACGAAATCCCGACTGCACCAATGGCACTATCTGATTCCGGAGTACATACTCCCTCATCTGATTATTCATGATTTTTTCCATAATTTTAGAAATAGTTGGCAAAATGCTCACGGGTCGCAGATCTTTTAGTTCGTTGGGCGGCGACACTTTAGGGGGTATTGGAATAACATTTGCACATTTCCATACATTTGGGAATGTGCAGGTTTCGATACAAAAATTAACAAGATGCACCAGAACCGGCAGAATGATCGGATAACAGTGCAGCAACATGGTGATACTTATGCCATCGGCCCCTATTGCTCTTGAATTTATGGCGAATAAAGCAACCCTAATTTCCTCATCTGCAGCCAATCTGAAACTAAACCCGGGTACATTTTGTTTTAGGTTATTCATGTAATAGTGCAATGTCTCCGGGTCAGGTACAACCTGGGCAATCTTAACGAAATAGTCATTCACCTCATCAGCGGACCATTTTGTGTCCATCTCGCCGCGCCCAGACCCTCTGCAAACGCTCAGCTCCCGGAGCAGAGCCCAATTTTTCTTTGGATTGTTAGGTTGAAAACTAAACTCGAAATATGCCTTTTTCTCTCTTTCCACCGACGCCGTGGTGAGGTTACGCAGTTCCCTATACGATTCCCAATTCCTGGGCGTCCTACTATTTCGATACCTTGACAGGGCCTTATTTCTTAGGGTCATTAGATGTTTTATGTTCGGTGTGAGCCAAGGACTCTTTCTCTTTGATATCCTGGCGGTTCGCATGGGTGCATGACGATCAAATAAGTTTGTGATAAAGGTATTAAACAATTCTATTTTTTGGTCGATATTAACAGCGTTGAAAATTCTATAAAAGGGAACAGAATTAAGATCATCAAGAAATGCGCCTTTGTTAAAATATTTAAAATCGCGATACGTATACAAAAAAGGTCTGTGCTTAGGAATGGAAAAGCTCAATCTGCATTGGACCAACATGTGGTCAGATAGGTCCAAGTCGTGCGCCACACGCACATCCGAAAACCCATCATGTGAACACAGAATCAGGTCAAGGAGAGTAGCACCGTCGGTCCCAAGCCTAGTAGGCTCATCAATTAATTGTTTTAAATTATATGAGTCGAGTATGGATGAGAACCGCAGGGTGTGGCCAGCCTGTAGGTCCAGCATGTTGATATTAAAATCTCCAACACAAGTCACGGAGTCAAACTGTACCAGTTGATTAGCTATAATTTCCTCAAACTCATTACAAAACTCAAGTACGCTAGTACTAGGAGGTCTATAGACAACGCCAAAAGCAATGTTCGAGTTGCCCGATTTTATTGCAACCCACAGCTGCTCCGAATAATCAGCAGAAATGCTGTCAACTAACATACACTTAATATTATTCCTACAATAAATTAAAACCCCACCACCGCGACTACCAACACGGTCAATTCTAAATGTGCTATAACCTCTTATTTGAATAAGTTTGTCAGGCACTGCATCCGAGAGCCAAGTCTCTGAAATCCCTACAATATCAAAATTATTATTTCCGATATAGATCTTTAAATTGTGAAACTTAGGAACAATTGAGCGAACGTTTAAATGCGCAATCTTTAAGTGTCAAACAGCCATTGAGAGAAAAAAAATTCAAGGAAAAGAAAATTCCATGCAAATAATCAAAACGTATTTAGGACTTATCAATGAGACCCTTCAGACTCTCTACCTGTGCTAAAGTGATAATGTTTACAATTGGATCGCCTTCCTTTTTTCTAGCTAACACATTTTCGTTCTTGCACCAAACATACTTGAACCCAGCCGATTTCAATTCCCTCGCCTTCATAAAAAGTTCACGCGTATGCCGAGGCAGGTCCGGATTAATGTAGATTCTGCCGCCGCCTGTGCCGGCACCGACACCACACATCTCCGCATCCAATCTAATCTCCTTGCGTTTTTGCATGACGTCATCTCGAAGTTCTTCTCGATGGAAGGAGACTAGCAGAGGCTTTGTTGGTTTTTTGCTAGGAATGGGCTTTACATCATGTTCTTTAACATCATGGAACATGTTCTTTAACATCTTGTACTTGAAAGTCCTTGCACAGTAAATTCAATAGATATGAAGCATTTTTGTCATCAAGCATTGCTGATGCAGTAGGTACTATTATACGGGGTGTCCAGCACAACCCTGGACATAGGAGATTAACATGGGAAATCGGTTTTTATTTTTTTGCGCCTGTACGGTTGGTTGAATTGAATGAAAAAGTTTTAAGAGTAAAGTTGTAGAGCGTATGGTCAGCTATCATCCTGTAAATTTTTTAATACCCCAGATTTGGCCGTTTTTTGGAAAAACGCCTCGAAAAGTGCAAAAATTTGAATTTGACGCGTCATCCCGCCTTGCATGTGCAGTGTCGCCAACATATTTTCACGTTAATTACTACATGATAGTCCCTAATTAAATAAGAAAGGAAAATCGGCTCTGACTCTGACATAAGAAATTATTATGTTGGCGACACTGCACAAGCATGGCGGGGGTGACGCGCCAAATTCAAATTCTTGCACTTTTCGAGGCGTTTTTCCAAAAAACAGCCAAAACTGAGTTATGTGCTTTATTTGATCTTCAAGGTTGATACTCTCTCTCATTCAAGCTTGCTTTTGCTTCCAAATATGCAATATATTTATTTAAGTGTGTTGAAGCTTGTTTTGTTATTACAGATCCAATTAAACAAATTATTTATATCTCTATTAATCCTATCCCTACTAATATGTGAAATTTTTTTTTTAGACAATAAAATTGTATAAAAATTTCATACATGGATTTTTTTCAAAAACATTGCGGTAAGAAAGATAGAGAATAATTCTGATTAGGTGGAACACCCTGTATATTTTATTTAATTGATCCTCCTCTTTATTGGGATAACTCAGATTATATTGACAATGGTGATGGTCTCTTGAATTGCTTTTAATCAAACAAGGAAGATCATCTCATTTCATTCACCTTAAGTGATTTAAATCTGGGAAATTCAATAGGTACACCAATTATTCACCAACAAATTGACCACAATTTTTTTTCTAAAGCTAAACATTCAATACAAGGGATTACTGATCTACGCTATTTAACTAATGGACTGAAGTCTTTCAATTGAACGAGGTCATCTCATTTGGTACTCCTTAAGTGATTTAGGTAAATCAGTTAGATCTAGGGAATCAAATACGACTTTTGTGTACTACTCTTGTGTCGCGCATCCGTACTTTTGTGTTTAATTTGTCCTTGTAGCGATTTGGATAAGGTTAACGGGTTTCCGACAGAAACCGAACTATTTACGCGAACTGGGTAACAAAAATAACGTTCAGTTTGAAGGAATTTACTATAAAAGAATCTGAACAATTAGAATTTGACGGTTCTATGTTAGGCCTAATCTTAGTAGGTACTGTCTTATAATTAACGTGCCCCTTAGTTGGTAACGCAGTCCAGCTTTGGATATTTTAACTTTTGTCGAACGACTCAATGGTAGGGGAAGTCGATTCACGTTACTGAAGAAAGAAATTTTCAAATTGAGGCTCAGGAAAAAATTTAGAATTCATGATGAAGTCAAACAAAAAAAATGAGCCCAGTCAAGACAATATGGTCAGAAGGTCTTCAAAGTCTGTTTCAACACGGTAATTTTAGGGAGATGAAGAAAATTGCGTCGGTTAAGTCCTTAAACTAAATAGCAACTGAGGGTACAAAACTTAAAGCTAAAAAGGAAAAAACAATTACAAAAACTTAAAAACTAATTTGCAAAAGAAAATATTAGAATGCAAATGTGCATTAGAAATGATTAGCATAGAATTTGTAATCACTATTGCCACTATCACAAAAGGTTCACTTGCACTGACTGGATCAACGCGCCAGGGATGATCTGGAACAGTGTCTCTCCGGATGATTTATTGCGACCAATGTTTTAGGATGGATGATTGATTATCTCCCAGGGGTTTAGGTAATCAGTTTATCCATTTATGTTGTATTTAGTAGTAATTTAGTAGTTAATTATGTATTTTTGTTATAAATGCTATTGCCCCTACAACGAATAAATAACTCGCCAGTTCGGAGATTAATTGTCGCTTCAGTAGCTGACGATACGGTTTTATGAGTTAGGGCTTTACAAACTAGGATAAAATCGACGTAACTATTGCTAAAGTAGAGTTTCAGTCGTAAACTGTCCAGGTAAAGTCGAAATTGCGTGTACTAAAACTGAGTACAGTGGAAAAAAACAACTTTTGAAGAAGATTTTTCGGGATTGTGTAGTTGGGGTATTTAATGAATTCGGTATTTAGTAGTAAGTTCGGGTATAATGTTCGGGATTAAATGAGAACTGTTTTAACCTTGGCAGCAGAAAAGGAGTTTAAGAGTTTGTTGTAGATTAATCAACTTGATCGGGAAGAAGAAAATTAAGGGCAAAAATTTTCAAAGAAAAAGCGCTTTCTCAACCGTTTCTTCCTGGCGGCGGGTTTAACGACGGCGATGGCTTGGAACAACTTTTCCGCGCGACCACGTGCCTATTTATTTCAACTTCTTCTGAACCCCACAGGGGAATAAGTATCGCCGTCTTTCGGAGTGATGCCTAAGCCACCCAAGCGTTCCACACCTACATTGTTACTATCCCATCTTTGTGCTATGATGGTGTTCGCCAAGGGGATCGGTGAGTTGCTCCCTCGTTGCCTGATAAAAAGTGCAATGCCAAGGTGCATGGTGTCTTGCATCTGCACTCGGAGGCGGACGTCTGCATTGTTCTGCTTTCGTCGGTCGTGGGTCGGTTACCCGGATAGCCGGCTCGAGCCTTTAATGATCGTCGGGTGGTGCTGTGTGCAAATTCCATATCCCCGCGCTTCCCACTCGGACGCCTAGAGCATATTCGTACTAGTTAATATACTACGAACGTTAATCTTTCCCCACGGATTAAAAGTGCAGCTTCTAGTGACCTATTGAAACCAAGATTAGGTTCACTGCTTGCTAATACGCACATTCTTCTGCGCAAGACATATGCGGAGGACGCGCCTACAAAAAAAATAGCGTTTTTGACCGGACGGCCTAGTGCGCTCTCGGCTCATCGCAATGAAAAAACAAAGGGTGGTAGTAATGTCGCAGCGCACAAAGCAGTCTACCGAAAACTCTAAAAGAACAAAAGTTTGGCATCGTCGATTTTTCAAAATTAAGGAGCGGAGCTTGGCAGCCGCGCAAGCGCTTTTGTTGCTACTGAGCCGAACTTTTTCGGGCTGAACTTTCTAATGTTACGTTATAATTATATATCAAGTTTTATTTACATGGCCTAGAGTTGCCCATGAGACGTTTTTTCGACGTTGCCACCTTGGGCGAAATTTACGAGTTCATACGCTGTTGAGTGCTGTTTATCAATAAACGTAATCGATAAATTTAGAACATTGCAACGGTGCTCAGAGCGGAGTAATTTCTAGGAAATTCATGTTATGCGCTGCGGTAAAAGAAATATTCTTAAATTGTATTTTGCAAAATCGTGTTATACGACACTTGCAAGACGTATTTGATTATTATTATTTTTTAAGTAGAAGATTTTCGAGAAGATTGTAGTGATTGTACAGTTAGATTTAGGTCGAAAGTTAAAAGATTGCAGTTTGTTGATTGGTAAAGGATATTTTTATTTTATTTCGGTAGGTGAACGCCCACGAAATCATTTTTTTTTAAGCGGACTAAAAGTACGTCATTTGTTTTCTCCATACGTACACCTAAAGTGGGCTTTCTAATCGTGAGACCAAAAAAGTAACAAATAAGTGCTAGGCAGTAAAAGTAAAGTCAAAAGTGACCGCTACTGTCATGGTGGCGCATATATAAACAATTTTCATTCACCAAAATTGATCTGAGTGTATTGCCATCTTTACATTCGTATTGACAAAACAAAGGATAGGAATACTCTCAGAGCGCTCGAGAGCACCACCCGAAACCGTTATTCGTCGAAATCGCATAGGTTCTCGAATTCTGAGTTCGTCTGTTAAATGTCATGCGCGTCATCATATTTATCTGTCAATGCGATTTTTATTAATTTAGAATTGATAATAATGCTATACATTTTTAGTTTACCTTATTTTACCTAAACCATTGGTTATGATTTAATACTATTAGAATTATTGAACTTTGAAAACCACCGTTCTAATACATTCTATTTATTTTACAAATAATATACACCACTAATTGAGTAAGTACTTAGACCCGCTTAAAGGAGGTCTAGGTACTAATGAGAGAAAATTGCAAAACTGAATCACTCTGAAATAGTCTTATTTCCTGCATACTTGAAAAAAAAAATAGTATATGTTACTCGGAGTAAAAGATTTTTTTGTGCGAAAAGACCCACTTTTACTCTACTGACATAATCTACTATTTTCAAGCGAACTAAAAGTACGGCATTTGTTTTCTCTATACGCACACCTAAATTGGGCTTTCTAATCGTGATACCAAAAAAGTTGCAAAAAAGTCCTAGGCAGTAAAAGCAAAGTCAAAAGTCACCGCTACTGTCGTGGTGGCGCAGTTGTACATAAACGATTGTCAATATTGTAATTTACGAAAACTTTTAAGCACTAGACACTAGATGACACTACTGCAGTTGAATAGAAAGAGTAATCAGAGCTCTTGGTGCGAAGGGTTTAAATTTTTGATACAAATTCTTAGTTGATTTCGCGGATTTTGACTGGCTAGTAGTTGTAGGTTTTAGTTCTGTAATATATAAGGTGTTTAATTAATTAAAACTTTGTTTATCACAACAATGAAAATAAAATTGTTGTTTTTCAGTATTATGTTTTAACGTTTTACTGATGAAGATGCTAAACATCATTGAACTACTACATTTTACAGTTAAAGAAAGAAAATTTCTCTTTTTCCCAACATATCAAGGGACCACAACCCAATAACTCACCCCCCTCATAACAAAGAAAAAACTTAACTTGGGTCTGCCATGGTTATATGTATATAACAAACTGTACAGAAATATCATTTTAAGTCGCTCACTCGATTAGCAGCTTTTCTGTTACACTTTTTAAAAAATTGATACATGGAGGTTGTATGGAGTTGTATGGCCGACCTCAGATCCAGGGCTAGCGAATTTACTGGCTGCTTGGATTGACAGGTATGCCGCCATCTTGATTTTTCTTAAACGCAAACATACATATTTTTACCCACAGTCTACTAGAGCTGAAGGAGCAGATTGCAGAAATATATAACTTCGTATATCTATCTCTAAGCATTTCGATTATACAGGGTGGCAAATTTATTGAATTTCGAAAATCATTTTAAGTAGCTCACACGATTAGCAGTTTTCCTGTCCCACTTCTTAAAAATTTGATACATGGGGGTCATGTGGCATCTAAGGCCGATCTCGGATCAAGGGCTAGCGAATTTATTGGCTGCTAGGTTTGACAGGTACGACGTCATCTTGATTTTTCCTTAATGGAAACGCACACATATTTACCTAGAGTCCAATGGTGCTGAAGGAGCAGATTGCAGAAATATATAACTTCGTATATCTATCTCTAAGCATTTCGATTATCAGGGTGGTAAAATTATTGAATTTCGAAAATTATTTTGAGTGAGTCACTTGAATAGCAGTTTTTCTGTTACACTTCTTAAAACCTTGATACATGGGATTCGTATGGCATCTAAGGCCGACCTCGGATCCAGGGCTAGCGAAATTATTGGCTGCTAGGTTTGACAGATACGACGCCATCTTGATTTTTTTATCAAACACACATATATTTACCTACAGTTTAATAGAGCTGAAGGAGCAGATTGCAGAAATATATAACTTCGTATATCTATCTCTAAGCATTTCGATTATACAGGGTGGCAAATTTATTGAATTTCGAAAATCATTTTAAGTAGCTCATTCGATTAGCAGTTTTCCTGTCCCACTTTTTAAAAATTTGATACGTGGGGGTCATGTGGCATCTAAGGCCGACCTCGGATCCAGGGCTAGCGAATTTATTGGCTGCTCGGTTTGACAGACATGACGCCATCTTGATTTTTCTTAAATGGAAACACACATATTTTTACCCAGAGCCTAATAGAGCTGAAGGAGCAGATTGCAGAAATATATAACTTCGTATATCTATCTCTAAGCATTTCGATTATACAGGGTGGCAAATTTATTGAATTTCGAAAATCATTTTAAGTAGCTCATTCGATTAGCAGTTTTCCTGTCCCACTTCTTAAAAATTTGATACGTGGGGGTCATGTGGCATCTAAGGCCGACCTCGGATCCAGGGCTAGCGAATTTATTGGCGGCTCGGTTTGACAGACACGACGCCATCTTGATTTTTCTTGTATGGAATCACACATATTTTTACCCAGAGTCTAATAGAGCTAAAGGAGCAGATTGCAGAAATATATAACTTCGTATATATATCTCTAGGCATTTCGATTATACAGGGTGGCAAATTTGTTGAATTTCGAAAATCATTTTAAGTCGCTCACTCGATTAGCAGTTTTCCTGTTCCATTTCTTAAAAATTTGATACGTGGGGGCCATGTGGCATATAAAGCCGACCTCGGGTCCAGGGCTAGCGAATTTATTGGCTGCTCGGTTTGACAGGTACGACGCCATCTTGATTTTTCTTAAATGGAAACATATATTTACCCACACTCTAATAGAGCCTAAGGAGCAAATTACGGAAATATATAACTTCGTATATCTATCTCTAAGCATTTCAATTATACAGGGTGGTAAAATTGTTGAATTTCAAAATTCATTTAAAGTTAAATTTAGTAATCTCAAATGACAAAGTCTTTTGATTTAAAATATTTAAAATATTATTATATAAAAAATAAGATAAATGTATGATGCAAATAATTATATTGTATTTTTCTCTTTTATTACTTACCATATCCGGGCGCAATAAACTCACTTAAGTCTCGTCAATATATTAAGTTAAGTTGGTAGAACTCCACAGTGTTTCTTAAAAGCACTCAAGAACTGCAAACAAGAATACCTTTCAATACTTTTTCTACAACACGCGTTAAAAATGAAGTTTGCCGCTCGACGCGAAGCGGAGAGCGGCAATCACTCGAGAGCAAAAAAGTTACTTTTTGCTCGTAATGCATACAACGTTTTTTCTGCAAACGATAAATTTCAAATAATGTGAATCACAACTGAGCATAACTGAAGACACAATCTGAAAATTTAAATCAAAGTGACAATGACGTTTTTAATAATTGGTTGAGTGGTGGTAGTTGCTATTGACAGCAAGCGATAAAATCTTTTTCGCTTG